>CM039130.1:20422795-21164259 GCA_022036555.1 Microstegium vimineum | reverse complement strand
TGCTTTTAAAGCCATTCTTCCGGTGGGTTTTGGATTTCCCCTTCCCCACCTTTCCTTCGTGGTTATTGCAATACATGATATCTCACTCTGCAACCTGAATCCCAATCAATGGGAAACATTGAAACCCTTTTATTCACATGTGCAGGCGTTTTTGGGATCTATCCTTTTTTGTTTTTTCCCATATTCTTCCTTTTGAAGCAAATGGGGACTGGGTCTCTAACATTTTGCTCTGTATATTTTAACTCAGGGATGGTTTCTAGTGAATATCTCGATGCCGCGCCTACAAATTTGCTGGACACAAGTCGAGGTGGTTTTATGTTCATCGAGGACCCATCCCCCCATGTGTCCCGCGCTGGTGCCCACGGTCCGGGAAACCTTTCGGGACCGCCGTCTAAGGCTTTTTGGATAAGGTGAAGTTCTGCTAAAGTTGCTCGATCGCCATACTCTTGACGGCGTGCATGTAGGGTTTTTTTCATCGTCAGGCTTGTCACCCTTTGTAAAGTAGGGAGCATCCAGCTTTTAAATTTTGGGGAAAGGGGTGACAGTACTCAGGAGGGCCTAAAGTATCGAGTCAGCTATCGTGACAAGCTTTTAAACTTATTTTCGATTTTAAAAGCTTCTTCGCCGCATTACCCGGGGAAAGGGCTTTTCTCTTCGTCGCCCTCCCCTCAGGTTTTGATGTCTCACTTTGTCTTGTGTTGTAATGTTATGACGCCGCATTTTTATATGCGTTCTTGGTTTTTGTAGTTAAGGGCAAAGCCCGGGCCCTCTTATTTTGCCTGTTGCAGCCCCTTGTGTTGCCGGTTTGTCTCCTCCAGCGGGTGGTGATGATTGAGCCAGGGGGTTCCGGTCTTCCGGTGAATTTCCGCCTGACTCATCAATCCGAGGGTTGGGTGTTTCATTGGGGGGATAAAGACCCCCACTGGGCGCATACTCGGAGCTGAGGACCTTGGGGGGGGCTGGCTTTCGGTCGCCTAGGGGGGGCCCAGACTCCCCCCGTGGGGGAAGGTGTCTGTTTGGGGAGTGTCTTTCTTGCTTGTTGATTTTGGAAAATTCTCGGTACATGATACGGTATCACCTGATGGGGTGGACGGTTGTACAGTGTCGCACCGGAAGCTACTGGTAAGAGTTGGTCGACGAAAAATTACCCAGGGTATAGACGGCTGTTGTTGACCCGGAACCATTGAGGTCGGACCCCTGGGCTGCGAATCGCCGGATTTGGCGATGGCTTGAGTTCTTGGAGACCCTGGGGTTCCTTCCGGTCTTGGGGTAGAATCTAGCGATGACGGTGCCACTGACATTTGGCTCTCATTCGAGGAAGAGGCGGAGGCGAGCTTCGGTGTTGTTGAAGACAACTTTGTGGAACTACCCACTCGCAGGGGGGTTTTCGTTGTTGATGATGAAGGTTCTAATTTGGTCAAGACGTCTTGGATAATGTGAAGGTGAGTCGTTGGCTTCCTTTTTCGTTAATCAGCACAGGCTCAACCACTATTTACAGGTGTTGTTGAGGACGAGTTGGGAACGCAAGCTCCAAATCTTTGTCTTTGGAGGATCTTTGGAGGAACCCCGTGCGAAAACTTTTGTGAGCTGGAGAAGGCCCTTTTGGAGAAAGAACGTGACAACTTAAGTCTGTGTGACCAGTTATCGAAGGTGAAGAAAGGTTGGTTCTGATATCCTTTTTTGGTCCCTGGAGTCGTTGCCATGTCCTTGTGCTTATTTTCTTGGGCGTTTGTAGAACTGGAGGCCGAAGTTGTTGCAGGCGCAGTCGTTTCTGGACCTGATTAAAGGGGTCGGGCCGGTGTTGGCCTGTAGGACAATGTTACTTTCATCTCTGCTCCTCCATCAGACGAGGCCATTGCTGATGTTTTGTTGAGGGCGTGAGGATTCTGGGGGCGCTTCAAGTCGTTTGCGATGTTGGAGGCGCAGGGAAAAGCTCTCCCTGGGCTTGCAATGTGCGGGTCACATACCCGTGAGTCGATCTGCAGAGGGTGCATAGTGGTTACACAACAGGTTTCTTCGGAGTTGGGTGTGGCTCGCTTGGAGGCGGAGGCGGATGCGGTTGCTGGGGATCTGCTTTCTGACATGGAGTTTTTCGCTACGAGGTAGCCATCATTTGTATATAATAACAAGATTGTGTGGACTTGTAAGTGAAATGTTTTCAAAGCTTTTGTTTATTCCCGGCGGTGAGCTTTTATTTCCCTTGTATGCCACTGCACGGTAGGATACATAAGGACTCCCAAGGAGGCACGTGCTGGCAACCAACGGCGCAGAGGGCGAGCAGCTCATGCACGCTTAGGGAGATGCTAGGGACAGGGCCTTTTCCGAGAGGCCAATCGTGGCGTGACCAAGGCCTGTGGAGACCGTTCCTGCAACGATGGGCGAAAGGCCATGCTGCTTGTAGAGTCGTCAATTTACCGTGGTCGTATACATATTCTGGGCGCATAACCCCATGGCTCTGACCCAAGTGATATCGTCCGGCTTCTGGGAAAATACCATTTGGGAGGTCTGCCAATGTAATCCCTAGTCCTAGGGTAGCTACTTCTATTCGCCATGATTCATTGGCAGGCAGCTTTGGGTGCTTTCTGGTTATGGCCAGACGTTTTGGGGAAACTCCCTATCGCGTTTTGGAGAGGTCGTCGAACAATGTGGGAGTGTTTTGGAGAGGTCGTTGAATGTCGTAGGGGTCGTCAAACGCCGTAGGAGTCGTCGAAATGAAACAGGTATTGGGGGAGAATGTCGAACTTTTATTCATATAGGTGAGTTTCATAGTACAAGTATTTTTGGCGAGAAGCGCCTAAGATGCCCATGCTCCCCCTGAGTTAGGTTGTCGACACCTCCTGGTCTGCAAGCCGATATGACCCTGGTCGGGTGACTTCTTTGACGACGTAGGGGCCTTCCTAGTGCGAAGAAAGCTTTTGCATGCCTTCGGTCTTGAGTTTCCTCTTGAGGATGAGTTCTCTACGGTGAACGATCTGTAACTGACATTGAGGTTGTAGTATCGACGAACGCCTTTTAGGTACAGGGTCGTGCGTACGCATGAGGTTAATCTTTGTTCTTTGAGACGATCAATGTTGTCGATCGAGCCTGGTCGAATGTCTCTTCATCGTAATACTCTACACGCGGGGAACCGAAGGCGACGTCGGTTGGGATTACAGCTTCGAAGCCAAAAACCATGAAATACGGGGAGACGCCGGTGTTACGACCTGGGCTAAGTATGTAGTCCCACAACACGCGGGTAGTTCACGCACCCAAAACAACCTGCATTCTTTTCTTCCTCCGGGTTTATCACGTTTTTTGAGTGCGTCTAGTATCTTTCCCATTAGCACGTTCGGCCTGGCCATTTGCTCTGGGGTGGGCGACAGAGACATATTTGACCAGTATTCCGTTATCTTCGCAAAAATCCCAGAAAAGGTTCCGATGAAGTTTGACCCCAGGTCGGTGATGATTGAATTTGGTACGTCGAATCGGTGTTTGATTTCATTAATGAAGGCAACTGTGTTTTCGGCTGATGCTTTAGTGATCGGCTTAACCTCGATCCACTTGGAGAATTTGTCGACGGCTATGTAGATCCACTTAAAGTTTGTCGGCGCTGGTTAGAAGGGGCCAAGCATATCGAGACCCCACAGGCAAAGGGCTAGGAGGCTGGTATTACTTGAAGTTCCTTGGCGGGAAGGTGAGTTTGTTTGGCGAAGAATTGGCGCCCCTTGCAGGTTCGCACCATTTGTTCTACGTCGGCAACGCTGTTGGCCAATAAAACCCTGCTCGAAAAGCTTTCCATACAGCGTCTTTGCGGCAGCATGATTTCCACATGTGCCGACATGGATATCTTGTAGGATCGCAGCGCCATCTTCCTTGGAGACACACTTTTGTAGTGCTTCAAATTTGGAATTCTTCCTCATTAGCGTACCGTCGACGAGGACGTAGTTGTGAGCTCGGCGGGTTAGTTGCTCCGCTTCTGTCTCATCTGATGGCACCACGTTGTTGGAGAGATACTGAATAAAATCTTCTCGCCAGTCAAATGGTTGGCTAGTGCTTGCGACGACCAGCATGTTAGCTTGTGGTGGTGGTACGTCATCGGGTGGAGCTTCATATTTATCGGCGATTGATGGCTCATGTAGGTCTTGGACGAAGACTCCGCGGGATGGGGGATCGCGATGATCCTAGTTTGGACATTTCATCTGCTGTCTGGTTTCGATCGCGCGGAACATGGTGGTATTTTATCCGAAGAATTTGCCTTCTAACTTTCGGATGGCGGCGCAATATGCGTCCATTTCTCATTGGAACAATTCATTCTTTGTTGAGCTGGTTGATCACAAGGGCCAAGTCGCCATTGACGTGCGCTTTATGCCAAGTTCACTTGCAATGCGGGCCCATGTAGTGTTGCCTCGTATTCGGTGGCGTTGTTGGATGTCAGGAACAGTAGTCGCAGCACGTAGCGAAGCTTATCTCCGGATGGCGATATGAATAGGGGTCCGGCGCGCTCCATGAATGGACAGCGAGCCGTCGAAGAATAAAGTCTAATGCTCGGGGGCTTCGGTGTTTACTAGGACATGGATGTCGGTCCATTCGGCGATGAAGTCAGCGAGTGCTTGTGACTTGATTGTATGACGCCCCTGGAAGGCTATATTGAACGTTCCCAATTCCACCGCCCATTTGATTATTCATCCGGGTAGCGTCCTTGTTACGCAGAATGTCGCCTAGCGGGAATTTGGTGATGACTGTCACCTTAGATGGTCGTTGAAAATAGTGTCGGAGTTTGTGCGCGGGGATGAGGACCGCGTATAACAGCTTCTGCACCTGGGGATATCTTGTTTTTGACTCGTTAAGCACCTCGCTTACAAAGTAGCATGGTCGCTGGACCGGATATGCGCGTCCGCTTTCTTCACGTTCGACCACCATGACGGTGCTGACAACTCGGTTTAGTAGCGGTGATGTAAAGCAACATTGGTTCGTCTTCCTTTGGCGCTACAAGGACAGGTGGTTCGGTGAGGTATCGCTTGAGGTCGGCGAATGCGCCGCCTCGTTGTTCCATGCGAACTTCTGTCGCCCTTCAAGAGTCCGAAGAATGGAAGGCCTTTTTCACCGAGGTGAGAGATGAAGCGGTTCAGGGCAGCCATGCACCCGGCGAGTTTCTGTATGTCTTTGACGTTAGATGGAGGCTTCATTTGAAGAATTGTGGCAGTCTTTTCCAGATTGGACCGAATGCTGGATCGACTAACGATGTTGCCCAGCAGGTTTCCTGACGATGCTCCGAAGATGCATTTCTTTGGGTTTAACTTCCACCTAAACTCGTTGAGGGCCTTGAAGGTTGCCTCTATGTCGACGATCAGTGTCTCTGCAGAGTGTGTTTTTATGACTACGTCATCTACGTAGCCCTCGACCTTCCTGGGATGAGTTCCTTCAAGCATTCTTGTATAGCATGCTGGTATGTGGCGCCCAGTTTTTTAACCCGGAGGACATTGTTGTGTAGCAGTAGGCACCGAAAGGAGTTATGAACGATGTTTTTATCTGGTCTTACACCTTCAGCGCCATTTGGTGGTAGCCGGAGTAGCAGTCGAGGAAGGAGAGGAGTTCGCATCGAGCGGTGGAGTCAACGACTTCGTCAATACCCAGAAGAGGGAAAGGGTCAGGAGGGCAGTGCTTGTTGAGACTCGTATAGTCGACACACATTATCCATTCATTATTCTTCTTCCTTACAAATACCGGATTGGCAAGCCAATCGGGATGATTTACTTCCTTAATGAACCTGCAGCTAGGAGCCGGGTTATTTCGGCTTTAATGGCCTCTTTGCGGTTCGGTACGAACTTCTAAGCTTCTAGCGAGTTGGTTTGGCCCTTCGACCACGTTCAACGAGTGTTCAGCACGAGCGCGGGGGACTCCTGGCATGTCGCCGGTTTCCAAGCAAAGATGTTGATGTTGCGCCGCAGGAAGCTGACGAGCGTGCTTTCTTGTTTGGGGTCAAGGTTGGCACCGATGACGGCGGTCTTCTCAGGGTCGTCGTCGTCTAATACCACCGTCTTCGTTTCTCTGGATTTCTTCGAGGCGCCCGTAGTCGGGGGGCTCCGGGATGTTGAAGTCCCTTGCTCGAGGCTTGGCCGCATTGGACAGGCAGACTTGGGTACCACACTAGTGTTCCCGCCTGGTTGCGTCGTTGATCGTTTCTTGCTCGCACTCGTAGGAGACCTGAAGATCAGAGTGGAGACTGATGACTCCTTGTGGCGTTGGTATCTTAAGCACTAAGTAGGTATAGTACGGTATCACCATGAGCCTCGAGAGCGCAAGTCATCCGAGGATGGCATCGTACGGAGTGTCAAGGTCGGCGACCACAAAATCAACAGGTTCTTCACGGACTAGGCGATCGGACTCAAATCGTACCGGTAGGGTGATTTGTCTAGATGGCTTCGAGCTTTCGCCGGAGATTATGCCGTGGAAGGAGAAGTTCACCGGGTAGATACTGCTTTCCTGGAACTCGAGCCGTCGGAGCGTGCTCAGGAAAATAATGTTGAGGGAGCTGCCCCCATCGACAAGTATTCTTTTGAAGAAGTTGGTCGAGACAGCTACGCTGACGACCAGGGTAGTCATGACGTATCTGCTAATCGACTCTGGAGAAATTGATTCGGCCTTTTGTCCAATCTGGAGGAGGGACATGAACGTTGTTGCTGTTAGTAAGAGCTCGGTCGGCGCTTACCGTTGCCACCTGGGTGCCCACAGAATATGGGGAAGATGCGCGTGGCCTTCATGAAGTTGGTGGTCGGAGCGACCGCCGTGTCTTCTCTTGAAGGGTTGTTACCAGGTCGCTTCGCGTCCGCCTTGCTCTGGATGGCCTCTTGAGGGCAATACACTCCCACATCATGTGTTTTCCTTGTTCATGGAGGGGGCAAGGGCCATCGAGGACCTCCCTGTGGAGACGATGCCATGGATGGTCCAGACCATAGATCCGATCTGGAGGGTGGCGCCGCCCGCGGGGATGACCATGGATCTAGGAAAAGTAACCGCTTGACGAGCCATGGAGTCGATGCACACACACCCTACCTGGCGTGCCAACTGTCGACGAAATATGCGTCGTAGTCTACCTAGGGGGTACCCTACGGTAGTAGATTGTAGGCGGAGGTGTGGCGACGGCGATCAAGCGTAACACAGAGAGCGTAGACACGGCGATTTATAGAGGTTCAGGCCGACAAATCGCCGTAACGCCCTACGTCCTGTGTTTTGGTGGCTGGATTGATATGAGTATTAGGTTACACGAGGTGTAGATGAGATCTAAGAGATTGTTTTGGAGAGGGTCCCTACTCACCTTATATAGCCGAGGAGCAGGGTTATAGTTTCCATATCCTAACAGATTACGATTGGTCCCTCAAGGCAAGGGATCTGAGTCTATCTTACTAGGATCTTCCTTGGCGAGCAAGACTTTTTCGGAGTCCCTGGCGAGCACAACGGGCTGGCCGCGTGCCGCAAGGCCTTCTTTCCGGTCGGCAGACCCATAAGGTCCCTGGGGATATGCCGAGGTAATATCCCCAATAGTTGCCACCACGAAGTCCACTGCCGATCTTGTTCTTCTTCCAATGCTTGGATTTGTTTAGCAGTTTGCTGGACAATGCGTGTTGTCTCACCATGCTCAACGCGCAGCTCGCCAAAAGCATTGGTGAGATGATCCATTTGTTGTCGCCATTCACGATGCTCCCTATCTCGTGTGGACGAGAAGGATGCTCGTGGCCCTTACGGACGTGGTGGTCGAGGAGGCATGCCACTAGAAGTGTGCAGGGGATCGGAAGATGCATCCTCTTCCTCCTCACCAACAGCTCCTCGGGAAGGACCACCTTGCTCAAGATGAACAAAGTATAGCCCCTCCTGAGCTCAACTGTCTGAACCTACAAAACCTCTTTGCCCAATTCCTTGATCTAAATCAAGGGTTAGCTTGTGGATCCTATACAACTGACGTTGCCTATTTGGAAGAGGCACCTCAGTTGTATGGCCACTATAAATCATTTTAAGTTCACCTTTGGGATCTCTTTTTAACGTTTGAGCAATTGTAAGATATTCTTCCAAAATTACTGCTATAGGGGTAGAGATATAATCAAAAGGGTAAGTGCCATCTAGAAAGTTCATGGATTCAGCAAGACGAGTAATTAAAGATGTGAATTGAATAGGTTCATTACTCTCAATTGAACTTTGCCAAAATTCTACCAAGCATTTCACAGGAGAGATTTGAATTTTATTGACCATGGCATAAAGCAATTTTAATTCTGTGGTACTTAACATGCTAGCATTACTTCTAGGAAACAGAGTTATATTCATCCAAAGATGCATGAACCGAAGGGTTGGATTATGAATTTCCTCAGGTTTGGGATTTGAGTAATCATTCAAGGCAGAGATAGACAACCAAAATTTTCTTTTGTTAAACCTACGCATGGCAAGGTCTAAATCAAGCAAGCATGAATCATCAAAGCTAAGAGCAGCATTTAGATGACTCCAAGTGAGACTAAAGCTTTGATTAAACATGTGAAAAGATTTCCATCATTAGAGACTTGTAGAGAGCACAAGAATTCTATGGTGAGCAACTCAATTTCAAGTTCATCTACTTGCCAAAAGCTAGACCAACCAATGGTAGAAAAGATAGTGTTGAATTCAGTGGTCATACCTGCGTTAGATAGAAGAATTGGATTCAATATCCTTGTATGCTCAAAAGATCGATCCCAAAGAGAGAGATATCTTTGATACTCTAGTTGGTTGAACCAGAGTCCACTTTGTTGATCATAGGTCCTCATCGGGGGCACCATGAATGCCCCAATATGAGGTACCTCCATCGGCGATTCTTCCTCCTCCTGGGGTTGTTCTTCGGTTTGGACGTTCTCCCAAGTATATCGGGTAGAACCTCCCCTTCTTCTTTCTTGGGAAGTATCCTCGGATTGGCAGGAGCATCGAGATGAGTGTCGGTGCTATGACCCGGGAGTCAAGACCACCAACGAGTAAATTTGTATATCGCATGCTCCCTCTCTCAGACGTGATGCAAGATGGACACAAGGTTTATCCTAGTTCGGGCAAAGAAGGCCCTACGTCCAGCCAGGGAGGATGACTTGTATTATCTCGCACCAAAACGTGCTCGTACAGGGGGGTACAAGCTGTGTTAACACGGAGTTTGCCACTAAGGGGTCGATCGAGTGGCAGGGTGTGTGGAGTGTGGAGGTCAGAGCTGAAGTCCGATGAGTGATCCAATCATCCGAAAAACGAATCCCCCTTTCTCTACCTCGGCGTCCCCTTTCATAGACCAAGGGGAGGTCCGAGGGTACAGGGCCCTAACTGTGGCAGTACGAGTAGCGTGTCCGAGGCACAGTGTTGGTGGAGAGACGTTGAGCACTATGGTGGCATAGCCTTCCTGTCCTTCTGGCGCCCCCGGTCGTGGCAGCAGTAGAAGTCACCGCAGCACAACATCTGCAGGCGGGTCCGAATCCCACGGCTGAAGCGGGACGGGGCGGATGGGACGGCTTCCATACTGGAGTTGTTGGAGAGAGGGGTCGAGCCCCCCGGTCGAGGGAGGGGTCGAGCCCTGCGTGGCTCTGTCACGTTCCCGAAGTCATCGTCGAGGGTCGCACTGTTCACTTTCCGAGGGGTACTGCTGGAGTCCGTACTCGCATAGTGGCGACAGTGGCGGCACAGTTGACAGGAATCGGGGACTTGACGGGGAGTTGGCGGATTTGACAACGGACGCGGGCGCCCATGTTGTTAGGTCGATTCACTTTAACCCATGCCGGGAGCAGTTGGGTTAATCGAGCCCCTCGTCCAGGGGTCGTCCGTTCGACCCCTGGTCGAGGTAGAGGTCGAAGCGTCGACGGCGTCAGAGCAGAGACGGGGTCGGAGAGGTCGAGGTAGATGTCGAGGTAGAGGTCGAGGGGTCGATCGTTCGGCCCTCGTCCATCCTTCGTTCGTCGAGGTGGGAGCCAGGGGGTCGTTCGCTCGCCCCCCCCCCCCCCCCCCCCCCGGTCCGTCATTTGCCGTCGAGGTAGGAGCCGGGGGGTCATTCGTTCGCCCCCTCGGTCCATCATTCAGCGTCGAGGTGGAGCGGGGGGTCGTTCGCTCGTCCCCTCGGTCCATCATTTTTCGTCGAAGTGGTCCGGCCCGCGACTCGTCGCCACAGCCGGTGTAGGGGGGCCTTCGAGTGATGGGCCGCGCCTTACCGAGTAGTGGGCTGGTCCCTGCCTTAAAAATGGTTGCTATGTTTAGCGTTAATTTATCGAAGGGTTTAGGGTACCCCTTACCTTCGTACCCGACAGTAGCCCCCGAGGCCCCAGAGGAGTGATTTAGAACTCCTCTGGGGGCTATGATACACGTTTTCTCGGAAGGAGTAAGGATTACTTGGAGGTTTTGTCCTTGGCCTGCAGGGTTAGTGGAGATTCGATTCTCCGTGGGGTGCGCGCAAGCGCACCCGTGGGGGTAGCCCCCGAGGCCCCAGAGGAGTGATTAAGAACTCCTTTGGGGGCTATGATATGTTGTATCGAGGGGTTTTTTAAAGGATACCTGGAGACGTGGCGCCCTATCGAGGGGTCAATTCCATTCCTTTCTCTGAAAAGAGAAGTGTTCGAGGGCGGCTGTCGAACCCTACCGAGGGCCAGCCTTCGCTCCCTCGAGCACCACTGGAGTTAGAGCACCCCGCCCGAGAGGTCAACTCTGTCTGCCAAGTCACGAGTTTTTCGACCCTCTTTCGTCGAGGGGTGCGTGCGCAGTCAGGCCCTCGAGCCCTCGAATGGCTAGGCCTTCACTACCTCATAGCGTCCTTCCCACGGATCCTTGCGTTCGGATTGTGGGGTGAAGAGCATCGTGCTATCCTCGTTAGGACGAGCCCGAAGTCCTCGGTGAGCTGTTCTCGGGCATGAGTCCATTAGAAATGGTGCCCAGTATGGGTAAAAATCCGAGTGAGAACTCGTTTCCCATTCGATATGGGTCGACTAGTGGCCCGGAGGCGTTCTCATTGTTAAGCAAGCCATACGGCTTACTAAGCACGACCATGTGGATCACCAAGGTGCCAACCCCATTCGATATGAGTTGGTGGCTCGATGCCTCCCAGCGTAGGGATCCTTAGGTGTTCCTAGGTATGCCTCGGATATGTCCCAGGGAGCCTCGAGAGTTCGTTCTCGAGCTAGGGGCACGCGCCTGGCCTCCGCGGGACATCCCTGACTCGCGTACTCGAGGGCGGCTGTCGAACTCCATTCATGGAGCCAGCCTTCGCTCCCTCAAGATTTGGGGGTGGACCGGAGTCCGTTAACCATGGGTCCTTCCTGACCTCAAGTACTCGAGGGCGGCTGTCGAACCCTATGTAAGGGCCAGCCTTCGCTCCCTCAAGATTTGATGGATGGTTCGTCATCCGACGCTATCCTCGTGAGGAGGACTCCTGCCTTGTGGACCGCTGAGGGGAAAAGCAGGTGGTTGTTGTATTGAACTTGGGGACATACCTGTGCCGGAGCTCTCGAGGGAGGCTGTCGAACCCCCGGACGGGCCAGCCTTTACCCCTTCGAGGCCGTGGAACGAACTGCAGTTGATGACCCGAGGCCCCGTCAGGCCTCGAGTACTCGAGGGGGGCTATCGAGCCCATTCGTAGGCCGGCCTTTGTCCCCTCGAGATTTTGGGGGTGGACCGAGGTCCTAACCCGAGGTCATTTCTGGCCTCGGGTACTCGAGGGTAGCTGTCGAACCCTCTTTCGAGGGCCAGCTCTCCCTGCCTCAAGATTTCTTACCCTCGAAGATGATGTTTCCTGCCGCGCGCCTTTTTAGGCGATGTCCATTCGGCGCAACAGTGGCGGTTGCAGGGCGGAGTGCGGCGCAGAGCCCGACGATGGGACGGAACGCCTTATCCTGGAGGAATACGAGGAAGGGGGTACAGGCGAATTAAATGTGGAGATTCTCTTGCCTGTCTGCCGTATCCGTCCGTTGGCCTCCCGCGTATAAGTAGCGAAGGTGAGGAGTCGGGTGTTCTTTCCGCGCACTTGCCTTCCTCACCTCCTTGCCTTCGTCTTCCTTGCCTCCTTCTCCCGCTACTGCCTTAGGCGTCCCGCGAGCCGGAACTCTGCACAAGCGAGAGAGAGAACGAGAAGGATAGGGAACGTACCGTCCGCCCCTAAGTCCAGGCAAACCACCGTCCCCATGGCCAAGTTCGACCTCGTCGGCCCCGATGACTGGCCCGCCTCCTTGGTGACCGCCTCGCACCTGACGGGGTTGGTGGAGAGTGGTCTTCTCCGGCCTGCTACCACGGCGAAGAGGCCGGAGTGGCTGCTTCCACCGCCGGACCACGCGGAGCCCAACCCGCCGGAGGGGTATGTGGTGTCATTCAAGATTTTCCACCGGGCGGGACTAGGCGCCCCACCCAGCCGCTTTCTGCGCGCGCTTCTCCACTATTATGGCATGGAGCTCCAGCACCTCACCCCCAATGGCGTCTGCCAGGCGGCGGTCTTCGTCGCGGTGTGCGAAGGCTACCTTGGGATCGAGCCCCACTGGGAGCTGTGGCTCCATATCTTCAAGGCCAGCATCTTCCACACCTCGATCGACAGGGGTACCCGCCGGATGGTCAGGGCCGGGTGCTGCAGCATCTCTGTCAAGCGGCCGAAGTGTTGGATCCCGGCGAAGTTGTCCTTGAGCCACTCCGAATGGCACTCCGGGTGGTTCTACCTAAGGAACGACGACGATCTGCTCCCGGCGTACACCGGGAGGACACTCAATGCCCAGCCCGACCGCTGGGGATATGGCGTCCCGACGAACAAGCAGGACCGCCTCGACGGCTTGCTGGACGCGCTCAGGCGTCTGAAGGAGGAGGGACTCACGATGGAGATTGCCGCGTCAGCGTTCCATCGGCGGCGGGTCGTGCCGCTGATGGCTCGACCCCTCCGCATCGACGAGATGGGCCCGGGGGTCGATCTCTCGGGCTGTTGCCTCGCCGAAGACGAACTGGCCCCGGATAGGGTGGTCCGCCACGTCCGCCGCTTCTTCGCGGGGTCGTTCGCCGCCAAGAACATCGCGAAGATCCCATGAAGCCGGACGAGGGCTTCTTTGAGCTGGTAAGGTCCTCTCCTCTTGTTAGAGTCCTTGCGCTCGCCCTTTCCGTCCTCTTTGCTCGTGTTCTAACTGCCTCGCATTCCGCAGGGGAATGTGTCCTTCCGACCCTCGCCCCTGCCGGTGAAGGAGGACCGGGCCGCGAAGCAGGCGAGGCGCCTCCATGCGGAGAAGCAGAAGGCCGACAAGGACAAAGCCAAGGTGGCCACGTCCAAGAGGGCCCAGGAGAGAGAGTTGAGAGAGCATCGCCAGGCCCGTTAGAGGCAGGAAGGCCTTGACGAGGAGTTGTCGCCCTCGGAAGAGGAGGACGAGGAGGATGAGGACGAGGAGGAGGTGAACTGGAGCGATGTGGAGGAGGAGACAGCGCCTGAACAGGCGGCCCTTGTAACCGGTGGAGGGGAGGGGTCGACCTCGAGGTCGGCCCCTACCGTCAAAGCTGGGCCACGGGGGGAGCGCCCCGTGGCTTCGCAGGAAGAAGTGCCACGGCAGATGCGCGCGCAGACGTCGCGATCCTCATCGGGGGGTCGATCGAGCGAGCCCCCGACGCCCGATGCGTCGAGCGCATGGGCGCCGGGCCCGTCGGCGCAGGTGGGGACCCGCAAGGGGACGACGGTGGCGCCGCCGGCCCCTGCCCGGGAGACGGTGCCGAGAGCCGCCTCGACCCCCGCTCCCCGGGCGGTGGCGCTCAAGGGTTCGACCAGCCCGACGGTCATTCGGCCGAAGCGCCGGGCTCTGAGGGGGTAAGTCGCTTTCACCGACGTTGTCTGTATTTTTCTTTTTGTCGATAATGACACGTGTTTCTTTTTCAGGACGAAGCGCCCGCATGGAGCCATGCCCTTCGCCCCTGCCAAAAAGCTGAAGGCAGGGGCTGCGGTCCAAGCAGCCGCCGAGGTCGGTCCTGCCACCCCGCCCCCTTCGACGCTTACCCCCGAGGCGGCATGGGCAGCCACGGCCGGGAGGCGATGGCGCGGGGGAAGGCGCAGGGGGCCTCGGCGTCTGCTCAGACGGCGGAGGAGCCGAGCCCGCCAGCGGTGGCTGCCGAAGCGACGGTCGTGGCGCCCGCGCGGCCGTCGGAAGAAGTCGCACCTGGCGCCCCGGGGGGCGTGGGGCCTTTGTCGACGGTGGTTGCGGCCGAGGTGGTGGAGGTGGTCGGGCCCCAGGCCCCCGTGAACGAGGGGGAGGCTCCGGCTCACCCAACGCCGGGGCGTTGGCCCGAGGGCCTAGCTGCGCTGGAAGCTCGACTTTGGCTCGAGCGTGAGGGCACGACTGTCGACGCACCGAGGGCCCTTCGTCGATGCTGGGGCTCGAGGAGGAAGGTCGGGTCGAGCGGCCCGACGCAACGCCCGCACCGGCGCAGGGCGGGATGTTGATGGAGTCCACCCCCGCCGAAGTGGACGACATGGTGGCCGAGCTGGTGGGCTCGGCGGAAACGACCACCGTCACGGCTCCTCGGGCGGAGCCGGAGGTGGCTTGGCCTCCCCTCGAGGCTGGGGGGGCGTTGTCTCGAGGTAAGCCATACTTGGACTCACTCGAGACGCAGTGGGTTTGCCTTGCTGGGTGTTAACTTTTTCGAGTCCTTCATCGCACAGGGCCGTTCTACTGGCCGGGGCTTCCTTCGCCTGGTGGCGGCGGTTCGGCGGGGCCATCGACGTCCTCGCGGGGGGGGTCCCGAGGACGGGAGAGGACAGGCGGAGGAAATCTCACCCCTTCCCGCTTATCGAGGGGAGGGCGATCTACGCGGAGGCGTCACGGGGACGGTCGAAGAGAGGATTGCCGCCCGCAGCGTGGCCTGGGGCCAGGAGGTTCTCGAGTTGGCAGACCCTCAAGACCCAAGCGGCTTTTCCTCACGCTCGACGACCAGGCTGAGCTCGACGGTGGGAGCACGTCGAGGAGTATCGGGCCTGGTTTGAGCACTCGGTACGTCGCGCTGCGGAGGTCGCCGCCACGGACATACGCCAGGGGATGGAGGTGGTTTTGTTCTCCCTTAGATTGTACTCGAATTGTCTGGTTGCTGTTTGTTGACGGTCTTCGTTTTTATCCTCGTCAGTCGCTACGGGTGAGGTCTTACGAGAAGTCCCAGTACATCCTCCGGGTGCAGGAGCAACTCCTGACCCTCCGTGCCTCGCTGGATAGGGCGGAGGATGAGGTCGCCCACGCGAAGGCTGAGACGGCGGCTGTCCGGAAGGATGTCGAGTCGAAGGTCGCCCACGCGAGGACTGGCTACGATTCCGTGCAGAAGAAAGCCTGGGCGGCCTTGCAGACGGCGCAAGGGAAGCTCGACATCGCCCTTCAGTCGACCGTCACGGTCGGGCGGGAACGGGACGCTGCCCTCGAAGCCAAGCGCAAGGCCGAGGAGGAGGCTGCCCGGCTGAAGGAGGAGCTGGCCCGGGCGACGGAAGGCATCCGAGGGCTCTGGGGAGACCTCGACGTCGTCTCCCGCGAGCGCGACGCTCTGGCCACCTCGGAGGAGAAGGCTCAGACCTGCGCGACCTCCCTGGGCATGGTGCCAATGAACCAGAAGAGGGCCCTCGATGATGCAGGCAAAACCATCGAGGGCCTCGAGGCCAAGGTTAGGGATCAGTCCTCCGACCTTGTCGACGTCCGCCGCCAGCTCGAGGAGACCGAGCGGGCCTACTCCACTCTGGACGTGCATGCCCAAGGTGAGTGTTTCGAGAGTGTTGCATAATCTGTCCTGCCTTGACCCTCTTTCTGCTTTTTTGGGTTTTGACTGTTGCGTGCTTGTTTTGGCAGAGCTCGCGAAGGATAATGCCCGCGCCCACAAGGACCTGGACAATCTTCAGGGCCTCCTCGGCACTGAGGCGAACCTGAACGCGACGCTTGCGGACTCCATCAACACTTTCTGCAACGACCTCTCGGTCAATCCGGAGCCGGAGGTCGAGGGGGATGCTCGAGGGGACTCCTTGCTGCGCCGCTTCTACTCCATGACGCGGGGGGTGACGGAGAACGTCCGTGCCGCCCTGCATGTGGGCGTGAAGCGGGCCCTTGCGGTCGTCAACTCGCTCTACGACGTGGACCTCAACCTCGTTGTCGACGGGTTCGCCACCGACCCGAGGCTGACCGAGGAGGAGAACGACGCGAAGTGCCAAGAGTTGATGGATCACGCAGAGGTGCCTGGAGGCCAGCTGGCAAAACTCTACGAGCCCGAGGTGATCCCCTCGGTGGACGGAGATGGCGTCGAGTAGCCCTTGGAAGGTGTCGACGAGTAGTCCCGAGCCTGCGAGCCACATCTGGACAAGAAGGTCCATGTAATAGTTAGGCCCTTGAACTAATACAATGCTGAGCCTCCGAGGGCTTTTTGTGTATAAAGCATTTTGATCGAGATGCACATAGTTATTTTTGTTTTTTCGAGCTCTCCCTGCTTTTCTTTGCCTAAGTCGACGCTTGTGAGCTACGTGTTCGACGCACGCTCGTATCCCTGGAAGGGGGGTGGCGAGCGGGGATACCGTAGCCCTGGGGCGTAGGTGAGTCCCTGGCTCGACGACACCCGCGACCCTTAGGGAGTTCGAGGCGCCTTTGCTTAGTTATGAAGCGTGCTCGAGGAAAGAACGAGAGGGAGAGTCGAGTTTCGAAAAAACATTCGAGTTTTTTTGGGGACTTAGGAGGGGGGTGCCCCCCTGTTAGCCCCCGAGGGGGGCTCGACTTTGTTGGGGCAAAGTCGAGGCTACCTTAGTGCTGTAGACGGGTGCGTCTCGTTATTTCTACTTCTCGAGCTCTTTCTGCTTTTCTTCGCCTGAGTCGACGCTTGTGAACTAAGTGTTCGACGCACGCTCGTATCCCTGGAAGGGGGGTGGCGCGCGGGGATACCGTAGCCCTGGGGCGTAGGTGGGTCCCTGGCTCGACGACACCCTCGACCCTTAGGGAGTTCGAGGCGCCTTTACTTAGTTATGAAGCGTACTCGAGGAAA
Source organism: Microstegium vimineum (assembly GCA_022036555.1). Classification (NCBI taxonomy): domain Eukaryota; kingdom Viridiplantae; phylum Streptophyta; class Magnoliopsida; order Poales; family Poaceae; genus Microstegium; species Microstegium vimineum. The sequence goes on along the minus strand of CM039130.1, from coordinate 21,147,300 downwards.
GAACGAGAGGGAGAGTCGAGTTTCGAAAAAACGTTCGAGTTTTTTTCGGGGACTTAGGAGGGGGGTGCCCCCCTGTTAGCCCCCGAGGGGGGCTCGACTTTGTCGGGGCAAAGTCGAGGTTACCTTTGAGCTGCGAACGAATGTGAAATGTGTTTCGGGAAGATTTTATTCATTCGAGGATTTGTACATAAATGCGAAAATGTACAAGGCCCTGGGGCCTCAGGGATAGAAGCGACGTAGCTGTTCGATGTTCCACGCGTTGGTGAAGATCTCGCCCTTCTCGTTCTTCAGTTTGTAAGTGCCGGGCTTCAGCACCTCTGCCACGACGAAGGGTCCCTCCCAAGGTGGCGTCAACTTGTGACGCCCCTTGTTTCTTTGTCGACGGCGCAGAACGAGGTCGCCGACGTTGAGGTCCCTTTTGCGTACGTTTTTGTCGTGGTAGCGCCGCAGCGTCTGCTGGTACCGTGCCGAGTTGAAGAGGGCCATGTCACGGGCTTCCTCGAGCTGGTCGAGGGAGTCCTCTCGGGCTACCGTGTTGGCTTGCTCGCTGTAGGCTTTTAGTCGAGGGGACCCGTACTCGAGGTCAGTGGGGAGGACGGCCTCGGACCCGTAAACCAAGAAGAACGGAGAGAACCCCGTGGCTCGACTTGGTGTCGTTCGTAGACTCCATAGCACAGCGGGCAGCTCATCGACCCACCTCCTGCCATGCCTGTTCAGCCGATCGAAGATCCTTGGCTTGAGGCCCTGCAAAACCATACCATTGGCACGCTCGACTTGACCGTTAGTTCGAGGGTGGGCAACAGCGGACCAATTCACCCTGATGTGGTGATGGTCACAGAAGTCCAGGAACTTTTGGCCGGTGAACTGCGTGCCGTTGTCGGTGATGATGACGTTGGGGACCCCGAAGCGGTGGATGATGTCGGTGAAGAATAGCACGGCTTGTCGAGACTGGATGTTGGCAATGGGTCGACCCTCGATCCACTTCGAGAACTTGTCGATAGCCACAAGAAGGTGAGTGTGCCCACCCTTGGTTCTTTTCAGGGGGCCGACCATGTCGAGCCCCATACTGCGAACGGCCAAGTTATGGGTATCATCTGAAGAGCTTGGGCGGGTAGGTGGGTCTGCCTGGCGTAGAACTGGCATCCTTTGCAAGATCGAACGAGTTTGGTGGCGTCGTTGACAGCCGTCGGCCAGTAGAAGCCCTGTCGAAAGGCACTTCCTACCAGCATTCTCGGTGCCGCGTGGTGGCCACAAGCCTCCGAGTGTAGATCTTTCAGCAATGCCCTCCCCTCCCCGAGGGTGAGGCAGCGTTGAAGTACACCCGACGGGCTACGTCGGTATAGTTCGCGGCCATCCCCGTATAGGACGTAGGTTTTGGCACGTCGAGCTACACGACGGGCTTCCGTGCGGTCTTCCGGGAGTTTGTCTCGGGTCAGGTACTCGAGGTAAGGCGCGCGCCAATCCGTCGGAGGGGTTGGCGGTGCGACGGCCCCGTCGATCTCCATGGCCTCTCCCCCGCTCGAGGGGGGATCGGTCGAGGGGGGTGGGTCGACCCCTTGCTCGAGGGTGGGAGCCCCCGAGTCCAGGTCGACGGACGGCGTGTACAGATCCCTCGAGAAGATGTCGGGAGGGACCGTGCCTTGAGTAGACACGATTTTGGCCAGCTCGTCGGCAGCTTCGTTGTACCGACGGGCTACGTGGTTGAGCTCGAGGCCATAGAATTTGTCCTCAAGCCTTCGGACCTCCTTGCAGTAGGCTTCCATCTTAGGGTCGTGGCAGCTCGAGTCTTTCATCACTTGGTCGATCACCAACTGAGAGTCCCCTCGCATGTCGAGGCGTCGAACCCCGAGCTTGATGGCGATGCGCAGGCCGTTGACGAGGGCCTCGTACTCGGCGATGTTGTTGGAGGTGGGGAAGTGGAGGCGGATGACATAGCGCATATGGACCCCTGAGGGTGATATGAATAGCAATCCGGCGCCTGCTCCCGTCTTCATCAATGACCCGTCGAAGTACATGGTCTAGAGCTCGCTCTGAACCTGCGCTGGGGGTAGTTGGGTGTCGGTCCATTCTGCAACGAAATCTGCCAGTACCTGAGACTTGATGGCCTTCCGAGGGGCGTAGGAGAGGGTCTCCCCCATGAGCTCGGCGGACCACTTGGCGATCCTTCCCGATGCCTCCCGGTTCTGGATTATCTCTCCGAGGGGGAAAGATGAAACCACAGTGACCGGATGGCCCAGGAAATAGTGTTTGAGCTTGCGCCGAGTGAGGACGATCGCGTACAGCAGCTTCTGGATGTGGGGGTACCTCGTTTTGGTCTCGGAAAGGACCTCGCTCACGAAGTAGACATGCCTCTGAACCGGCAGGGCGTGTCCTTCCTCCTCCCTCTCGACTACTATGACCGCGCTGACTACCTGGGTAGTTGTTGCGACATAGAGCAAGAGGGGCTCGGCCAGGCTCGGGGGTACCAAGACCGGGAGCGAGGTGAGCAGGGCCTTGAGCCTCGAGAGCGACTCCTCGGCTTCGGCGGTCCATGCGAAGTGTTCCGTCTTCTTCAGGAGGCGGTAAAGGGGTAGGGCCTTTTCTCCGAGCCTCGAGATGAAGCGACTGAGGGCGACGAGGCACCCAGTAACCCTTTGCACACTCTTGAGGTCGTTGATCGGGCCCATCCTCGTGATGGCGGTTACCTTCTCGGGATTGGCCTCGATGCCACGCTGGGAAACTATGTACCCTAAGAGCATGCCTCGAGGGACCCCGAAGACACACTTCTCAGGATTTAGTTTTATGTGATTAGCCCTGAGGCACCCAAATGCGATCTCGAGGTCTCCGACCAGGTTTCCGACTGTTTTGGACTTGACCATGATGTCATCGACGTAGGCCTCGACGGTCGGCCCTATGTGTTTTCTGAAGACATGGAGCATGCATCGCTGGTAGGTGGCCCCGGCGTTTCGCAAGCCGAAGGGCATGGTGAGGTAGCAAAACATGCCGAAGGGGGTGATGAAGGAGGTCGCGAGCTGATCGGACTCCTTCATCTTTATTTGGTGGTAGCCAGAATACGCATCAAGGAAGCAGAGGGTTTCGCATCCCGAAGTGGAATCTACTATTTGATCGATATGTGGTAAAGGAAAAGGAACTTTGGGACACGCTTTATTTAGACTAGTGTAGTCTACACACATCCTATCCTTCCCATTCTTTTTCTTTACAAGCACGGGATTAGCTAACCACTCGGGATGACGCACCTCCTTGATGAATCCGGCCTTCAGAAGCTTGTCAACCTCCTCCCCGATGATCCTGCGCTTCTCCTCGTCGAAGCGGCGCAGGCGTTGCTTCACCGGTTTGGACTCGGCTCGGATGTCCAAGGAGTGCTCGGCGACCTCCCTCGGAATGCCCGGCATATCCGAGGGACTCCATGCGAACACGTCGGCATTCGCACGGAGAAAGTCGACGAGCACTGCTTCCTATTTGGGCTCGAGGGCGGCACTGATCGACAGCGCCTTCCCATCCGCGAGGCCGGGGTCGAGCGGGACGGTCTTCGTGTCTTCCGCCGGCTTGAAGTTGCCAGCATGTCGCTTGGGGTCGGGGATCTCTCCAGACAAGTCGTCGAGGGCCGCGAGGATAGCCGAATCCTCACGGGCCTCGGCTTTTTCCACGCACTCGACGTCGCAGTCGTATGCGTGCTCGTAGGGGGTGTCGACGGTGATGACCCCCGAGGGCCCGGGCATCTTGAGCTTGAGGTAGGTGTAGTTCGGGACCGCCATGAACTTGGCGTATCCCGGTCGACCGATGATGGCGTGGTAGGTGCCTTGCCACGCGACCACCTCGAAGGTCAGCTCTTCCTTTCGGAAGTTCGAGGGGACGCCGAAACAGACCGGTAGCTTGATGCGGCCGATCGGGAGTGCCTTCTTCCCCGGGACGATCCCGTGGAACCCCCCCGCGCTGGGTAGGAGCATGGTCCTTGGGATCCCTAGGAGGTCGAGGGTCTCGGCGTAGATGATGTTGAGGCTGCTGCCCCATCCATGAGCACCTTGGTGAGGCGGGTGTTGAGGATGATCGGGGCGACGACGAGCGGGTAAGCCCCTGCGTTGGGGATGTGCTCGGGGTGGTTGTCCTGATCGAAGGTGATCGGCGTATGGGACCAGTCGAGGTACCGCGAAGCCTGGGCTCGAACGGAAAAAACTTCTTGACGCTCCCTCTTGCGCTGGCGTGCGGTGAGGCGAGTCGAGGGTCCCCCGTAAATTATGTAGCAGTCGTGGATTTCGGGGAAGCCTCCTTTCTTGACATCGCCCCTGACGTGGGCGTCACAGGGCGGGTCTTCTTTGCCGTCATCTCTCCTGAAGCCAGGAGGGACGAAGTGCTTTCGGAGCATGCGGCAGTCCTCGAGGCGGTGGTTGGCCGGCCCCATATGATAGGGGCAAGGGTCCTTTAGCATCTTATCGAAGACGCCCCCGTCGGAGGGGGCCCTCGAGGCTTCTTCTTGTCCGCCGCAGCGACAAGGTCATCGGGCTCGTCGTCGTGCTCGACGTTGGGCTCGACGTTGCGTCGGCCCGATTGGTTCTTCTTCTTCTTCTTCCGGCCGCCGCTGCCGTCGTTGTTCCTTCTGGGCCCATTGTTTCTCTTGGGCCCATCGTCGAGCCCCGGGCTCATCCGCCTTGCCCTTCCCCTTCCCTGGGGGAATCTGGAAGAATGCGCCAACGGCCTCTTCGCCAGCTGCGTAGTTGGTGATGATGTCCATGAGCTCGTTGGCGGTCTTGGGGGTGTTTCGCCCCAGCTCCCGCACCAACTCCTTGCAGGTTATCCTGGCGATGAACGCCGTGATGACCTCGTGGTCAGAGATGTGGGTCAGTGCGGTGCGCTGCTTCGAGAATCGGCGGTGTGAAGGCGCGGAGGGTCTCCCCTGGCTTCTGCTTGCAGCTGCGAAGGTCCCAGGGGTTGCCCGGCCGCTCGTAGGTGCCCTTGAAGTTGCCCTCGAAGATCCGGACCAGGTCGGACCAGTCCTAGATCAAGTCCGGGGGTAGTTCCTCGAGCCACCTTCGAGCGGTGTCGGAGAGGAACAATGGGAGTTGCCAAATGATGACGTGGTCATTGTCGGCTCCACCCAGCTGGCATGCCAGCCTGAAGTCGGCAAGCCAGAGCTCTGGCTTGGTTTCGCCGTTGTACTTGACCAGGCTGGTGGGTGGATGGAAACGGACGGGCAGGGAGGCCCGCCGGATGGTTCTACCGAAGACTCGGGGCACCGGCGGCTCCGGAGACCGACATTGGTCTTCGTCGCTGTCGTAGCGCCCACCTCGGTGAGCGCTGTAGCCTCGAGCCTCGGCGTCGTCATACCGACGTCGATTGTTCACCCGAGGGGGGAGGTCATCGACGAGGCATTCCTGAACTGGTCGTCGCTCGACCTGGCCCTGGGGCGCCTTGTTCTGGTGGACGGAGACCTCCCTATTTTGTCGAGGGGGCGCTGCTTGTCGCTCAGAGGCAGCCCCTCGACGCCTCGAGGCTGAGCTCTCCACCTGTTGTACGGCCGCAGTTTGGAGAAGCCCCTGGATTTCGTCCCTGATACGCCGTGCCTGGGGGGTCGATGGCACCGGCATGTCGCGGAGCAGCATCGCGGCTGCTACGACATTCGGGCTGGCGCGGTTGAAGACTCGGGGTTCGACGGCCCCCTCCTCGACGATCTGCCGGTGGACTTCCCAGGCCCGCTCACGAGCTCCCACCCTGAGGACGCCCTCACTCCCGCTCGAGGGCGTGCTCGAGCTGCTGAAGACGCAAGCGCTCCTCCTCGAGCTTGCTGAGAAGCTCTCGGACCTGCGCAATCTGGACGTCGGGGGGTGGATCGGCTCTATCAGGACTTGGGGGGATTGCATCTCGTGCTGGTGTGGCGTTGGCCCCTCCTCCTTCGGTGGCCGCGGTGTCGTCGACGTCGTCATGCAGGTCGGCTTGGTCGTCGAGGTGGAAGCACTCCCGGGTGGAGTCGTAACTCTCGTCGGGAGAGTCCGAGTCGGGGTCGGCGTGGTAGAAGTGGGGGAAGGACCCCATGCGCTCCTCCGCCAGGCGCCGCCATAACGTGCCCCATGTACGGGGTAGTCCTGGCTTGTCTGGTGAAGAGGTGGTGATGGGGTTGGGCGTCGCACACGGCGGAGTCGCTGGAGACCCGCTACGTGCTTGTATCTGCCAACCTGCGAGGTCAGAGCAGAGTCTGGCGCTGTTGTGGAGCCCGTACGGGAACGGGTCACGTGGCGGTGATGGGGTCGAGGGTGTCGGAGAGGCCACGGGGACCTCCGGTGATGACGATGTGGCAGAGCCAACGTCCCACTCAGAGGGGCGCCCGCCCTCGGCCCACAAGCATGGGTGAAGCGGACTCCTAGGGGAAGGGCCCGCATCACTTGCTGGGGCGGGGAAACGGCGTCCGGCACCTCAGAATCCGCATGACGACGAGCGCGTCGGAGCCGCTCACGCCTCCTCTGATCGCAGGCCAGAGGCGCAAGCGGAGGGGCCGTCGTCTGACCCTTGCTGTCCCCGGCGTAGCGGTGCTGCCGGCGTCCAGGCCGCGGGTGGAGGGGAAGACTATGAAGTCGCCCTGGTCCGTGGATACGAACCCTAGGCTACCGAACTAGACGACGGCGGTGGATGGAAACGGTGGGATGGAGGAATCCATCTGAGAGAGTAGTTCGGAGTTGATCGACACACAATTCCCCCTACCTGGCGCGCCAACTGTCGGTGTTATGACCCGGGAGTCAAGACCACAACAAGTAAATTTGTATATCGCGTGCTCCCTCTCTCAGACGTGATGCAAGATGGACACAAGGTTTATCCTGGTTCGGGCAAAGAAGGCTCTACGTCCAGCGGGGGAGGATGACTTGTATTATCTCGCACCCAAAACGTGCTCGTACAGGGGGGGTACAAGCTGTGTTACACGGAGTTGGCCACCCGAGGGGTCGATCGAGTGGCGGGGTGTGTGGAGTGTGGAGGCCAGAGCTGAAGTCCGATGAGTGATCCGATCGTCCGAAAAACAAATCCCCCTTTCTCTACCTCGGCGTCCCCTTTTATAGACCAAGGGGAGGTCCGAGGGTACAGGGCCCTAACTGTGGAAGTACGAGTAGCGTGTCCGAGGCACAGTGTTGGCGGAGAGACGTTGAGCACTGTGGCGGCATGGCCTTCCCGTCCTTCTGGCGTCCCCAGTCGTGGCAGCAGTAGAAGTCACCGCAGCACAACGTCCGCAGGCGGGCCCGAATACCACGGCTGAAGCAGGATGGGGCGGATGGGACGGCTTCCATACTGGAGTTGTTGGAGAGAGGGGTCGAGCCCCCCCCCCGGTCGAGGGAGGGGTCGAGCCCTGCGTGGCTCTGTCACGTTCCCGAAGTCGTCGTCGAGGGTCGCACTGTTCACTTTCCAAGGGGTACTGCTGGAGTCCGTACTCGCGTAGTGGCAACAGTGGCGGCACAGTTGACAGGAATCGGGGACTTGACGGGGAGTTGGCGGATTTGACAACGGACGCGGGCGCCCATGTCGTTAGGTGGATTCACTTTAACCCATGTCGGGAGCAGTTGGGTTAATCGAGCCCCTCGTCCGGGGGTTGTCCGTTCGACCCCTGGTCGAGGTAGAGGTCGAAGCGTGGACGGGGTCGGAGCAGAGACGGGGTCGGAGAGGTCGAGGTAGAGGTCGAGGTAGAGGTCGAGGGGTCGATCGTTCGGCCCTCGTCCATCCTTCGTTCGTCGAGGTGGGAGCGGGGGGTCGTTCGCTCGCCCCCCCCCCCCCAGTCCGTCATTTGCCGTCGAGGTAGGAGCCGGGGGGTCGTTCATTCGCCCCCTCGGTCCGTCATTCGGCGTCGAGGTGGAGCCGGGGGGTCGTTCGCTCGCCCCCTCGGTCCGTCATTTTTCGTCGAAGTGGGCCGGCCCGCGACTCGTCGCCACAGCCGGTGTAGGGGGGCCTTCGAGTGATGGGCCGCGCCTTACCGAGTAGTGGGCTGGTCCTGCCTTAAAAATGGTTGCTATGTTTAGCGTTAATTTATCGAAGGGTTTAGGGTACCCCTTACCTTCGTACCCGACAATGAGCTGCCACTAAAGGCTTGTTTTTCTTTCTTGAATACGGATCTTAGAGGGTTCTTCATATTCTAGAGAGGAAGAGAGACACAAGGACAAGACTAGGACAAGGTTGTGTGTAGAGTGGGTTTCCTAGTTTGCCTTGTGGGGAGAGATTTGAGCTAAGAGAAGCTTTGATAAAGACAAGATATCTTCTTGTGGTCTTGAGAGAGGAGCACTACTTCTCTTGAGAGCTAAGAACTTCACTAGAGAGTAAAGAGAAGAGAGCAAGGCAAGGAGTGGTTTGAGCTCGAACTGGATTCTGGCTGAGGTGTGAGGAATTAAGCTCTCCTTGCATGGGCTTTTATAGGGGAAGGAGATGGCACCAAGGAGGCACCAAAGGGTGGTCGGCTGACCCCCCTTGGGCATGCCCTTGGGTGCCATGATCACTAGCTTTAGGAGATGCCTTACACAAAGCAAAAGAGGAAGAAAGAGGGGGCACCATGTGGTCGGCCGACCCCTATAGTGGGGATTCCACTCAAACTTTTTCTAGTGCTTGGTGAAAGGTAAGGCATGCTATGTGATGTGATCAAAAGCTGAGCTAAAGTTCTCAAGATTCTCCTCTTTAAACAAAGAGTAGTGGGGGACAAAGGTATGTCATTATTTGATCAAAGGTGATTGATGTGTTTTATTTTTCAAAGCATGACAAAGTGAAAGTGAAAGGTGATCATGATTCCCCACTTTGAACAAGGAGTAGTGGGAGACAAGAGTGTTTCATGCTTTAACCAAAAGTGATTGATGTACTTTAAAGCATGACAAGGTAAAAAAGATATCTCCTAAAGCAAAATCTGAATTTTGAATTTCTCACTACTCAAATCATAAGATGCTTGGACAAATGAAGGTAGGGAAAAGAGAGAGATGACCCAGGGGCACCTAGGGTGGTCGGCCGACCCCCCTAGGCCTCCATTTTTTTCTTTTTCTTTTACAAGGTCACATTGTACTCCTCATTTAAATAAGCCAAGATAGGGTGCATAGGGGTGGTCGGCCGACCACCCTATGGTCCTACCTTTTGTCAAATTTTAAAGCTACACTAATCTCAAGTTTTATTTAATCTGAACTTTATTATTTTTCTTCTAAATTTTAAACATGATAGAAATTAAAGAATTTAACTAAATGAAAAAGAGAAATTAAGGAAAATCAAAGATAACTACCGACTTACCTTTCGACGAAGGCTCCTTGATTTTAAGTCCTCGGAGTAGGATTCTCCTTCTTGTTCATTCTTCGGGTGCACTTGATGGCTCCGGAGATGGAGATGTGATGTGTGTACCTCCTTTGCTTTCCAAGTCTGCCTTGGATTGGCGGGCTCGTCCTTCTTGAGTTCATTGATCTTGGTCTCTAGATATTGCTTCTTTTAGCATGGAGCTCGAACTCTTCTTCTTGGTGGTTGTGCTTTAACCTATTTGTTAAGTTTATAACCATTGAAAGCACACTTCACCTTGTGACTCAGGAACTGGAAGTGGATCTGGCATGATCCTATGTAGATGACCGCGTTGGTGGTGTTGAAGAAGGGCCTTCCCAAGATGACGGGGACGTCCACATTGGCTCCCATGTCTAGGATGATGAAGTCGGTGGGGATGTACTCATCTTGGATGTTTACCAAGATATCCCTCGCAAGTCCCTCAGGAAATCGCATTGTTTGATCCGCCATCTGTAGACGAACACATGTAGGGAGCAATGGTCCCCCTAATAGGTTATCATAAGTTACCTTGACATGATGTTGACACCTGATCCAAGGTCGCAGAAGGCGTTGTGGAAGGTTTGTTGTCCGATTGAACATTTGATCGTCAGGTGGCCTAGATCTTCCTTCTTTATGATGAAGGGAGGATCGAGAAGATAGCCCAATAGGAGCGAAGTGGAGGCTTACCGAACCTCATTGTAACCATATTAACATGCTTAATTGAATCCTCTGATTTTCTAGGAATCTTACCTTGTTCTATAGATGGCATAGCTGCTACTAATTGAGCTAATTGTGTTTCTAGCATTTTATTAAAACTCAATTGATTTTCCATGGCAGTGGCAAAGCTATCCATTTTCTCACCAAGATTTTCTAGAACTTTATCCGTGGCAATCATCTTTTTATTTATACCATCATTAATCTTAGATTGACCAAGAACAAGATCTTTCAATGAAGGTTGATTATTGTAAGAATTATAATTATTGTAATTGTTATTACCTCCATTACCTTGGTAGAAGGGGCGTGAATTCCAGTTTCCTTGTTGTTGGAGTCGATACCGTTGTTGTTGTTGCTGATGAAGTTCACATCCTCCTTTGTTCCTCCGCACACCTCGCACCATGGATCAGCTTCAATAGCTCATGCGGTGGCAGTGGGATAGATGACCTCTTGTTCCTTCTTGGAACCTTCTTCTATCTTCTTCATTAAGAGGTCCATCTTGGCAGAGAGCATGTCCACCTCATTGACGGTGTGCATACCTCTCCTCTTTGGCTGGAGACGTTCCTCACCCCATCCTTGGTTAATTACCATTTTCTCGATGAGGTCCTTGGCATTTCTCACTGTGTGTTGGAGAAATACCCCTCTAGCGGCAGCATCAAGGTGTTCTTCTTCCTCAGCGTCTTCTTCATAATGGATCCACCCTTGATCGGCAAATCTCTTGCTCCGCCGATTTCCAGAGCTGTCCATTTTTACACGCCGATCGTCCTCAATAAAATGTGCTCTAAGCCTTTCATGGACCGAACGGCGGTTGGCCCGAGACTGCCTGTACTCTGAATACTGATCACTGCATTCAGGGCAATTATCTTTAGTAGGCAGCTTCAAGCCTTCATTCCAACAATGTTTAAAGAACGAGCATCCCCAATGAGATTGTTCCTGCTCTCTCATGTAGTCTTGCTCCCTTTGGTACATCTCTTCCTCATACCTCTGATGTTCCTCCATGAACTCTTGTTCCTCATAATACCTTCGCTTTCGATACTGTTCTTGCTCCCGTCGCCATTTGTTCAAAAGAATCTGTGTCGTGATTCTGGGCTTGGAAGCTTCCCTCTCTCAGTTCGGCCATTTTGGAACTGAGCCTATTGTCGAAACTCTTCATTTGTAATTTGCCGATCAGGGTCAACAACACCAGTTTTCTTAGCTCTGTCTAAGGTTAACACTTTCACCTTGCCCTTATCTTTGGAGTTTTCCATAGCAATCATGTTCACGGAGAAAGATACTGTGTTCTGTGCAAAAGGATTAGCATCAATTTTCATCTTCCCATCAAATTTCAGATGCCCTTCCTGAATAGCTTTCTGAATCTGCATTCTGAATACTCGGCAATCATTGATGGAATGAGAATTGGTATTGTGGTAACCGCAAAACTTTTTATCTCTCACCCCTTCAGGGCGCAGCATGGGGTGCCCTTCCGCCAACTTGATACGTCCTTCTTTGAGCAACATCTCAAACAACTTGTCTGACTTGGAGACATCAAAGTCGTATGTGCCCTTCTGCTGCCTCAACCAGTGTTGACTGACCTGAGTTGGTTCTTTCCCCCAGACCAATTCGGCTGCGGCTATTTTATCTTCATCATCGTACTCTGCTGCTTCTTCCAGGAAACTTTGATACATCTCATTAGCCACATCACCTTTCTGGAAATGGTTGTCTCTCCTAAACCCTTGAGCCTGATTGCTAATCATGGCCAATCGTTGTGACAGCTGACCAAGGTCGTCGAAGTCCATGCCGAACAGCTTCTCTCTAATATTCGGTTGCATGCTCGCTATTACCATCCCTGGCAACTGGTCATCTGGCAGGTTTAAGGAATAACAGAGGTTTTAGTCTCCTGTACCTACGGAGATACTCCTGGGGTGTTTCATTGGCTCTCTGCTTCAAGCTCATAAGGTCAACTAGTTTCTTCTCATTAGTGCCTGTAAAGAAATATGAATGAAACTTCTGCTCCAATTCTGCCATGTACCAATGGAATTAGCTGGCAGAGACATGAACCACGTGAAAGCCGGTCCTGTCAGAGACAACGAGAAATAACGAATCCTCCAAGCTTCATCAGCGGATGCCTCTCTGAGTTGCATCAAGTATTGGCTGATGTGCTCTATGATGCTGGTATCATCCTGACCAGAAAACTTGGTCAGGTCTGTGGGAGGTTTTACTCTCAGAGGAAGTGCAACTCGGTTATACCACTCTGGATAAGGGGACTTGTATGCATAGGACTGGCTCTTTGGCTTTAGGCCAAACTGATTCTGCATCATATCTGTCATCCTGTTCATGATAAGGTCAATATTCGAATTGGGAGTCCATGTGTCTGCCCTTCAAAAGCCAAACCTGCAGAGTTCTTATACCTCGGATTCGGGAAAGAGTCAATAGCATTGTAATCAACAAACTCTTGATATCCGTCTCCATACATATTTTTCTACAACCTGTTCACAGCTGGAGACACCTTGAAAGCCGATTGTGGGACGTTTCCTGATGCACCGAACGCGAGTTGGCCATATGTTATGGGCGGTTGCTGTTTCTGGTGAGGAGCCATCCCACCTTGATCCATGCCAGGCGCTCCGCTACTCTCAGCAGCTTTCTCCTAGTGCTTAGGCACATGGAACAATGTTGGTCCTTGCATTGGACCAACAACTTCTTCGAAGTATTTATCAGCAGATGGACCGAAAGTACTAACCATGATTGTGCAAAAGGTATTCAAAAAAGTTGTATGATGATTTCTCATGGTCTCACTCATGGCCTTGTAAACCATTTCAGTCATCTTCTGAGCATCTTCCTCTTCGGTGTAATCAGTCTAATGATGAAGGAGAGTCCTTGGGAGTGATTGTTTCTGAAAAACCTTGTTGCTTTTGTTCTTTGAAAAAGACATCAAGCATTTACGTTGAAACTCATCACATGCTTGCTGGATAATATTCCTCAGGTCTTCTAGCAACTCGTCCATAGTCACGTCTAGAACCTGGCTATTGTCAATTTCAACCATCTTGAGATGTGGTGTCCTACCGAGCGTGCCAAAAAGTGTGTTGACACGAAATGTGACGCACTGTGCCTAACACACAACAAGCCAGAAAGCGTAGCTTCAATCAGGTGCCTGGGTGTTTCAAAATCCGGAAACGTACCAGTTAGTTTGACCTGAAACTAACAAGGGATGAAAATCATTAGATATAAAACTAAAACATGTCGGGTGAGACCAGACAGTTCCATATATACGGCCCTGAAGCCACTTACGACGACATACAGCTATAGAAGTTGTCGGCCAACAAGTTTTATAGATCATTCGGCTAAAACAAACAATGAGCACGTAAAGAGTTGATTGCCGAACATGCATGCATGATAAAGTACATATGAACGAATCATCATTAAATATGAATTAAAGCATAACCAACTCGGCTATCCATCCGAATTGGGGTCCATGATGAAGGAAACGTAAGCAAACACGATCAAACCAATCTAAAGCTTGTATCCGCCGCACGACACCTAACTTTATAAAAACTCAAACGTAGTTAACATGCATGAACCCGCAACACGTAACAATCTAGATGAAACCAATTCGGCTATTATGAGTATAAGATCTATTTATGGGTATAAGCAATTACAAAAGCATAAATAAATCTATGAGAAAAGATGAAGCCGAACCGTATCAATCTAGATTGGGCAAAAGAGTGTTACAAATATATAAAATATATAAACATGCAACACATAGTAACTTAATGAATCTACTAGATCTTGCCAAATCTAATAGAGTCGATAACCATCTTGCTTTTGCTAGGCATATCGAGCAAGCACCTGCCACACGGTATCTACTCATACACAAAACGTAAGCGAAGACTTCTTGATTGTCAAGCAAGGATCCGCCGCACGATCATTGAAAATAAACAAGACTACTTGTATCAACATCTAAATCCACCGCATGATACTAGACATGATAACAAGGTTGCCGGAACTTACGGAGGTCGATGGATCGATGGTTCCCCTCGAAGAACTCAATGACACGACAAATGACTCGAAATTGGCACGGGGTCGGTTGTATTGTATTGGTTGTGAACAGTTTTTTACAATGGCCAAGGGTTTATATTTATACCTGGTTGTGACATGAGTCCTAAAAAGACACGGTTACAAAATATTAAAGGAAAAACATGATATCTTTAACTTTAATTTCCTCCGGAGTCTTCATTGCCTTAATTGTCGCGGACTTCGTTGCCCGATCGTCCCTTTGCTTGCCGTTTTTGTCGCTTCTTCAACGGAAAACCGCTCCTCCTTAGAATAACCGACCGCATGATCATTTAGCCAAACCTTTGGCGATTAGCCAACCGCACGGACATTTGCCGACTTCTTTGGAAACTGGCCGACCGCACAAACGCTTGCCGAATGCTCTGAATTCTGTACTGGCCCACCTGTCATCTTTCTGAGCATACCAAAATCCAGTATTAACAAGTTCATTCCTGCATTGACATACTCATGGACATGTGGAACTTGTTATTTAATAAAATGTGCTCATGATGTGATTGTTTTATCCTTGATCCCGAGGTTGTTGGCAGCATTTTGGTTATGTAAAAGTATATCGTTCTTGATGCCAACAGTGACCAACATGCCAAATCTTGAGGGAAGGTTCCTCAAAAAATTAAATTAGAAATCCTTGTCCTCCACCTTCTCTCCAAGTGACTTGAGGTCATTGACAAGCACCTCAAGCCTATTGAACATTTCTGGCACATTTTCATCTTCCTTCATCTTGAAGCTTACAAACTTCTCCTTCAAGTATATGCCTTGGCCCCTTCATTGATTGAGTCCCTTCATATGACTCTTCTAGTTTCTTCCATGCATCATGAGCACTCTCTATATTCTTGATTTGCTCAAAGACTTCTTTGGAGATTGCATCATGAATGGCACTCAATGCAATGTCATTGTTTTGGAGCTTTTCTTCTTCGGCCATGGTGGGTGCTTCCTCGTTCACTACCTCAAACTTCTTGTCAACCACCAACCATATCTTCTGGTTGATTGATTTGATATGGGTGGTCATCAATGCCTTCCAATAGCTATAGTTGGTGCCATCGAACTTGGGTGGCCTCTTGGTGTTGTTGATTTGAGCCATTTTAACACCGTGGGATGTTAAGCCTCAAATGAAACGGTGTATCGGCTCTGATACCACTTGAAAGGTCTAGGAATGGCTAGAGGGGGGTTGAATAGCCTAATAAAATTTTCTACAACAACACTAGACAAAAGATTAGTATAACACACGACGTAAAGTGGATTTGCTCTAGCACTACAAGGTTAGGCAAGCCACCTACCACAATTCTAGTTACTAGCAAGAAACTATGTCACACAAGAGGCTAGCTAACTAGAACTACAAGAACAAACTACACAAGATACTCTACCTTGCAAGAATGTAAAGAATGAAATGCAAGCGCGAGAGTTAGAAGGGTTATACCAACGAGGAGAGTAGCAACCAATAGATAACCAATCAATCAATAATCATAAGAGAATCCTCGGTAAAGAGACAAGTGACATAATGATTTTTTACCGAGGTTCACTTGTTTGCCAACAAGTTAGTCCTTGTTGTAGCGATACACCTACTTGGTGATTCATGTGCTAATAGGCATGACTAGCCTAACCCACAACCGGGTGCCGCACAATCAACACAAGATAGGGATCCATAAGCTACGAGCAATCCACTAGAGATGTCTTTCGTGAACTCCCGTAGGGAAGACTCAAGAACCACTCACAATCCACCGATCGAAGCCGGAGACAATCACCTTCCTCCGCTCGACGATCCTTGTCGCACCAAGCCGTCTAGGAGTTGGCAATCTCCAAGAATAATAAGAGCTCCCACGATGACGACGATCACCAAGTGCCACTAGAATGTAATCAATAGAGCAATGCACTTGGTTCCCTCAATCTCTCATGAAATGAGCAATTCTATCAAAGAGATGAGTGGTGGAGGCTCTCACAAGCTAGCACAAGTGTATGAGTGAAGTGAGTGTGCAAGAGAGATGC
This sequence comes from Microstegium vimineum, assembly GCA_022036555.1. Classification (NCBI taxonomy): domain Eukaryota; kingdom Viridiplantae; phylum Streptophyta; class Magnoliopsida; order Poales; family Poaceae; genus Microstegium; species Microstegium vimineum. The sequence continues at coordinate 21,131,313 of CM039130.1, read as the reverse complement.
CCAAGGGGAGTGAAGTATATATAGCCTCTCCCTCAAAACTAGCCGTTTAGCCCCATTTCACGTTTCCTACACGTGCTTCGAACACACAAAACACAGGGGTTCCGGACCATTGCAAGCGTCCGGGCCCTTCACCAGCAGTGAAGCCAAGCTTCTGTTACAACGTCCGGACACAGGCTCGGACGCGTCCAGACACCTTGTCCGAACTAACGTGCACGCGTCCGGACCCCTTTCAGTTTGAATCGATCCATTGATGCGTAGCTCACTCGCTGACACATGTCTCTGGACGCGATGAATAGTCCAGGTCCGGACTAAGACACCGAGCGTCCGGACTCATCACATAAACCACCCGAGAGCATTAAGACTCCAGACGCAGCATCCGGAGCTCCACTTCCGGACCAAAGACCACCGTCCGGAGCTTACTCAGTAAGCAACAGAGAGCTCAAGAGCTCCGGACGCATGTCCGGACCTCGGCTCTGGACTGTCTCCCGCGTCCGGATGCACTGTGCCTGGCACAGTGAACCTAGGGTATGCCTCCGAAGCACCGCCAATGGTCCGGACAGGCAAGTCCCTAGCGCCCGAACCTCCTTCTTCAGTCAAAACGCCTCCAAACTTCTTTCCAAGTTTCCAAGGGCTAACACTAAGTGATTCCAACAGTGATTCCAACACTTGTGCACGTGTGTTAGCTTTTAGTTCACATTTTCTTGGAATTAGGTTGGTTACTCTCATTAGTTCACAAGTTTTAGTGCAATGCAAATGAACCTAGTGGCACATGATAATCGTAATCAAACACAAGTTCTCTCTCGTTGATAGTACGGCTATCTATCCTAAATGTGAGCACACTCTCTATAGTGTCTTGATCACCAAACCGAAAATAGTTCCTAATTTCACCTTTGCCTTGAACCCATTTCCTTTTGATCCGTCCTTCCATGCTAGAGCCTTGCAATCACCACCTTGATCCATCTAGATCCGTCATATGGCATGTACCGACCTATCTCATCATATTCACTTAGAGAGCAAAGGTTAGTACATTTGGTAGGTTTCATCAATTACTCAAAACCAAACACATGGGCTTCCAACACAGACCTACTCTCAAACCATATATCATGCCTTGAATCTTCCATTTCTAGTGGCCCATACTCGAGTCAGCAGTGAGCTTAGCACATTCAACAACAATTCTAAACGCATTGCTAGGATCAATCCTTGCACATGTCCACAACGAAAACATTTTGTAATTAGAAATTGAACCAACTCCACACACAGCACATCAAATACAATTCAGACAATATCACAATATCCTACTTACCAAGGTGGACAATCTGACAACTGCATTGTGCAAGACAAACAAATCCACTACCCATGAAGCGCAGTAACGCACAAACCATGAACTTTAATGACCGCAAACAAAATTAAAACCTTAACCAAATCAAAACCCAAACCCTAGATGGCATCCCATCAGAATCATACATGAGACGAGCAGGGAAAGGAGGAGGAAGGTAGACCTACATCTACGACCACTGCTAGCCTACATATCCACGACCACCGCACCGTTAGATCTCGCGCCGCTCGCTAGAGTCCCCAAGCTTCCCGCACGAGGGAGAAGAAGCAGAATGGGGCGTGGCTGGAGATACGGGAAGCGCTCGACTCTCTGTGAATGAATAAGGCAAGGGGCAACGACGTTTTTTACGTGCCCTTGCCACGACGTTTTTTACGTGCCCTTGCCACGCTAGCAACTTGACTAGGGCTGTCGGACCGTATTACGAAGCCAAAATGACTATAAAATATTTGGTCAGCTTAGGGGCAAAAGATTAGGAGCACCTACAAAATGTGGCAAATAGGCTCATGCTAACTATATGAGTGGCAAAAGTAAAGTCCCCTATATTTCTTCAAAATTTTTCTACCCCTCCAAAATCAAAAGGTCAAAAAAAAAAGAGAAAAGAAAATATATCCCCATCCTCTCGTCCTCCCTGTCTCTCTCCTCCGCAAAGTCCCCCTCTCTCCTCACTACCCCAAAGCAGCAACAGGCCAGCAGTCGCTGCAGCAAGCTCGAAGCAACAGTCAGCGAGAGCCAATTCCCCGAATCGCGCTTCCCAAATGCGAGTTCTCGCCTGAGGAAGGCCCTCCTCACCTCTTCGCGGTCCCCGCCGCGGCAATCATGCCGCCGCCGGCGATGGAGACGCCGGAGTGGCTGCGCAACCTGCCCGTGGCGCCGGAGTTCCGCCCCACCGCCGCCGAGTTCGCGGACCCCATCGCCTATATCCTCAAGATCGAGGCTGAGGCCTCCCGCTACGGCATCTGCAAGATCGTGCCTCCGCTCGCGCCACCGCCGCGGGAGGCCACGGTCGAGCGCCTCAAGGCCTCCTTCGCTGCCAATGTGGCCTCCGCCGCCCCCGGCGATGTCGCGGCCCCTGCACCCACCTTCGCGACGCGGCTCCAACAGGTGGGTTTCTCCACCAAGAATCGCCGCCCCGCGAGCCGCCGCGTCTGGGAGAGCGGCGAGCGGTACACGCTGGAGGCCTTCCGCGCCAAGGCCCGCGACATCGAGATTCCGAGGCACGCGATGCCGCCCAAACACGCGACGCAGCTCCAGCTGGAGGCGCTCTTCTGGGGCGCCTGCGCCGCGAAACCGTTCAACGTCGAGTACGGCAACGACATGCCGGGCTCCGGCTTTGCGGCGCCGGAGGAGCTGAACCTCGACCTGGAGGGCTCCGGAGGCAATGCGGCCCTTGCGGCGAGGGACGTCGGGGAGACGGAGTGGAACATGCGGTTGGCCCCTCGTGCCCGGGGCTCGCTGCTGCAGGCGATGGGCCGGGACGTGGCCGGCGTGACGACGCCGATGCTGTATGTTGCGATGCTGTACAGCTGGTTCGCTTGGCACGTGGAGGACCACGAGCTGCACAGCCTCAACTACCTCCACTTTGGCAAGTCCAAGACCTGGTACGGCGTACCACGCGATGCCATGCTCGCCTTCGAGGACGCCGTCCGTGTGCACGGCTACGCCGATGACCTCAACGCCATCAGTGCGTGTGCCCTCCTTCCTTTTGCCCCTTCTATGCTATGCTTTGGTTCCTTGGATAGATGTGCAGCATTTAGTCTTTTCTGCTTTCTTCTTTACTGGCAAAGTCAAAAACTTTTTCTCCAGGTACCGTTGTCTATATGCCACTGTGCCTAAACATGTTTCTTTATGAAAAGGGAAAAAAACTGAAATATTGTCAGCAACTCCAAATGGGCCATTTTACATTTAGAGTACCATGTAAATTAAGCAAAAATCAATGCCATTTGGTAATGCAAGACTTTAATGGACTTTAAGGAAGAGAACAAATCAATCAGCTTACCATTTTGGGTACTGGAGGTTCCGATTGGACTATTGATTGAGCTTGAACACTGATTTGAGCTGTAGCAAATTTGATCAGGATATGACATGGTACTTCCTGTCTTCCTCACCAGGCAGCGAAGATTTAAGGGTACGGGGTGGGGCGGGGTAGGCTTTCACAAGAAAAGTAAAGTCAATTATTTTCTTACTAATCTTTACTTCAGAATGCTACGAGTGAATCAAATGTCAAAGCATACTGCCTGCACAAAGATGTGGGCATCATTTTGGATTTGTGGGTCTTGTTTCTCCTGCACTTTTTTTGTTTCTTGTTTGGATGTTTTTTTTATGAAGTTCTTCATAACTAATCTTGTTTTTTTGGGTTTTCTACTTGATGAGCAAAGTGGAAACTTTTTCTGTAGAGCAACAACAATGTGCCAAAAAAAGTAAAGCTAGTTTATCAGGAGCACCAAATGAGCAGTCTGCAATTATAGTGGCATATAAACCTAGCAGAGATTAGTACTATTTTTTAGCACAAAACCCATGGCTGAAGAAAACTTATGTACTTTGTTTTTCCTCTTTGTTGGGCAAAGTAAAAAGTCAGATTTCTTCTTCAGGGTACCACTGTTTATCTGACACTGCCAAAATAGCATGTGCAAAAGGAAAAAATGTATTAGTTAAGTGATGCCAGATAACATGGCATATCATGCTGAAGTTCCTGAGTGTTGTTTACTTACCTAAACATCTACTCCCTCCAGTCACAAATACTTGACACATTTGATTTTTCATAGTCTTCGAATCTTGACCACTAATTTCTTCTAGAAAATATTCATAAAATCCTTCAAATATAAGCGATTTTGCAAATATTTTGACTTTTGAGTACAAATCGATACATATAACCTACACACTTCCAAACTAAATAATGTAATAGTTAATATAGTTTTTAAGTTTGACCAAATCTTGTCCTAAACAAGTTTTTGTGATTGGAGAGAGTAACCGGTTTTGGCAGATAGGAGTTTGGGGCTTTGGGTAGTTGCGCAGCAGCTGCACTTACTGAAATGCAAGGTTGTAGCAGCAGATTAGATTGTGTACTAGTTCGTTCAAGTTTTGGTCAATTTGATTTGACTGTTAACTTAGAGGTTGAGGTAGACTCAGGAATGGCCAGTCCGCTGCCTCCGCCACCTGGGAAGACGTCGAGCCGTTCCTCTCCAAGTTCCCAGCATTTCAGCTCGAGGACGAGCTGAACCTCGAGGGGGGGAGAGATGTCATCTGGGGAAACACATACACCAGGCGTCGGCGGGCTCGGGACAGCGTGCGGCCAGCACAGCAGCCACACAGGAGAAGGACTCCGTGCGTGACTAGATATAGGAAAGAGAGATTAGTTTCCTGCTTTATATCCCTTAAGTTTAGGAAAGGTTGTTGCTAGGAATATTTAATCACCAAAAGTCTAGGCCGGCTGGCCTATTTAGTCTGTACGTAGGCAAACATTGAGATCAAGAAATATATTGCCAATCTAATCTCCCTCTCTCTCAACAAACCAAGCCTACGGGCTACGGCGGCGGGGTAAACCTCGCCGGAGAAGACGGAGCGAGACTACGAGCTTCGTAGTCGAGGTCCTGCTATCTGAGGGTTTAACGCCCTTGACATGGTGACAGACTTTATAATTGAAAGGTTTTAGACTTGGTAGAACTAAAAACGAGTATATGAGGTTTCACTTGGTACTACTTGACCTGAGGATGGAGACGTTAGTATGGAAGGTTATGTACTGCCCAAGGATACCTTATGCTTACGGTATTTGGGATCAATACTAAAAAGAGATGGTAAAATCTGAAGATGTTAGCTATTGAATTTAGACAGTGAATGAAATTACTAGACATCCAGTATTCTTTGTCACAAGCAGTAAGGCGCCACAGAAGCTAAAGTGTAGGCCTAGTTCGAAAGGACAATATACGTGGTAGCTGGAAGGGTAGGGGGTAGCACCAATTGGAGAAAAAGTTGATCAACTCTGGTTGAGGTGGGTTATTTTTGTACATATCCATCAGAGATCTCCAGAGGCACTGGTGCATAGCAGAATCCTAAGGCACATCAGTAATGCAAGGAGACTAGGAGAGGCATGGGTCAACTGAACTGTCATACTGTTTTGGAAAACTGATGAAAGATAATTTTTTTATTAGGGATGTTTGATAGTAACTAGCCTTAGTCTTATTCTTAAGTATGTATGCTTCAGTTTTCTTCACTCTGAAGAGAAAAGCTTGCTGATGATTGCTTATCTGGTGCAGTGGCCTTTCAAATACTAAATGAAAAGACAACTGTCTTGTCTCCTGAAGTGCTTCTTTCTGCTGGAGTTCCTTGCTGCAGGTGTTACTCCATTTCTTAACATTATTTTTGTGGCATTTTTCTTGGCCATTATTTTGAGTATTGGGTATAATGATTGATAGATACTTCTCCAAAGCAGATTGGTTCAAAACTCTGGTGAATTTGTTATCACATTCCCTGGAGCTTATCATTCTGGTTTTAGCCATGGTAAGCCATCTAACACATCCATATTCGAATAGTGCACTTATTAGGTTAGCATAATGTTCCTTGAATCGCTGTAAAAAAAAGTTCCTTGAACTAGCTATCTGGTTGCTCCTGTATGCTAGGTGTGGTCTAGTCCTTTCACTGACTAGTATTTAGAAGACTATAATTTTCAGTTAACATATTAAGTGAAATGCTAACCTTTTAATTCCATATTTATGATACAGTGTTCATGTTCATGCATATTTTTTTTATACTTGTAGTGGAAAATAGTACTTTCAGTATCTTGCTGAAATCACTCAGTTGCACATGGAATACCTCTGAATGCAACAATTAATTTTATTTCACTATCCGCTTCATAGGATTTAATTGTGGAGAAGCAACAAACATTGCTACACCTTGCTGGTTGCAAGTGGCTAAAGAAGCTGCAATCAGGAGGGCTTCCACAAATTCGGGCCCAATGGTGTCTCATTATCAGCTGCTTTATGAGCTAGCACTGTCATTACATCTAAGGTTTGCCTGCAATAAATATGATCTCAATTGTTATTGTTATAGAACTTTTCAATTGCCTATGAATATTGGAGAGGATGGTATCCAAATTACATGATATCAGATTTTTTTTCTTCAATACACATGAGATGTGTATCATTACATTAAGGAGATAAATAAATCACAGCACACCCACCACTCTCTCTCTCTCTCTCTCACACACACACACACACACACACACACACCACGTTCTCTCAGGATGTATTCATTGTAATATTATCTATTTATGAACTAGAGACTAGAGAGATCAGTTACATCACAGCATCTAAAAAATGGATATCAAATAGCAGTTCTATTTGTGTAATTCTCTGGGTTATCATGTCACTGGAGATTGAATCTGGACGATATTTTTCTTTTATAGGGAGCCTAAGAATTCTCTATGCCTAGAAGCTCTCGTCTAAGGGACAAGAAGAAGAGCGAAGGTGAAAGAATGATCAAAGAAACATTTGTTGGAAGTGTGATAGAAAACAACAGTTTTCTGAGCATCCTTCTTGACAAGAGTTCTTGTGTAATTATCCCGGAGATTGAATTTCCCCTTCCATCCTTTCCTACAATGAGGGCACCTGAAGTCAGTGATAAGCAAGGCTTGATTGCTGGTCCCTCTAGTATTAGCCAGCAAAAAGCTGAGGAAACACTTGTTTATGGTGATGAAATAGATAAAATCAAAGAGGTTGAGAACATGAGTGAATCAACCACTTCCTCCTCATGTAACCAAAGAAAGTTCTATGAAACAAAATTTGGAACAGTTAAGAGTACTGCATTCTGCTTATCGACTTCAGATATTCAGATTGGAGTAATTGGAAAAGGCAGATCTCATCAAGGAGGTGGGCTCTTAGATCAAGGGCGGTTGCCATGTGTTCAGTGTGGCATATTAAGCTATGCTTGTGTAGCCATTATTCAACCTAAAGAAGCAGCAGTCCAATATGTCATTTCTAGGGAGTCCATGTCATCAAGTGCAATACACAGAGAAATAATGGAATCAGATGATACCTCAAATCGGACGGCGTTAGCTTGTCAACAAGGTTAGCAAGACATGGATCCACTTACAGTATTAATTCCCAGTCCTCAAGATGTTCCTTTTTACTTGATATCATTATCTGTCCTCCACCATTTCACTATTGGTTTTAAATAGTGACAGTGATAATATTCTCTTTGATCCAGTATGTCATTCTAATATTAGTCCTCTTTAATGCTTCTTTTCAAATGGTTGGTAAAGCAGAAATTTGATAAAGCTACAGCTATCCCATGCACTTGTGCATCATAAAAGGTGACCGATCTTCCAATTTTTCTTGTTAGTAACCCTTCAGTCACAACTCAGAATTTAGTCAATTTTGACGTCAAAGCTGCTGACAGAACATACCTTTTGTATGGATGAACCTACCAGATAATAATTTATAATCTCAATAAACAATGTATTGTATAAGTACTTCCTGACATACCTCATATTGACAATCGAAATGTCCGTAAAATATTGAAGGCCAAAGTTTCAATTGTTTGGCTCAATCATATTTTCAGTTGCACCTAATTTTAGCAAGGATTTTCTTTTGAAATGAACTCTAGGATGAATGTTCTAGTGAACTATATTACTTGTTTCTGAATTCTTTATCTTTTTAGTTAGTTTAATTCAGTTGACATCACTTTTCTCTGTGATGCTCAAGACTCAACAGCGTGTTTCTGGCCTTCGTGATTGGACGGTATCAAAGTGTCATTGATTGTGATACTAGATTTTTTACTGTAATAAAATTATTCTTCCAGTGCATAGTTTGGAGGCTATCATGTAAATTTATTGTCTTTCTTTAACAGGATATGCTCCTGAAACCGATGATAATACAATACAAAATGTGAGTGCAGCCCAAGTTTCTGATAGGTGTAGACAGCTATACAGCAGCAACACCCATGGATGCACTTCCGCTCTTGGGCTTCTGGCTTCTGCTTATGAATCATCAGATTCTGATGAAGAAGCAGAAGCACCTAACAATATATCAAACAATTGTGAAAACAATGATGCAGCAAATGGAGTCACAAATATTCAGTCCTCAGGAACATCAGTTCAGGATCAAAATACGAATTTGCACTTGTGTGAAGAGGACAATGACTCCAGAGCAATAGCATCTCTAATGCAACCACTGGAGGATAAGAGTACTGCTATGACTCCTGTTAGTATGGAAACAAATATGATCCATATAACAGATCAGGGAGAGTCACTAACGTCCCATGAGCAGTGGCATGCATATCTTGATTTTGATGATGATCTAACTGCATCTGGTGTAAAAGCCCTCGGAATACTAGTTTGAGCACAGCTACAGGTGCAATAGAAACAGATGCACTGACTTTGTTCAAGTACAGCAAGGATTCTTGCAGAATGCACGTGTTTTGTCTAGAACATGCTTTGGAAACTTGGACACGACTTGAACAAATTGGTGGTGCTAATATCATGCTTTTATGCCATCCAGGTAGTTGCACTTTCCCTAATATCCACAAAATTCTTTTGGCATTGTTCCTTGGTATTTCTCTTTAGAGCAAATTACATGGCTGGTCCCTAAACTATCGGTGAGTTTTCATCCTGGTCCCCAAACTATAAAAATGGCTATTTAGGTCCCTAAACTATGCTTAGGTTTCATCCTGGTCCCCAAACATTCAAAACGATCATTTGGGTCCCTAAACTATTGTTTAGTTTCATCCCGGTCCAAGCTACAGTGGCGGCGGTATCAATTGTTTTGTTTTTATTTATTTATTTATTTAGGTCGAATCTTTGAAAAATCATAATAAATCACAGAAAAATCATAAAATGAAAATTTTAATTTTGTTGGACTCCACATGAGTATATATACATAGTGAACATATAATATGATATGCTTTTGTACAAAGTTTTTGTTTTAGCTTTAGATCTATGCTTTTATGTAATTAATTAAAATAATTCATAGCTATAGTTTCTATAATTATTTTTTTGACTAAAGCATACCATATTATTAGTTCACTGTATAGATATACTCACGTGGAGTCAAACAAAATTGGATTTTTCATTTTATGATTTTTCTGTGATTTACTATGATTTTTTAAAAATTCAGCCCAAATAAATTAAAAAGAAAAAGACAAAACATTAATTGCAAAAATTTTGTACTAAAGTATACCATGTTATTTATTCACTGGGTAGATCTACTCATGTGGAGTCTAACAAAGTGAATTTTCTATTTTATGATTTTTCTATGATTTATTGTGATTTTTCAAAGATTCAGCCAAATAAATAAATAAAACAAAGAAAATTGTTACCACCATCACTGTAGCTTGGGACCGGGACGAAACCTAAACAATAGTCTAGGGACTCAAATGACCGTTTTAAAAGTTTAGGGACCGGGATGAAACCTAAGCAATAGTTTAGGGACCTAAATAGCCAATTTTATAGTCTGGGGACCGAGATGAAAACTCATTGATAGTTTAGGGACCGGCCATGTAATTTACTCTTCTCTTTATATCCTGTTTACTTCTTAGAATGATTAGTGGCAATACATGTTTAAATATTGTTAAAAAAATACATTTTTAATATAAAAACTGGACCATGGGAGGGATGTCCTCCGATTTTGGTCTTAACAAGTTTGTGCCAGCCTTCAAACCTGAACTGTAGGGGGGGGGGGGGGGGGGGGTGTCCATGGTACCCTGGACCTCAATGGTCTAACCAGTGTAACTCAGGAGACGTTGGTATATTGCATTTTGATGATTGTGACAATGCCAGTCCTAATGCTGCAATCTTTTGCAACATGGATTTTTTTTCATAGCTAATTCACAATGCATTTGCAGAATACCCTAGAGCAGAGTCAGCAGCAAAAGCTATAGCAGAACAACTTGGTATGAAGCATGCTTGGAAAGATATCACTTTCAAAAAAGCAACACGTGAAGACACTGGAAGAATTCGATTGGCTCTTCGGGATGAAGATGCTGAACCTACAAGCAGTGACTGGGCAGTAAAAATGGGTATCAACATATATTACAGTGCCAAACAGAGCAAATCTCCACTTTACAGCAAGCAGGTACCATACAATTCTATCATTTACAAGGCATTTGCTCAGGAAAATCCAGACAGCTTCACAGATGAAGAAGGACAACGATCAGGCACCACAAAGAAAAAGGTAGCTGGATGGTGGTGTGGCAAAAATTGGATGTCAAACCAAGTTCATCCACTTTTAGCCCGTGAACAGGTAGAACAGAATCATGAAACAGTTTACAGTAAAGCGATGTTCTCTGCTAGTTCTTGTGACAGGATGCAAGAAAATTCAACAAGATCTACTACCTGATTAACCGAAGTTCTTCAAAAAAGATATCCAGAAGAAAAGAGGACTCTGTTGAGAAATCTAGAGGTAAAAAGAAGAAATGCAGTGCCAGTGCTTCTGATGAAGCTGCTTTGCACTACAGTGTGTATGATCAGCCTTTAAATTTTGATGATCATGTGAAATATAAAGATGGAGATGAAAGTGAAAGTGTGGAAGCACAGAACACCTGGCAACATCAACAACATGAATTGGTAAATAAAAAATCAAGTTCTAAGAGGCAAAAGGATAATAATAGAAGAACCAGCTTTTATGAGCTACACAAGGACAATGATGACATTGACTGCAGGTTTGATACAGATAGCACTGAAAACACCTCAATAGGTGACTGGAATAATAGTTCACCACAAGGGTGTGATGTTATAGCAGTGAAATCTGGTGCTCAATTGCAAGGTAGTAAGAGGTTTAGCAAGGAGAAGGCAAGTGATGGTTTTTCAAATGTAAACAAGAAATTGCTAAAGATGGGTAAGAAAATGAGTACTAAGAAGCAAAAGACTGATAAAACAAATAGGCAGTTTCAAGAAGACATTGTGGATTTGCTTCATGAAGATGGAGATAAAGCCAAATACACAAAATGGAATGAAATTCCAAGACAAAAAAAAGATGATGAGAGTGTAAAATCTAGAGGCAAAATGCAAAGTGGTAAGAAAAAAGTCAGCAAATGTCAGGCAAGTGATGGTTTGAACAATGAAGGTAAGGAAGTTAAATTTTCAAGTGACATAGAAGTATGCAACAGAAGAGGTGATGGGACAAGGGTAGACAACTGGGAAGAAATTCCAAATGAAAAAGCCGATGATGTGAAAGTGAAACCAAGATGCAAAGTGGTAAGAAAAAAACCAGTAAACATCTGGCAAGTGATGGTTTGCGTGATGGAGATAAAGGAGCAAAATTTTCTTGTAATATAGAAGGGTGTGACATGAGCTTTAGCACCCAGCATGACTTGTCGCTGCACAAGAGAGACATTTGTCCTGTCAAAGGATGCAAGAAGAAGTTCTTCTGCCATAAATATTTGCTTCAGCACCGCAAAGTGCACCTGGATGAAAGACCGCTCATGTGTTCATTTCCAGGCTGCAAGAAGACATTCAAGTGGCCATGGGCGAGGACAGAACACATGAGGGTGCATACAGGGGTGCGTCCATATGCATGCACAGAACCTGGCTGCACTCAGACATTCCGGTTTGTGTCGGACTTCAGCCGTCACAAGGAAAGACTGGCCATTCGTGTGATAAGAAAAAGAACGGTACATAGGTTTTAACTGCTTATGCACAAGTACATGTTTCTTCTCTGAGGTGAATTTGAATGGGATTCTAATTGAATAATTGTATCAGGTTTTATTGATTGCAGAATTAATCTGCATTAGGAATCTAATTCATTTCATTGTTTACTGCTGCTACATAGCTGCTGATTTACTGTCGCTTTAGGTCAACTGACCTGCTGTTGACTGGGATTATTCCATGTCAATTGTATCGTTCTTTCGTTCATCCTGAGAATTTGGGAAACTTCTGTTGTCAGGAACGCTAAATGTAGTGTACTGCGCCTGTTATTGACATGCGTGTTAATCTGTGCTCAAGTGCTCATTTTTGTTTTTCATTTTAAAATCAGCCTAGGAAGGAATTATATGCTTGCTAGCTTCACGCTAGTTTTGGTTTGGCGAGGGGCAATTGGGTGCTATTGTATCTGATGACGACCCGCAGGGTTCGCTGTCCGATCTTTCGATGAGAGTTGGTGGATAATTCGATTTGTGGATGGAGATGACGTTCACGGCTCGACTACAATCGTTCAAGGACGCTGCGCCTTACCAACCGATACACCACCTCCAACGGCTGCCGTGATCTTGCGGCGCGACAACCAGCCACTAGGGCTCCCGTCTGCAAGCAATCGAAGAACCAGCAAGAACAAGATGAAACAAGCACTCAATTGCAAGATGAATATGAAGGTTTCAATCTGAGATCACAATATGGTGAGATTCTGATGACGATTAGACGGACGGTTGATCCAACACGCGCGATGAAAGGCGGGTAGCAATAGCTAACTCGACGAAACAAAACCTAATCTGTTTACGGCGGCTCTAAGGACTTATAACCTGTCGAGAGGATGACCACAAGGGTGTTGGGGTCGTTCTCCAACCCTAGGACGCGTCCCTAACGGCCCCAACTTGATACATGGGTCATGGGCCCAAAATAAGGTGACGCAGCACCGGTGGACAGAAAAGGTCTCGGTACAAAAACGATGACTCTGGACGCATCTGATAATATATAGCCATGCTTCTGGATCCGTTGGAATGTAGACTTGATAAGCTTTTCAAAAAGTGTTTAAAACGTCCCAATCGGGGTTCGTATGAATTCGTGACATCCATCACAAGTTGGCGTTGTCCTGCAGTTCAAATCCAGTCGGTGCCCATCCCTTGCCTGGTGATCCTCCCCATCGTTCCTAAGCAAAACAAGAGCGCGCGTGTCTCCATTGTCTAAATATAATGGACTAGAGTTTAAGAATGAACTTACTTGATGGTTGAGTTCACGGGCACGAGCACGAGTAATAGGACCAAGTGGTGCTGGAGATTGTATTGTTGTGTTGATGTCCTCATCATCCTCCCTTCTTGCATTTGAGTCGTCCTCGACTCAAGCTCATCTTCCTCTCCAAGTATGGTTTCAAATCTGCAATGTTAAATGTGGGACTAACCCAAAAGCTACAGGAAGATCAAGCTTATATGCATTCTCATTAATTCGTGTTAGCACTTTAAATGGTCCATCAGCTCTAGGCAGCAATTTAGATTTTCTCAATTCAGGAAACCGATCCTTTCTCAAATGCAACCAAACCGAATCACCAGGTTCAAAGATCAATTTCCTTCTACCTTTATCACCAGCAAGCTTATACTTAGCATTCATGCGCTCTATGTTTTCTTTAGTTGTTTCATGCAATTTTAACATCAACTCAGCACGTTGCTTAGCATCAAAATTCAATTTTTCAGAAGTTGGTAGAGGCATTAAATCAATAGGAGCACGTGGTAACAAGCCATAAACAACCTCAAATGGGCACATCTTTATAGTAGAATACAATGAATGATTATAAGCAAACTCAATATGAGGCAAACAATCTTCCCACATCTTAATATTCTTCTTTAAAACAGCCCTTAACATAGTAGACAAAGTTCTATTCACAACTTCAGTTTGACCATCAGTTTGGGGATGACATGTGGTAGAAAATAAAAGCTTAGTCCCCAATTTAGCCATAAAGTTCTCCAAAAATGGCTAAGAAATTTAGCATCTCGATCAGAAACAATTGTACTTGGCACACCATGCAAACGAACAACTTCTTGAAAGAACAAATCAACAATATGTGTAGCATCATCAGTTTTATGACAAGGAATAAAGTGTGTCATCTTAGAAAATCTATCAACAACCACAAAAACACTATCACGACCCTTCCTAGTCCTTGGCAATCCTAAAACAAAATCCATAGAAATATCTTCCCAAGAAGCATTAGGAACAGGTAGAGGCATATACAAACCGTGTGGATTTAATCGCGACTTAGCCTTTTGACAAGTCGTGCAGCAAAAAACAAATCTCTCCACATCTCTCCTCATCTTTGGCCAAAAGAAATGACCAGAAAGTATGTCCTCTGTCTTCTTTGCTCCAAAATGTCCCATCAAGCCACCTCCATACGCTTCTTGAAGCAACAACAAACGAACGGAGCTAGCTGGAATGCATAGCTTGTTAGCTCTAAACACAAAGCCATCATTAAGAACAAATTTATTCCATGTCTTTCCATCTTTACATTGCAGCAATACATCTTTAAAATCATTATCATGTACATATTGTTGTTTAATTGTTTCCAGACCAAAGATCTTATAGTCAAGTTGTGTCAATAAAGTATATCTCCTAGACAAAACATCAGCAATGATATTCTCTTTCCCTTTCTTGTGCTTAATGACATAAGGAAAAGATTCAATAAATTCAACCCACTACGATTCAGTTTTCCTTGACTACGAATATGCTTCAATGATTCATGATCAGAATGAATAATAAATTCTTTGGGCCACAAATAATGCTGCCATGTTTATATTGTCCGCACAAGAGCATACAATTCCTTATCATAAGTAGAATAATTCAGAACAGGTCCACTTAGTTTCTCACTAAAATATGCAATGGGTTTACCTTCTTGTAACAAAACACAACCCAATCCAATTCCACTAGCATCACATTCAAGTTCAAAAGTCTTATTAAAATCAGGAAGTTGGAGAAGAGGTGCATGTGTCAACTTATCTTTCAACATGTTGAAGGCATTCTCTTGTTTGATGTCCCAAGAAAATGCGACTCCCTTCTCGTAAGCTCATTTAATGGTGCAGCAATGGTGCTGAAATCCCGCACAAAGCGACGATAGAACCCAGCAAGTCCTAGAAAACTCCGCACTTGGGTGATAGTCTTTGGTACCGGCCACCCCTGTATAGCTTCCACCTTGGCTTTGTCAACCTCAATTCCCTGTGGAGTAACAACTAGCCAAGAAAAGAAACACGATCTGTGCAAAGGTGCACTTGTCAAGGTTACCAAATAAATGTGCCTCTCATAGAGCTTTAAAAACAGCACATAAATGATCAAGATGTTCTTCCATAGATTTGCTGTAAATCAGTATATAAATCTTCCAATGAAAGCATGCAAAACCTCGTTCATCAATCTCATGAAGGTACTAGGTGCATTAGTTAACCCAAAAGGCATGACTGACCACTCATACAAACCAAACTTAGTTTTGAAAGCAGTTTTCCATTCATCTCCTAATTTCATGCGAATCTGGTGGTAACCACTATGCAAATCGACTTTGGAAAACACAATAGCACCGCTCAATTCATCTAGCATGTCATCTAAGCGTGGAATAGGATGATGATATCAAATAGTAATATTATTAATAGCTTGACAATCCACACACATACATCATGATCCATCTTTCTTAGGTACTAAAATAACCGGAACAACACATGGACTAAGAGACTCACATATGTAACCTTTGTCGAGTAGTTCTTGTACTTGATGCTGAATTCCTTTGTTTCTTCAGGATTGGTCCTATATGGTGCATGGTTGGGCAACGAGGCACCAGGAATTAGGTCGATTTGGTGCTCAATGCCTTGAAGTGGTGGCAGCCCTGGTGGTATTTCACTTGGGAAACACATCAGAAAACTCCTGCAAAACGTTAGCTACAACAGGAGGCAAGGAATGCTGCATATCGTCAATGGAAATCAATGCATCTTTGCATATTAAAGCATAAGCAATAGAAGTGGATGCATTCAACTCATTGACATCAAATTTAGTAGCAAACAAACAATTCCCATTCAATTTAATCTCAGTTTTCTTATCAACAACAAATTTGACATTTTTATTGTTCTCACTTGTAGCCTTTGCAGCTTTAGCAACATCATCATGCATAATAGCTTCAGGAGACATAGGAATGCAACACAATTTTTCTATCATGGTATAGAAAAGAATACTGATTTGTTCTACCATGATGCATAGAATCCCTATCAAATTGCCATGGTCTACCTAGCAAAATATTACAAGCTTGCATAGGCACAACATCACATTCAACCACATCATTATAGGATCCAATGGAAAAATTGAATAGGATCTAATGGAAAAATTGATTCGCACAAGTCTAGTTACCTTTGCTTTACCACTATTATTTAACCATTGAATGTAATATGGATGTGGGTGTGGTTTGGTCGTAAGCGCAAGCTTCTCCACCATGTCGCTGCTAGCCAAGTTGTTGCAGCTACCCCCATCAAGGATCATGCGACATGAACGCTCCTTGATGACACACTTTGTTTGGAACAACGTGTGTCACTGATTTTGCTCCGGCTTCTCTATTTGTGCAATAAGCACACGCTATACAATGAGGCTCTCATAGTGGTCGGCTGCACCTGCATTTTTATGTTCTTCGACATATTCTTCACTACTGCATGGTCAGCCACAAGCAATGCAAGTGTATCATCATCAAAATCACACCATCATCTTTGACTATCATAACGCGCTTGCTTGAACACTCGCGCATCATATGTCCATATCCTTTGCATCGATGACATGAATGTCTCTTGTTCTACTTGTAGATGCCACGGACGAAGCACTTGCACTAGGCTTCTGAACCATCTTCGCCACTGAATTCGCTGGAGTAGCACGAAGTTTGTCGCTAGTAGGAGCTGGTGTAGTCGTAGTAGTAGTCGTACGGGGCTGCCATGAATTAGTCTTCCCTGCAGAAAGTTAGTCCTGCACTCGCACGTCGCCCCCGCACTTCCCTTTTAGCTTTACAAGCAAGATGAAACAAACGGGTTACGTTAGTGTACTCTTTATATGCAAGGATGTCCTGAATTTCACGACTTAACCACCAAAAGTCTTGCCATAGCAGGTTCCTCATCCTCCTCTAAATTACAAACGCAACATATCCATTTGTAATTCTTGATAATACTCTTCTACACTTTTAGCACCTTGTCTTAGTTGTTGTAGTTTATGTAGCAAATCACGTGCGTAGTAAGAAGGAACAAATCTAGCCCTCATGATTTTTTTCAAAGCATCCCAAGTCTTGTGGTATGTTATTAGGATTTTTTTACTATACTCTATCCACCATACAGTAGCAAAGTCAGTAAACTCACTAGTAGCAGCCCTAACACATGTATTTTCAGGAAATTCATGACATGCAAACTTTTGGTCAACAACAATTTCCCATGAAATGTATGCATCAGGATCATACTTGCCATCAAAAGGAGGTATTTTAAATCTAATCTTACTGAAAGCATCATTGTTATTGTGTACCTCACGTCGACGGTGACCCATACCTCTCGATTAAAGCGTAGGCGACATCGATCACGAAGGTCATTGTCATCAAGATCCATATCACCAGAGTAAGCATCCTCATCATTATCTTCGACCTGCTCCTCGTCCTTGTTGCCTTCATCATTCTTCTCTTTGTCTTTCGTGTGGAAGTCATCAAAACATTGTAGAAGAGCAACAAGACTTTTGTCCATACGAGCCATCGATGCTTCAACTCTTGTAAGCTTGGTGGTGGTGGTGAGTTGGGCGGACTCCAATTGCCCAATCTTTTCATTGGTCACCTGTAAATCTCGATCAAGTCCATCTGCATGCAGCTGCACTTGCCTTGTAAAATGTTGAATGATGTCCTTGGTGTGTGGAGTTTGTGGCATCTCGTTATTATCCTCTATTCCTGACATGGTTTAAAAGACAAGAACAACAAGAAAAACAAGTGAAGAAATAAAAGCCTACAACTATTAGGATGTAACTACAACAACACACTCGCTCTCAACCTGTTTCTCAAGCTCTTACCAGTTCTTACCTTACTCAACCAAGAGGGGTCAACAACCAGCAAGCCTAACCTTGGAAGTGAATGTATCGGTACCGTAGCACAACACCTGTCAAGTTGTAGTCGAATATGTGGAGCTGTAGGTGGCCAATCTTATGGACAAGGATAGATACTATGCACCACGTTAGTCACAAAAGCGAGTTGAATAATCGTTCAAAGGTTGGTACTGTGCTAGTCCTAGCCTAGACCGTGCTAGAGACGCGAGCCTGGACACAAAGGAACTCACAAACACCACCTAATCAAAGGAGACAACACAAAGATCAACCCCCTTTTTTTTTTTTTCTTTTCTTTTTTAGGGGATCCTCAAAATGATTATATGAACAAAGAGATGTCAAATGAGCAATTCACCATACACTTTTTCTGAAAGTGTAGGGGTATATAGGTAATTAAAAGATGATATGACTTCTGTAGTTCGGACTTGATTATCAAAAGGAACTCAGACTCACGGAAATAAATATCAGAGTAGCACTCGGACTCAACTATAGAAAACAACTCAGACTCAGAGTTTATAGCAGCGAATACGGGTAGAACTCGAACTCGAACTGAACTCAATTATAGAAAACAACTCGGAATCGGACTTGATAGCAGCGAATGCCAGGGTAGTACTCGGACTCGATTACAGAAAGCAACTCGGACTTGAACTTGACAGCAACGAAATCTACTCAGACTTGGACTAGAATGTGACAAGAACTCGAAACTCTAAAGGACTATAACTAAAACCAGCAACTGGACACAACCGATGCAACCGACGATTCAACAAGCCCTAACTAAGCAGTACTAGCAAAAAGGCTCAACGGGTTTATGAGATTATGGAAAACTAATCTACTATTTTTTGGCTTTTTGGACTATAGGAAAAAATTGCGAAGGATTGGAAGTCTCTCACCGATAAACCTTGCTTATACCAGCTGATGACGACCCATAGGGTTCGCTGTCCGATCTTTCGATGAGAGTTGGTGGATAACTCGATTTGTGGATGGAGATGACGTTCACGGCTCGACTACAACCGTCAAAGGCGCTGCGCCTTAGCAACCGATACACCACCTCCGACGGCTGCCGTGATCTTGCGGCGCGACAACCAGCCACTAGGGCTCCCGTCCTGCAAGCAATTGAAGAACCAGCAAGAACAGATGAAACAAGCACTCAATTGCAAGATGAATATGAAGGTTTCAATCTGAGATCACAATATGGTGAGATTCTGATGACGATCAGACGGACGGTTGATCCAACACGCGCGCTGAAAGGCGGGTGTAGCAATAGCTAACTCGACGAAACAAACCTAATTGTTTACGGCGGATCTAAGGACCTATAACCTGTTGAGAGGATGACCACAAGGGTGTTGGGTCGTTCTCCAACCTAGGACGCGTCCCTAACGGACCAACTTGATACATGGGCCATCGGCCAAAATAAGGTGACGCAACACCGGTGGACAGAAAAGGTCTCGGTACAAAAACGATGACTCTGGACGCATTGATAAGATATAGCCATGCTTCTGGATCCGTTGGAATGTAGACTTGATAAGGTTTCAAAAAG
Source organism: Microstegium vimineum (assembly GCA_022036555.1). NCBI lineage: Eukaryota > Viridiplantae > Streptophyta > Magnoliopsida > Poales > Poaceae > Microstegium > Microstegium vimineum. The sequence goes on along the minus strand of CM039130.1, from coordinate 21,111,732 downwards.
TGTTAGAACGTCCCAATCAGAGTCCGTATGAAGTCGTGGCATCCATCACAAGTTGGCGCTGTCCTGCAGTCCAAATCCAGTCGGTGCCCATCCCTTGCCCTGGTTATTCTCCCTATCGTTCCTAAGCAAAACAAGAGCGCACGTGTTTCCATTGTCTAAATATAATGGACTAGAGTTTTAAGAATGAACTTACTTGATGGTTTGAGTTCACGGGCACGAGCACGAGTAATAGGATCAAGTGGTGCTGGAGATTGTATTGTTGTGTTGATGTCCTCATCAGTATCATTCAAAGAAACGGGAGCTTTGTGCTAATTAGATCAATGGATCTTGAAGTTCGCAGAACAGAGCGAGAGGAGGCTTCTGATCACCCTCAGAGCAGGCACAGGTTCAAAACATCATTTTTTTCACAACAAAATGTACACATTGCTTGAAATCGTTTCCTGCTGCAACGCTTAGGCAATGTGTTTGGTTGGGACCCTGGGTTTCCTTTGGCTGGGGGAGCAGGTTGCCTGGATGCCATTTGGATGCAACCCTGGAGCATTATTCCACCAGGCAACGCTTAAGTCCAAGCGATCAAAACCAGCTGTAATTCACAAGTAGATCCTCACCAGCTCCTGTCAATTTTGATCTCCCTTTCCTTGTCGTTTTCGCCGGCGGGCACCACCTGCCTGATCCTAAAGCTAGACAAAAAAACTCGAAGCTCGTTAGCTCGCTCAGGTCGTAGCAGGCTTGGCTCGACTCGACTCAGCTCGTTAGTATAACGAGCGAGCCGAGTTTTAGCTCGCTAGTATAATGAGTCGAGCGAGCTAGCTCACAAGCTGCTCGCAAGCTCAACGAGTTGCACATCCTATCACATGAAGGTCGCAGCCACCGTATCGCCACAGGCCACGGCCCACTACCCCAGCCACGTGCACATGCACTTGACAACTAGCTAAACCCTAGGCTCCTTGGCTCATGCACAACCACACAGTCGCACAGGCACCTGGCGCTGCAAGCTCCTGATGCGACGACGACGGGGAGAGCGAGACGCCAACGCCGTGCTGCAAATCAGGCGGCCACGACCACACCTTCCACCCTGGCCCAGTGTGCAGCCGTGCAGGTTTGGTACTTGTCTTGTGCTCAATTGTGATCAATCGACCACTCTCTCTTTCTCTGGATCTTCCTTTGCTAATTTCCATACTACTATGGACCTGCTGACTGCTGTACTCCAGGCCTCAGCCGCGACAATAGAGGCGAGAACAATGCATCTTGCGTCCTGCAAGTTTGGAGTTGAGGAGTAAGCTTGGTGGCCGAGAAACTAGCAATCGATCTTCATCCAATCTTTCTCTGTTCATTTTTATTTTTTTTGTTCGTGGCTCACGAGCCAAATGAGTTGGCTTGAGATTTTTTCTTAGTGAGCCAAGCTAGCTTTTTAGTCGTTAGTTTAACGAGCTAGCTCGAGCCAGCTCATTATTGTACCGAGCCAGACTGTGCCGAGCCGAGCCATCTCGATATCTAGCTTTACCTGACTCCACACGCTCCTTCAGTGACACTACACCTCCACCGATCTCCTCCGCACACGCCGATCCATCGCCATCCCTGCTTCGTCGTAGGCTCCTCAGTTCTTCGGTTTGTCTTCTAAGCCATGCTTACATTACCAATGAGGAACGAGGTTCCAATCTTCTCTCACTCCTACGTTTTCCTTCCCTATCCAACTTGGATAGGGACCGCTTCTCTACCGGCCCCACAACCATGGATCCCAAACACTTGACCACTCCTGCCTACCACACCTCCTGAGCCACTCCATTCTCCTCCACAGATGCCCTCTCTTTTCATCTGTTCTCTACCGCCACGCCTCATGAACCATCGACCTAGCCTCTCCGGTGACTTGGATCTTGTGAAGTCCCTTGAGGTTTACATGTCTCCTGTGTTCGACCACCAGCTCCTATCGACAAGCGGAGGAAGTCCCTGGCCACTAGTTTACTCTCCTCCTCAAGGTGGTAGACTCATAGGGGACCGTGAGGGATATCTCCGTCACTCAGCAAAGGAAGAACTCATCATCACATGGAAGGACAACTATGCAACAGTCAATGCGGTATACAAAATCTTTCTTGCAACCTTCTAGAACAACAAAGCCATGATGTTTGTGATTAAGAAACAACCCTAGATAGTCCGTTGTCACAATTTGTCATAGAAATGTTATGACCCAAAAAAGGAACTATTTGCTTATCGTTTTGAGCAATGTATGCCACAATCAAGTTGTTTGGAATGCCTAGAGAAATCAGAACCATGGATATGATACAAAAGATTATGAACCAAATAGGTCAACTTTAGATCTTGATCAGCTTAGGTCCTCCACCCTAACTTGTGATGAATTCTTTGTTCTAGCAAGAGCCAAACTCAAACATCACCAAGCAGCAACAGATAAATGTTTTGCTCCCATCTCTAATACTAAGTCCATGAAAGGATCAAGTGCTCAAGTGGGATGGGGGGGGGGGTGAATTGAGCTTATTTAAATTTCTAAAGTGAAAATTAAATCTAAGCAAATGCCAATTTACCCCCTAGTGCCTACAAGGTGTTTTGTAGCTAGAAAGCAAGTAGCAATTCAAGTAAAGTAAGAACACCCTATGCAATTCTACTCAAGCAACAAGAAATCAGTGCAGAAAGTAATGCTTGAAAGTAATTACGGTAAGTAAGAGAGAGGGGAGGAAAGGATGTTTGACATGATGATGTTTTGCCGAGGTATCGAGGAGTCGACACTCCCCTAGTCCTCGTTGGAGCACCCGCTCAAGGGTATCGCCCCCCTTGATCCGCGCAAGGACCATGTGCTCTCTATGGGCTAATTCTTCGCGCTCTGGCTTGGTGAATCACCCACAACCGGTCATAGGAGGGTAGAGGGGGGTCATCCACATGCTATGGATGATCACCACGCGTTTGATCACCATCGAACCGTCTAGGTGCTGTCGATCACCAAGAGAAACAAGTAGAACTATCACTTGACTTACACATGTTAATGAGGTGGATGGATGCACACTTGAAACTCTTGAATCTCACTAATGAGGGCTCTAAGCAATGGATTATCAAGTCTCACTCCTCACTAGGGCTCTTTTCTTCTCTCACACTCACAAGGTGTCTCTTAGCAAATCAAATGAGCAAAGGAAAGAGGAGAGAGCAAGGGATGGGGTATAAATACTCCCTCACAAAACATACCCTTGGGGATACTGTCTGTGAAATTAAAGGGACACTAAACCCTCTGGTGTAGGGCACCGAACACATAATTCCTCGCCAATGGCTAGTTACTATTCAAACATAAGAGTCACCGGAGCACCGATATGCCCTGCACGAGACACGTTGGGTGCTTCTCCGCACTCTCGGGTTCCTCTCTGTGTTGACACCGGACTCACCCTGAGTCCGGTGAACTACCACGGACGCATCCGATGACTCAAGGAGCTCTCTAGAACCTCTCTGCATGGACACCAGACGCACCCACGGGCTCACCCTCTCAGGGACACCAAGTCTGGTGCCAGCGTTCGGTGCTACTTGAATGCTTTAAGAGCATGGGAAGATCTGGTGCCTCACTGAGGTGAGTTCGATGCCTAACCCTCTACACTAGGTACACCAGACACGTCCTGTGCCAGGTTGCACCAGCGTCTGATGCTACTTAAAACCTCTATCTTCTCCAAATCAAATTTGTTGAATGGAAGTTGTTTAGGCTATTTAGGGTCAACCTAGGCTCACTTAGGGCTATGTAAGACAAGTGTGCACACACCTACTTCATGAAACTTACTAAGTCAAGCTAATCATTCTAACCCTTTAATAGTACGGTCAAAAGTAAACAAAGACCTAATCTACTCTAAGTGTCCTTCATCTCCTTTTGACACTTAGACCTAAACTAATCACGTCTTCATCTCCATCATTTGAAATCTGAAATGATATCCATCTTAGGGGCATTAGGAAACCATTGGTTTCCCATTCATTCATCGTCATCATGGCCTAACACTTAATTGCCTCTGCAAAACACACGTTAGCCATAATAACCTTATATTGTCGTTAATCATAAAACCATGGGGCCTAGATGCTTTCAATCTCCCTTTTTGGTGATTGACGATAATACACCTCGAGTATGTATATAAGATAGGTCGAGGAATTTCAATGACTTGGTTGATATAAGCATGAGTTAGTGAATAAGAGTGAAAAGAGCATGCTTATACTCACAAGCCACAACAAGTACTCATGAGAATATGAATTAAGCTTGAGGCACCTGATATGCTCAAAAGGATACATCAGAGATAGTCACGGAAGCACAACAATTAGAGCATAAGCAAATCATGAACAAGGGTGACAACTCAACATCATATGTATGAATGGAAACATAGAGTCATGTCATACAAGCATATTAAGAGTATCACACATATAATACAATGCACGAAAGCGATAAACTGATGCATGAGTATGGAATGAAACAATCAAAAGAGCTAACTGTTGGTATTTCTAAACGTCACCACTCAAGAACGGAGCTAGACCCCAATCTGAGCAATGGCACCAGAAATATTGTGGGGGTATTCTTATGTCTATTGGATAATTCCGCAAGACCACAGAATATACCGTTGTAGCATTTCACCGTGAGTATTCCAAGGTATGTTATTTATATTTAGCCCAAGGGAAAGCGATAGCTAGGAAAGTTAATAGAGAAGAGCTTTTATAGTTACCCAATGATGAGGGTATGGGTGTCCCGATCTTTCGGTGGAGATAGATAACTACGATTTGACTGGAGAGAGTTCTGATCCGACTACAACCATCCAAGGACGCTGCGCCTTAGCGATCGTACACCAAATCCAGCGGTTGCTCACGATTTGTTTATCACAACAACCAAAACCACTAGGGTTATTCTGCGCAATTGAAGAACAAGCAAGAACAAGTAGAACAAGCACTCAATTGCAAATAAGAGATGAAGGATCAGATGTGATACACTGAAGGTGGGGTTCCGAATCAAGTAGAACGGATGGTTAGTCGACACACGCGTTCTACAAGAAGTAGCAGCAGCTAAACTTTCATCTAAACAAAACCAATCTGTTTGTGGCGGCTCTAGAGGGTATAAGGAGGAGGGAGGGCGACCCAAGGGTCCTAGTGTCGTCCTACAACCCTAGGATGAGTCCTAATGGACTCAACTTGATACAGGGCCATCGGCCCAAAATAGGGGACGCAGCACCGTTGGCAGAAAAGATCTCGGTATTAAATTGTCTACTGCGCACGCATTGATAGGATATAGGTATGAGTCCGGACCCATTGGAAAGTAGACTTGATAAGCTTTCCAAAAAGTCCTTAGTCCCAATCGGAGTCCGTATGAAGTCGTGGCAACCGTCGCAGTTTGGACTCTTCTGCAGTCCGAATTGAACTTTTCAAAACGTGTTGGACTTGGACTTTTGTTTCCTTAGATCCAAAGTGACGTGGTGGCCTGGTGGAGGACGTTAGGAAACATTGGATTTGGTCCCCAATCAACTTCATTGATCATCCATGTTTCCATAGCAATCAAACCCCTTTTCCTTGATCCATGTAAGCAATTCTGAGAATGAAAACATCACACTTCATAGTGCAGCACCCATTCTAAAATGTAACAATGATAAACCTCGTTATAGAATGGTTTCACCTTTTGGTATAGAAGTGGTTGGCATGGTCATATCTAAGCCGGTGTGTCCTATCATTTCCCTTTCTTGACAGCAAAACGTCCTGGGTTTGACCATGTCGGGGATGTGTTGTAGATACAAGCAAACCATACTCCCATTCTTGATAGTTACCCTGTTTCTTTAAAATAAAATAGGGAAGCTTGACAGGCTGGTTATTGTTATTGCATACGTCTAATTGATTAGTTTCTGTTATAAAAGGGTTTTTTGGGTATATTTGAGCAAATGTAAATTCGGTTTACCATATATCATCTTCAAAATTTATTTTTCCAATAGCATAAAACTGATATTAGAAGAAATGGCAATTAAAAATCTATCAGTCAGATTATTCTGCAAATATTTAAGCTCACAAAGTCTCAAACTCAAGTACCCTATTATATGTAAAGATGAAAACAATTGAATTTTTCTTTTTCATTTAATATGAACAATATGTTTGGAATTCAGTTCATTATTTAGAATTTTTAGCTTTATTCGGTTAGTTGTGGTAGGATTAAGTAATTCATTATCACACAACTCTTCTTTGTCACATGGAATATAAGCATATGAAAGTGTGACAAAGGAAAATCAGCGATGGGTTCCACTATTGGTTGATCAGGATATCAAGATTAGTGGACAAAGCAGTTAAAACTAAAGCATGCTCCCCTTGATTTATTTTTACAACCATCTAACTTACCTTTGATGTCTTCGAAATGGGTTTTTGCAGCTAGAGTCATGCTCTCGTTTAATTTTGTCACCTTAATCTCAGATTGAGCAATGCCCATTGGTTATTGGCATCCGCTTGCTGAAAATTGTTGTAATAGGAGAGACATATGCTTCTATAGTATTTGTGAGATCTGTTTTTATTTTTTATTTCAAATTCACAAGCAAGATCAAACAACTCACCAAAAGTCTTATAATGTTTATCAAAAGGAATTCTGATTTGCACTTAAGACCTTGCAAAAATCTATGTTCAAAGAAACTCATGTTTTCTTCAAAGCCACAACGTAGCAAAAAAATTTAGTCTATCTAAGTATTCTGCTACAGTTTTTTTCTTATTTTATAGATTGCAATTTTCCATACAAAATATCAGAATAATAGATAGGAAAAAAACATCTTAAAATGTCTTTTCATATCTTTCCATAAATTGGGAGCATTAGCAAATTACAAAGGTGTTTCACTCAGTTAAAGGGATACTTAATAAGAACACTTGAAGCAACTTTAACCTTTTGTTTTTCAGATAGATCATACTTTTTAAATTCCTTGTTACATGTAGCCCCATTCAATATATGCATAAGGATATAGTTTCCTTCAAAAAGGTAGTGCAGATTTATTTTATCAAACCAAACATCACATATCTCATGAGTGATGGTTATCACTTGTCAACCCTAGAAAGTGATTGGAATAGACAATCTGATCATCTCCAATTTCCATGTAGTTCCTGTCATGATTAGAAAAACAAGAAAATACACGTACTATTTTTGTTCCTATTAACTAGTAGGATGTGGTTGTGTATTCTCTCACTTAAACTGATCAAACAAATTCTTTAAAAGTTCTTACCAGCAAAAAGGGGGGTTGCAACAACCAGCAAGTCGGAAACCCTTTTGGGATGTAGTGTTCGCACCGAGCAACAACCCCTGTCAAGCTGTACCCGGGATATGTGGAGCTATAGGAGGGCTAAAAAAATAATATGCAAGGAAGTACTAGCACCACATTAGTCACAAAAGCAAGTTAGAAATTGTTCAAGGAGGTTTCCGTGCTGGTCCTGGCTAGGGCCGTGCTAGGACGCGAGCCTGACACAAACGAAGTCCAGTACAGCAGAAAAAAGGACAAAAAAAGCAAGCAAAACACTCCCTTTCTTTTTCCTCCTCTCTTCTTTTTTTTCTTTTTCTTCTTTTGTTTCTTTCTCTTTCTCTTTGTTTTTCTTTTTGTTATGCTCTTTTCTTTTTTTTCTTTTGATTTTTTTTTCTTTTCTTTAACTCTCCTCAAATATCTTTTCTTTAACTCTCCTCAAAATGAACAAATCTGAAACTTGACAAATCAGATTTCAACAAAAAGCAATTGAAATGTGTTTCTGAACAAGAATGAACTAGCAATCTGATTTTTTTTGTGTGCCTAAATCAGATCTTCTTGATGAGAAAAAAAAATAGGGTGGATGGATATGGTGCAGCAAAAAATATATATGGTGCAATGATGGCAAAAGAAAATATATATGATGTAGTGAGATGTTATGGGGTGGTGATGGCAGAGATATTATATGGCAGTGGAGTTGATAGTGACCAAACGTGACAAGACTCGAAACTCTAAAACCCAACCCTAAAACCACAACACGACCAACCGAAGTAAACCAAATCAACAGCTGTACTAAGTAATCTAGTAAAAGGCACAAAAAGTTTATAGGATTATGGAAAAAACAAATTACTATTTTATTGGCTGTTTGGACTAAGGAAATTAATAAAAAATGAATTCTCTCACCGATGAAACCTTGCTCTGAATAACCACTTGTGAGGGTATGGGTGTCCCGATCTTTCGGTGGAGATAGATAACTACGATTTGACTGGAGAGCGTTCACGTCCCACTCAACCATCCAAGGACGCTGCGCCTTAAACGATCGTACAAACCCAAAACCACGGTTGCTCCGATCTTGTTTATCACAACCACCCAAACCTAGGGTTTTCCTGCAAAAACAATCGAAAAAAAAGCAAGAACGTAGAACAAGCATCAATGCAATAAGGATGAAGGACGATGTGATACACATGAAGGTGGGGTTTCGAATCAAGTAAACGGATGGTTAGTCGACACACGCGTCTACAAGGAAGTTAGCAGCAGCTAAATTTCATCTAACAAAACCCCATCTGTTTTTGGCGGTCTAGAGGGATATAAGGAGGAGGGGGGGACGACCACAAGGGTCTAGTGTGTTCTACAACCCAGGTGAGTCCCTAAAGGACTAACTTGTACACGGGCCATCGGCCAAAAATAGGGTGGGCGCAGCACGTTGGCAGAAAAGATTCGGTATTAAATTGTCTATTGCGACGCATTGAGGATATAGGGTTTAGTCCGGACCCATTGGAAGAGACTTGATAAGCTTCCAAAAAGTCCTATAAGTCCCAATCGGATCCGTATGAAGTGTGGCAACCGTCGCAAGTTTGGATCTTCTGCAGTCCGAATTGAACTTTTCAAAACGTGTTGGACTTGGACTCTTTGTTTCTTAGATCCAAAATGACGTGGTGGCCTGGTGGAGGACGTTAGGAAACATTGGATTTGGTCCCCAATAACTTCATTGTCATCCCTGCTTTTTCCCCAAAGATCTAAACCCTTCCTTGATCCTGTAAGCAATTCTGAGAATGAAAAATACACACTTATAGTGCAGCACCCATTCATCAAATGTAACAATGATAAACCTCGTTTAGAATGGTTTCACCTTGGTTAGAAGTGGTTGGCTGGTCTAAACTAAGCCGGTGATGTCTCATCACCAAATTAGCTATCAACTAGCAATAGGGGGGGGTTTAAATGATTATAATGGGGAAAGGGGATGAAGAACGATAAAGCAAGATAAAAAAAAAAGATAACAAATTTTAGCTAGGGGAGAGGACAACGGTGAGTATAGGCCCCCTAAATCCAGACTTTACTCCTATGATTTAAAACTTAGACCCCAAAGATGTTATTATAGATTCCCATCCACACATTGAAAGTACTGGGTTTAGCAGACAAACAATAGGGGGGCCCAAAACCCCCTATCCAAGTGGACATTTTTTGGGGCCCCCTTACCTTGTAAAAACCCCCCCTAAAAACCCGTGGGGGGGGCCCAAAAAGGCACAGCGGGTGTCACTTCCTGCTGGCATCCGCTCGAACCGTGGGGACACAGGGGCAAAAAAGGTATCTAGTTTTATAAGCACCACATACCCCCTATATTATACCAAATTGAGAGCTCAAATGCCAACTAGAGCCCCCTAAAAAGGGTTGATCGTACCCAAGTGTGGAATCACGGATACCCTTTTATATATCCCAACTCTATAGAAAAGACAAGACAAAAACAATATATAAAAATTTGTACTATTCCCAAAAAAAAGTAAAGTAAAGAAAGGTATATTAAAAATTTTGAACGTTTTACTAAAAAGGGGGAAAAAGGTACAAGAGCTTTTTTCGGGTTCTCTAGAAGACGACTCTAAAACCCCAAGGCAAGCTCGATGACTCTAATTTGCCACACTAGAAAAACACCACTATGAGTGGACTCCCCTAATCTTGCCCCTTTGGGTCTTCTTCTTCATGATAAAAGAGGGGGGTTTTTTTTGTGCCCCTCTATTTTTTATGGAGGGGGGGTGGGGGCTACCCCATTCCCAGGGTAAAGGATCCGCGCCATCTTCATTGCCCCCCTTGGATAAAACCGCCCTTTGCAACCCCCCATAGAGAAAGGGGGTGGGATCCATTCTCTGGTTGGGGCATGTAGGAAGGCGGGGGGGGGAATGGGGAAGGATTTTGGGCCACCTGGGCCCAAAGTTACCCTGACCTCCCTTTATGGCAGGTGGGGCCCCTTTCCCTTCCTTTAGAAGCTGACCCCCCGGGAAAAGGGGGGCCAATGAGTGGCCTCTAGGCCCACCACCCCAAAGTCGGCTGACCTAGAGTTGAGGCCTCTGGCCCCCTCCCCTTTTTGTGGAGCGTGGCCCACATGTTTTTGAATCCTCCAGAAGGTTTTCACAGTAAATTGGTTCCTTGTGGGCCCTGAAAACCATGTGCTTTGATCTTGGTCGTTTAGAGGGGAAAACACAAAAAAGGATAAGGGCGGATCTTCACTCTGGGAGGTTTCATTTGGGCCTGGGTACATGGGGGCCCTTGGGGGGCCCAAGGTGGGTGACCGACCCCCCAAGTGGGCCCACAGGCTCCCCCAAAAACCCCATTTGTTTCTCATGCATAAATAACTTAAGGGACATGTAGAATAGTTAAATTTTATAAGATTATGTTCATGATTTGTTATTTTTATTGAAAACCCAGCCTGTTGACGCTATTTTGAGGGGATAAAAATAGGTTTTTGAGCGTCCAGGGGGATCACCCAAAAATCAACCTTTGCTAGTCCCGAGCAAAAACATTAAAACTTAATTTTTGGTGGTCAGGAGTTTTTACTTTTTTTTACATTTCAAGAGACTAAGTATACAACAAACCCTCCCTTTCTTTGAATGAAAAAAATTAGCATTAAAAAAATCACCCATTAAATTTCCTTAGTTCTTATGAGGTTATGGCCTTTTCTTTGTCATGGGTTTTTTTTGAGAGGGGCAGAACAAAAATTAATTGAGCACTACTCTACATATTCTTCACAAGTTTCATATCGGGGTTTTTGCAAAGTTTTTCAAAAGAAAAAATTTAAAAAAGTTCCTCAAAGGGGATCTCATGTTGCTCAAATGGTGTTTTATTCCTCCCCCAAAAGGGGGATAAGCCTGTTGCCTTTTTTTTCATTCCCCCCTTTTATAAGGGTTATGTGTTTGCTTTAGGTGGGATGAAAGAAAGTGCCCATTATTTGCATTTTTGTAAAGTCAAAACTGGATCTAAGGAGAGAAGTTTTTATACTCTTTTGATCAAGATGTTTCCTGTGTGTGGAACATGGTACTTAAAAATTAAAGTTTTCTTTGGTAATGATCTCTCTTTCTATCTTATTCTATTGGGGGGACTTTGGGTATCATTATTCTAATTATGAGCCTTCATGTGGGTCACTATCTCTTTTTTTTTCAATACTTGGGACCTTCATGTGTCCCCATTTTTTTTTCTTTTTTTTTTACTTTTTTAGGGCCCCCTGTCTCTTCTAAAACATTACTTGAGAGAGATCAAACTTTAAAACATGAATCTTTTTTTTTGGTGGAAAATGAAAGAATGTTGCCAGTACCCTTTCCCGTGTAGAAGAACATGTATATGTGGTTTTTTACGTAAAACTTGATCTTGGGGCATGTTAAAAAATCTAACAAGGGTCAAAGATTTGACAAAATCAACACAAAGAAAATGCTTTGTAAGGCTTTAGGGACTTTGTGTAGTCATATAGGGCCCTTTGGGGTTGGAATTTATCCCATTGGGGAAACAAAAAGGTTTTTTTTTTTTTAAAAAAAAACCCCCGATATTTAAAACAAATTTTTAGAACAGTATTTAGCACCCTTGTCTCACTATTTTCATATCTCCCCAACTACTTGAATTAGCAGGGACTTAAACCCCAAAAAGTTTCAGGTTCATGATGATTTATATGGGTCAAGTGTTCCCAAACTTAAGAAGTAAAAAGTTTAGACTGCCTAGTGAAATTTTTAAAAAGGGGGCAACTATTCTCATTTCCATATGAAGAAAAAAAATTCATGTAACTTTTAAAAGGGGAAAAAATATTTTTGGTATTTTTAGCTTAGGGAAAATGTGAATACAAATGCAAAAAAAAGAAAAATTATTTTTGTGGTATTTTTTGGGTGGGGGGGGAAACCCCCCCCAACTTGCCTTTAACTTAATGCTTGGGGGGGTATGATTGCGTACCCCACCAAGACTTTGTGTTTTGTCCCCTCTCCTTGCAACCTTTTTAGTTGGGTAGTTTTCCAAACTCCCCTTTAAAAAATTTTCCCTTTCATTTCATCCCAAGGTGTTTAGCTGTTGGTGAAAATGCCTATCCCTGCCCTTGACCATGAGTTTGTCCCTCTTTCGTAAGGACGAGGGGAGGCTCGGGGTTTCTGCAAAAAGGAAAAAAAAACAAGAACCAAATGGGACAAAAAGGGAAATTAGGGTTAACGTTAGTTATTTTTGCGGGGTAGGGGGTTTCCCAATCATGTGGAGGGGGGGTGTAAAACCAAGACAAATTTCCCAATCAGGGCATATGAATGAAAAAAGCTATTCAAATTTTTTTTTGGTTTTTGTTTTTATTGACTATTTTTGGAGGAACATTTCTAAGAACTTGAGTTTAAAAGGGGAAAAATCTGAAGAAAAAGGGGTTTGATATGAGTGATGAAAAGAGGGGGAATGGAATGTTTGATCTATACCCTTTTTAAAAATTTTGGGAATTCTTAGAAAAATTCCCCGGGGGGTGATTCCCAAACCAGAGGAGAAGGACTTTAAAGGTGTATATGATTTAAAAGGCCCAAAATGTTGGCCGCCCCCTATATAGGTTTTTTACACTTGCCTTAGCATAGAAAGATAGTTTAATTTTAAAATGGGTACAGAAGGTGTCAAGGGGCACCATGGTGGGGTCGGCCGCCCCCCCCTTTGGGGCCCTTTTTTGGGCCCCAAAAAATTTTCATGTTTTCCCATTTCTCAAGTTTTTATTTGCAAAGAAAGGATGTTTTACCCGAAAAAAAACAAAACAAACTATGGTACTTATTTATTAAGGAAAAGAAACCCTTGGAAAACCCCCCAAAAAACCCATGGCAAGGGTATGGAATTTAAAGTCTAGGGAAAAGGGACTAGGGTTTGGGAGGAAAACTTTTTGTTCGAACCATCGTCCAAGATTACCTCAGATGCCCCCTTCTTCTTTCTTTGGTTTTTCCTTGTTTTTCCCCCAAACCCCCCCTTTAACTCGAGGGGGATGTCTCTTTGGTTCTTGCTTTTGGGAGGAGTTCCCCCCGCTTAGCTTCTTCTTCCCACTCGCTAAAGGGGGTCCTTCTTCTTGAACAGTTTTGGAGGCTAATTTTCGCTGGGTATGTGTAGTGAGGTGTCTTTTGGGTGGGGTGTCTTCATTAGGGTTTAGTAAATTTTAACCATTGAATGGACCCCTTTACCTTTTCCCGCCCCCGGGAAATTGAAGTGGATTTGGTCGGATTTTCCCCCGGGAGGGGACCGCATTCATGGTGTTAAAGGGAAAGGTTTTTTAAAAATGATAGAAAAATATTGTTTTTTTTTCCCCCCTTTTCCCCAAAATGATGAAGTTAGTGGGGACTTCATATTTTTTATGCCTACTGGGTATCCTTGTCAATTCCCTAGGGAAAAGAAATTTGTAGGAAAAAAAAGGCTCTAAAAGTTTATCTTACGTTACCCTTGGGAAAGAGGGTTTATGTGATCCCAAAGGGCCCCCAAAAAGGGATTGGAAAAACGTTTTTATGTCCAATTGTACACCGATCGTCGGGTTTGGGTGGATCTCCCTTTTTGATGACGAAGGGGGAATCAAGGGAATCCCCCAAATTTGGGTCTTAATGGAAAGGGTTATGAACCCCGTGTTGCCAAGTTTAAAATTTCAACCCCGATCCCCAGGTTTTTCCCCGGGGGTTTGCCTTGTTCATATGATGGGGAAAAGAAATTTCTACTAAATTTAGGGTTTAAATGTGTTTCTAACATCTTGTTTAAAAAACAATTGATTTTTCTTTTGCAGAGTTTTAAAACTATCCCCCTTTTTTAAATTTTTGTTTTTTAAGAATCTTGTCTTTTTTCCATTATTTTTTATTAATGCAATCATTAATTTAGATTGGCCTAGCCAAGATCTCTTCGAAGGTTTGTTATTGAAAGAATTATTACAAAACCATTTTTACCTTGATTCCCTTTGGGTAGAAGGGGCGTAAAATTCCCCTCCACCTTCCCCCTGGGATCGATCCCCCATTGCTATTGTTGTTGTTTTAAAGTTCATGTCCCCCTTCTTTTTTGGGACAACTATGCCGAATGGTCGTCTTCTCCACATAGCTCGCACCAGGGGGTCAGCTTCATGGCTCGCAGGGTTTGCAGTATTTGGGGGACTTCTCTTTCCTTTGAAGAGCTTTTTTCTATCTTCTTCATGAGAAGGTCCATTTGGGCAGGGGGCATGTGCACCTTTTTTACGGTGTGCTCCCTTTCTTTTGGGGGTGGAGGTGTTCCTCATTTCATCCTTGGTTCGTGACCTTTTTTCCCGTGAGATCCTTGGAAATTTTTTCACATTGAGTTGAAAAGGAATCCCCTCCGGCTGCAGCATCAAGGTTACTATGGGCCATGCTTGTCGGGCCCCAGGGTAAAAAAACCTTGGATAAGGAGCCATTTTCTATCCCATGATGGGACAAGCACGAATTTTACTTCTTTTAGAGGGTTCCCATGCTTCGGGAATCGTCTAAACCCCCCCTGTTGGGGAAGCTTAAAAAAAAAAAATTTTTCTTCCCATAGGCTTTGGGTTTTTTGCCCATGGGGGAAGAATTTCTTGGGAAAAGCATTAGCGCCCTCTCCCATGTGGTAAATTTGTCCTTCATGGGAAAAAACCATTTTTTTGCCTTTCCCAACAATAAAAAGGGGGAAATTTAGGCGAAGGCGAATGGCGTCTGGCGTCACCCCCTTGATAGTAAAGGGTTCCACACACTTCCATGAAGTGTTGGGGGGAAAAATTGGCACCCTCATGGGCCTCCCATAGAACGTGTTTTTTTGCCCCATATTGAGGGAGCGCTGGATCGAGCTCGAACGTGGCACCCCAAACCCCCATTGGGGTCCAGTGGCCAGTTGGCAGAAAAATGGAGCCAAAACTAGAGATCGTCTTTTAGGCCATGGTTTCCCTTGAGTGGTGTGATGACCCCCCTACCTCGAACGGGTCCGCCCTCCGGATAAAAACCTCTGAGGAGGGACCTGACGCCGTCTAGTATCCTCAAAAATTGCTCGGGCTTAAATGTAATTACTCGCCCAATTGGAAACCGCTCATTACACTGTTTTTTCTTAAAAATTAAAAGGGAAAACAAAGACAAGGAAAGGGGCCCCCTTTACTTATTAATAACAAATTTGATGGTAACTTCTGGATTCAACTTTTTTAAAAAATTCCCTAGGCTGATGCTTTCCCGCCCAAGGGCCCGCCGAAATGCTTGTTGGTATTTTAAACGTCCCCCACTAAAAAAGGGGAGCTAGACCCCAATCTTGAGCAAGGGCCCCCAGAAAAAACCTGTGGGGTTATTTTTATGTCTATTGGATTAATTCCGAAAAACGCACAAAATATCCACTGTGCATTTTCCCCCGGGAGTTTCCCAAAGGAAATCGTTATTTATTTGGAAAAGGGAAGCGATGCTAGGAAGTTTAATAGAGAAGAGTTCTTTTAGTTACCCCAACTTAGCTAAAAACTAGCAATAGGGGGTAAATGATATATATATTTATAGGAGGTGAAGGGAAAAAAATAAGCAAGATAAAAAAAATTAACTAGTATAGCTAGGTGGGAGGACAACGAGTGAGTATAGGATCCTATAAACCAAACTTTCTCCTTGACTTAACTTAGATACAAAGATGAATTTATAGATTGCATCCACACATCCTTTAAAGTACTAGGCAGCAGACAAATAATAGGGGCAAAACCCCCATCCCAAGTGGCCAATTTTTACGGGGAGCCTTTCGGGTTTTTAAAAAAGTGCCTACAACCGTGGCGGGGATCAAAGGCATAGACATGACTGCCATTCCTGCTGCATCCATCGAAACCCTGCGAACCCCACGACAACCCAAAAAGGTTTTTCTAGTGATAAGCACCCCGGGCCCAACCTATATTTCTTCCCCCAATTGGGAAATCAAATGCCAACTAGAGCCCCCTATAAAAGGCATTGATCATACCCAAGTGTGGAATCACGAGATAACAATTATACTATAATAACTTATAGACTAAGGGCAAGCCCCCAAAAATATATAAAAAAGTTCTATTGCACAAGATAAATAAAGTAAAGAAAGGATAATTTTAAATGAACAAATTTATATAAGGGAAAGGTACAAAAGCTATACCCGATCTCCAGAAGGGAAAAAAATAGAGAACCCCCAGGGAAGCTCGACTCGACTCTTACTCCCAACTGACTACACTACTTTAGAGTGAAAATACACTAATCTTGAGCCCTTTTAAACTTCTTCTTTATGATTTTTGAGAGGGGGGTGTGACCCCCTTTTTTTTTTTAGGGAGGTGGAGTGGGTGCTACTCCATTGCCACGGGGGGTGATCCGCGCCCTCTTCATTGTCCTCCCTTGGATCAAAACCCCCCCCTTGGGGGCTGCCATAGAGCAAGGGTTTTGGGGATTTCCCCCCTCTACATGGAGGCATGTACGAAGGGGGTGGAGAACTCGGGGAAAAACTTTGGCCCCCTAGGCCAAGTTTGGGCCCACCCCCCTTTTTGGGAGGTTTGGGGTAACACCCTAGTGTTAAGCATTGCATATTTACATGACCATTTTCAAAGATTCATTGCAAAGAGCCCCATTATTTGGCATTTATATCATTTCATGTGGAAATTAAATTTAAATGGTTTTCTTGGAATGTTTTGGGGTTTTTATGTAATTTATAAAAAAATTTGGGTTTTGTTAAGTCCCAAAAAGCACTAAGAATAATTAGCATGTTTTAAAACCCAGGTTCTCCACTAGAAATAAAAATTTAAAATCATTTTAAAAATTGATTGCTTAATTAAAAAAGTTTTCAAGGGGGGTTTTTAAGACCTAATTCAAAATCTATGCAGAATATGACCTAAAACCTTTTTTTAAGCAAAAAGGTAGTTCAATTTTTTTGGGAAAAAACTTTGGTTTTTCCCCCCAAAGGCTAATTTTGAATTTCTAAACCATTTTGAAAAAGAAACAAATAAAAAAAAATATAAAAGAAATAAAAAAAAAAAAAGAAAAGGGGGGAATTCCCCTTTAGGGAGGGACCCCTGCGACCCCGGGCCTAGAAAACCGAAGCGGCCTGGCCTGCCTCCGCGCCTTGCGCTTTTTTTCCGCCCCTATGGCCCCACCTTTTGTAAATTTTTTAGAGCTAAAAAAAATTTATGTTTTATTTAATCTGAAACTTTATTTTTTTTTTAAACTAAATTTTTGCATGGTAGAAATTAAAAAATTTAACAAAATTTGAAAAAAGGGAAAATAGGAAAAAAAAGATAACTCCCGGGGCTTTTCCTTTTTGGCGAAGGCTCCTTGATTTTAAGTCCTCGGAGTAGGACTCCTTCTTGTTCATTGTTCGGGTGCACTTGATTTTCCGGAGAGGGAGCCCCTGGTGTGTGCACCTCCTTCGTTTTCCCAAAAACCTCCCTTGGATTGGCGGGTTCATCCCTTGAGTTCATTGATTTTGGGCCCCGGGGTATTGCTTTTTTTTTGCGGGGGCCTTAAAATTTCTTTTGGGTTAGATGTGCTTTAACCTGTTTGTTAATTTTTTTAACCATTGAAAGACATTTTCCCTTGTGATTTGGGAAAAATTTGGGAAAAGGATTGGCCCGATCCCACGTAGATGCCCCGCATTGGTGGTGTTGAAAAAGGGCCTTTCCCAGGATGAGGGAGCGTCCACATTAGCCCCCAGGGCTAGGATGATGAAGTCGGTGGGGATGTATTCTCATTTTTTGTTCCCAAGAAAATCCCCCCGAAAAGTCCCTCGGGAAACCCCATTGTTTGTCTGCCACCCTGCAAAGGGAACACATGTGGGGAAAGCAAGGGCCCCCCTAATAGTTTATCATAAGTTCCTTGGACATGATGTTGACCCCTAAATCCAAGGTCCCCGAAGGCTTTTTTGGAAGGTTTGTTGTTGATTGAGCACTTGATCATGGGTGGCCTGGATCTTCCTTTTTCCCTGATGAAGGGAGGATCGAAAAGATAGCCCCATAGGAGCAAAGTGGAGGCTTCCCAAAACCTCGTTTTAACTTTTGTTAACATGCTCAATTGGATCCTCGGGTTTTCCCCAGGAATCTTACCCTGTTTAGGGGATGGTATGCTGCTGCTAATTAAGTAATTGTGTTTCTAGCATTTTATTAAAACTCAATTTTTTTTTCATGGTAGGGGCCCAAAGTTATCCATTTTCTCACCAAGTTTTTTTAAAAATTTTAAATCAGTGGAAGTCATCTTTTTGTTAATACCATCTTTTAATCTTAGTTTGGCCCCAAAAACAAGATCTTTCAATGAAGGCTGATTGTTATAAGAGTTGTAATTATTGTAAATTTCTATTACCTCCCCCACCTTGGTAGAAGGGGCGCGAATTCCCCAAATTTTCCCTTTTTGTTGGGGTCGATTTCCCATTGTTGTTGTTGGGGTGAAGTTCAGTCATCCTTCGATGTCTCGGGCCATTGTTGCCCAAGTGAAATTTTTGGCTCAAGGGAAAGATACACTTTTACATAACCCAAAAAAAACTGCCAACAACCTCAGGAAACAAGGATTTAAAAAAATCACATAAAAGAGCATACTTTATTAAAAAAACAAGTTCCACATGTCCCTTGGGGGTGTTTTTAATGTGAAATGGAGCAAAGGAAAACCCCGTGGGGCCCACATAAGGGGGTTTGGCCGGGCCACCCTACGGGCCACCACCCCCTCCCCTCTTGGCCATGATCTAGGAGAAGCACCCTTTGAGTCAATTCCGGGTTTTTAGTTTTTTTTCCTATGGGTCTATCCCCTGCCCAGCATACTTGTATTGAGGAGACAAATATAATTTTTAGACTAGTTAATTGGCTAAGTATATTGAAGTAGGGGGTGAATTTACAGGAGCCCCTTTTTTCTCTCGTTGTTTCCCCCCCCTAGCTATCTATTAGTCCTTTTTTAAAATATCCCTTTTTCCTTGGGGTTTTCATTTTTATTTAACCCCTTCCCCATCACATATATCATTTACCCCTATATAGTTGGTACTAAGTTGAGGTGTCTCTAGGTTTTTCCCATCTAATTATCCTTTTTTAGCCTAGCTTTTCCCCTTTGGAAAATATAAAATTTTGATACCCCTTGGGGAAAACTCCTAGGGTGAAGTGCTACAACGGTATAATTTATGCGCTTGCAGATTTATCCAATAGTCATAAGAAATACCCAAAAAGGTCGTATTGTGCTTCCCCTAGCGATCATGTATGATGCGTATAAGCAAATGGTATGAGACAAGGTATACCATCAACTTGTGCAAGACAATAAAATTTGATAGATGTGCAAGCTCGGGGGGGTTCCTTTTTTTTAAAGCTTTAAAAAGTGGGTGCAAATCTTTCGCTTGTTGTTAGTTATTACAAGTTTTTATTGAGAAAAATCAATTTATCACAAAGTGATTTTATTACTAACAGCGGGTAAAATTTTCAGTTTGGCTCCCATATCCTAGGGATTGGTGTTTCCCAAAGATACCCCAAAGCATAAAACTGGGTTAGTTTTTTTTATTGAAATTTACTTAAAATAGAAATAGCACAATACTAGACACCCTCCCAAAAACCGGGTTCAACAAATTCTAGAAAAATTTTACGTAGCTTAAACATAGGTAATATAGCCCATTAAAATTTCCAAAGGTTTTTAAAAGGAAAAATTTACTTTATTTCTGCACAAAATTAAAAATTTTTAAAGCTTAAAAAATATTTAAAAAATTTTTTTGAAACAGTGAAAGTAATATAACTGACCATTTTAAAAAATTTTTAAATTTTTTATTAAATCCTTACGGGAAAAGCTAAAAAAAAAATTACAATTTCTTTTTTTTTAAAGAAACCCTTTTAAAAAAAAATTACTACCTTTTAAATCAGCCAAAACACATTTTAATTGCTTGAAATTTTATTTTGCTACAAAACTACCCAAAAATTATTTTTCCTAGCTTAAAACTTTCAAGTGGGTATTTCAGGGAAAAAGGGAAACCACATTTTTGGCACAAGCTTTAAAACAGCTTAATCAATTAATGGGGGTTTTAACCATTAATAGTTTTTAAATTTAATTCTACACATAAAAGTGGGCATAAAAATACATGCACTATTTTTATAGGGTAGATCTAGTTACAAGAAACACTCAAAATTTTTTTCATGTTTTTTGGAAACAATGTTTCAGTGAAAATATAATTTTTAAGATTTTTAAATGATTTCTAAAAAAATTTTTAAAAAACAAAGGTTTAAAGGGCCTTTCGGCCCAAGCGGCCCAACCGGGCCGAGGCGGGCCCAGCCCCAAAGGGGACGGGTTTTTGCTTTTTTGTAGGGGGGCCCCCCACGTTGGCCCCAACAATGATACACTTTTATAAAACTAAAATGTGTCAACACCCTTTAGGTTTCAAGGATAAACAATCCATCATGAGCTTATTTATAAAAAATAAGAAGTTCCACATTTCCATGGAGTTTTTGGATTGCAGGATTAAAAAAAATGGAGAAAAAGAGAAACCAGTGGGCCCCACATGGGGGGTGGGTTTTGACCCCCTTTTGGGGGCCCCCACCAGCTCCCCCCCCGGGCCTGATCCAGGGGGAACCCACCCCAGAGTGAATCTAAACCATTTGGACACTTTGTGCTTTCTCTCAATGGTCCACATGCAATCCATTGGGAACAACATGACAATTCCCTCGGGAACAAAAAAACAAACAAAACATGACAAGGGGGGACCAGCACCGGGAAAGGGCCCAAAGGTGGGCCGGGAAAAACCTCAGGGGGGGTCGACCCGACCCCCCAAGTGGCCCCCAAACCCCCTTACGGGGTCCCAATTTGTGGGGTACCTTTTTGAAGATGAAGGGAGGGCCCACAGGTCATGGGGGGGGTGGGCCCGACCCCCCCCTTTGGGTTTGTTTAAAGGCCCTTGGAAACCCTCCAAAAACCTATTTAACCCCAAGTTGAAGTCAAAAACCATCCACTCTAAGGGGTTTTAGAGGCGGGGTTGGTTTCCGGGGGGTGGAGAATTAAACCCTTTCCGGGGGACCCGATGACATGGCTTTGGAGTAGCCCCTACTCCACCTCCCACTATAAATAGAGGCCATACCCCTGTTAAAAATGGTGAAAAAAAGGCCTAAAAGTCTTTTCCCTTAGTTGTTCTAGTAGTTAGTCAGAGGGGGAGTTGGGTTTTGGGTTTTGAGCTGGGGCGGGATTTCTGGAGTCGTCTTTGGAAATTTGGGGGTTATAACTCTTGTATCTTTCCTTCTTTGTAAGACTTTATCTTATTCAATTATATTATTTTTTCCTCTACTTTACATAGTTTTTATTTTTGAGCTTTACTTTTATTTGGTTATAGTATTGTTATTTGTTTTTTGGTTTTTTAAATCCCTTTACATCAATGGGTCTGTGACCCTTGGGGGCCTTTTTCCCCGTATGCAAATCATTGCCTGTCAGACGGTGTTTTGGTTATAGATCATAGTCAAAGTAGTAATTTGGTTTTGAAAGGGAATGGTGTTAAAACCATATTCCCCTTGGTTACTCCCTTGTTGCATGGTTTGTTTTTTGGTAGCTGAAAGGGAGAGTGCACCCTTTGTCTGGGTTTTTGTATTCCCCCACGTGTTTTTAGGAAAGTTCTTAAAAGGTAAGGCCCTGTAAAAAGGGCAGGGTTTTTGGGGGTAGGAGTTTTTTTCCTACAAATTACCCCCTCGCCTACCCATATTTATTGAGGATACAAACTATATTTTTTGATAATTAATTGGCTAAGAAATATTGAAGTAGAGTAAATTTACATGGGAAAGCCCCTTTTAATCTTGGTTGTCCTCCCCCCTAGCATATATTCTATTTACTCTAAGTTATCATTTCCCTTGGCTTATTCTTTTCATAAACCCTTTCCCTTCACTTTATATCGTTTACCCCCCTATACAAGGTTGGTACTAAGTTGAGGTGCTCTTAGGACCCTCTCTCTAATTTTTCATTTCTAGCCTAGCTTTCCATTAGGAAAAAAAAAAATTTTACGAAAACCGGGAATTCTCCTGGGTGAATTTTGGGTTTTAAAACGGATAATCAAATTGCGTTTGCGGATTTACCCTTGTCATAAAAAATCCAACAAGCATTTCTGGGGGCCCGTTGCCGGAAAAAAAGCTTAGTCTGGGAAATTTTAATTAGATTAAAATCTGGAGATTCTGTTAACTTAGTTATAAAATTAGTTTTGGGGTTTTTACCCCTGTCTGTGTTTCCTTTGTTGGGGAATCCAGATAGTTTTATGGGGGTTTTCCCAACTCCCAAAGGAAATTTCTAGAAGACCCCGGAGCGGGCTGTTGAGGAGGCCCTAGACGTCGTCAATTTCCCCACCTAAAACCCTAAATTTCCGTTAAAAGGGAAAAAGGGATTTACCCCCCCACTAAAGGGGAAGCTTTTGGGCCCAGAAGACAATCTCTGACTTCTCGCCCCGCTGTTTCCCCAGTAGCTCAGGGCCCTAAAGTAAAACTTCGGGGATGAGCAAAAACCCCCGCCTTGACCCCACAGGGGTGCAAGCCCCCCCCATTTTGCGGGATCCCCCCATGGGATGCCAATGCTCATCTCCAGCATTCAGGGGGTTTATGTGGCCCCTTTTTTACTATTAAGGGAGTGGGGGGTTTGAGGGCCATTGCCTTGGGTTTTTCCCATTTTTGTTTTTGGGGGAAAAGGCGAAGCAATGGTTCTATGCCCCAAAGAAAAAAACCCATACATGGGAGGGGGTTTGTCCCAAGGCATTCCCCTCAAGAAGTGTTTCCCCAGGAGGGGCCCAAAACCCTTTGGCCCTTGGGGAAAAAGATTTCAAGTTTTTCCAACAACAGTCTAACGAGACGATTCCTGAACCCGGGGGACCCATCCCCAAAAGGAGTACATTCGGGGCCTTTGTCCCCCATAATGGGATAGAGATTGGTTTGTTTCCAAGGATTTACCAGGGCCCTATCTTTTATGCCCCGTTTTTCCCTTTGATGGGGCCGCTTGAGGGGCTTTTCCCTTCCAACAACAGTGGGGAAATTGTCAAGGCCCTTCATGGGAGAAAAGGGTGATAACCAAGGGATGGGGTGAGGAACGTCCCCACCCAAAGAGGAGAGGTTTGCACCCTTTCAAAAAGGTGGACACATGCTCTCTCCCAAAAGAGGAAACCTTTTAAAAGAAGAATTTTTAGAAAAAGGGGTTCCCAAAAAGGAAAAAAAGGGCCCATTTTCCCCCATTGCCACCGCACGGTTATTGATGATAAACCCGGGGGGTGCGGGGGTTTTGTGCGGGGGAAATGTTTCATTTGGGGAAAACCCAATTTTGCCCGGGAAAACATCAAAGGGGAGGATGGGAATTTTAAATCATCTTTCAAAAAACAACAAGGGGATATCGACACCAACAAAAAGGGAAAATTTTGGAAAATTTGGCCCCTTTTCTACCAAGGTTAAGGGAAAGGTAATTTGCAATTAAAAACAATTACAATTCCTACAAAATCAGCCTTCATTGAAAGATCTTGTTCTTGGTCAATCTAAAATTAATGATGGTTTTTAACAAAAAGATGATTCCCTTTGATAAAGTTCTTGAAAACTTTTGGGTGAAAAAAGGGATGTTTTTCCACGGCCATGAAAAACCCAATTGAGTTTTTTTTGAAATGCTAGAAACACAATCAGCTCAATTAGCAGCAGTTAAAATTTGTAAAATTCCGGGGAAACCCAGGGATTAAATTTTGAGCAGGGAAATATGGTCACAAGAGGTTGGGTTTTAAGCCCCCATTCTTTTCCTATTGGGGTATCTTCTCATCCTCCCTTCATCATAAGAAGGAAGATCCAGGTCACCAGACGTTCAAGTGCTCAACGGACAACAAACCTTCCAAAATTTCCCTTTCCCTGCGCCTTTGGGATCGGGGCGTCAACATCATGTCCAAGGAAAACTTTTGAAAATTTTTATAAGGAGGCCCTTTTGGGTTTCCCCGCATTTTTTTTCGTTTTTTTAGATGGCAAATCGGGATGATGGGGTTTTCCCCGAGGGACTTGGGGAGGGATATCTTGGGGGAACATCCAAAATGAGTACATCCCCACCGACTTCATCATCCTAGAATGGGAGCCAAGGTGGAGTTCCCGTCATCCTGGGAAAGGGCCCCTTTCCCTCAACACCCCCAAACGCAGGTCATCTATGGGGCGATCAGGCCGATCTTTTTCCAGTTCTCGAGTCAAAAGGTAAGTGTCCCTTTCATTGGTTAAAAAAATTTAAAACAAACAGGTTAAAGACACCCCCCAAAAAAAAAGAATTCGAACTCCTTTGCCAAAAGAAGCAAGTACCGGGGAGGCAAGATAAATTGAACTTGTTAATACTGGATTTTGGTATGCCCCGAAAGAGGACAGGGGGGGCCGGTGTACATAATTCGAGCATTTGGAAAGGGTTTTTGTGGGGGTGGCCCAGTTTCCAAAGAAGTCGGCAAATGTCCGTGCGGTCGGCTAATGGGCCAAAGGTTTGGCTAAAGGGATGATGGGGGTCGGTTATTTTAGGAGGAGCGGTTTTTGTTGAAAAAGCGCCCAAAAACGGCAAGAAAAGGGGGCCGGGGTCGGGCAACAACTTTTCCGCGGAAATTTTAAGGGCAATGAAAAATGGGGGGAAATTAAAGTCAAAGATTTTCATGTTTTTCCTTTAATATTTTGTAACCATGTCTTTTTGGGACTCATGCCCAAAAACCGGGGTTTTAAAAAATTAAAAACCCCTTTGGGGCCTTTTGAAAAAAAACTGTTCAAAACCCAATATTTTTAAAACCCGGCCCCGTCCCAAAATTTTGATTCATTTGTCGTTTTCTTTTGAGTTTTAGAGAGGAACCATGTTTCCATCGACCCCCCGTAAGTCCCTGAAACCCTTTTGTTATCATGTCTTGTATCATGCGGTGGATTTTGTTGTTGATACAAGTAGTCTTGTTTGTTTTCAATGATCGTGCGGGGATCCTTGCTTGACAATAAAAGAAGTCTTCGTTTACGTTTTGTGTATGAGTAGAACCGTGTGGCGGGTGTTGCTTTGTTTATGCCTAGAAAAAAGCAAGATGGTTATCGAATCTTTTTGTTTTTGGCAAAAATCAAAGAAAGACTTTAAATTTTCTCCCTGTTGGGGGGTTTATATTTTTTTTAATTTTTGGTAACTCTCTTTTGCCCAATCTAGATTGATACGGTTCGATTTTCATTTTTTTCTCATAGTTTTATTTATGTTTTTTTCCAAATTGTTTATCCCCCTTTAAATAGATTTTTATATTTCTTAATAGCCAAATTTGGGTTTTCTTTAGATTGTTACTTTGTTGCGGGTTCATGCATTTTTAACTAGGGTTTGGTTTTTTTATAGAGTTAGGGGGCTTTAGCGGGGGGGATACAACCCTTTAGTTTGGGTTTTGATCATGTTTTTTTTACTTTGTTTCCTTCCCATTTTGGGGGCCCCCCAATTGGTTGGGATAGGGAGTTGGTTTTGTTTTTAATTCTTTTTTAAAAAGATAAATTTCGTTCATTTGTATTTTTCTAAATCCCTAAATGTTCGGCAATCAACTCTTTACGTGCTCATTGTTTTGTTTTACCCGGAATGATTTTAAAAAAATTTGTTGGGACAGACAACTTCTATAGATGTATGTCATCGAAAGGGTGGCTTCAGGGCCCTTTTATATAGGGAAACTGTCTGGTTCCCCCGAATTTTCCCAAATTTTATATCTAAGGGATTTTCACCCCTTGTTATTTTCGGGTCAAACGGGACGGGCATGTTTTTTGATTTCGAAAAAACCCGGGCCCCTGATTTAAAAGCTCGCTTTCTGGCTTTTTGTGTGTTGGGCCCACGGGTGCGTCAAATTTTTGGTAACACATTTTTTTGGCACGTCGGTGGGACACCACATTCAAGTGGTTGAAATTGACAATAGCCAGGTTTTTTTGACGTAAACTTTGGACGATTTTGCCAAAAGGATGGGGGAATATTATCCAGCAACATGTGATGATTTTAAAACGTAAATGCTTGTGTCTTTTTCAAAAAAAAAAAAAAGCAACAAGGTTTTTCAGAAACGGGTCCCCCCCAAGGGGGACTCTCCTTCTTTTCTTTAAGACTGATTACCCCAAAGGGGAAAGGGAGGTCAGAAAATGACTAAAAATGGTTTACAAGGCGTTTGAGTGGGGACCATGAGAAATCATCATACAACTTTCTTAAATTTCCCTTTTTGCACAACTGGTCAGTATTTTTCGGTCCATCTGGGGATAAATATTTTCGAAAAAAGTTGTTGGTCCAATGAAAGGGGCCCGACATTTTTCCCCTGTGACTAAAGCACTAGGAGAAATTTTTGCTAGAGTAGGGGTTTGGCACCTGGCAGGGGCCCAAAGGTGGGGGGCTCCTCACCAGAAACAAAAAACCCCCCAAAAGATAGGGCCAACTCGCTTGGGTGCATCGGGGAAACGCCCCACAATCGGCTTTAAAGGTGTCTCCAGCGAAAACAGGTTTTTAAAAAAAAATATGTATGAGGGATATCAAGAGTTTGTCTATTAAAATGCAAATTAAACTCTTTCCTGAACCCGGGGGTTTTAAGAAACTCTACGGGGTTTTGGGGTTTTTGGAAGGGAGAACTTGGAGCCCCCAATTCGTTTATTGCCCTTATCATGAAGGGATGGCGGATATGAGGCGAATCATTTTGGGCCCCAAAAAGCCAAAACCCATTCCTATGCATACAAGCCCCCTTACCCCGAGTGGTAAAAACCAAGTTGCACTCCCTCCGAGAGTAAAACCTCCCACAGGACCGACCAATTTTTCCCGGTTTAGGATGATACCAGCACCATAGAGAAATCAACCGATACTTGATGCAACTCGGAGGGGCGCCCGTTGATAAAGCTTGGGGGAAATTGGGTTTATTTCCCTTTTTGGTCTTTTTTTTTGGGGCCCGGCTTTCACGTGGTTAAACGTCTCGTCGGCTAATTCCATGGCCCCAGGGGGCGGGAATTTTGGAGAAGAATTTTCTTTCATTTTTTCTTACAGACACTAATGGGGAAGAAACTATTTTGAACCTTATGAGCTTGAAGCAGAGACCCAAAATAAAAACACCCCAGGAGTATTCCTTTTTTTGGGGAAAGGGGGAGACTAAAAACCTTGCTTTTTCCTTTAAAACCCTGCCGGGATGACCATTTGCCGGGGAGGGAAATAGCGGGCGGGCAACGGTAATATTAGAGGGGAAGTGTTCGGCAGGGACTTCGAGCCCCTTTGGTCAGCTGTAACAACGATTGGAAATGATGACCCAATCAGGTAAAGGGTTAGGAGAGAAAACCCTTTTCCCCGAAAGGTGATGTGGCTAATGAGATGTATCAAATTTTCCCGGGGAAGATAGTAAGAGTCCCCGATGATGAAGTAAAATACCCGCACCCGGGAAATTTGGGTTTGGGGGAAAAAACCAACTCGGGTCATTTAAAAATTGGGTTTTAAAGGCAGCAAAAGGGGCACTTTACGACTTTGATGTCTCCAGGTCAGACAAGCTTTTTGGAGATGTTGCTCAAAGAAGGACGTTTTCAAGTTGCCGGAAAAGGGGGGCCCCTTTCTGCGCCCTGAAGGGGTGGAAAAGATAAAAAGTTTTGCGGTTACCACAATACCAATTCTCATTCCATCAAGGATTGCCGAGTATTCGAATTTCGGGGGTTTAGAAAACTATTCAGGAAGGGCATCTGAAATTTGTGGGAAAATGAAAAAATTTATGTAAAAACCCTTTTGGGCCCGAAAAACAAATATCTTTCTCCCGTGAAAGGTTGCTATGGAAAAAATCCCCCGATAAGGGGAAGGGGGAAAGTGTTAACCTTAGATAGAGCTAAAAAAAAAACTGGTTTCTGTTGACCCCGATCAGCAAATTACAAAAGAAGAGTTTTTGACAAAGGCTTAGTTCCAAAATGGCCGAAACCCAGGAAGGGGGGGAAGCTTCCAAAACCCAGAATCAAAGACCCCAGTTCTTTTGAAAAAAATGGGACCCGGGAAACAAGAACAGTTTTCGAAAGCAAAGGGATTTATGAGGGGAAAAAGAGTTTTATGGGGGGAACATCAGAGGTATGAGGAAGAGATGTTCCAAAGGGAGCAAGGCACATGAGAGAGGGAGGTACCCAAACCCCATTTGGGGATGTCGTTCTTTAAAAAAATTTTTGGGAAAAAGGCTTGAAGCTGCCTATAAAGATAAATTTCCCCCAAAGCAGTGATCAAAATTCAGAGTACAGGGAGTCTCGGGCCCCAACCGCCCTGCCGGTCCCAATTTAAAGGCTTAGAGCACAAATTTTTCTTTAGGTTTTTATCGGGGTTTAAAAAGGACAGCTCTTTGGGAAAACGGGCGGAGCAAGAGATTTTTCCGAAACAAGGGTGGATTTTCCCTTTTGAAGAAGGCATGGGAAAAAGAACACCATCAAACCGTTGTGGGCAGAAAGGAAAATGGTGTTCACCAGGCCGGGAAAAAGCTAGGGAAAAAAAGGGTACAAAAGCTTGAGGAAAAAAGAGTTGGGGACAGACAGTTGCCGGAAAGGGAAAAAAGGGTTGGGGGTCCTAAGGAAAAGCCTGCCCAAACAAGACCAAAACGGTGAAGCGTGTATGGGTTTTCTTTTTTTCCATTTAGAGTTTTTAGCTCCCAAAAAAACCCGGTTTTCCCAAAAAAAGAAGGTACTCGGGTTTTGGTTTTAGGAAAAATTTTCATGATTTATGGTCAACTTGTCCCAACTGGAAAGGGCAGTTTTTGATAAGCAGCCAAACATCGGACATTTGAAAAACCCCTTTTTGTGAAGGGGTTCGTCCCTTTGGGAAGCCTCTAACCAAGATGTTTTTTGGGTGGAGGAGGGTTCCCTCAAAAATTATGCCTTTTTACCACCTTTTTGGAAGCTGGTTTACCAAAAGAGGAAACTGCTAAAAACTGACATTTGGGGCTCAGGGGGCTTTGCTGGCAATCCTTTTTACACCCGAGGAAACTGGGCACGTTGAGTTGATGTTTGGGTCAAAAAACCCTTTATTACTATTTTTTTGTATCGATGGCAAGGGGGAAAACAGTTTGCTCTTAGGGAGAGATTGGATCCCTGCCCAACTGTTGCTTAAACCTTTTAAACCCGCATCAGGTTTTATTCGTGGATTGGAGGGTGAAGTTTTAAAATTGGTTTATGCTGGGTGATTCGGTTTAAATGTTTCCCGCTCCAGAACCTACTTATAGGAAAATTTTTGACTTCGTTTTTTTCTCTGGAAGTGTATGGAAAGAAGGGTCCTGTTTAATGGGCCCTTCCCAAAAAGGTTTAACAGCCCCATTTCCCAAACAGTCGGTTCCAAAGCAATTTTTTTAAAGGGGAACCAATTTGATGGCAATTTTTGGAAAAATTTGGGGGCGTGGCTTTTTTGTGGGGCCCCAAAAAGTGAGGAAATAAATTGGGGGTTTTGGGGATGATGTCAAAAAAAAGGCCGATGTATATCAGTGTTTTTTTGAAACCCCGGTATAGATTGGAAAAGTTGTTTGACCCTTTTAAAAGAGTTTAGGATTTTTTTTGCTTGGGGGTTTCACAGAGATGCCTGGACTGGATCGTTTATTGTTGAGCATCGATTGCCGATTTAAACCGGGTATCGTCCTTACAAACAACCTTTCCCCGGAAAAATTTTTAAAGGGAGGGAATGGGCCCATGTGAAAAAAAGGGAAATTGAAAGATTTTTAGAAGGGAAAATTTTATTTCGGCGTAGATATGAGGGGAATTTTGGCATAGTTCCAGTTTTACAAAAAAAAATGGGAAAAAAGAGGGTTTTCTTTTTAATTTAGGGTCTAAAAAAAGCTACGGGCCCAAAGGGGTGGTTACCCCCCGCCGGTTGCCGATTTGTTGTTTAATGCAGCAGCTGGTTTTTGAAGTCATCAGCTTTATGGATTGGTTTAAAGCTTTGGGTAAACCAAATCTTTTTTGGCAACTGAGGATATTTTTAAAAAAAAACTTTCAGTTTTTCCCAGTTTATATTGGATTATTTGAGTGGGTCGTCAAGATTTTGGTTTTTAAAAAATGCTGGGAAAATTTTCAGAGAGCCATGAAAATATAAATTTTTTACGAGTTGAAGGCAAATCGTGAAGATCTATTTTTGAGGGTGTTTGGGGGTTAAGTCTGAAAACACGGTGGACACTTAAACCCATTTAAAGAAGGGTTTGGAGTGCATAGGGGAAACATGGTTTTGGGAAAATGAACCCCCAAGTGTGCCTTTGGGGGCTCAGCTGGTGAGTTTTTTGGGAAATTTTGGGCCCTAAAAGGAGGGGGCGAAGTCAGTAAGAAAAGCCTGGAAGAAATAGAAAAAGGGGGGGGCCCAAAAATAAATTTACAGAGTTGCCAAATCATTGCTTTTGGCAAGATTAATTTTGTTTTAAAGGGGATTTATATCTAGTTTAAACAAAAAAGTTTTGCCTTTCTTTTCCACTGTTAAAGCTTAAAAAGGGTCAAGAAATTTTTATGGGGTGAGTACAACAAAAGGGGTTTTGATGAGATCAAAGGGGAAAAATGAAGGCGCCCCTGTGTTGGGGAACCCCCATAGCTTGAAAAAGCCTTTTTCGTTGTAATGGCGGCCGGAAAAACCTGACAATAGGGGGGCAGCCCTCATGCAAGAGTTTGAAGGAAAGGAAAGAGTGATAGCTTACCCTTTTTCCCAAAGCTGTTTTGATCCAGGGGGAGAAAGGGATTCGGCTATGGAGAAACTTTGCCTGTGGGTGTTTTTACTTTTTGTACCCAAAATTCAGCACTAAAAAGTTTTTAATACCTTATGCGTGGTAGTTTCTGAAATTTTATTTTAATAAAAAAAATGTTATCAATGCCAATTTTAAAAGGAGAATTGGAAATGGTTTTTTGGGTTTTTTCAGAATTTGAGTTTTTTGTAAGAAACGGCAAAAAAACAGTAAAGAAAAACAAATTATTGCTGATTTTGTTACCCAAAAACCGTGTCCTTCTGCCAAAAAATTTATAGTTTTTAGCCTTGGAAATTTGGGTTTTTTGTTTGGGTTTATTTGTAGCAAAGGGGGGTTGGGTGTGGTATTCTTTTGATTTTTTTCCCCGAGGAGTGATTTTTAAGTTTGCTTTTCCCCATTGAATTTGTGTTTCCCAACAAAACAAGCAGAGTTGAAGCACTACCCTTTGAGGACTTCGGCTTCTTTCTTTAAATAAAGCCCCTCGTTGTTGAGATCTTGGGGTTTTGAGGGTTTGGGAATTAACTAACTGATCGGCCAAAATGGGAAGCAAAAATGTGTTTGAAAAGAGTATTTGAAAGTGCCGGGAAATTTTTTAAGGGTTTTTTGGCGGGAAACTTGCTTATATCCCTAGGGGAAAATAATTTAAGAAGCAAAAAACTAGTTTTGGATGCCTTTTGGGGATACCGAGAGGTTTAAAAGATTAGGCTTTTGGGTGAGAATGGGTAATTGTGACTGGAGGAAGAAAAGAATTTACCGATTTCTTAAAGAATTTCCCTCACAGAAAGTTTTTCCCGAAAGCTCGATACAAAGCCCTTTAAGTTTGTGCTTCCCCCATGATAATTGTACTTTTAAGTCTATAGATGGGGGGACACCTCAAGTGTTTGAAATAAAGAAAGGGGGGCCCGAGGTAATGTATGAAAGGGATGAAGGGGTTTTTGGTGCACTTTAATCGGCTTTTTCCGAATGAAGTGGATAATTAGAAGAAAATGGTTATTTTTGGGCCGACCATCTTGAAGATTGCTTTTGAATATTACAAGGGGGTCAAGGGTTGTCGAGGGTTTGGAACATTCAAAAAGGGTCCAGCTTTTGGGGTTTGAACCCAATTTTTCAAGCCCTTTGGGCCCTTTTAGGGATGGGGGGATGGATTTAATTGGGCAGAAATTTTTTCCCCCTTCTAGCAAAGGACATAAAATTTGTGCTGTTAGCTATGATTTTTTTACCAAAAATTTGGGGTTTAAGCTATTCCTTTGAAGAAAGGTTTTTCCAGAAAAAAATGGGTCAATTTTGTTAGGGAAACATTTTAAAACCCCAGGTTTGGAATTCCTCAAAAATATAAAAAGATCAAGGAAAAATCAATTTTTCTTATCTGGTTTTTTTGATTTTGCCGGAAAAAAAATGGGAATTAAATTATACAATTTTTCTCCTTATTATGCACCCTGCGAATGGCCCAAATGAAGCATTAAAAAGATCATGATTAAAAAAATTTTTTAGAAGAAAATTGATGAAAAAACCGGGAAAAAGTGGCATTCGGTTTTTAATGAGGCTTTATGGGCTTATCGAAAGGCTTTTCATGGGTTTTTACTCAGGGATTCCCTTTGAGTTGGTTTACGGGCATCATGTTGTGTTACCATGGGAGTTTCAATCGGGGTTTAAAGGGAAGTTACATTGCAAAAAAGATTTGAGGGGAAAAAAGTTTTAAGTACCTAATGATGGATGAATTTTGGGGATTTTCATTTTGGGTTTGTTCAAAAACATTGGAAAGTTTGGAAGAACAAATTGCGTTGGGTTTCCAAATATTTTTAACAGAAAGGTCGAGAGAAGCAATTGGTTTGAAGGAGATTTTGTTTGGAAGAAGATTATTTTCGAATTTGGGGCAAAAGATAAAGCCTTCAGCAAGTTTGGGCTCCAATTGGGAAAAACCTTTTTGCCCAAATTAAAGTGGTTTCACCTGGTAATGCGTATATTTTGAAAAAACTTTTCTGGGGAGAAGAATTTACTAGGGTATTAATGGGATTCTTAAGAAATTTTATCCCAGTGTTTAGGTTTGGGGATAAGTAAATTTAAGGAGTTTTGGCACGAAATAGCCCCATGTATGGCATCACCTTTAGCCGAAAAAAAAACTCTAAGAGTTTAGAGAATAGCCCAAAACGGTAGTGTGCCTTTAGAGCAAAAAAATTTAAAAAACCCGTCAAAGCGATGTTCCCTACAAATTCAGGCAACATTCCCCAGGGTTTATCAGAAAGATTCATGAAGGAAAAACAGGGGGAAAATAAAAGATAATATTTTATAAGACAATTGGTTTTTTTCATGGGTTCCTAGTACAAACTACTCATCAAAAAGTCTGTTGAGGCAGGGCTGGGGCATTTTGGGGGGCTTTTTGGGCCCTTTTAGGACAGTTGCATGATCCCCATAGCTCCTAGAAGATCGTCAAAAATCCTCAACTTTTTCCGCAGGCCTGCCACCCCGGAAGGGCCCACTGGGGATGAGGAAAGTCTTCATGGGGTTTGGGTGGACATTGCCCCCCAAACCCCCGGGGGTACACCGTGGGGCACCCCCTTGGGGTGACGGCCGTTTTTAATGACCGTCCGCATCAACAAGGCATGCCTTCCGGAAAATTTTTCCCCAGGCGTTCACCTTGCAGCGAAACTTGTTCGCCCCCAAAACTTCAGGGGTTGGGCCCCTAAGAAAGCGTGGAAAAAAAGGGGAAAAACCCAAACGGATGAATAGATGAATCAGAAAAAAGGGAAAAAAAATGAAATGGATTTGTTTACATTGACCGGTGATGGCGTCGTAGAACTGCTTCCCCTGGTTCTCCCACTTGGTTTGGGCGATGCCGTATTGGGGGGGGGGGGAAGGGGGAAATCTTCTCCCCAAATTCCCGAGCATCATCCCCTTTTGCCCCCGAAGGTAACCGCCTGCGTGGGTGTAGGGGGGGCCCTGGCACCCGACTCCAAAACCCAAGGGGGTTGGGGGTGGTTGGAGCTTGAAACGAGGAACCGGGCGGGTGGAGTCCCCCGCTTGGCTGCTGTCGCCCAAGGGGGGAAAAGGGGTGTTTTTAGCTGGAAGAGATGACCCCTTTTTCCCAACAAAAAT
Source organism: Microstegium vimineum (assembly GCA_022036555.1). NCBI lineage: Eukaryota > Viridiplantae > Streptophyta > Magnoliopsida > Poales > Poaceae > Microstegium > Microstegium vimineum. Next base: position 21,077,878 of record CM039130.1, on the reverse strand, counting down.
AAGAACAAGGATCAGGGCTAGAAGGTGGGCAATGAACGGGGGGAATACAAGGGGGGAAGGAGCCCCAAATTTTTACCGCGCTGCCCGGGTTTCGCCTTATGCTCGGCTTCCTTCGGCTTTCCCCCCCCCCGCAGGGCGCTTGCCCGGGATTGTCACCTCCTGCCCTTTTTGCTGTGCAGGTAGGGTTTCCTTCTTTGGGTTTGTTTTGAGGGGAGAGAAGGAAAGGGGGGACGAGATGAGAATGCTTGATGGAAGGTTGACAGGGGTTTGAAGAAGGAAGGTTTATTTATAAGCCCAAGTGGGAATATTTAAAGCGGTTAGGGTTTTCCCCTTCTGAATTGGCCATTGCTGGACTGGGGGCCCCGGCTCGGATAAATCGAGGGTTGGTCAGCTTTAAATTTTGTATTTGGGGAAGATTGGAACAGTCAGCTATATCTCTGATCGGAAAGCTCAAATGTAAATTTTGGGTATGTTCTAAAAACAGGAGGAATTTTAAAAACTGAAATTTCATTGTCTTTCAAAACAGGGGGGATTTTAGGGGATAAAAAATATTTTTATTGTTCGAAAAAGGAATACATCTTGTTAAAAAAGTTACAAAGCCATATGTTTGCTTTGCTCAGAAGGGTTTTATTGATAGCATCCAAGCATCCAAATTTGATTCGGCTAACGGGTTTTTTTTCAACACCTTCTGGGCTTTGTCCTCGGAGCTTTTGAATTTGGGACAATTTGTTTTGAGCTGTTGGTCTTTTTTTGAGGGGCAGGGTTTGGGTTTCCCTTTATGAAGTTGCCTTTATGGAGGTTGGCAAAAACTGCTATTTGGCTGTTTTGAGACTAAATTCTGGCGTTTTGTTTGGTTAAATTTAGCCTCAAGCTTGGATTTCATCTTCCATAATTTCAATTTAGGCTCCAAAGTAGCTGTGAATTTTTTGAGCTTGAATTTTTGGGAAAGAAAAATTTGGGGTTTTTGTTTTTTAGTACCTGTTTTTTTACAAAACCGCTCTGGGGCCCCTTTTTTTTTTATTAGCTCTTTTTTCTATGGGAAAATGGTATCAAGATGGGGTGAGATTTAAAGAAGCCTTTTGGGCCAGGAGGGAGATCTTGGTTAAAAAGGCCCCCAGAAGTTTTTTTTCTAATCGAATTTGAACCAGGATGTTGGGTTTTTCCTTGGGTCGTTTGATTGGCTATGTCTTTAACCGAGCTTGGGGGTTTTCCATGACAGGGATTGCTGGAAGTAGCTCTCTTCCCCCTTTTTTTCGCTTTAAAATTTAAACTTCGGGCGAAAAAAGAGTAGCAGGTGGTCGGGGTTGGGATTTTTTGAGAAAGAGGGAAGTGTTAGGGAATGATAGGTATACTGAAAGAAAGGGGTTTTAGGAAAAAATTTTTACCTGTTTTTGTTGGTTGGTTTATAAAGGGTGGGTGAGGGCTTGCTCTGATTGGGAAGGGTTGATTTAATAAACCCGGGGGGGGGGGTGAACCTGGAGCGGTCCAAAAAGAGTGTCTTCTGTAAAAGTCTAGGATTTTATTATTTCCCAATTTAAAGCAGATGATAAGGTATAAGAACAAAAAAAAAGATGCCAAAATGAAAGGGGAAAGAAGTGGGTTAGCCGAATTTATACCCAAAGAGTTTGGGAAGTTTCTTTAACATTTTGCTTTCAGCTTTTATGAGCTTCTGTATCTTCGGTTTCATGAGTTTTCTACATCCTTTTTTGGGAAACTTGAAGGAGGGATTTTTTTCTTTTGTTGAGGGATTACTTTTTAATTTTTGGGAAAATAATTTTGGGGTAGTTTGAAATGATTGAGGGTTAAAAAAAAATCAGAGTTGTTGCTGGATGGGGGGGTTTTTTGCTGAATAGGGATTCATACCCCTTTGGGGGACCGCTTGATGTCTTGGATATTTTCCCTTTGAACACCTGGTATTCTCGGGAGTTTCCTCATCTTGCTTTCCTCCTTTTAGGTGCAAATTTGGGTAAGTTTTCGGGGTCTTGATGAAGCTTGCCATTTTGGGGATAGAAAAAACCCAAAGCGGGGTTAGGCCCAGCTATGAAATATTGACCCTTTGGGTGATGGAGGGGCCCAAAAATCCAAATCTAATTTAAAGGGTAAAAGGGGTTTCAAAGTAAAGGTAGTAAATAAAAAAGGTTCCTTTAAATCAAAAGGGAATTGGGGGTTGCAAATTTTGGGCATAGGAGTGTACTGGTGTTTTGAAGATTATTGGCCATTCTGCCACCAGGAAGCAAAGAGGGGTGAGACTCCACTATCCCAAAGGGAGAATTCATATGTTGCAGGTCCCATCCAAGCTCAAAAAATTTCTTAGCTTCTTTTTTCATTGTGTCAGCCCCTTGACTTTAGATTGGGGGAAAAGAAAGGTCTTGGGGGGGGGGCAATGCCCCACACCCATTTCCGGGATCCATATTTGATAGTATAATTCATAGGAAGTTGACTAACCTCCCTGATGAAATTGGCGGCAAAATGCAAGGTTTGAAAAAGAGATGAAAATCTCTTAGCTCCCTTTCAAAACCGACCAAAACTGAATTTGAAGGCGGGTTAGATTGTCATTTTTTTATAAGGAAACCCAAAAGCACTTTGTAAAACCTTTGAAAATATTGAAAAGAAAACCCAATTTTCTTTCATCTATAGAAGAAGTTCTTCCCATAATCGGCTTCTTGACCTTGCTACCTGCTTCGCTATTTTAATAAAGGGGAAACTAAAATTTTGGGGGGACAAGTTTTTTCTGGTGAATAGACTGCAACCTATCGGGATAAACCCACCAAGGACCACTAAACAAAAAGCCTTTCCATGGTGCATCTGGCAGTTCCTGATGCATCAATGTAGACGCCTAAGGTATTTGCCCAAAGGATTATGTCCTGCAACAAATTTATCAGCCATCACATTGTTTTAAAAGGTTGATTCATTGGATTTTCCCGGAAAATAAACCTACAAGCCACATGTCCATAAAAGGCCTTGCATTCCTTTCAAAAACGGCCCCAGCCTTCCATTAAGTCTGAATGTACCCCCATCCCCCTCAATTTTTGACAACCTTCTGGTGTTTTTGTTTTTTATACTGGAAGGGTATCGGTTGTGATACATTAACCGTCATCATGAAGACATCCCAAAGGTAGGGTCTTCATCCCAAACCCAAACAAAGGGGGTGATGGCATCAGGCCAGAAAGAGCAGTCTATAGGGGGTTTTTCATTTGGCGTCTTGACGGGATAATTCCGGGAAATGGTTGTTTCCTGGCACCCCCAAGGTGCTTTTTTTTTCCAACCCCTTTTTTACCGCCCGCCATCCGAAATTTGGGGGAAAGGGCCCAAGTCTTGAAAGTGTTTGGGCCTTTGTTTGGCGGGTGACTCAGACTTGAAGGGTTTTTGAAGTTCTTCTAAAAGCGGGGTTGGGTCGGGATTCCCCCATTAGGAGAGGAGGAACGGGGTTTCAGCATAAGGGATAAAATTATGGTTCTTGTTTTCCCCCTTAAAAGAATAACAAATCAGGAAAAACAATGAATCGGGGGAATGTAAAATCAATTAGAATTGCCAAATGGGGAGGCGAATGAAGCTTCCCCTCGGGTTTTCCGGGTCGCCATTGGAATTGAAGTAGATCAAAAAATAGTTGGGGATTGGATTTTTGGGCGCGGTGCATGTTAAACATGTTACCTAGAGGAAAAGGGGGAGTTTTGTATCAATTTCAGGTAAAAGACTTTTACCCCAAAATTTGGGGGGCATTTTTAAACATGGATTTTGGTATGCTCAAAAGATGCAGGTGGGCCTAAAATTCAAGCTTCGGCAAGCGTCTTGCGGTGGGGCCGTTTCAAAAAATTTGGAAAATTCCCGTGCGGTGGGCTAATCCCAAAAGTTTGGGCAAATGACTTGGGGTCGATTATTCAAGGAGAGCGGTTTTCCTTTGAAGAAGCGAAAAAAATGGCAAGAAAAGGGGCCCGATCGGACAACAAGACCGCGAAAATTAAAGGGAAGAAGACTCCTAGGAAATAAAGTAAAGATATCATGTTTTCCTTTAAATTTTGAAACCCGGTTTTTGGACTCAGTAACGACCGGGTAAAAATATAACCTGGGCCATTGTAAAAAATATTAAAAACCAATACAAAAAACCCGGCCCCGTCCCAAAACTTCGAGCCCTTTTGTGGTTCATCGATTCTTGAGGGAACCATCGCCGTCGACCCCGTAAGCCCCGAAACCTTGTTTCTGCCCAGTATCATGCGGGGATTTAGATTTGAAAAAGTATCTTGTTTTTTTCAATGATCTGGGGAACCCTTGCTTGACAACAAAAATTCTTCGTTATGTTTTATGTATGAGTAGATACCGGGGGGCAGGTGCTTGCCATATCCCTAGCAAAGCAAGATATTATCGCTCTTTTTGATTTGAAAGATCTATAATTCATTAAGACTACGTTTGATTTTAATATATTTTTATATATTTTAACTCTTTTGCCCAATCTAGTTTGATAGGTTCGGCTTCTTTTTTTCTCATAGTTTTTATTTGCTTTTGAAATTGCTTTACCCAAAAAATGTCTTATACTCATAATACCAAATTTGGGTTTTATCTAATTTTACGTGTTGGGGGTTATGCATTTAATACGTTTAGCTTTTAAAAAGTTAGGTGTCGTGGGGCGGTACAAGCTTTGATTTTTTGATCGGTTTGCTTATGTCCTTCATCAGCCCCCAAATTTTGGGTTGGGGATACCATTGTTAGCTTTAAATTCATTTTTAATGAGGTTCTTCTATGTTTTCCATCTTTGCATTTTTCGGAACAACCCTTTCGTGCTCATTGTTTGTTTTGCAAAGATCATAAAACTTGTTGGCAGACACTTCTAAGCTGTAGTCGTCGAAGTGTCTTCGGGGCCTATATATGGAATGTCTGGTCTCACCCGGCATTTTCCTTTTTATCTAATGATTTCATCCTTTTATTTCGGGTCAATGAGGGGCACTTTTCCCGGGATTTCGAAACCCCCGGGGCACCCGTGAAGCACCTTGTGTTGGGACTGTGTCCTTTTTCGTGTCAACAGAACTCAAGGGGGATGAACCTGCCAACCCAAACGGGGTTTGGGAAAACGAAGGGGGTGCACCCCTGGGTCCCCTTTTGGAGCCACAAGTGCCCAAGAATAACAAGAAGGAACCTACATGAGGACTTAAAACCATGGACCTTCGCCGAATGTAAGTCGGTAGTTATCTTTTTTTTCCCCTTTCCCATTTTTTTCATTTTTCTTTTGCATATTTTAAATTTGAAAAATAAATTTCAATTAAAAAAAACTTGGAATATTTTTGCTCAAAAAATTGAAAAAATTAGGCCCTAGGGGGGGGGGGCCCACCCCCTCAACCCTATCTTGGTTTTTAAAGAGAATACTTGGCCCCATGAAAAAGAAAAAAAAAGGGGGGCCTGGGGGTGGGTGCCCACCCGGGGGGCCCTTTGGGGTCCCTTTCTCTTTTTTCCCCTCTTCTTTTGTCTAAAATCTCATATTTGATATGAGAAAATTCCGATTTTTCTTTGGAGACATCTTTTTAATTTTGTCAGCTTTAAAAAAAAAGTACATAAATCACTTTTGGTTAAAAATGAACATCCTTTTCCCCATACCCCTTTGTTAAAAGTGGGGAATATACATTTTCCTTTTTCACTTTGTCGTTTTGAAAAAAAAACAAATCAATCACCTTTAAAAAAGCATGACAAACTTTTGCCCCCCATAATCTTTGTTTAAAGGGGAAAAAAACTTGAGACTTTAGTTTACTTTTGATCACATCAATGCATGCTTACCTTTCTAGAACTAGAAAAGTTGGTGAACCCCATTTTGGGAAAAAAAAGGGGGGGGTGGGCCGACACTCTTATTCCCCTCCCCCATTTCCTATGCTTTGTGTAAGGACTCCTAAGTAGTCTCAGGAACCCAAGGGCATGCCAAGGGGGGGTAACCGACCCCCCCTTTGGGTGCCTCCTTGGTCCATCTCCTTCCCCTATAAAAAACCCCATGAAAGGAACTCAATCTTCACCTCCAACTAGAATCCAGTTCATCAACATTCTTGCTTGCCTCTCCCCCCCTTCCTCTGAAAGCTCTTAGCTCTCAAGAAAGTAGTGATCTCTCTCTCCCCTTCAAGTCCACACAATCCCTTGTCTTCATCAAGCTTCTCTTAGTTAAAAAGCCTATCCCCGCAGAAAACCGGGAAACTCCCCTTAAAAAAAAAACCTTGTCCAGTCTTGTCCTTGGGTCTTTTTTCCCTCTCAGAAATGAAGAACCCCGAGATCCCATTCAAAAAAGCAAAGAAAATCTGAGGGGGAGCCATCTCAAGCTCCCCCCATCCGGGATACCCCCAAGGGAAAAAAAGGGGGAGGGTTTTTGCCCGAATACGGGGAGAACACTCCAAAACCGAACAACCTCAGAGGGGAAAATCACCGTGGGTGCCTCTGGGGTGCTTTCGGGGCCCCCAATGAGGACGTATGATCACAAGGGGCTCTGTTTGATAACTAGAGCCCAAAAATTGTTTTCCTTCGGGATCGTTTTTCAAACAAAAAGGTTTTGAATCCAACTCTCCTCTCAACGTAGGTATGAAACCGATTTGATATATTTTTTCCACTTTTGTTGCCCTGGGTTTTTGGAAAGTAATAACTTGGAAAAAATTTGCTCACCATAGAGTTTTGTGCTCTTTGAAAGTTTTAATGTAAAATATTTTTCCACATTTTAAATGAAAGCTTAGTTCACTTGATCATCAAAATTTTTGCTCTTGGTTTTGATGATTCTCTTGCTTGACTTAACCCTGCCAGGCCTAGATTCAAAAAAAAAATTTTTGGTTGTCATCCTCCTTAAATGATTCCCAAAAACCCAAACTGGGGAAATTTCATAACCCAACCCCTTCGTTTCTGCCCCTTTTGGTGAACATGGCTTTGTTTCCTGAAAGTAAGCAGCACAAAGTAACACATGTTAAAATTGTTTAGGGCAGGGTTTTAACAAATCCAAAAGTTTTTTTTTCCTGTGAAATACTTAGTAAAATTTTGGCAAAGATCAATTGAGAGTAAAAACCCATGCAATTCAATCCTTAATCACTCGTCTTACCAATCCTGAACTTGTAGATAACATATGTTTTTGAATATTTCCTTCCTTAGAGCGTGTTTAGAAGAAATTTACCATCCCCAAATCTAAAAAAGGTCCCGGGGATTTAAAAATGCTATGGGGCCATACAACGAATTCCCTATTAAAAAAAGGAAACCATTTTTTAGGACCAGAAGCAAACCCCTTTTTGGATCAAGGAAAAGGGGCAAAGATTTTTTCGGGTTAAAAAGAGCTCGGGAAGGGGGCTTACTTTGTTCTCTTGAGTAAGGGGGTCTTCCCTGGATTTTTGGGCGGGGAAACGATGCGATTTCCCCAGGATACCCCAGGGGAAGCCCCTCAACCACCACGCCCGCAGCCCAGGCATCCTTTTTTCCCCAGATGGGGGACTGTAAGGGCAGCACAAAGGGATATCTCCCCAATTTTTTTTGGCAACTGCGCATTGAGCAGGGTAACGCATGCATTGTCCAACAAAGGGGAAAAAACAAACCCAATCACTGAAAGAAGAGAAAAGCACGGGGACATTATGGTGCAACAACATCCTATCCCCACCCCCATTTGACAAAGAATAAGTTTGAGGGGGTCCCCCCCCCACTAAGGAAAGTGTTTTTTTTCGCATTTACTTTCATGCTTTTTTTCTTGCTTATTTTTGTTTGTATCAAAAAAAATAATAAAAAATGAAAGAAAAAAAAGAATAAAAAGACTTCTTCTACCCCCATATTTCCATAATTTAATACCCCTTGGGAAATGGAATGTTCCGCTAATTTCTCTAGTACTTATTACACTTGATTTTCTCAAAGTAGGATTTTTTGTTTAAAAAAGAAACCACATGAATTAAATTTTGGGGTTTGAAAATTTTTGTAACTAAGTCAAGTTTTGTGGGACATGATAAAACAAGATAAACTGCTATAATATTTTCTAAGCAAGAAGGACTATGGGATTTTTTTTATTAAAATATAAAAAAACACTTTTTTTCCCTCAAGGTGAAAATTCCCTACCAAACCATTATGCTCTTCATGAATAAGCTTTCTCAAAAGCGCTTGCTTGTGTTGATTTTTACAATTTTGTGACCCTTTTTAAAAGGATTTCACCCCCAAATCAAGATCACGTACAGCCCATAACAGCTGCTTCACAGGGGAAGTACAGAAACATTTACTTTTTCCCAATAGTTCAGGTCATGTTCTAATTGAAAAAATCTCTCTTATTTTTCTATTAAATGAAAAAAAAACATAACTAAAAAAAAATAGGGGCACCCTAAGTCCCAAGTTTTTAAAAAGGGTATAAAGTACGGGTTATGCCCCCAAAATGAAAGTTGGGGGGAAAGAAATCAAATAGAGGATTTGTCATTGTCATTTTTCCACCACTTGCAATTTGATCTAAAGTATACATTTCTCTCCTTGGATCTAAAATTTTGATTTACAATATATCAAGGAAAGTTTGTAATTTTTTGTCCCTCCCATAACCCCACATAACCCTTTAGAGTAATGAAAAAAAAAAAAACTTTGAATGTGCCTTGGGAGGACTCTTCACCTTATGAGCAATGAGGGGTACCATTTGGGGAACACTAAGTCTTTCTTTTAAAAAATCTTCAAAACCCCCCGATATAAAAATTTGTAAAAGAATGAAAAACGTGCCAATAAATTTTGTTCTTATCTAAACCCCCTAAGACAAAGAAAAAGCCAAAACCCCCCATTAAGGATAAGGAAATGGGGTGAGTCTTTATTGCAAAATTTTTCCCTTTCAAAAAAAAGAAAAAGCTTTTGTAGTTTTGTACTCTTGAAATAGAAACTAGTACAATCCTTCCACTGAGCAAGTTTGATTGTTTCTTGGGAAAAGCAAAGTTAGCTTGGGGTCTTGTTGGATCAGAAGATAACTTTTACAAAACCAAAATGCTCCCAACAACCTCGGGAAAGGTTTAAAACAATCACATCATGAATATTTATTAAATAACAAGTTCCACATGCCCAAAGAATGGAATCGGGAATAAAGAAATGGAGAAAAGGGAGAGCTAGGGGGACCCCATAGGGGGTCGGGAAACCTCCATGGGCCCACTAGCTCTCTCCTCGGCCCGATCCAAAAGCACTCCAAAGTGAATCTCAACCCTAAAATTCACTCGTGTTCCCCCAAAACGACTCCATGAAACTCACAGGATCCAGGGGTTTCCACAAAAAAATAAACGTGAAAAACAACTCGAGAACCAACCCACCAGATGAAAGTGGGACCCCTCTAAAAGGGCCCGAGGGGGGCCAAAGCCCCAAAAGGGGGGTCGGCCGACCTCCACTGGGCCCCACCACCCCTCATTGGCCCCTTTTACTCTCTCTTTTTTCCCCCCACACACACGCACCATGGACCCTTTTCAATAGCTCCTGGATGGCTGGGGTAACAGCCTTTTGTTCTTCTTGGAACCTTTTTTCTATCTTTTCTTAAGAGGTACTTTTGGGGCAGGGGCAGTCCACCCATTGGGGTGTGCATACCTCTCCTTTTGGCTGATTTTCCCTCATCCCCCCTTGGTTGATCCCCATTTTCTCGAAGTCCTTGTTTCCCCTCCTGTGTTTGGGGGAATGCCCCCCCGAAACATCAAGTGACTACGGGCCATGCAAACCCTTTAAAATCCTTGAATAAAGAGTAATGTCACCCCTGTGGGGCCCAGGCATAAATGTACTTTTGGGGGGACCTCCCTTGCTTAGGAATGTTGTCAGACTGTTTTTGGAAGCTTGAAATTTCCAAAGGGCTTTGGGTTTTTTGCCCGGGAAAACTTCTTGAGGAATGCTTTTGGCACACCTCCCATCAGTGGTTTTTCTTTGTGGGCGTAAAACCCTTGTTTTCACTTCCCCAATAATGAAAAGGGGAAAAGAAAGGCAATGGGTCAATCCACCCCTTGATAAAAAGGGTGACACCAACTCCATAAGTGCTAAGTGAGCATTGGCTCCTCATGGGTTCCCCACAAAAGGGGTTTGGCTTCCCCCATGTGGATCAAGGGGGGCTTCACTCGGGGGGGCACCCCCAAATTTGACTTCGGGCCCAGCTAGGGGGGAGCGAATGAAGTGAGAATCAAAAATTTCCCTTTCCGCCAAGTTTTCCTTGAGGGGGTGTAAGGCCCTTCCCAACGATTAAGGGTCGGATGAACGCGGGGGGGAACTTGACGCTCATTTCTCCTAAACAGTCTCGGGATCTTTGAAGTTCCCGGGCTTTGGGAAAAAACCCGCTTACTTGTCGGGCTTCCGAAAAAGGAAGACACAGAAAGGGAAAGCCCCTATGACAAATTTGTAACTAATTGACAGAATCTCTAGATTCAATCTAATTAAAATTTCTAGGCTAAGTTTTCCCCCGCAAGGGGCGCAAAAAATTCTTTTTGGGAAATTTATTTTGACTATTGGAAAATCCGGGGCCACGTTTAAAACCCGTTGTAGCCCTTCCCCTAGGAGTATTAAAAGGTATCGAAATTTATATTTTCCCCAAGGGAAAAGCTGGCTAGAAATGATAATTAGGGGGAATCCTAGAGAGCACCTAAAATTTAAATTTCCAACTGTATGGGGGGTAAAGATATATGTGATGGAAAGGGTTATGAATGAATAAGCCAAAGGGAAAATGATAACTTAGAAAAACTGATATTTTAAGCTAGGGGGGAGGAAAACGAAGATATGGGGACTCCTAGAAATTTCACTTATTCTAATTATAAATTTAAATTTATCTAAACACTATTTTTGTCTCCTAAATAAAAGTATGCTAGGGGAGGGGAAATCACGGGGAGGACAAAACCCCCTACCGGCCCGCCCCCTTTTTTAGGGGGGCCTTACCTTTTAAGAACTTGCCTAAGAATCGGGGGTGGAATAAAAAACTAACAAGCTGCACTCTCTTGCTAGCTACCACAAACAATCCGTAAACCCGGGGGTAACCCCCAAGCGTAAGATATAATAGCACCATGCTTACACACAATTACTTTTGACTGTGATCAAAAACCCAAAAGCACCCTATAAAGGCAAATTGCATAGGGGAAAGGCCACAAGATCACAGACTATTGATGTAAAGGCTAAAATAAACAAAAGAATAACAATACTATAACAATATAGAAATGCTAAAAGTAAATACTTGTAAAGTAAGGAAAAGTAATATATTAATAAGAAAATTTAAAAAAAGGGGGAAAGTCAAGAGTTATACCAGACTTTCCAGAAAGGGGGGACCTAAAAACCCCAGCGCAGCCGATCAAATCTAACTCCCCTCTAACAACTACTAAAAAATTTAAAGGAAAGAGTTTTTGGGCTTTTCACCATGTATGAACGGGGGGAAATACCCTCTATTTATAGGGGGGAGGGGGAGTGGGGCTACTCCATTCCCATTCATCGATCCGGAGGCTTAAAATTTCCACCTGGGACCCACCCCCTCTAAACCGTTTAGAGTGAGGTTGGATCTTCAACATGTTTAAATTTTGGGTTATGGGGTTCCCGGGGACCTAAAAACAACTAGGGGGGGTGGCCCCCCCCCCCTAGCCGGGGGCCCCCTCCCTTCCTTCTAGAAGGTACCCCATTTTAGGGACCAAGAAAGGGGGGTTTGGGGGGCCATTGGGGTGTGCCCCCCCGGGTTCCCCCACCTTGGCCTTTCCCGGTGCTGGTCCCACTTACTGTTTTTGTTTTTTTTTTCGAGGAAATTGTATGTGTTTCTGTGAGTTCGTGGCCCGTTGGAAAGCAAAAAGGATCCAAGGGTTGAATTCACTCTGGAGTGCTTCTCCTGGATCATGGCCGGGGGGGAGAGCTGTGGGCCCCATAGGAGGTCAGCCGACCCCCTATGTGGGTCCACGGTTCTCCTTTGCCCATTTTCTTTAATATGCAATCAAATACTCCAGGGACATGTGAAACTTTTATTTTAATTTTGCTCATTTGTATTTTTACCTTTGATCCTAAGGCTTTGACATCATTTTGTTATAAAAAAAGTTATCATTTTTGGGTCCCAAACTTGGGCCCCCCCTTCAAGCCCTCCCCCCTTTGGGGACAGGTGCCTCGCGGGTTTGGGGCCGTTTGGGCCAAAGGCTTACCCTTTTTGTTTTTATATTTTCAGAAATCTTTTAATATCTTAAAAATTATATCTACTGAAACATTGCCCAAAAAATCAGAAAAATTGGAGTTTTATTGAAAATCCCCCTGTAAAATATGCATGTTTTTAGTGCAACTTTCATGTTAAAATTAAATAATTTGCTTTTAATGGTTAAAACAAAAATTGATTAAGCGTTTTATGCTTGGGCTAAAAAGGGGGTTTCCTTTTTCCAAGAAGATCTACTTGATGTTTATTTTGCTGGGAAAAAATATATCGGGGTGTTTCTATAGAAAAAAATTACAAAAAATTTAAACATGTTTTGGCTGATAATTTTGGATTTTTAATAAATGGGTTACTAGAAAAAAGAGTTAATTTTTTTGTACTTTCCAGTAAGGGTTTAGAAACAATAAAAAAATGTTAATTGGTTTCTTATTTTCACTGTACTAAATTTTTTTAAGATTTTCAAGTTTTAAACTTGTTAATTTTGTGCAATAGAGTATTGTTCCTTTTAACCGAGACTTTTAAGTGGTTTTTTACCTTGTTTAAGTACGTAATTTTTCTAAATTTTGCTAAAACTTTTTTTGTGGGTTTAGTATTTGCTATTTTCTTTTTTAAGAAAATTTGCTTGGAACTAACTATTTAATAGCTTTGGTGTATTTTTAAAGCACCAAGTCACTAGGTTGGGTTTGCAATCTAAATTTGTCCCTTTTGCGTTAGTAAAGCACTTTGTAAAAATTGTTTTTGCTAAATAACACTTTAATAAAAAACTACAAGCGAAGAGATTTGCCCCTATTAAAGCTTTAAAAAAAAGGAACGCATAGCTTTCACATCTCATCATATTCATTTCTCACAATTGATGGATACTTTCTCTACCATTTGATATACCATCAACATGACGCTAGGGGAAAGCACAATATCCTTGTTGGTATTTCTTATGACTATTGGATAAATCCGCAGCGCTAAATTAACCGTTGTCACTTTCCTAGGAGTATTCCGGGTATCATAATTTATTTTTTCCAAAGGGGAAAGCGGGCTAAAATAAATTAATAGAGTCCTAAGAGACCTCAATTAACCAACATAAGGGGTAAATGATATTGTAAGGGAAGGGTTATAATAAATAAGCCAAGGAAAAAGATCTTAAACGGACTAGATAGTATAGCTATGGGGGAAAACAAAGAAAGGGGGCCCCTGTAAATTTCACTCACTTCAATATACTTACCCAATTAACTAGCTAAACTTTTAAATTTTCCCTAATACAAGTATCAGCGAGGGATAATCATAGGGGGACAAAACCCCTACCGGATCGCCCCCCCTTTTCTAGGGGGGGTTTACCTTTAAGAACTTGCCTAAGAACACGTGTGGGAATACAAAGCTAAAAAGGGTTTTACTCTCTTCTAGCTACCACAAACAATCCTGCAACGGGGTAACCAAGGTAAATGATGTTAAGCACCACGCTTACACAAAACTTAACTTTGACTACGATCTAAAACAAAGCACCCATATGCGGCAATGACGCATACGGAAAAGGGCCAAAAGGATACTTCTATTGATGTAAAGCTTTAAAGAAAAAAGCTTTTTAACAAGACTATATCTAATAAAAATGCCAAAGTAAATAAAAGAAAAGTAGGGGAAAAAAAATATATTGAAAATTAAAGTCTTACAAAGAAGGAAAGATAAAGAGTTTTCCAACTTTCCAGAAACACCCCGGGAAACCCGAGCAAGCTCGCTCAACTCAACCCCCCCACTCTAGACAACAGTAACAATCAAAGGAATAAGTTTGTGGGTTTCTTCACCATTTTAGAGAGGGGGTATGACCCATTTATGTGGGGGGTGGGTAGGGGCTACTCCATCCCCACCCCCGCAATCCAGTGGGCTTCAATCCCCCCCCTTTGGACCCAAACCGACCTTAAAAACAACGGAGGGGAGGGTTTTTGGTTTTCCCAAAAAGTGTGAGGAGTATGGAATTGGCAGGGGGGTAAACCACCTGGGGGGGTCGCCCCCCCAATGGCCTGGGGGCACCCTCTAGCCTTTGGATGTGTCCCCGGGTTAGGCCAAGGGGGGGCTCTGGCCCCCCTCGGTTTTCGGGTGCTGGTCCCATTTTCATAAGTTGGATTTGGCCCTGAGGAGTTGCCCGTTTTTTCCCCTTTGGTGGGGGGCCCATGGTCCATGTGTTTTGCTGGGGCCCTTTTAGAAATCACAAAGTGACCAAAGGGGTTGGGAAATTTGACTAATGCTTCCCCAATCAGGCCCAAAGAGGGGAGAGCTGGGGGGGCCCTTTAGGGTGGTGGGCCCCGAAACCCTTTTGGGGGCCCCACGCTCCCCTTTGCCCATTTCTTCATTTTTACATTCAAAAACCCCATGGACAGGGGAATTGTTATTTGTAAATAGTCTGATGTCTTTGTTTATCCTTGATCCTGAGGTTTTTGGCAGTTTTCGTTAAAAAAAGTATACATTGTGGTGCCAACAAGATCCCCCAAGGTTAATTTTTCCTCACCCCCAAAAAAACAAAAAAACTTAGCCGAGGGATCAGGATTGTCATGCTTCATATTTAAGAGTACTAAATCTACAAAAAATCATACTTCCTTTTGATTGAAAATTAGCAATAAAGACTCCCCATATTACCTTAGTCCTTTTTGGGGCTTAAGTTTTACCTTTGTTTGGAATTGAGAGATGAACACTTATTTGGACAGTTTTCTCTTTCTTTCAAAGTTTCATTTTGGGTTTTTTGGGAAGATTTTGTAAAAAAACTTTGTTCCTCAATGGTCCCTTTTGATCGCTCATAAGGTGTTTTTCCCTCCCCAAAGGGCATTATCAAATTTTCCCCTTTCTTTACCCATCCAAATCTTAGGGGACTATAGGTAGGGACAAAGATAAACAAACTTACCTTGCATATTTTGTAAAAAATTCTAGATAAGGAGAGAAATTCATACTTTTGTCAGATGGAAAGTGTGTAAACAGGAAAAGTTCAATACCCCTTTTTTGGATTCCTTTTTCCTAACTTTTTATTTGGACATAATTTCTTTTTAAATTTTTTATGAGCTTTGAAGATGCTCATTCTTTTTTCTTTTTTTTCTATTTTTGGAATGCCATAATTTAGGGGATTTAAACCCCCTGAATGTTTTCATTTTTTCATAGTCAATGTCTTTTTACTACAACATACAAGAGATTTTTAAATTAGAGCAGGGTATGAACTATGTAAAAATGAAAGGAATTTTCTGCTATTCATTAAACAGATGTTATGGGGGCGTGTAAATCTGATCTTGGGAGCATGATAAGTTCTCAACAAGGGTCACAAAACTTGACCAAACTAAACAAAAAGCAAGCACTTTGTAAAAAAGCTTATATCATGAAAGAGCATATAGGATTTGGTAAGAATTTCACCATTGAGGAACAAAAATGTTTTTTCTTTAATGAATAAAACTCCGTAGTCATTCTTGTTTAAAAAAATTTATAGGCTCTTTTTTACAATCATGTCTCACAAAAACTTAATTATTACATCATTTCAACCCCAAAATTTTGGGTTATGATGGTTTTTTTTAAACCCAGGAAATCCATACTTGAGAAATACCAAGTTGTAAACTAATACAAAAACATTTGCAAGCAACTTTCATCTTTTGCAAAGGAGATTTTAATTTTCGGGAAACAGAGAGAGAAGCTTTTATTCTTTTATCATATCCGATTTTTTTTAAATGCAAGAAAAAGAAAAGCGGGAAAATCCCAAAAAAATAAATGTTAAAAAAAAAAATTTCCCTTTAGTGGGGGGGAAACCCCCCCCCAAGTTTACCTTTGCTCAATATTGGGGTGGCGGATTGGAGTTGCCCCAAAAGTCCCCTGCCGGTTGTTCTTTTTGAAATGTTTGGATTTTTTTGGGCATTTCGGACAATGGTCTCCCATGAAACAGCAGCCACCAAAAAGTATTGGTCTGATCAAATTTTGTCGCCCGCCCACGATGCCCCCTATCTCTGTGGACAGAAGGTTGCACTGGGTCCTTGGGGGGCGTGTGTCGAGGAGGTATCCCACTAAAATTTTGCAGGGGTTAAAAGGGGCTTCTTCCCTCCCCAACGCCCCTCGGAAGGACCCACCTTGCAAAGATGAAAAAAGAAAAGCCCCTCCTGAGCTCCCGTCTGAACCCTGCAAACCCCTCTTCCCCAATAATTTTTTAAAAAAAGGGGTATCTTAGGGGCCCTTAAAAAACTGATGTTCCTATTCGGAAAGGCACTTCAGTTGTAGGGCCACATAGATTTTTTTAAGTTCCCCTTTGGGAATCTTTTTTTAAAACATTGAGCATTTGTAAGTATTCTTCTAAATTTACTGCTATGGGAGCAGAGATGTACACAAGGGGTATGGGGCCTTTTTGCGGGTTTGGATTTGGCAAGACGAGAAATTAAAGATGTAATTAAATTTGGTTCATTACCTCGATTAATTTTCCCAAAAATTCCACTAACTTTCATGGGAAAATTTTGAATTTATTTTACCAGGCAAAAGGGAAAATTTTAATTCTGGGTGTTAACATGCGGAATTACTTCTGGGAAACGGTATTTCATCCAAAGATGCATAACGGGGGTTGATTAAAAATTTCCCCAGGTTGGGTTTTTTGAGAAATCTTTAGACAAATAAAAAAACCCAAAAATTTTCTTTTTTTAAAACCTACACGGGAAAGGGTTAAAATAAAGCAAGCAGAACATAAAAGCCAAAGCAACAAAATGACTCATTAGACTATAGTTTTGTTTAAAAACTGAAAAAGGGAAAATTCCACATTAGAGCTTGGAGAAGATAAGAATTTTATGGGGGCAACTCAATTCCAAGATCATCTACTTACAAAAGCAACCCAACCAAAAGGGGAAAAGGATTCGAATTGGGTGGTATACCTGTTTTTTCGAGAAAAATTGGATTAATTCCTTTTAAATTGAAAATCAATTGAAGGAGGATATTTTGGTACCTATTTGGGTAAACCAACCATTTGTGATCATAGGTTTCAGGGGGGCACCATAAACCCTAATGGTCCCCTCCACACACTTTTTTCCTCCTCCTAAGGGGTTCTTGGTTTGGACTTCTCCCCAATTGTACGGCAGAACCTCCCCTTCTTTTTCCCTTTGGGGAATATCCTCTTGGGGGGACGTCGAATGATCCCCCACTTAGACTTTTTTTCACTTTCTTAAATGCGGATCTAGCGGGTTTTCTTACGTGAGGAAGAGGGCAGAAGGGCAAGACTAGGATAAGGTTGTGTCGGGAAGTGGGTTTCCCTATTTGCCTGTGGGGGGAGAAATTTGGGGGCCAAAGAGAAGTTGTTGAAGAAAGGGGGATCTTTTGGGGTAGTGAGAGCGATTTAAACTTTCTCTTGAAGCCTAAAGAACTTTTTGAAATGAAGGAGGGGGAGAGCAAGGGAAGGAGGGCTGAGAGTAGATTCTGGTTGGGTGTGGGGGGATTTAGTTTTTTTCCTTGCATGGGGTTTTTTTTGGGGAAGGAATGGACAATGGGGACCATGGGGGTCGGCCGACCCCCTTGGGCTCCCTTGGGTGCCATGATCACTACTTTGGGAGATCCCTTAACAAAGCAAAAAAAAACAAGAGGTCCCCAAAGGTGGTCCCGACCCCTAAATTATGTAACAGGGTTCCGACTTCCAAAGGGTTTTCTAATAACCTTGATTTGGTGGAAACAAGACACAAATCGACCGGCTCCCAAAAACACACCCGAAACCCCCACAACGTAGCCCAGTCTCCCTGGTTTCAACGGTGTTGCACTTTGACCCCCCAAAGAAGGAAAGCCCCTTTGCCTGCGAACGAAGAACACAAGAAAGAATAAGGAAAATCAACCAATTGCTATGTAGATTAATCTCACGATTTTGGGGCCCCAAAAAACCGAGAACGATGAAACTGTTTTGACAGAATAATCTAAGCAAATCCAAAACCCAACGAGAGCGGCGGAGGAGGTATTATGGGTCTAAGGGTCGTCGCCCCCCTAGACATGCACCCCTTAGGGGCTCAACGACGTACGCGCCCCAAGGGCCCAAAAACTGACGCAGCCCGGGAAACAATTCTGGATGCAAACTTTTTTCGACTTTTTCCAATGACTCAAAAGGAATTTGGGGACCCAAAACCAACCCCTTGGTTCCCTTTTATGAAATTAATTTCCACCTTGGTGATCATTAAACCCCGGAGCCCGGATCTCCTGGGCCCCATTTTATTTCTTGGGCCCTGGACCCGAAACAAAAATCATTTGGGCGGGGGCCTCCAATTTGACTTGGGCCCCCCTTGCTAGTCCCCCATCCCTAAAAAACCCCCTTTATGCATTCTTTGGTGCTCTCCAGATTCCTAAACAATAAATTAGGTAGCAATTATTCTAAAAAATTTATATAAAGACTTGCTTGGGAACGGCTCACCTCTAAATTTGTTTGTCGCGCGCAGTTCTTGATTGGACCTTGAATGTCCAAGAACATCAGTGCACCCCGAAGGATTGAGTTCATCCCTCCCCCTCTTGAATTGGAGTGCCCTTGACCAAGGTCACTTTTTCCCCCAAATATGGCTTAAATCTAAATGTTGAGAAGAAAAACAACCCCCCGAACTCGGGGGGAACTAAATTTTTGTACATTGTTTTTTATTTTTTTCAAAATTTTTAATATGGCCAGCGCTTTGGCATTAATTTAAATTACGCGTCTGAAACCTTATTTTCCAATTAACCATACTAAATACCGGTTAAATTTTAAAACTTTTTTTTCATTTTTACTACCTCTTTTCTATCTTTCATTTCTTTTAAAATTTTTTCTTTAGTGGTTGCAGAATTTAGAAAAAATTAGCCGTGCAGAGCACACATTTTTTCTTTCTTTGGGTGGGTAAAGGCAAAAAAATAAATTTGGAGCGCGGATTAAAACCAACCTCCCAAAAGGACTTCCCTTAGTGGTAGATGTTTGCACTGTGCAAACCCCACACGGGGCAAACATTTTTCCCACATCCAAATTTTCTTCAAAACAGCTTTTTAAACGGGTGCCCAAAGTAGGGTTTCATGACCTCTGTTTGTCCATCTTTTGGGTTCAAGTTTGAAAACAACGTTTTTTCCCCAACTTTTCCCATAGAGTACGCCAAAGTGCTCAAGAATTTAACATGGATCGAAAAATAGTAAAAGGGCATCAGCAAGGAACAATTGTTTAAAAAAGGGGTTTAGCAAAAAAATGGACTCATTTTTAGACTGGTTTTAAAATTGCCATCAAGAATCGATCCACAACAACAAAAAATATCCCTCCCCCCTTAGCCCTAAGCAACCCCCAAAACAAATCCTTGAAATATCTCCCCAAGGAATAAAGGGAACAGGAAAGGCATAAAAAACCCATGGGACAAAATTGTCGCCAAATATCAACCGTCTTTTTAGCCCCAAAGGGCCCACGGTCCTCCCCTGTGCTTCCTGCAAAAACAACAAACAAAGGGAACCAACGGAAGGGCACAGGGGTTTAGCTCTAAAAAAAAACCCTCTTTTACACAAATTTTTTTTTCCTGTACGACCCCCAAAATTTCAGCAACACATCTTAAAATTTTAATCAATCCATATGTTCTTTTATTTTTCAACCCCAAAAATTCGACAATAAATTTGGGCCCGCATAGTTATCGTCTAACAAAGCTTCAAAAATTTTTTATTTTTCCCCTTTCTTGTGTTTTGTAATATAGGAAAAGACAAAAAATTCCCCCCACTTAGCATGTCACGTTTAGATTATTTGAGAACGAAATACTTAAGCGATATGATCTGAATGAAACAAATTCCTTAGGACAAAAATAATGACGCCACGTCTTAAGAACGTACAAGTGCATACAATTCCTTTCTAGTAAGTAATTAAAACGGGCCATGTTTTTTCGCTAAAGTTCAACGGGCTTACCTTCTCTTCCACACCTCCAATCCCAACCCCAGTGCATCACATTGTAGCTAAAAAGTTTACCAAATTTGGAAATTTGCGAAAGGGCGAGTGGTTGTTCCTTTCAAAGTTTCAAAGGACTCATCTTTCCCTTACCCTTTTAAACCCCACACCTTTCTTTAAAACTCATGTAAGGGGGGCGGCAATGGCGCAAAACCCTTTGACGAAGTGCGTTTGAAACCGCAAGCCCCAAGAAAGTTTCTCACCTGTGGAGGTTTGGGCACCCCCAACTCTTTAGGGTTTCAATTTTTTGCCATCCCACCAAATTTCCCCCTATGGAGTAAAACAAAACCAAAAAAGAGACCGCCCGTGCAAAAATGCATTTCTCAGGTTCCCAAAATTAAAAGTCCCTCACTAAAGTTTAAAAAACCACAAGTGATCCATATTTTTCCAAAAGTTGTTTAAATCTATTTCATCAAAATAAACCACCAAAAATCTCCCAAAAAAAGCCTTAAAACTTCATTTTTTAATCTCATAAAGGGGTGCTTAGTTAAAAAAAAGGCATTACAACCCACCTATATCCAATTTATTTTTAAATGTTTTTTTCCTTTTCACCCCCAAGTTTCATTCAAAATTTGGGGTACCATACGCAAGTAAACCTTTGTAAAAATTTACGAGCCACCACCACAGCAGTCATCAAGCGGGAATGGATGCAATATCAAAGGGAAATTTTTAATGGTTTAAATAAACACACATAGCCCAAACCCCCTTTTTCTTGGGAAAACCAAAATTCTAGAACGCACGGGGTAAGCTTTCACTCATACCCGGGGCCCAAAAAGCCTTGGACTTGTCACTAAAATTTCCTTAGTCTCCTGGGTTTTGGTTCGATAAAAGAACTTTTTGGCAATGTTGCCCCGAATCAATCAATTTGTCCCTTCCCTCATAGGGGGCACCCCCCAGGGAACTAGCGGGAAAAAATTTCCCCAACCCCTGCAAAAGGTTAGTGGCAAAGGGGGTACAACTAGCACATCATCAAGCGAAAAAAAGGGCTTGTTTGCAAAACCAAAGTATGCAAATTTTTGTAAAAAACCAGCCGGGGTCATTTTTTCTTGCCAAACGCCCCCTTCTTTAATTTTGGGGTTTAGAATGGTCCCCAATTTGTCCTTCTTAGGGGGGGTAAACTAATTTAGCAATTGTTCATTTCGATTTAGCTTTCCCAAAAACAAGCCCGTCTTTTATCACTTGTAAAATTTCAGCGGGGGCAAAGGAACCAAGAAATTTTTTTTCCTTGAGCTAAAAGTGTATGTTTTATTTTACCATGGTTTAGCTCTTTACAAATTCCAAGGCCCCCAAAAAAAGGAACAACCCCCAAGGTACCACATCACAAAACTAATCAGATTTGAACCAAGGGAAAAAAAAAACTCTGCAATTTGGGGTTACCTTAGCCTTTCCGCTCTTTTAAACCACTAAAGGGTATGGAGGGGGGTGTTGTCATGTGTCAAGCCAAGCTTCTAAACCAAAACTGAACTCACAATTATTGCAATACCCCCATCGATGTGACACGTGCCCCGCCATTTTTGATGACAAGAAGAAATTTTGGAACAAGTTTGACGTCCCAACTTTTTGGGTTATTGTCCTTTTGTGCTGAGCACCGCTCCCAAATGAGCTCATGTAGGTATGTACACCCTTTTTCCCAAAAATTTTCATTGCTCTCTTGCAAAAAGGTTCTTCGCATCTTTTTCCCAAGTCCGAGGCGCTGATGTAGCCATCCCCCACAAAATGTATGCCCGCTGACTTGGGCATCCCACGTATATGGCCGAATCCTTGGCAGCGGTGGCCTAAAATGATAGAGATGTGCCCCTGGGGATGCACAAGGAGCACCCGCGGGTTCCTGCAAAAAATTTTTTTACCTGAGCAAAAGGTATGACTGCGGTTTTGATGTGGTGCTCCCCCACCGATCTTGCCTTGTTCGGGGTGGGGGTTCCCCTGTAAGGGGATGTTTGGACAACCCCAATGAGGTTGGGACGGGGGCGTTATGGGTTGCCGGTTTTGATTTCCCCTGTTTGTCACGCCCCCCCAATTCCTTCTCTGCAAGCATAGAAAACCAACTTTGCATGTTAAATCTTTATATTAAAAATTCCGGGATTTCTCGTCTCACCCCAATAAAACGAACATAAATCCTCGGGGCCCCCAAATACGCAAACCCAACCCCCTTTTTAAACTCCCATATAAACCCCCCACCGGTTTTTCTCCTTTTTAAACCAAAAAATTTTTTGCGCAAAACTCATGGAGATAAGGAAAAAAATCATC
This sequence comes from Microstegium vimineum, assembly GCA_022036555.1. Lineage (NCBI taxonomy): Eukaryota > Viridiplantae > Streptophyta > Magnoliopsida > Poales > Poaceae > Microstegium > Microstegium vimineum. The sequence continues at coordinate 21,055,661 of CM039130.1, read as the reverse complement.
ATGCATGCAAACCTTTTAAATTTTTCCCCTTAGGGTATGCCCCTGGGGAAAAAACTTTCCCCCAAAATTTCAAATTTTTAAAAATCATTGGGGGCTTGTCTAACCTATTTTTTGGGGACTTGGTTTTAAATTTTTTTTTTAAATGTCATCCCCCCCCAATAGCCCCCGCCAAATGTCCCAAAAGAAAAAATAAATTTTAAAACCCTTTCCCTAAGGGTCATTTAAAGGGGGTTTTTTTTACCTCCCAGGGGGGGGGGGGTTCATCCCACCCAAGGGCGATGCCTGATTTTTTTTTGCAATGTCGCCTGGGTTTTAAATTACCTTTTGGTTTTTAAAACCCAAGACTCGTCATCGCGCCATTTTTCATCATTATAACCCTTTCGGGGGAAACTTTCCCAAATAACTCCCCCGTCGGTTTTTTTCGTACTGTTAAACCACCGCTCCCAGCTGGTTGCGACTTGATTTAAACATCCTCATTCAGCCCTTTAAAACACCCTTCATGCCTTTTGACTTTGTCAAAAATTTTTTGCTCCCTTTTTCTGCCCACCTTTTAAAAATTTTGGGGTGTCACCCCCCATTGTTGCCCCCAAAAAAAAAAAGGAACAAACCCTGAAGGTTTTTCCCTAAAATATCACATGGGGTTTGGCCCCCTCAAGAACCCCCAAAAAAACCTTCCCCAAAGGGTTTTCTGGTTTTAACCCCAAAGGGAAAATACCTCAAAAAAAAAACCGCATTGTAAGGGTCAAACCCTTTTTGTCAAAAAAAACACAAGGGGTCCAAGGGTTTGGTTTTTACTCAAGGGGGCTTTTCCCAGTCAGGGGGCCCAAAAATTTTGGGCCCCTGGGGGGCCCAAACCCCCCAAATTGGGGGCCCCCCTATCTCCTTTTCTCCATTTCTTCAATTTTTCCGCTTTCCCAAAAACCCCAGGGGCAGGGGGGCTTGTTTTTTTGAAAAAGCATGCCTTTTGGTTTTTTTTACCCCTTTACCCCGAGATTGTTGGCACTTTTTGGGGTTTAAATAAAATAACAGGGGTTGGGGCCCCAAAACCTGCCCAAGCAAAAAGCTAGTGGGGACGGAGTTGTAAAAGGGGCCCAAAAAGGGAACCCGAAAAAAACCCCAAGATGCCCCTACCACCATCGTTCGAAAAGGGAACCCCTGCTCTGAACGCACTTAAAGCAATATACTTGTTTTATTTGTTGCATTAAGTTTAAGGGGGGTAAAAACCAATTTTTTGCATAGACCCCCCCTTTCTTTTTTATAAATTTGCACCCGCAAAAAAAATATACCCCCCGGGGGAACACAAGTCCCTTATTGCTCTGCGGGCAAAGGGGAAAAACATCAGGGAAGGAAAGGAACCGGGGGGGTTTTTTTTAAAATTTTTCCCCCCGTAGGATGGGAAAATCAGAAGTTTTTCCCCCAGGCTTTTCCCCCTTTGGGGGGTTCCCCCTTTTTGGGGCCATCGGGGGTTTTCCCCTTGCTGTTAACGCGCCCCCAAAACCCTTTTTTTAAAATAACTCTTTTAACCGTTAAAACCCCCCTACCGGGGCCCAAACCAAAGGGGGAAAAACGCAACGGGGGTTTGGGGTTTGAAGGGGGGTGTAAAGGCCAAGGGGCCTAGTTATCCCTTCGAATACGGGGGCCGGGTCCCCGGGGGTTGTTTTAGGGGGTTTTGGGGAACACCTTTTTTTGAAAGGTAAATTAGGGAAAATGGGCCCCCCCTTAAAGGGTGAAAGGTTTTTGGGGGAGGAAAACCCCCAAGGGGAGGTTTTTTTTTGAAAACCGGGCCTTCCTTTCCCTTATAAATTTAAAAAATTTTTTTACATGGGGAACAATTAATTATTTTAAGGGGTTTTGATAAAAAAAAAATGAACCAAAGGGAAAAATAGTCATTCCTGCAAAACCCAAATTTTTCTTTGTAAAAAGGGGCTCAAATTTAAAGTGGAAAAACTCTTTTAAAAATTGGCCCCAAATTTTTCCTACTAAATTTTAAATCGGTTTTTCCCCAAAAAAAAGGTTTTCCCCTTTTTCCCACAAAAAACCCTCTTTATCCTTGGTGATTTATTTTAGTTTTAATTTGGGGGGAAATCCCAGCGATACATTCGGGATTTTGGGGGTTCTTTTTCCCCAAATTTTTTGAAATGGGAGTTTTACGGGTACGCTCAACCCGTCTCTACCCACTTGGGGGGACAACGGGGCCTTGGGGTAGGCGCTTTTTAACCCCTTTTTTATTTTTGTGAGAAAGCTTATTTATGGGTTTTAATAACAATTGGTGTGAATTTTTGGTTTTTAAAACATTTCCCCCGGGGAAAATTTGGGTTTTTTAAAAATTTTTAAAATTTGACTTGTTTTGATTTAAAATTTTGTAACAAAAAAATGGGTCTGTTGAACCAAAACTTTTTTCCCCCAAAAAACGGGGGAGAAACCCTGGGGGGCAACCCCGGGGGTTTTAAAAACCTAAGGGCGAAAATCATTGCCCCGGTGATGGGTTTTTGGGCAAGGTTTGTAATTTATTCTTTTTTCAGGGGCATCGGGGCCCTTTTTCAAATATTTTGTTCTAGGGGGTTTTAAAAAAAACTAATTTTTTCAAAAAAAAAAGGGGCCGATCTTTTTTCTTTTCCCAATGGGGGCAAAAGGGGTTACTAAGACTGACGGGGGGTTTTGCATCATTTTTCTTTTTTTTTGTCCCCGGGTTTTAAATTTTTGGGGTTTTCACCTTGAGGGGTAATTTTTTTTAATTCTGCCCCTTTAAGGAGATTTTTTAGAGCAGGGCGGGTAACTACCGGTAGGGAATGTTTTTATGTTTTCGGGCCTTTATTTTTTTAAAAATCTTGGAAAAGGGATCCTTGTTGGGGGTTTTTTTTTTATCGGCCCTCACAAAAAGGGGGGGGGTGCATTCTTTAGAACCCGGGGGGGGTTTCAAAAAAGTACTAGATTTAAAATTTCCCAATGCATTAAATTTATATTGTGAGGGAGGGGTAAAAAATTTTTTTGGGTACATAACCCTTTTTTTAGTACTTTATTTTTAAAAATTTTGAGAGAACAAGAAACCCCCCCCCTAGTCGCCATTTTTTTTCCTTTTTCTTTTTTATGGGGAAATTCTTCACTGCATGTTTGTTTTTCTCTTTTCTTTTTTTTCAAATACTTTTCCCCAATTTTAAAAAATTTTTTAAAAAAATTGGGTTTAAAAAAATTTATTTTTACAAACCCCTCTTTTCCCTTGTAAAATGGCCCATCCAAACCCCGCCGCAACCCCCCTTAACAAAGGGGTTTTGGGACCCTAGGGAAATACAGGGGGCCCCTCTAAAATTTAAAACAATTTGGGGCGTTCGAAAAATAATGGGGGGGTGGTAATTTTCCAAAAATTTTAAAATGTCCAGGGAATGGGGGATTTCCAAGGGGTTTGGCAACTGACGGGGGGGCGGCTATTCAAGGAAAGGGGTTTCCTTGAAGAAGCGACAAAGGCGAAAGAAAAAAACCATCGGGAAAAAAAGATAGCCAATTTTAAACAAGGGAAACCCAAGGGGAAAAATAAATTTTAAAAAATATGTTTTCCTTTGATTTTTTTTTTATCGTTCCTTTTACTCTTCAAAACGGGGGAAAAAATTTAAAAACCTTGGGCCCTTGAAAAAAAGGGTTTACAAACCCAAATTTAATCAACCCCCCGGGGCCAAATTTGGCCCCCTTTTTCTGTGTCGGTTCTTCGAAAAGCCATAAAAACCCACCTCCCCCCAACCCCCAAAAAACCTTTTTTATCCAATTTTGTATCAGGGGGGGATTTATGTTTATGCAAGGGTTTTTTTTTTTTTAAAAGATGTGCGGCGGGTCCTTTCTTGACAATCAAGAATCTTTGCTTTTTGTTTTGTTTTGGGAGTACCGTTTTGGGGTTTTTTCCAAAAATCTTTGCAAAAGCAAATATTTTCACCATTAGTTTTGGGGAAATCTAGTAGATTCACTAAGTTTTCCGTTTTTTATGTTTTTGAATTTTATATTTTTTAACCCCTTTTTTCCCCCAAACTAGGTTTAAAGGGTTTGGGTTTATTCTTTATCAAAAACTTTTTATGCTCTAATTTATTCGGGGGTTTTCCCCCTACAAAAAATCTTTTTTTTAAAAAAACCTTTTGTTTCCTAATTTCTACTGTTGGTTTTCTGTTAATTACCTTTTAACTTGTAAGGGGTAGGGATGGGAGAAACAAAACGGTTTGTTTTTTTTTGTCGGGTTTGTTTTCCCTTTTTCCCCAAAGGGAACCCCCAAATTTTTGGGGGTTTTTGACTTTGGGTTTTAAAATTTTAAACCCCAGTTTTATTCATTCACACGTACTTCATGCACGCAAGTTCGGCTTTTAAAAGCTTTACTACTTTTTTTTTTTTAGCCGAATGATTATAAACTTTTTTTGGGACAATTTTTAAGGTATGTCTCGTAAAGGGTTTTGGGGCGTTTATAGGGGAATTTGGCCCCCAAACCCCGGGTTTTCCCGTTTTGTACTAATGATTTTTCCCCCTTTTTTTTTTAGGGCCCAAAGATTTTAAAGTTTTTGGGTTTCGAAACACCTGGGGGGCCCCTTTAAAACCCCGCTTTGGCTTTTGGTTTAGGGGCCCCCCCCACAATTTTGGGGCAAAAAACCCCCCTTTTGGGAACCCAAACCTTACATTTTTTAAACAAAATTTGGGGAAAAAAAAAACCCCCTTTTGGGCGGAAATATGGGGGATTTCCCGAAGATTTTTAGGAAAAAAGGGCCAAAAAAATTGAAGGGTTTAAAACCCAAGGGTTTTTGGGGGGTTTTCAAAGAAAAAAACAAAAATTTTTGGGGAAACATCCTCCCGAGGGGCCCCTTTCCTTTTCCCATCAACTGATTTTAACCCAAAAAGGGGAAAACTCGAAAGCTGACCCAAAATGGGGTTTTTCAAGGGGCCCCCATGCACTTTGGGGAAAAAAAACCTACGGCCCTTTTTTGAAAAAACCCTTTTGCCAAAATGGGCATTCTTTCGGGCCTCCCGAAAGGGTTTGGGAATTTTTTGGGCCCCTGCAAAAAGGGGGGGATTTTCCAGTCCCAAAAAAACCCCGGGGAAAAATTTAGGATAAAGTCCCTTCAAAACAAGGGGGGGGTTTTCCCAAAAAAACCAAACCCCCCCGACTTTGGCCACTCGGTTCGGTGCGTCAGGGGAAAAACCCCCCAAACGTCTTTCAAGGGGTCCCCCTAGCAACGATTTTCAGAAAATTTTATTAGACAAACAAAGGTTTTCCCCCTTCAATTTATTGGGTCTCCCCCCCCAAAAAAGGGGTTTAAAAAAAATTTAGAGGGGTTTCCTTTTAAAGGGCAAGCCGGGGGGCCCAAATTTTAAAAATTTTTTTTTCATCACGGGGGCAGACAGAGGCGAATCAGTTGGGGTTGAAACCCAAAAAAACCCTCCTATGCATACAATCCCCCTTTCCAAAATGGGATAACCGAGTGGCACTTCCTCCGAGGGGAACCCCCAAGATTTGGCCCAAATTTTTTGGGGGGTGAACACACCCAAAAAAAATCCGCCCTCTTGATGCAATGGGAAAAATCGCGAGAAGCTTTGGGGTTTTGGGATTTTTCCCCTTTCTCTGACGGGGCCCCTTTAGTGGGGTTTTTAAACTATGGGTTCCTTTGGGGGGGGGGAAAAAAGACAAATTTTTCCTTTTTTTTACAGGGGGAAGGGGGAAAAGCTAGTTTTTCCCTTTTAGGAGGCCCAAATTTAAATAAACCCCCAAAAAACCCCAGGTTTAAGAACCAAAAACCCCCTTTTTATTCCCCTTAAACTGCCCCAAAAACCCAAATTTAAGGGGGGGGGAAAAACGGTATGGGAGCCCAAAGTCAGGGGAAAAACTTTTTTGGGGGGTTTTTAACCTTTTCATTTTCCAGCGGTTGGCGATGAAAATTTAAGCTCAAGGTTTTAGGGGGGCAAACCCCTTCCAAAGGGGGATGTGGAACGAGAATTTTCGAATTTTTTTGGAAAAAATAGCAAGTACGAGGGTGAAAGAGATAGCTCAAACCCAAAATTTCTAGGGAAAGGCCACCAGGTTTGGGGGAAAAAGGGTTTAGGGAGCAAAGGGGGCTTAGGGTTTTAGCTCCCAATCGAAACCCGTTTTTATTTTTTTAAAAGGGGCACTCAAATTTCCAAAGGGCAAACCCCTGGTTTTTCCCCCAAGGGGAAAGGCAAGAAATTTTTTGTCTATCCAATAATTCCCCTTCCCCAAATTGCCCGGGGTTCAAAAAGCAAACAAAAAGGGATTCAAGGGGGGATTTTAAGTTTTATGGAAAATAAAATTGATGTTTTCCTTTTGCCAACTTTTGCCTTTTTTCCCTAAAAGGGTTCCTGAAACCCCCAAAAACAAAGGGGAAAGGGGAAGGGCTAAATTCAAACAGAGCCCAAAAAAAAGGGGTTTTTGACCCGACGGCAAAATTTCAAATAAAGTTTTTTAACGAGCTCATTCCAGAAGCCGAAACCCCAAAAGGGGAAGCTTTCCCCAAAAACCGGGGGCACACGGGTTTGTTGAACAAAAGGGGACAAAACGAAAACAGTTCAAGGGGGGAGGGATTACAGGAAAAGGGTTTTATGGAGGAGCTCGGGGACGAGGAAAAAGTAACCCCCGGGGGAACAAAAATATTGGGAAGAAGGCAGTCTCAAATTTGGAAAAGGCCCCCTTTTTTAACATTGTGGGGAAAAAGGCCAAAAAAGGGGGGGAAAAAACAATTGCCCCCAATAGGATTTAGATTTTGGGGGGAAGGGGCCCCGGGTTTGCCCCTTCCCTTCCCAAAAAAGACTTGGGGCCATTTCCTGAGGACGACGGGGGTTTTTAAAAAAAAACACTTGAAAATCGGGGGGGGAAGAGATTTGCCCATCAAGGGGGTCGATTAAAAAAGGCGCTGAGGAGGGAAAAACACCCTTTAATATGTTTGGGGAAAAAAGGGGGGGTGCCCCCCAGGGTTTTTGAAGAGCCAAAAAGGGGGTACAAAGCTTGAGAAAAATTGGGGGCTGGGGGAAACAAAACCCCCCAGAAAAACAGTAGGGGGTCCAAAAGAAAAATCACGAGCACCCCATTTGGGGGATACATTTTGACTTTTTTTTCCTCGGGTTTATCTCCCAAGGGCCAAAACAAGAGGAGGGGTTTTTTAAAATTTTTATAAAGCAAAATTTTTGATCGATGCCCCCTTGCCTGACTCCGGGGTTTTTTTGATAAGCCCGGCCCAAACATTGAATTTTTAAAAACCCCCTTTTCTTTTAAGGGGGGCGTCAACCAAACCTTACCAAAATGGTTTTTTTTTGGGGGGCTCCATCAAATTTTTCCCTTTACCACCCTTTTGGAAACCCTTGGGGAAAGCTAAAGGGGGCTTTTTAAGATGAAAATGGGGGTCAGGGGCTTTTTTTGGGAATCCCTTTGACCCGAGGGGCATACATTCGAATTTTAAAAGGGGGGGAAAAAAATTTTATTACTCCCCTTTTTTTTCTTTTGGGGGAACACAAAAAAACCCGGACGCGAAAACCCCCGGGGGGATACCCGAAAAGATACCCCAAAGGGGGGCAGTTGATTTGACCATTTAACGACAAGGGCATAACTAAAAAATTTAATAAGGCCCCAACCTTTATCAGGGTAACTAGGCAAAACTGAACAAGACCGGGGAGCGCCCAGATGTCAAGGGGCCCCCTTCTCCCACGTGGAACTTGCAAGGGGTTTACGGAAAAAGAAGAAAAGGGACCCCCTCGAAACTTTAAGAACTCGTAACCCAGGTCTAATGCGTAAAAAAAAAGTTGCTGAAAAAATAAAAAAGACTATTTTTGATATTTTTGATTCCTTTACGGGGCCCCGGGGCCCTTTTATCTGTTTGGGGGGGTTGTAAGGGTATATCATACCTTTTTTAAACAAACCTCTTTTCTAGGGGAAAAAACTGACTGCGCAGGTCCGGGCCCCCCAACTCCTTCAATCCCAGCAGCATTCATTTTTTCCCCCTCTTTAAAAAACCCTTTTTCCCGGGGGCCCCCAAAAACCCGGGGTCCCCAAAAACCTGGTGATCAAAGCATCTTTTTTTCCCCCTTTTAAAAGGAATTCCCCAAAAATCCCCTTTTTTTTCCCAAAGGGGACAATTTGACTTCCCCCCGGTTTAAAAAAATTTTTTCCCCCTTTAAAAAGCCCCCCCATTTTTTGTTTCCCCCCCCGCCCGTAAAAATTTTTTCTTCCCCCCTTTTTTTTGTTGAACCCAGGAAAAGGCAACAAAATGTGACCCCCTGATCAAAACATTTTCCCCGCTATTCCAAAAAAACGTAATTCACCCCAAAGACAAGCAAGACCAAACGATTCCTTTTTAACCTTTTTTTACTACGTTGTGGAAAAAAATTTTTGTTCAGGCCCCCAAAACCCCCCCAAAGGGGGGGAAAACTGGACCTCAAATGATTAAACACACAAATTTTTGGGCCCGACGTAGTCTAGAACAATTTCATTAGCTTTCTATTGGAAGGCAAAAAATGAAAACATGATGAGGCCCTTTTTATTCTGGTCCCAAAACAAACAGTTTTTTTTTAAAAATGAACCCCCCTCCCAACTTTCCGGTGCTATGGGTTACTGGGCCCCGACGTCTTTACCGCCCATCCTTCCCCAAAAACCCTTGAGAAAACCTGCTCTTGGGTTAAAACCCCCGGGAAAATCGGGGGTTGGGGGGGTAATCCAAAAAAAGAAGATTTTTTCGGGGGCCCGGGGGAAAATGCCTTTTTTTTTTTTGGGGTAAAAAAACATCTTCAAAGGGAAACATTTGGCCTACCAAAAAAACCTCCCTTTTGCAAACTTTCCGGGGTCGACTTCCCCTTTGGCCCCTTTTTTCCCCCCGGGTATCCCCCCCCCCTTCACCGGGATCAAGGGGAAAATATTGTTAGGGGAACCCATCGGAAAACCCGGGGGCCTTGGGGTTATCCCAAAATTTCAAGCCCATAAGCAAAAATCCCTATTTGCTTTTCACCCAAAAATTCCCCGGGCAATTTAAGAATTGGGGTTTGATTTGAAAAACCCTCTCCCCTCAAATTTTGGGGGGCTTGATATTTTGCCCGGGGGGGCCCGGGGGCCCAAATTTGGGAGTTTTCCAAAAATTTTTAAAATACGGCATCCCCCTTTTAAAAGGGGGTTTGGGGGCCCCCCTTTTGACCCAACAAACCCATTTTTCCCCTCCCCCCCCCATAAAAATCCTGAAAGAAAAAAAACATGAAGGCCCCCATCAACCCCCGGCCCTTTTTTCCGGGGCCAAAAATTTTGGGAAACCGGGAAAAACTCTCCTCTCTTTAGGTTTTTCTTCCCCTCCCCCGAAAATTTTTTATTCGGGGCCCAAATTTCCGATAAATTTTACCACAAAGTAATCAAACCCCAAAAAAAGTCATTTCCATGCCCTGGAAAGGGAAAAAGGATCGCAATCTTCTCCCCCAACCCTCATCAAAATTGTTTATCTTCTTTGGGGGCCCCCAAAAACCCCACACGGGGTCATACAAAACCTGGGGGGAAAAAATTTGGGAAAAAACAAATATTCCCCAAAATCGTGCATTTCATGGCCTTTGATCGACACCGATCACATCCTTTTTTCCCAAAATGAGTAAGTTTTTATTCTAAGCGCTTTCTATTTACTTCACTATCGGGGGCTGCCCTCTTTTAAATAAAATTGATGATCCAAAAACCCCCCGAGCAAAAAGCGGGAAGCCTTTTTTCTTTGAAGATGAAACCCCTTTTTATCACGGGAACAAAGGGTCCACTTGGTCTTTCACCCCCAAAGGGTACCCCAAACACCCTCAAACCCCCCCCCACCCACTAACCACCGCACCCAGGGGCCCGGGGCCGCCCCTTTTGGGGCCGCTTTCGCAGCCCTTCCCCTTTTTTATTTTAAACGATACAGACCCATCGGGGGCTTCACTTTTAAATCTTTTTTCCCCCAAAATCTTTTCAGGGAAAGAGCCCGCAGCTCCCAAATTAAAGCTTTTCCCACTTGTGCACCCCTGCCCCCCCCAATTTTTTTAAACCCCAAAAGCGCCGGTTTTTTCCCAAGTTTGTCCCCAAAAGAAAAAAAAGCGCTTTAAAACCGGTACCCATTCACCCCCCGTTTTACCCAACAACCCCGAATCGGCATTGGGAATACCCCCCGATTTCCAAAAATTTGGTTTTTTCCCCACCAGGGAACAAAGGGCACCACATGAGTTAAAAAAAAACAATAGGGAAAAAAATCGGGACATACCCCTTCGCCCATTTTAAACTCTTACCAAGGGACGGGACCAAAATTTTCCAAAAGGGCCCCGCACCCTCGATTTCCCTCAACTTCGCAAAACCGGGGGGTTTCTCCCCCCAACCCCGGGGGCCCACTTCCCCCGATACCCCCGCAAAAAAAACCCCCGCCCCTGATACACAAGGGTTGGGAAACCCACTCAAGAGGCGGGGAAACCCGGGGGCACGAACCCGCACCATGCAAAAAAAACAAATTTTGGGGAAAGGGGACCCGGGGGTGCTCCAGGAGTTTTTTTAAAAATACTTCTCGAACCCAAAGCGAGAGATCCCCAAAGAAAAATAAAACTTTTTATAATACAAATTTGGGGTGGCAAAATAATCCTTTTTTTTTAAGCCCAAGCTCTCCAACATCCCTTTTTCCTTTGCCCCCGACATCCCAGAAGATGGGGAAGAAGAATTTTCCCCCCCAACCTCAAAAAAAGGGATCGCAGAATTTTTGGCCAAACTTAAGAATTTTTCCTTTTATCAAAAGAAAATTCGCAAAAGCCAAAAAAACAGCGCGCAAAAACACCCTTTAAAGGGAAAACCCCAAAAACAAGGGGGCCCCCCATTTAAAAGCACTCTTCCCCCAAAAAGGGATTCCCCGAGAGTCCACTCCAAACCGAGGGGTCAGTCCATTTTTTGAAAGGCGCCAGGGGGGGTTTGAAAAAAATACCGGGTTTAAACAAATCACGATGAAAACCAAGGACATTGGGGCCCCCCTTGCTTCCACTTGCCTTGACAAAAAATTTCCGGGCTATCGGCAAAAAAAGAAATTTTGCAAGCTGAAAAAAGTTGGGTAAGCTTTTAAATTCACAACAAAAAAATCAACTTCCCGACGCCCCCAAATTTTCAAAAAGAAGAGATGTTGCCACCCCCGGGCTCTACTTGAGGGGGAAAAAAATCAAACCCTAAAAAATTTTCCATGACGAGCCAAAAGGAAAAGGAGGAAATGGACTAGAAATTTGCCTACTCGATATCCCATCCAATCCCCTTTTTTCCAAAATCTACATTTTTGCCGGCACCTTTTTAAAACGAATGGCTTAACCCACTTTGGAAATAACAAAGCACAATAAAACTTATCCCCTTTTCTTGTGGGGGGAAAAATTTACCGATGAGATAAATACCCTCCCAGAAGGCCAAGGGATTGGGATTATTGTTTTGGGGAGGCGCCCTTTGGCTTTCCAACTTTTACAAACTTGGGCCCCTTTTTAAATAATTGAAGCAAAATTCAAGAATCACGCCCCAAAAATCCCAAAATTCCCCCCTAATATCCCCTTATCTTGCGCCGTGTGCCCACAACCCTTATGAATTTTCCCTAAACCCTTTTATTCTTCTTTTAAAGGGTTGACAAAACCCCATGGCCCCCAAAAAAAATTTAACCAAGGACCAAAAATTTTGGAGCTTAAAACCCTTTAAACCCCTTCAACCTTCCAAATTTCCAAGAAAATTGCAATTTTTTCCCTTTCCCCCTCGGGGCCCCTTTCCCAGCTTACCCCTTAATTGGGAACCCGAAACATACGGCTAACCATTACTTCTTATTTAAAACCTAAGAATTTGTTCAAGGCGGGACTTTTAAAAATTTTTCAAAAAACTGCAAAAAATTTCAAGCCCAATTAAACCCACTTTTGGGATTTAAAATTTTTCCCAATCAATTTTGATCCCAACGGAACACGAATTTAACACAAGGAATACTTCCCAATAAACCAACCCCTTTAGTAAAAATTTGGACTCACCGATTTTAGTCAAGAGCAATAACGGAATGGATTTCAATTTTTTTCCCCGGGGGAAATTTGGCAATCCCTGCCCCTCCCATTCATAGATCCCAAAATAAGGTCCAAGGGCAACGCACGCCTTTTCCTTTTTTTTTTTTTTTTTTTTGGCATTTGGGGAAAAAAAATCAAACCCTCACTTTTTTTCTCTTTCCGATTCATCCCCAAAACAAACCCCTACGCCAAAAAACCCCTGCCGATTTTTTCCCCAAACGGGATCAACAAAACTTTTAAACCCCGTCATCTTTTCGACGGGCATTCGGCCATAGCAAAAATTCTCAACTTGTCAAGGGAAAAACAAACAAAACATAACTTTTGACGCCAAAACCGGTTTCCATCCACCAATCTCCACTCAAAAAGAAATCACCGTTTCCTTTCCTTTAAATTTTTGGGGTTTAAGGTGCCCGATAACACGCATCGGGGGGCAAAAAACAACCGAAAGGTTTGTTTGAGGGGAACCAAACGGGGATTACCAAAATTTTTATTTTAAAAAGCTGTGTTTTTTTATAAAATTTGTTGGCCCCTTAATTTTAACAAAAAGATTAACTTTTCCGAAATTTTTTAAAATCTTCAAAAAATTAATTTGCCGACAAGGGTTGAATCATTTATTTGTGGGGCAATCCTTTTTTAAATTTCCATAGATTTTTTTGCCGATCCGATGCCTCCTGATGCCCATAAAACCCCGAAACGGCCCCGCCGATGCCCAAATGCCACTTTTGGGTTCATCTTTTAAACCCGCTCCCTTTTTCTTCCGGGGTTTTTGCAAATCGGGAAATGCTTTCAAAAATTTTTTCCGGGTTTAACCACCCAACATCAATTGTTTGACTACTGCCAGACATGAAAAAAAATTTTTTTGCCTTTAAAAATAGCCCGCGTTTTCAAACCAAAAACATTACGACCCCCTTTAAAAAAACCACTGACTGGACATTTAAAGCATCTTGTTTTGCCCCCCCACCATGAAATTTTTTAAAACCCAAAACCTCCTAAACTAAGATTGAGTCCCCACGGCATCAACCAACAACGGGGAAATGGACGGTAAAACCTCCTCGGGAGCCTTTTTGAATTCCGAAACAATACAAACACAATTTTTCATTCTTCTAACCAGGAACCAATTGAAATTTTCGTACCCTTTTTAATAAAACCACCCAAAAAAATTTTTTAATTTCAGCTTTAAATCGGGTAATCCCCTAGGATTGCATCGGCCGCGGGTTGCCGGTTTTGGGAAAACCAACTTTAAAAGGGGAAAGATTTTCGTTTTTGACGGTCTAAACCGGGCCTTTTGTATAATCCCAAACAAAAAAATCTCTATATTCCTTTAAAAATTAATAAATTTTTTACATTGGAATCTAACTTAGTACTAATAAAGGTTGGTCGGGGCCTACTGCCATCGCCGATATCTATCTCTAGTAAATCATCGGCGGATGTGAAACCCTATCCCAGTTTTCCATCATCGGCGAATCGACCCCATTAAAACTTTCTTCAGGACCGACGCTTGATCGGTGTAATGCGGTAATCGGCAATTTTGAGGAAAACGTGTCCCAACTTCACCGATATCACCTGGTTTGCTCATAATTTTCCCGATTTTGCCGATTGCAACAATTCGGAGTTTCACTCCGGACGACTTCAATCTTTCTCCAACCCATTGCACGACTTTGGTGCATGTAAAAGGGAATGCAGCAATAGCATGGATTAATCCCTTCTAGGAGCAAGTTGTAGGGGGCCTTTGCCACTGATCACGAAAAACGTTGTCGGAAAAATTTTACTGCCGATGGTTAATTCAACACATACGGCTCCCATAGCCCGACACATTGCCTTCAAAATTTTTCAGTTTCATGTCCGTCTTGACAAGTCTTGGGCACCTTTCCCAAGGTTCCTGAAATGACATATGACATTATATTGATTGATGCCCCACCGTCCCCAGCATCTTCGTCACGGGCTACCCACTACTTTACCTTTGATGAACAGAGCTCTTAAGTGTTGCCTTTCATCATCGGCAGCTTCTCAAAGACAGCTGTCATCGATCTAACACCAACTGTGCCATCCCAGCACTTCTTCCTCAGCATCGACAGGTGCCATGAAATTCCATCGGCAATATGACGACCATATTGATTTCTGCTGATGGATCCCTATCCTTGCGCTTTGGCCTCCACTCTTGACTGGAGACTTTTCCCTGGTTCTCACTATCATATAAATCTCCTTGGGTTCGCATTGAATCCTTCTTTTCTGAGTCTTTGTTAGACCTTTGGGGCACCATTGAGGAAGCTTAGTTTTCCAAACAGGTGGTACTGTTTTTCACCCGCTTATATCGGCACCACCCCTTTTTTTGGGTCTCTAGAGAATATCTCCTCATTGGGTACTCTTGCTTGGCCTCTCCTCAAGCTCCCTTTACCAACACGCCTGCCAAGCCTATCAGTGCGCTGAGTTTGCCCCCCAGCCGATCATGCGCTGATTTCTTCTCTTTGATCGGCGTGCGATAGCTTAAAAAGCCCGATCATCAAAACAGGGTTTTTTTTTCTGACCCTTGGCAGGGTAGTACCCATTACATTCAGGGCAATTATCACAGTGGGTGTTTGATGCCTTCTTCCCAGCAATGAACAAAGAAGGGGGCATCTCCAATGATCTTTATGCCGAAGCCACTCTTGGTGCCTTTCTTCTTCCTGCCGCCGATATCGTTCCCCTGCGATTGCGGGTAATCTTGTTTTTGGCCGCCTATGCTGATCCCCAACGCCATAAGACCTCCCGGGCTACTGCTATCTTGACAACCTCTTTGCCTTTTCTATCATCGGCAAAACTTCCCTCTGTTACTTCATCGCAGCTATTTGATGTTCAGGGTCTACCGATGCGCTTTCTTGGGCACTTCCGGTCAACACCTTTGTCTTTCTACTGGTTTCCACCAGTTATTTTTGGGAAAAGGGGGCTGATCGATCTTCATCGGCTTCTGGGCTTTGAATTTTCAAACTTAAATTCGCCCAGATCGATTTCTAACTGCAACTGCTGCCCCAAATCTTGCAATCATTGGTACTGTGCGAAGTCACATTGTGCCCTTGCAATACCTGATCTTTCGGCTCTTCGGTCGATGGAATTACCTGGTTTTAGGCCCAACTTATCCACCCTTCTTGAAGCAATAGGTCAAACATCCTATCGGCCTTGGTGATATAAAAGGGGAAACCCCTCTCAGCTTCTTTTTGGCTGAACGGACAAGATACCGACTTCCTATCTTTACCCATTCAGCAGCGCCAAACTTAGTTCTTCTTTCTGACTTAGAACCTTTTCTTGTCCAACGAAGGACACCTTCTTGTTCCAAGTCTTCCTAGGCCAAAAGGGTTTAACGCCTTGATCGACAATTCTCTGCCAAGATGACTTAAAATTTTTAAACTCTTGAGACGCTACTTATCTCTGATATGCGCAACAACCCTTGGAAAGCCAAATCTGCCAATTGCCGATCATCAAGCACCAAGTTGTAGCACTTGTTCTTCACGTCTCGCAGCCTCTGGACAAAGCTTTCCACCGATTTGTCATTACGCTGCCTCAACTTTACCAAATCGGTAAGCTTCTTTTCATGCACACCCGTGAAGAAATACTTGTGAAATTGTTTTTCTAGATTGGCCCAAGTAATCACAGAGTTTGGAGCAATAAAATAAACCATGTGATGCCGATCCAGACAATGACGATGAGAACAATCTCACCCCATTCATCTCTGTTGGTCGCTTCTCCACAATGAATGATGAAGCGGTTGATATGCTCCATCGTTGAAGTGTCATCTTGGCCCAAAAACTTTATGAAATCAGGCACCTTGTACCGATTGGGAGAGGAATTAAGTCATATGCCGGAGGATACGGTGTCCGATAAGATTATGTATTAACCTTGGGTTTAATGCCAAATTGCTCTTTCATCACTTCGGCAATCTTATCGGCCCAATACCATCATGTTCTTGCCGATTCATTGTCTGATTGTTAATTGGTAAGAGCCGGCTGATGCGCCCCTTTAGGTCTTGGTGAAAGATGATTCGAAGCAGTTGCATGGGCACAGCACCATCATCTGGACATTGTGCATCGGCTGACTTACCAATGGGTAACTTTGCACACTCACTGGGTTATGTTGTGGCATCATACTCATCGGTTGTTGTACCGATGCTCCACTCTGAGAGTTTGCTGGGCCTCCATAATGATACATTAGCACGCCAGGCTGTTGCAACCGGCGGCTGATTGGTCCATCCAGGATTATAAATCATCGGCATGTGACTTACCGATGGCTGATAGCTAACTGGCGCCTGCTGCTCCTGTACCTTGGAGTAATCAACAAATTCGTTACCTTGATGTGCTAGTACTCCAGCTTGAGGATTTACCACCATAGGTTGACTCCCAGTTGCTATACTATGTTGCATCGGCACAGAATTTGCCGATGGTGGCATTAGAGGTACTTTAGGAATCACCACCTGGAGATCTTCTGATGGCATTTGCACAGTTGGAGAAGACGTGGATAATGCATCATAGGGATCACCGTTTGGATTGCATTGCCGATGCAACGGAGCCCTTCCATGCTGAACTATCTCCTTGCACCAGACTGGAACCAGCAATGGATTTGGAGGCATACCATATCCCCACCAGTTGGCAGGAGTTGGATGATTCTGGATAGCAGGTCCCGACATTGCCGACGCCACTGGATCTGTACTAACTTGTGACGCTTTCAGGACTTAATCTTGGGGTGTACCACATCGGCAGACGGATCCACAGGAGTGGAAGACGCCATTGGAGCTGCCGATGGGTTTATAGATGCCGATCTAGGTTGATGATACGCTGGACCAACATACTGGGGTGCCTGTCCTTCTTTGAAAGATTGCATAACAGCATTGTACACAGTATTGGACAACACATTGGAGTGGCTGATTAACGCATGATTCAATGCAGAATTAACCGTCTCTTGTAATTTACCAGGATTGGCATCGAATGTGACCTGCCGTGGCAATGGTGGATCTTGCTTCTGGATGGCTTCGCCGCTCCTGCTTAGGCTGAAGGACTTCAGATATAATTGCTTGTACTCCTCCATAGCCCATCCATAGCCTGTTTTTGATAATCTTTTAGATCGGCCTCGGAGACTTCGATGACGTTCCTCAGATTGACGTCGGTATGGTCACCCATAGAAGATGTATAATTGGTCCCACCAGGGTGTGCCAAAAGAGGTGTTGACACAAAAAAGCGTCAGATCTGCGAACACCTCGGCTTATATCCGAATTCGATATCCAAAGGTGTGCTAGTCGATTTGACCAGTTAATCGACAAGGACGATAACTAGAACAAGATTGAATAAGGCTCAACCTTGATCAGGATAACTAGAGCAGAGCTGAATGAGACAACGGCGATGCGCCCAGATGTCAAGGCTCAGATTACTCCCACGCGGAACTTGCAAGGGTTGACGGAGATCGAAGAATGCAGCCCGTCGAAGCTTGAAGAACTCGTAAGCTAGGTCTAATGCGATAAAAAGTAGAGTTGCTGAAAAAGTAAATAAGAGTAATAGATTTGTTTTGATATGTGATTGATTCTCTTCATGTGGCCCTTGGGCACATATTATACTCCGGTATGGGGAGTTGTACATGGATACGACTCATACCTTCCTAAACAAACACTCTATTCTTAGGGAAATAACTGACTCGCGCAGGAGTCGAACCCAAATAATAATAATCTTTTCCTAAATAGACTCTTCTATTATTAAGGAAATAAAACGACTCGTACAAGAGTCGAACTCAAACTCCTATCACAATACTGGTATAATAGCACCAGTTTCCTTATCTATCTTCTTCGATGAAACCTTCCATCGGCAGATTCATTTAATCCGCAACTTCCTTCTAACGCCATCGGAAGTCTTCTACTGACATCAGTTCCCTTATTCTTACTTCCATCGGCAACGTCCCCTCATCGGCAATATGCTTCAATCGGTAACTCTTCACTCCTGAACCTGTTTTTACCAACCAACTTATCGGCAAAAATCGTCCAGTTTCCATCGGCAACAAACTTATCTCATTTGCAGCATTTACTCTCATCGTAATCTCAACCGATGACCTTCTGATGCCGATAGAAAATGGCTACCGACCAATGCAAGTCTTACCTCATTTGACACATGCCGAAAAACATGCCAACAGATGGCAAGGGGGCATACAGCTTAATCTTAGGAAGAGATTGGATCCATGCTAACTGCTGCATACCTTCAACCATGCATCAGATTCTCGCTCAGTGGATTGAAGATGATGTTGAGGTTGTTCATGCTGATGATTCGTAAGTGTTGTTGCTACGGAGCCTACCTACTAGGAGTATGATGGCGTCGATTGCTTCTCTGGAAGAGTATGGGAAGAAGGTCCTATGAATGTATTCAACAAGGACCAACAGCCAATCCAAGCAGTCGGCTCTCAAAGCAATTTTTAATGGGGAACCCAATCGATGACAACAAAGGAAAGCTGGGACGTGGCTTTATGTTGGCTGATAAGGTAGAAGAAATAAATGTTGGTGATGATGTCAAGCCAAGGTCGATGTATATCAGTGCAAATTTAGACCCAGGGTATAGATTAAAGTTGATAGACCTTCTAAAAGAATTCAAGGATTGTTTTGCTTGGGATTATACAGAGATGCCTAGACTGGATTGTTCTATTGTTGAGCATTGATTGCCGATTAAGCTCGGTATCGTCCTTACAAACAACCTCCTCGGAGGATTTTCAAAGAGGAGGTACTGGCCGATGTGATGAAAGAAGTTGAAAGATTGTTAGAAGCAAATTTCATTCGACCATGCAGGTATGCAGAGTGGATTTCAAGCATAGTTCTAGTGTACAAGAAGAATGGAAAGATGAGGGTCTGCATTGACTTTAGAGATCTCAATAAAGCCACTCCAATGGATGGTTACCCAATGCCAGTTGCCGATTTGCTTGTCGATGCAGCGGCTGGTTATGAAGTCATCAGCTTTATGGATGGTAAATGCTGGTTATAACTAAATCTTTATGGCAATAGAGGATATTTCAAAGATAGCCTTCAGATGCCCTGGTCATATTGGTTTGTTTGAGTGGATCGTCATGACTTTTGGTTTAAAGAATGCCGGTGCAACTTATCAAAGGGCCATGAACTATATTTTCCACGGGTTGATTGGCAAAATCGTGGAGATCTATATTGATGATGTGGTCATCAAGTCTAGAAATCATGAGGGACATCTAACTAATTTAAGGAAGACTTTGGAGTGCACTAGGAAACATGGTTTGAGGATGAACCCGAACAAGTGTGCCTTTGGGGTCTCGGCCGGTGATTTTTAGGATTTCTAGTCCATAAAGGAGGAATCGAAGTCGGTAAGAAGAGCATGGAAGCAATAGACAAAGTTATCCCTCCAACTAATCTTACAGAGTTGCAATCACTGCTCGACAAGATAAATTTTGTAAGAAGATTCATATCTAATTTGTCAGAAAGAGTTTTGCCTTTCTCTTCGCTGTTAAAGCTTAGAAAAGATCAAGAGTTTGTATGGGGTGACGTACAACAGAAGGCTTTTGATGAGATCAAAGAATACATGAAGGCGCCACCTGTGTTGGTACCTCCATGACTTGACAAGCCTTTTAAGTTGTACGTGGCGGCCGATAACCTGACAATAGGATCGGCCCTCATGCAGGAGTTTGAGGGAAAAGAAAGAGTAATGGCTTACCTTAGCCGAAAGTTGCTAGATCTAGAGACAAGGTATTCGGCTACGGAAAAGCTTTGCTTATGCGTGTATTACTCATGTACCAAGTTTTGGCACTACTTGTTAAATGCCGAATGCGTGGTAATTTCTGAGTTTGATGTAATAAAACATATGTTATTGATGTCAATTTTAAATGGAAGGATTGGCAAGTGGATTTTATCTTTGTCGGAATTTGATTTAAGGTATGAGTCGGCAAAAACAGTAAAGGGTCAAATTATTGTTGATTTTGTTACCCAACATCGTGATCCTTCTGCTAACATGATAGGTATTGCACCTTGGACTTTGTTTTTTGATGGTTCATCTCGTAGCAAAGGTTGTGGTGCTGGTATTCTCTTGATTTCTCCACGAGGGGTGATTTTTAAGTATGTCATCCCTATTGAATTTTATGTTACTAACAATCAAGCAGAGTATGAAGCACTGCTTAGAGGACTTCGGCTTCTTGCTGAAATAAAGGCCATTGCTGTTGAGATCTTCAGGGATTCTGAGTTGGTAATTAACCAACTGATCGGCCAATATGAGTGCAAGAGTGATATATTAAGGGAATATTATGAAGAATGCCGAGAACTTTTAAACAATTTCCAGGTAGAAACCTTGTATCATATCCCTAGGGGGCATAATGAAGAGGCAAATAAACTGACTCAAACTGCTTCGGGATACCGAGAGGATCAAGAGATTAATGCTTTGGATGAGAATCGAGTAGTTGATGACTTGAGAAAGGAAGTTGCCGATTACTTAAAAAATCCATCACAAAAGGTTTCCCGAAAACTCAGATACAAAGCTCTCAAGTTTGTGCTCCTTGATGACTATTTGTACTATAAATCCATAGATGGGGTACTCCTCAAATGTTTAAGTCAAGAAGAAGCCAGAAAGCTGATGTATGAAGTGCATGAAGGGATATGTGGTGCACATCAATCGTCTTACCGAATGAAGTGGATGATTAGGAGAACTAGTTATTTTTGGCCGACCATGCTTGAAGATTGTTTTGAATATTACAAGGGGTGTCAAGATTGTCAGAAATTCGGCAACATTCAAAGAGCTCCAGCATCGGTTATGAACCCGATTATCAAGCCTTGGCCATTTAGAGGATGGGGCAGAGATTTGATTGGTCCGATTCATCCTCCTTCTAGCAAAGGACATAAGTTTGTGCTGTTAGCTATAGATTATTTTATGAAGTGGGTTAAAGCTATCCCTTTGAAGAAGTTACATCAGAAAACATGGTCAATTTTGTTAAGGGGCATATAATTCACAGGTTTGGGATTCCTCAGACCATAACAATAGATCAAGGAACTCAGTTCACTTCATCGGAATTTTGTGATTTTGCTGAAGAAATGGGAATCAAGTTATACAATTCTTCTCCTTATTATGCACAAGCTAATGGTCAGGCCAAAGCATCAAATAAGATCATGATTAAAATTATTCAGAAGAAGATTGATGAGAAGCCGAAGAAGTGGCATTCGGTTCTTAATGAGTCTTTATGGGCTTACCGAATGCCTTGTCATGGGTCTACTCAAGTGTCTCCCTACTAGTTGGTTTATGGGCATCATGTTGTGCTACCATGGGAGTTGCAATCGGGTTCAAGACGAGTTACATTGCAAAACGATTTGAGGAAAGAAGATTATAAGGATCTGATGATGGACGAATTGGAGGATTTGCATTTAGTTCGTCTCAAAACATTGGAAAATATTGAGAAGAAAAAATTACGTGTTGCCAAATATTATAACAGGAAGGTCAGAGAAAAGCAGTTCGCAGAAGGAGATTTGGTTTGGAAGGTCATATTGCCGATTGGGACAAAAGATAAAGCGTTCGGCAAATGGTCTCCGAATTGGGAAGGACCTTTTCGGATAATAAGGTGTGCGCCTGGCAATGCGTATATTTTAAAGACTCTACTGGGAGAAGAGCTCACTAGAGCTATTAATGGAAGATTTCTTAAGAGATTTCATTCCAGTGTTGAGGTTGGTGCATAAATAGACTTAAGGAGTTTTGTGCGCAAAATAGCCGATGTAGAAGCATCGCCTTTAGCCGAAAAAATACTCTAAGAGCTTGGATAATAGCCGACGCGGTATGTGTTGCCTTTAGGGCAAAAATTAAATGTAATCGACTAAAGACGACGTCATACAAGTTCAGGCAACATTCCTCAGATTTGTCATTCTCAGAAAGATTCATGAAGGAAAAGACAAGTAGAAATCACAGATAATATTTCACAAGACAAGTAGTCTTTACATAAGGTTCCTAAGTACAAACTACTCCTCAAACAGCTTGTGAGGACAAACTGGGCATCTGTGGCTTGGGCGAGGACGGTTGTGTGGTCCTCATAGCTCTCCAGGAGTTCGTCGATGTTCTCAACGTCTTCCGGAGGCCCGCCGCCGAGGAAGCCGACTGGCATGAAGGAGAGGTCTTCACGAGTCTGGGTGGACATTGCCGCCAGTCCCAGAGATATGTCGTGGTGTACGCCTTGGATGACGGCCTGATCTATATGACCGTCCACGTCATCAAGGCGCGCCTCGGCAGTTTCTCCCTGGGCATTCACCTTATAGGCAATCTTGTTCGCCGCAGTCTTCAGGCGCTCAACCTCTGCAGAGAGCGCTGAACAGAAGAACACCAATCGGGTGAACAGATGGATCAGAGAAGGGGGAAATAGAGAGGGTTTATTTGTACTAACCGGTGATCGCATCGCAGAACTACTTCCGCTGGTTCTCCCACTTGAGATGGTCGATGCCATATTGTTTGGAGATCTTCTCTAGTTCTCCTCGGGCTTCGTTCCTTTCCTTGAGGAAGATGACCGCCTCTCCATGCATATAAGGGGCGTCCATGGCACCCGAATCCAAATCCCAAGGATTGGAATGGTAGGAGCTTGAAGAGCCGGAGGAGCCGGATGATGGGGTTCCTGGTTGAGCTGCTGTCGCCGAAGGGAAAGGAATGCTCTGGCTGGTGGAGATAACCCTTATCCTGAATAAGTAAGAGCAGAAGTCAGAGCTAGAAAGATGAACAAGGAGTAGAACAGCAAGGGGGAAAGGAATCAGTTCTCACCCACGTTGACGACAACGCTGTGCTCGGCTCCCCTCAGCTTCTCCCTCGGCAGGGCGCTTGCCGCGATCGTCGCTTCCTGCCATTGCTACTGTAGAGGTTAGGGTTTCCCTCTGGATTGGCTTGAGTAGAGAGAGTAAGAATGCGGAGATGAGAATGCTTGACTAGAAAGAAGCCGAGAAGGAGGGGTTTATTTATAATAGAAGGTAGTGGCGTGTATCTCGGAGTAGTGGAATGAGAATGTCAAACGACGAGCTAGGGTTTTTCCCTCTCGGATGGGCCGTTGTTGGACTGGGCCAGGCTCGGGTGAGCTAAGAGTCGCTCGGCTATATCTCTGATCGAAAAGCTAAAGGCAATTGACTATGTTCTAATCGAGAAGATAAAAGAGTTGATTATATTTTATACAAACAGGAGTATATAAAGATGAAAAGCAAAAACATCCGATTGTTTAGAGACAAGATGAGTCATGGTTAAACTATTACAAGCCGTGTTTCTATTTGTTCAGAAGCTGATTAATGGCATCTAGGGCCTCGGTCCTAATTCGGCTAACATTGTCCAGCACTTTCTGGTCTTCATTTTCAGAGCTCTGGATGCTGGATAGCTTTGCTTTGAGTTGTTGGTCTTTTTTCAGGATGATTGACACTTTGATGAAGTTGCTTCTATAGAATTCGGCAAATCTATCATCTTGGCTTTATGAGACTGGATTCTGGTATTCAGTTCAGATAGTTGAGCCTCTAGCCTATTCTTATCGTCATTCATGACTTTCAGCTCAGATTCCAAAATTACTAGGGAGTTCTTGGCAGTTTGAATTTGGGAGTGCAAGGCTTTAGCTTTTTGCTTTTTTAAGGACCTGTTGTTCTGCAAAACCATCCTGGAAGCTATGTTTTTGTTTGCCCTCTTCACCACAGCAAAATAATCATCAAGATGGGTTGCAGATTCCAGAGAAGCCTTAAGGTCAAGTGGAAGGTCTTGGTTAATGAGCTTGAGGAGATCTTTTATCTGATCTGAATCTTGGACCAGAGTGTTGATGTCCTTGTTCAGTAGATTGGCTATATCCTTCAGCCGATCTTGATTTTCCACTGACAGAGTCTGCTGAGAGGTGGCTTCTTCACCCTTCTCACTGATGTAATCCTTAACAACAAAAGAGTAACTGGTAGTCGGTTTGGTAGTGTTCTTAAAAAAGGAGAAGTGTTAGCCGACTAGATGAGAGTGCTAAAGGAATAGTTCAAGGCAAGATGTTACCTGTTGTGTTGATTGGTCATCAAAATGGGTGGTGTCTGTTCTGGTTGAGGGCTTGACTGAGTGTTCAAGGGTGGTGAGCCTGGAGCTAGACCAGAGGAAGAATCTTCTGCTAGATCTTCTATGATTTTATCTGTTTCCAATAATGCAGATGATAAAGTATAAGAGCAGGAAGTAGATATCATATAAAGAGAAGGAAGCGATTAGCCGAATGATGTTACCAATGTGTTCGGCAGTTTCCTGGGCATCTGTGCTTTCAACTTCATGAGTTTCTGTATCTTTAGTTTCCTGGACCTCTGCATTTTCAGTAGGAGCTTGAGGAGGGATGTCCATCGTTGTTGAAACGTTGCTTGGTCCAGGAATTTTAACATGTGGCTGCAATGGAGATGATTGGTGTGAAGATGGTCAGAGTTATTGCCAAATGAGATTTATTGTCGAATGGAAGACTCATACCTTGGGAGACCGCTTGACTATCTTGGACCTTATTTTTCTGGCCACATAGACATTCTCAAGTGCCTTCCTTTTACCTTCTCCTCCTGAAGGTGCAGTGGTCAAAACTGCAGGGGTCTTCATGAAGGTTGCTAAAGTTGGAGCATCAAAACCTAGGGCAGGGTTGGGCCCAGCTAAGTAGTACTGGATTGCTTTGGTAGGAGGAATGGGCTCAAAATCCTGTGCATAACTAGATGTTGAAGTGAGAAATAAATTCAATGTGGGAAATGATAAGTACAATGAAAATTACCTCACTATCAGAGGCAAATTGAGGTTGCAGATCCTGGCATAGAGAGTGCACTGGTGTGTTGAAGATGTGATTGTGCCATTCTTGCCACCAGGAAGCAAAAAGATGATGAGCCGCATCGACTAGCCCAAATGGAGATGGTTCATATGTTGGTAATTCTCATCCAAGCTCAAAGACTTTTTTGGCTTCTATTGCATTTGTGAGCAACTCACTGAATCTTATGGTTGTTGAGAAGAAAGGCCTTAGGGGCAACTGTCCACATCCTAATTGCCTGGCTGCCATGTTTGGACAGTAAAATTCATAGGTAGATTGCACTAATCTCCCATGATGGAATTCGGCTGGCAAGATGCAGGTTTTGATGAAGGAATTGAAGACCTCTATAGACACCTTGTCAGAGCAGCCAGATTCATAGCTGAATTTGCAAGGGAGAGTTAGGTTATCGTTTTCTCTGTAAGAAAGCCAAAGCACACTGTAAAAACCCTTGAAAAACAGCTTGAAGAGGTGACCAATATTCATATCAATGCTGATGGAAGAGGCTGCTTCTCCATAGGTTTGATAGCCCTTAGCTCTTGCCATGCTGCCTTCAGCATAATTGACTGAAGGGAAGCTCAAGTTATGGAGGGGCACAGAGATTATCTGATGCATATACAGTTGCAGCCACATCTGAACAAGCCACCAGGGGCCACTTACACAAGAGATCTCTCCACCTTGGCGCATATGGGCAGTGATCTGATGCATCATGTGATAGACAGATCCTAAGAGATATTTACCCAAGGGGATCAGAGTGCCTGCAGCTAAGTCCTCAGCCATCATCATGTGATTTAAGGTTGGCTCATTGGATTTTCCACAGAAGATGAATCTGCAAAGCCACATGTTCATGAAAGTCCTACACTCCTTGTCAAGAACAGTAGTGGATGTCTCGATATAGGTCTGAATGTACTTAACCCATCCACCATCAGATTTGACAGCTTTCTGGCTGCTTTTGCTCTTGTACTTGAAGGGGTATACTGGCTGTGACACATTCAGGCCAGTCATCATGAAAACATCGACCAGAGTGAGGGTCATCATACCATGGCCGAAAATAAAAGCATTGACAACATCGGACTAGAAATGAGAAGCTGCAATCAAAAGGGGTTCATTTCTAGGCATCTCTGACAAGGATAATTCCAAGCAATGGCTGATGTCCTGATCATCCCAATGGCTGCTACTCTTGTTCAGCATCCTCCTGTACCAGTTTTGCCATCCGGTGATTGGGGAAACGGCCAGGTCTTGAAGGTGTTTGGCCATTGGTTTGGTGGAGTGATTCCAGATTTGAAGGCGATTCTCGAAGTTTCCTTCTCAATGATCTCTGTCGGGTCAGGATTTCCCATCGGACCGAGAAGGTAGGAATCGGGGTTTGCAGCATAGGGGATCAAAATCTGGTCCTTGTATTCCTTCAAAGAAATCAGGAAAAAGAATGAATCGGGAAAGAAGAAGGGAGATCAATCAAGAATTGCCGAATACGTGGAGGTGAATGAGACTTACCTCTGGAATTTCATCCTGAGTCGCCATTGAAGAGTTGAGGTGAATTCAAGAACGTGTTGAAGCATGGTTTTTTTTGAGTGGCGGCTACGGAGTTGAACAGTGTTGACCTAGAAGAAAGGGGAAGCTTGTGGTCAATTTCAGAATAAAACAACTTTTATCCCAAAATTGAGGGGGCATGTGTTAACACTAGATTTTGGTACGCTTAGGAAGATGACAGGTGGGCCAGTGCGTAGTAAATTTGCAGAGACAAGTGTTTAGAGTGTTCGGCAAATAATCGTGCGGTCGGCTAATTTCCAAAGATTCGGCAAGTGTCCATGCAGTCAGCTGATTTCCAAGGGTTCGGCAACTGATCGTGCGGTCGGCTATTCTGAGGAAGGGCGGTTTTCTGTTGAAGAAGCGACAAAGGCGGCAAGCAAAAACCGATCAGGCAACGAAGATAGCGACAATTAAAGCAATGAAGACTCCGAAGGAAACTAAAGTTAAAGATGTCATGTTTTCCTTTGATATTTTTATAGTCATGTCCTTTTAGGACTCATGTCATGACCAGGGTATAAATATAAACCCTTGGCCATTGTAAAACGGTTCACAACCAATTCAATACAACCGTCCCCGTGCCAACTTCGAGTCCTTTGTCGTGTCGTCGAGTTGTTCGAGAGGAGCCATCGATCCGTCGACCTCCGTAAGTCCCGACAACCTTGTTATCATGTCTAGTATCATGCGGTGGATTTAGATGTTGATGCAAGTAGTCTTGTTTGTTTTAAATGATCGTGCGGCGGATCCTTGCTTGACAATCAAGAAGTCTTTGCTTATGTTTCATTTATGAGTAGATACCATGCGGCAGGCATTTGCTCAATATGCTTAGCAAAAGCAAGATAGTTATCGGCTCTATTAGATTTGGCAAGATCTAGTAGATTCACTAAGTCATCACGTATTGCATGTTTTTTAGATATTTTATATATTTATAACACTCTTTTTGCCCACTCTAGATTGATACAGTTTGGCTTTATTCTTTATCATAGATCTATTTATGCTCTAATAGTTATTCATGTTATCTCTACAAATAGATCTTACGTTTATAATAGCCGAATTAGTTTAACCTAGATTGCTACGTGTTTCGGGTTCATGCATGTTAATTATGCTTAAGCTTTGATAAGGCTAGGTATCGTGCGGCAGATGCAAGCGTTAGATTAGTTTGATTGTATTAGCTTACCTGTTCCTTCATCATGGACCCCAACTCGGTTGGATTGCCGAGCTTAGTTATGCTTTAACTCACAGTTAATTATGATTCGTTCACACGTACTTTTCTCATGCACGCATGTTCGGCTATTAATGTTTTACGTACTTTATGTTTGTTTTAGCCGAATGATCTATAAGACTTGTTGGCAGACAGCTTCTATAGTTGTATGTCGTCGTAAGTGGTTCAGGGTCGTATATATGGAACTGTCTGGTCTCACCCGACATGTTCCAGTTTTGTATCTAATGATTTTATCCCTTGTTAGTTTCAGGTCAAACTGACTGGCACGTCTCCGGATTTCACAACACCTGGGCACCCGATTGAAGCCACGCTTTCTGGCTTGCTGTGTGTTAGGCACAGTGCGCCATATTTTGTCTCAACACCACCAGAGGCAGAGTCCCTCTCCACCAGCTTGCCACCAAGACTCGGCGCCTCAAGAGCAAGTTCTTAAAGAAGTTTGGCATGCCCACGCTCCTTTAGAGGGTCCTTAGTGGCGCAGGCTACATGGAGGAGAAGGCACCTCGCTACTATTGGAGCAAGGAGCGCCTTGGAGATGGTGCCTTTGTCTACGTGGAGGCCATTGTTCCACCTGGCACGAGAGAGTTGTGCCTCGGAGGTTGGATGTTTGGAGGGAAAGGAAGGATGCCTTGGGAGGGTGCCTATAGTGTAGCCTACAGGGTGCTCCTGAGCATCATTCAGACAGCTCTAGAGGTTATGGCTCGTGTCTTGCCAGGGGTGTTTCCTAGTTGCAACCCTCACACCACCGTGTGGGAGTAGCCCAATGGAACTTTTTTCATAGGAGGCCCAGAGGAGTGCCAGAGTAGCAGTGGCCCTACTATGAGCGCCATGATGACAGCCTACCATGACTTGGACATGGGTTTTGCTCGCATGGAGGATAGCTACCGTGGTGCTTGTGCAGATAGGCGTGAGGTTCTCTGTGAGTGCGAGATGGATATCGAGCACCTTCAGAAGGAGTTAGAGCAGTTGAAGCTGCAGAAGACCAGGCTAGAGCAGGAGAAGGGTTTGCTGACTCGGGACCTTTCGATGGTCAGGCACGAGAAGGAGCAAACCTACGCCACACTGTAGAACTATGAGCTGATGCTTGCTTGCACAGTGACATAGAGGAATGCTGCTTGGAATGAAGAGAACAACTTGAGGGCCTAGCTGAACAATGCCTACGCCTACAACGATGTGTTGCACGAGTAGGTGCACTAGTTGTACTACCAGCTTCACTCTCTTCCAGGAGCAGCCGAGATGGACAACACCGTGACATCTGAGGTGACAGTGACCACGAGTCACACGCCTTGGTGCCTGGGGGCCAGTGATAGTTAGTCTTTTATTGCTTTTGTACCATGGTTGCCTGTAACCATGTGTTGATGGTTGGAATGTAAGCGTAACATGTTAACGCTTGGTACTAAAGTACAGTGTATGTATGCTGGCAAACTTGACATGCATTCGTGCGATGCATAGTTATCATGTGGTTTAACGTAACGTGGTGATTACTTTATTGAGTGGATTGTGTGTTTCACCATTTAATTCAGTATGGCATAATTATGCATCACCTACAACTCCTACCTCGTTGCGGTCTACTAACTTGATACTATCGTATGCAGATGTCGGAAACCCACCGTTCCACAGCCAGTGGTTCAAGGAACGGTGGTACGGATCCGCCACCACCACCACCGCCACCTCCGCCTTGCAACATGACAGCAGATGAGTTCTTTGCCCAGTTCCTAGGCAGTCAATGCAACATCGAAAACATGTAGCTCAACATGGAAGCCGTGTTGAGCAATATAGCAGATAACACCCATAGAGGCCGAGGAGATGGGGCTCCTGAGGGTAACCAGTACAGTACCTTCAAGGAATTTCTGGACACAAAACCACTGATCTTCAAGGAGGCAACTGAACCCTTGGAAGTAGACGAGTGGATCAACACGATGGAACAAAAGTTTCATCTCATCAGGTTGTTAGAGACCCTGAAGGCGGAATACATTGCCCACCTGCTAGAAGGCCCATCTGGTATCTTGTGGACTCATCACTGTGCTACCTACCGTGATAGAGAGCAGATTACTTGGGCTCGTTTCACTACCGCTTTTCATGGTAGCTATATACCACCAGGGCTCATGGCCATGAAGGTGGGAGAGTTCATGAAGCTAACCCAAGGGACAAAGACTTCGACAGTTGTACGCTTTCAACAACCTTTCACGCGATGCCACTGAGTTTGTTGACACAGAGAGCAAGAAGATTGCTAGTTTCAAGAGGGGTCTTAACCCGAAGATGCTAAATACAATGGGCACTTCCTCCAGGTTTGTGTTCAATGACTTTGTCAGCGACTACTTAACTCAAGAAAATCATAACCACCTGTACATTGTGTCCAAGAGCAGGAAGAGAGCCTTTGAAGCAGGTGCTTCTCAGGCCCAAGCTCAGATTCTGAACCATCCCCCTACACCTGGAGCTAGGTTTAGGCCACCTCAGCGCAAGCAACATAACGCTCTAGAACCCCAGAGGAATGTCAAGCCCTACAAAATGGCTACTCCCAATGCCAAGATAGCTTAGAACCCGCTGACAGGGGCTAACATTGCTGTGAAGGGACCATGCTACAAGTGTGGTTAGATGGGACACTTCGCCAAGCAATGCAACAATCCTCCCAAACCACAGACAAACTACAATGCTCGTGTGCACTTCACCAATCTTGATGAGATCCCCGTCGGAGAGCCAGTTACCGCCGGTATGTTCTCTGTTAATCAGTACCCTACAATAGTTTTGTTTGATTCAGGATCATCACATTCATTCATCAGATAATTATTTGTTAGAAAGCATGAGTTAAAGGTTAAAAAATTGGAATATGGCTACTAGATAAGCTCACCTAGGGCTAACTTGTTGACCAACCGAATAGTACAAGGAGTAATCCTCACCATAGCCAACCAAGAGTTTTAGATGAACTTAATAATCATGTCTAGTTTAGCTTTGGATGTCATACTAGGGATGGAATGGATGAAAGAATGGGGAGTGGTGTTGGACACCAGAGTAGAAGCGTCTCTCTTAAGGATCCCCAAGGCAAGAATACTTTTCAAGTACTTTTGCCAAGGAGATTGGAGATAGCTAGCACTTCTAGTGCGTTATATACTGCTTCCTTAACCAAAATCCCTATAGTATGTGAGTTTCCAGACGTCTTTCCGGAGGAATTACTTGGTCTTCCCCCGGACAAAGAAGTTGAGTTCACTATAGAGCTTATGCCTGGAACAACCCCAATCTCATGGAAACCTTATCGGATGCCACCAAATGAGTTAGCAGAGTTGAAGACACAGTTAAAAGGATTGCTAGATAAGGGCCTTATATAGCCTAGCAGGTCAGAATGGGGATGTCCCGCCTTGTTTGTAAAGAAGAAGAAGGATAATTCCTTACGGATGTGTGTGGATTGTCAACCGTTAAATGCAGTAACAGTCAAATAAATATCCACTACCGCACATCGACATTTTGTTTGATCAGTTATCTAAAGCACATGTCTTTTCCAAGATAGAATTAAGGTCAGGATATCACCAGATAAAAATAAGGCCACAAGACGTGCCTAAGACCGCTTTTTCCACTGGATACGGGTTGTACGAGTATCTAGTCATGTCTTTTGGCTTGACTAATGCTCCTATCTACTTTATGTATCTAATGAACTCAGTGTTCATGCCAGAGTTAGACAAGTTTGTGATTGTGTTCATCGATGACATCTTGGTCTATTTGGAGAATAAGAAAGATCACGAGGAACACTTAAGGATAGTGTTAACTCGACTTCGGGAACACAAGTTGTATGCCAAATTCAGCAAGTGTGAATTTTGGATCACTAAGGTCCCATTCCTCGGACAAATCTTGTTCGAGAATGGAATCTCAGTTGATCCCAACAATATTCAAGAAGTAATGGATTGGAAGGCACCTACCTCGGTGCACGAGATAAGAAGTTTTCTTGGTTTAGCAAGCTATTATCGTCGCTTCATACCAGATTTTTCAAAAATAGCCAAACTAATGACCACCCTGCTGCAGAAGGATCAAAAGTCCGCTTGGACGGATAAATGTGAAACAACTTTCCACACTTTGTGGAAACTGTTGACCACAGCACCCGTTCTAGCTCAACTAGACATTGGGAAACCATTTGATGTGTTTTGCGATGCATCAAAGACCGGTTTGGTTTGTGTGTTAATGCAAGAAGGCCGAGTCATTGCTTATGCCTCGCGCCAACTCAAGAAGCATGAGGTCAACTACCCTACCCATGATTTAGATCTTGCAGCAGTCGTGCATGTCCTAAAGATCTGGAGGCATTATCTACTTGGTAACCAGTGCAACATTTTCACATATCACAAGAGCCTCAAATATATCTTCACTCAGTTTGAGTTGAATATGCGCCAACGAAGATGGTTGGAGCTAATTAAGGATTACAACCTGAATGTGCAATACCATCCTGGTAAGGCCAACGTAGTGGCCGACGCTTTGAGCAGGAAATCACATTATCAGAAGGTACAACCTCTGTTTGAAGAAGGTTTCAATTTAATGCACTCAGAAGTTCTATTCAACATCCAGCTCAGTTGCACGTTAGAAAGTGATATTGTCAAACAACAAGCGTCAGATAAAGGAATTGTTCATATCAAGGCAAAAGTACGGGAGGGCTTAACCAAGCAATTCCGTATTAATGAGAGAGATGTGTTGTGGTTCAATGATCATCTTGTCGTACCAAAAGATCGAGAACTCAAAATCAGAATTATGGATGAAGCTCACTGTTCTAAACTATCAGTTCATCCTGGTAGCAATAAGATGTACCATGATTTGAGATCAAGATTTTGGTGGACCAAAATGAAAAAGGAGATAGCAGCTTATGTCGCCAGATGTGATATCTGTTGTCGACTAAAAGTCGTTCATCTTAGACCTACTGGTCTTTTACAACCTTTGCTAATTCCAGTTTGGAAATGGGATGATATTAGCATGGATTTCATCATAGGTCTTTTGACCACCCGCAAAGGAAATGACTCAATATGGGTGATTGTGGATCGACTTACCAAGTCGGCTCACTTTTTGCCAGTCAAGACCACGGCAATGTGCGGACAAATATTTCGCAGAAATAGTCAGATTGCATGGGGTACCAAAGACAATAGTATCAGACAGTGGTCCTCAGTTCACCACTCACTTTTGGGAACGTTTACACAAGTGTTTGGGTACCAGTCTAGTACGCAGTTCTACGTACCATCCTCAGACTTCGGGTCAAACAGAAAGGTTAAACCAAGTTCTAGAAGATATGCTTCGCGCTTGTGTCATATCTTTTGGAGGTTCATGGGAGTCGTGGTTACCTTTGATAGAGTTCTCCTACAATAAAAGCTATCAAGAGAGTATCAAGATGGCTCCATTCGAAGCTCTATATGGCTATAAGTGCAGAACACCTACAAATTGGGTCTAACCTGGAGAAAGAAGATTCTATGGTATTGACTTCGTAGATGAAGCCGAAGAGAAAGTTTGTACCATTCATCAAAATATGAAGGCAGCTCAATCACGTCAAAAGAGCTACTCAGATAAAAGAAGGAGACATTTAACCTTTGAAGTGGGTGACTTTGTCTACCTAAAGGTATCACCCATGAAAGGGTTAAAAAGGTTTGGAGTAAAAGGAAAGCTTGCACCTAGGTATGTGGGACCCTATAAAATCCTAGAGAAAAAAAGGGAGAAGTAGCCTACGAATTGGAGCTACTAGAAGAGATGAGTTCGGTATTTCTAGTGTTTCACATATCACAACTTAAAAAGTGCTTGAGAGTGTCGGAAGAAGAGGTAGCAGCCAAAAATACCAAACTCAGATCGGACTTGACCTATCAAGAGCATCCAGTAAAGGTACTAGATAGGAAGGATCGTGTGACTCGTAACCGGGTTACTCGAGTTTACAAAGTACAGTGGAGTTATCATGACGAAGGAGATGCAACTTGGGAGACCGAGGAGTATTTAAGAGCAGTATACCCAGCTTTTGTGAGCAGTGGTTAGTACCTAAATCTTGGGACGAGATTTTCTTAAGGGGGGGAGGGTTTTAACACCCTAGTGTTAAGCATTGCATAATCCACATGATCATTTGCAAAGCATTCATTGCATGAGCATTATTATGTGGCATCATATCATTTCATGTGGAAATTAAATTTAAATGGTTTGCCTTGGAATGTTGGTGTGAAGTAATTTATAATAGTGTTTGGTGTTTTAGTTAAGTCCTAGAAAGCATTAAGAATAATTAAGCATGTTTTAACCCTAGGTTCTCACACCAGAAATATAGATTTAAAATCATTTTAAAAATTGATTGCTTAATTAAAAGAAAAGCTTTAAGTTAGGTTTGAGACCATAATTCAAAATCTATGCAGAATCTAACCTGAACCTTTTAAGCAAAAAGGTAGTTCAAATTATTTTGAACAACTTTGGTATTCACCCCAAAGGCTAATTTTGAATTTCTAAACCTGTTTGAAAAAGAAACAAATCAAAACAAATATATAGAAATGAAAAAGAAAAAGAAAAGAGGGAATTCACCTTAGCAGGCCGGCGCCACCGATCTGGCCCAGTAGCCGAAGCCGGCCAGGCCCGCCTCCACGTCGTTTCCCGCCCGCGCTCGCGCGCAGTGCGCGTGCGCCTGATCGCGCCCAGGTGACACACGCCGCATGACCGCCATGCCCGCCGAAGACGCGCGCGTGGCCGGCGAGCTCTGCCCGAGTCGGGCTTAACCTAGAATGGGACGCCCCAGTCCTGCCTCCCTCCATTTTGCCGGACGCCCCCACTCCACTCGCTCTCCCTCCTCCGTCACGCGCACACGCGCACACCGACGCGCGACTCTGCCACGCCACCGCGCCGGCCTCGCAGCCGTTTCGGCCGCTTCACCGCACCACTACTACCTCCACCTCGCGTCAAGCTTCGCTTCACCACCCCGAGCTCGCGATGACGATTGGTAAGCCTTGGTGAGCCCTCTCCTTCCCCGCGCAACCTCGCCGAGCTCCGCATCGGAGCCGATGAGCACAGTACCGTGGACCACGCCACTCCGGCCACCCTTAGCCCTTGGTAGCGCGAGCACCGCACTCGCCTTGACCCCACGAAACCCTAGCGTCGTTCGGTAGATGCCGCCATGGCCCGAGCCGGCTGGCCGCAATGCGCCCGTGCCTCCACTCCGCCATTGACGCCAGCGAGCCCTAACCCGACCACCATTGCTCGCGATTAGGGTTGCACTGGGTCCGTCTCGCGTAGCCGAGCAAGCAGGAGCCAACCACATCACTGGAGACCTCGCCGGCGGCGAGAAATCGCCGGTGAGAGCCTCGGCTCGCCTTGTCTCACCGACGCGTGGGGTCCCCCTCGCGTGGCCCCCCGCTGTCAGCGCACCTATCCCTTGGGACTGGGCTGCCTCGGCCGGTTGGGCCGAAAGGCTTAAGCCTTTTGTTTTTATATTTTCCAGAAATCATTTAATGTTTGTAAAAATTATATCTCACTGAAAAATGGTCCAAAAATCATGAAAATAATTGTGAGTGTTTCTTGTAACTAGATCTACCTTGTAAAAATAGTGCATGTATTTTTAGTGCAACTTTCCTGTGTAGATTTAAATAAATGCTATTAATGGTTAAACTGCATTAATTGATTAAGGTGTTTTATGCTTGTGCTCAAAATGTGTTTCCTGTTCCATGAAGTCTCTACTTGTATGTTTATGCTAGTAAAAATATATCTTGGGTAGTTTCTGTAGAAAAATAAATTATAAGCAATTAAAATGTGTTTTGGCTAATAACTGGTAGTATTTTTAATATATAGGTTACTACATAAAAAGAGTTGTAACTTTTTGTGTAGCTTTCCAGTAAGGATTAGTAACTATGAAAAATGTTAATATGGTCAGTTCATCAATTTCACTGTACTAAGTATTTTTAAGTATTTTCAAGCTTTAAACTTGTTAATTTTGAGCAGAGTAGAGTACTGTTCCTTTTAACCTGCAAAATTTAGGTGGGCTATTTTACCTATGTTTAAGCTACTGTAATTTTTCTAGAATTTTCTGAACTGTTTTTGTAGGGTGTCTAGTATTGTGCTATTTTCTAGTTTAAGTAAATTGCTAGTAGGAAGGCTAACTAGTTTAATATGCTTTGGTGTATCTTTGAAGCATCAAGTCACTAGGTTATGGTAGCAATCTGAAATTGTACTTTGCTGTTAGTAATAGATCAATTGTGTGATAAATTGATTTGCTCAATAACACTTGCAATAACTAACTACAAGCAAAGAGATTTGCACATACTATAAAGCATTAAAGAAAGGAACATCATGAGCATTGCATATCTCATCATATTCATTGTCTTGCACAATTGACGGTATAACTTGTCTCATACCATTTGCGTATACGCATCATACAGGATCGCTGGAGGAAGGACAGTACGACCTCACCTAGGAGCAGGATGAAGCTAGTCAGCACAGAGTCAGCAAAGGGCCCATGAACGAGTAACCAAAAGAGGAACTCCAAGAGTGCCCCGATCACCAGCCTAGCTCTTTCGAGAAAGGCAAGCCCCGGTGCATCTGAACCCTACTTTATGATATCAATATACTATGTTATATGTGGTTGTTGCATTAAGTATAGGAGTTGGGTGAACCTAATTGATGCATAGTACCCTCCTTGCTATTGATATCCATATATCCTTGTTAACCTATTAGTATAACAAAGATAAAAGCTTAGCACTGCTAAACTAATATGACTCCCCGGTGAACACAAGTCACGTATTGCTCTACATGGCAAGCCAGTGGTATGAAAGACATCATGAAGTGGAAAGGCAACTGGGAAGGTTGGTAAATTGTTCGTACGTAGGATACCGACAACATCTAGGAGAGTTGTGTGCCCTAGACTGGTACCCTACGGACGTGTCCGCTTTTGGGCCGATCGGGTGGTGTCCCTCTTGTCATGTTGAACGCATGCCTCAACCCTTAGCTAGCAAGATAACTCGTTCGAGCCAAGAAACCTACCTACTGGCCGAACCAAGGGGGAACATAACCGCAAGCCGGTGCGGGTTGTCAAGGACGCGGAGTGTAAGGCCAATGGCCGGCTAGCTGATCCCTAGTCAGAAGTAATGGGTGTCGAGCGGTCCTCGGGCTTGTTCCGGGGTTATGGGAAGTGACCTTGGTTTGAAAGGTAGAATAGGCGACTATCGCGCCCCCGTTCAACGGCTGCGAGGTTTGGGTGAGGAATAAACCCTCCAGCTGGATAGGAGTTCGATTCAAATTGCGGTCTCTCCCTGTTAGTGAGAACTTGACAATTGCTACACTGGCGTGGGAACAATTAATTACTTGAATGGTTATGATGAAATGATATGATGAGACTAGAAGGGCAGACTGGTCATTCTCTGCTTAACCAAGTGTATTGCTTAGTACAGGTGCTCACTTAGATGATAGGTAATACTCTTAAAACTTGGCTCCATATTCTCAACTACTACTCTATATCTGCTTTCCGCAAAAGAGAGTTCGACCTTCTACATCATAAAAGCCTACATTATCCTTGGTGTCTTTATTTTAGTTTAAGATGGGTAAGTCTAGATGAGTACATTCGAGTACTCAGGGCTTCGTTCCCAATGTTGTTGCAGATGGGCAGATGTACTACGGGTAGTGCATAAACTGTCTCTACCCAGCTATGGGAGACAACTAGGACCATGGGCTATGGTCGCTTCTAAAGTCTTTTCTATGCTTTTGTGAGAAACGACTTATTGTTGGCACTGTAATGAACTATGTGTGTGTGAGTTGGTTTCAAAACTATTTCCGCTGCAAGAGATTTGGTTATGTAATAACTTTTAAATTCGTACTCTGATGTTTTTGTATTTGAACTTTATGTAACATATGAATGGTCTGTTGAACTAAAGGGATTCTCGGCTAAAGATGAGCGAGGTATGAAATCCATCGTGGTTTCATGGACTACTGGGGTTATGAAAACCTAAGGACGAAAATTTATCGCACCGGCGATGGGTTTTTGAACTTAAGCTTTTGTAATTTGGGCGGTTCTGTTACAGGTGGGGACCTCCACTTCCTTCTAGAAGCTGACCCCACATGTCAGGGGTCCTGTGGGTGGCCTCTGGGCCCACACTCCAGGTTGGCTGACCTAGAGTTGAGGCCTCTGGCCTCCTTTCATGTGGAGCATGGCCCACATGTCATTGACATCCTACAGAAGTGTCACAAGTTGGTTCCTTGTGGGCCCATGAATCCATGTGCTTTGAACTTGAGTCGTTCACAGAAAGCACAGAGTGGATCCAAGGGTGGATTTTCACTCTGGGAGGTGTCCCTTGGATCCTAGGTACATGGGGGCCCTTGGTGGGCCCAAGGTGGGGTCGGCCGACCCCCTAAGTGGGTCTCATAGGCTCCCAATGGCCCCATTTGTCATCTCCTGCGTAAATATACTCAAGGGACATGTGGAACTAGTTATTTGATAAGATTATGTTCATGATTTGTTATTCTTCCTTCCAAACCGAGCTTGTTGACGCTGTTTTGATGGTATAAAAATAGGCCTTTTGTAGCGTCAACACCAACCCCGCTCACAACTCCCCCTGAATCTCCCCTAAATATACATACTCATCCCTCTCCCCGTTTGGTGACAAAGCACCAAAAAAACCTACGGTCCTGGGGCTCAAGCAGACGAGTCACGGTTGAGCTGCTTGAACTAGTCGTAGTCAAGGTTTGAGCTAGAGGCATCATCGGCCAGACCCTCTGAAGCTGCACATGAAGTCGAAGCGGTCTAGGTTGGCGCAACAAGCTCTATCTTTGTAGCAGAAGCTGCTGACTCTGGCTGAGGTTGTGGTGCTGAGTCTGAAGGTGGAAGCTCAACCTCTGACGCTAAAAGTTGTCCTTGTGGCTCAACAACTGCCTCTACAACAAATGGTGGTGCTACCTTAGCTGTGACGGTTGTAGCCTCTATCTGAACTGCTGGAGGGGAGGGTAGTCACCACGGGAGCCGAATGTTGACGATGCTAATGACATATTTTTATACCATCAAAACATCGTCCACATCCTCAGAATAGTAGGAAGATAAGCATATCATGAGCATATTATATGAAATAATAAGTTCCACATGTCCATGAAGCATTTGATGTAGAAGTAGAAGAAATGGAGCAAGATGAGCTAGTGGGACCCACATAGTAGGGTCAACCAACCCCACATGGGGCCCACCAGCCTCCCTGCTAGCCATGATCTAGGAGAAGCACTCCCAACTGATCCTCCACCCTTGGATCAACTTGTGCTTTCTCCCACGGGCTCATATTCACTTCACCTGGATCCATGGGCTCATAAGAGTACAAACTGACGTCCAAAAGTGGTCCCACTTGTGCACACCCATTCCATGACATGTGGGCCACCTCTATAAGGACAAGGAAGGTCCGACCACCCATGGGGGGTCGGCCGACGCCCCATGAGGCCTAGGGGGCGTCCACCTCCCTTGCATGGCTGCATGCAACCATATGAAACATGTGCTCCATCTCCTCCATCCATTCTATGACGGTTTGATCCAAGGGTGGAGGATTGAAGGCACATGGATTGATGAGATGGCGCTAGAGTATCCCCCACTCCACCTCCACTATAAATAGAGGGACACCCCTCTCTCTCATGAAACCACAAGGAAGGAGCCTCTCCACTCTCTCAAGATGTAGTAGTTAGTCTAGTTGAGAGTTAGAGTGAGTAGTGAGCTTAGTCTCCGGGTTCTTGATCTGGTCTTCGAGGAGGTCTGGTATAATCTTGTATCTCTCTCTCTCTTTGTAAGACTTTACTCCTAATTATGCTCTTACTTTACTTAGCTTATGCTTTGGCAATCTTATACTTGTTGTTATGTCTTATCTTTGTATATAGAGTTCTTATGTTATAGATTGTTATCCTGTGATTCCACACTTGGGTACGATCAATTCCTGTCATAGGGTGCTCTAGTTGGCCTAATATATTGATTAGAGTAGTAAGATAGGGTGTAAGTGTGGTGCTTATACACTATCTTACCTTTGGTTGCCGTGTGTCACACGGTTCGAGCGAATGCTAGCAGGAAGTGATAGCCCTGCCTATGCCTTTGATCCCCGCCACATGTTGTAGGAACATTCTTAAAAGGTAAGGCTCCCATAAAATAGTAGCCGCTTTGGATAGGGGTTTTGTCTCCTATTGTTTGGCTCCTTCCTAGTACTTCAGGATGTGTGGATACAATCTATGATATATCAACTATGTCTAAATTAAGTCATAGGAGTAAAGTTTGGATCATAAGAAACCTTTTGCTCTCTCGTTGTCCTCCCCACTAGCTAGATTGCTTATCTTCATGATTGGACTCCTCTCGTGTGTGTCATTGCCCATATCATACATATCATTTACCCCCACTCTAGTCTAGTTGGTATATTAGTTAGTAGATACATGATGGTTAGCTATCACATTCTTTAACCATTGCTTCCCTTTGGATAAATACGATACCCTGGAATACTCCTAGGTGAAATGTTACAATGGTATATTCTGTGCACTTGCGGAATTCTCCAATGGACATTAGAAATACCAACAAGCATTTCTAGCACTGTTGCCGGGGATGGGGTCTAGCTCCATCCTTGGTGGTGACGTTTAGAAATGCCAACACCAAACTCTCTGGAGCAACCTCTGATGACGCGATTGAATACGAGTGAGTGCCTATAGTCTGTGGAAGAACCTCGGTCATCTCAGTCTCAACTGCTCTAGTCGGAGTAGGCTCACCAGTCAACTCGCTGTATGTCGTAGACAAGTCACGTGTCATCTCAGCAATGGAAGTAGCTCAGGTCGATGTGAAGCCTATCTAAAGTGGTGTCTAACCCAGAGGACACTAACCATTGTGAAACCTGAGGAGTAGGAGTGGGTGTCTGGTACAGTGCAGAGTGGGGTAGCCGACTTTGAAGTCCACTGGACTGTAAGGCTGGAGTTGCTGCCACTGTCTAAGATGGCCTCGCCTGTAAAGGTGGCATAGAAGAGCTTGGCAATCCAACTGGCGGTGAGAGTGAAGGAGTAAACCCAAAAGCTGCTAAGAGTTGCTCCATGAGCTATGTATGCTGCCGCTAAGAACTGGAGCTGAAACTCATCCTAACGAGCCTGGGACTGAGCCTGAGCGGTGGCATGCTCTGCTACTAGTCTCCTCATGTCCCCGGCCTGACGCCTCTGCTCCTCCGTCTGCCTTTACTGCTCTGCCTGCATCCTATCCATGATGGAAAGGAGTGAAGGGTCGATAGTGGATTGAGCAAGAGTAGAACGGGAACCACCTGCCTCATGTTCGTGTGAATGTGGAGTCCGATGAGGCAGGGGCTCATAGTCCTCATCCGTGCTATCAGGCGGGATGTTGTCAGGAGCCTTGCCCTTTGGCTCGGCGTCAAGTGCAGCGAGCTCTGACTCAGCGAGGCCCTAAATAACAGCATCCTACTGCTCCTCAGTCTCTGGCATAACGCCTGCCTAGCGTGTCTAAGGTCCTCCTTTGCCTCAGCCTCAGCCTCAATGGCACTGTCCGGTCTACTACCTCATGTCATACTCTAGAAACTCTATGGCTGACCTCTATAGTGTGGTGAAAGCCACCTGTGAGTACCGCTCGCCACTAGACATTAGCAACCAACAGATCCAATGGGCGAACAACAGCTGGCGGTGTCCTCTGAAGCCCTCAGCTATGATATCCTTCATCTCACTCACTATCAAGTTCGAAATATTAAACGACTGCTATCGGACAAGGTGAGATAACAACCAATGTTGTATCCTCGTCAAACCCTCTCTGAAGCCAAGTTTGGGGAGGAGTGTCCACCTCATCACCTCGTTCCAGACATGGGCAACCAGCATGAGGTCATGCAGAACTCGGCTGGAATCATCCCCGATGGCTCTCTGAAGCACAACTGGACAAACTCAGTGGAGGGAACCTTGCCTCTGTGGGGACGGTGAGGAGCCTCAGTCTCCCCGTAGCACAACTAGTGAATCCGAGTGTCAGAGGGATGCAACCTAAAGATCTCTCGAAAGCAATTAGCATGAACTCTATGGTCCTTTCCATTGAAGGCATAGTGTATGAAGCTGTGATTGAGGGACACCTAGAGCGACGCGTAGAACTGACGTACCCAGTCTGCCTGATAGGCCCCAGAACAGCCAAGTAGATCTAACATCCCTGGCAGATAGGTAAGGTATGACCTAATCTCCTCTCCTATAGCCGCTATAATCGCCTCAAGTGGACAGACCCTTTGTGGTCAGATAGCAACTGCTCTCTCGATGTAGGCTCTATAGAAATCCTCATGAAGAGGAGTGTAGAAGTCATTGTCTGCCCTGACGTCTCAAGTTAGAGGGAACCAAGTGTGAAAATCAACAAACCACAACTCCTAAATCTTCTTTGTCATAACCTCTCACAATTCGAGCGTGACCAGTGTGATGTGAACTACGGTGGTATGATCTTCCAAAAGGTTCTGGTAACTCTTGATTTGGCGGAAATGATACACAAGTCGATCCAGCTTCCGAACAACATGATCCGAAACCCCACAATCGCAGCACTACGTCTCCTCTGGTTATCAACCTATGTTGCACGGCTGACCTCGCCAAGAAGGCTAAGTCCTTTGCCTGCAAATCAAAGAACACAAGCAAGAACAAGGAAGAATGCAACCAACTTGCAGATGTATGATTAATCTCACGAGTCGGGGTCTCACAAACCGATGAAACGGCAAAACTATTCTTGACAGAATAATCTAAGAAAAAAACAAAACCTAACAAGAGTGGCGGCGGTTGGTTATATAGGTATAAGGGTCGTGCCACCCTTGGACGGGCCCCCTATTGGCTCAACAACGATACACGGCCCAACGGACCAAAAATAGTGACACAACACCGAAATTGATTCTGATGTTGATTGGTTTTGACGTTTCCCGATGACTCAGAAGGAATTTGGACCTCAAACCAACGCCATTAGTTTCCTTATGAAATTATCTTTCCAACCATGGGTGGATCATCGAAAATGGAGTTTGGATACATCCTGGGCGTCTGTTTTACTCCTTGCTAGTCCTGGACTTTGAAGTTGACTTGCGTTGGGCCTCCACCTTGACTTGGGTGCCCTTGCTGGTCCTCCACACCTCCAAAACCTCCCTTATGCATTCCTTGGTGAAGGACCGATAATGGCGACCAGAGGGGGGGTGAATGGGAGCCTAAAATTTCACTCGGAAATATTCGGGCCACTCTTCCCAAAAACAACCTCGACAAGAAAACTCACCCACGCAGTAAGATCATGACCCTAGAGAGGGTGGATACCTTTGGTGATGACCAAGAGGTACAACGGATTTACCATAAACCAAAAACTCAAACCGAGACACTGATACTGAAGCTCTCAAACCCTAGAGAGAAGAGATAAGAAATCACCCAAAAATACTCATGAGAACTAGTCTCAAAAGTACTTCATGAAGTTCCCTGCATGATTATGAAACCAACGTAACAAACGGAACTCAATTCGGAGCCTAGACGAGAGAGAAACGGAAGAAACACTGAGACGCTACTCAGCACCGGACGCTGACTCAGTGAGCATAGGACGCTCCGATGCAGTGAGTCCGATGCTAGCAGTCCTGAGCATAGGATGCTCCAGTTCTAGAGTCCGATGCCATTCCCGAGAGCTCATAGGAGCATAGGACGCGTCCGATGCTACCCCAAAGGACGCACTGTGAGACCTCAAAACAAGCGAAAAACAGCCCAAGCACCAAACGCTAGGCCATGGGGATGACCGAGTCTGATGCTAGAGTCTGATGCTACCACACAACACCTACACAACGCACAGGATTCTCCGGTTCTTGAAGTTGAGTCTGATGCACGAGTCCGATGCCCCCGAAAACTGCGCGAAACACACAAAAATCGCCAAAACTTGTTCGTTGTTGGTATTTCTTATGTCTATTGGATAAATCCGCAAGCGCACAGATTATACCATTGTAGCACTTCATCCAGGAGTATTCCGAGGTATTGTAATTTATTTTATCCCAAGGGAAAGCGATAGCTACAAACAATAATTAGAGAGAGATCCTAGATAGCACCCCAACTTAGGACCAACTAATGTAGGGGGTAACAAATAATATAATAGGAAGGTGATGAATAAACGAGCCAATGTAAAAGATAACTAAAGATAACTAGTAAGTATAGCTAGGTGGGAGGACAACGAGAGAGAAAAAGGACTCCTATGATCTTTACTCTACTTTAATGTACTTAGCATATTAATTAGTCTAAACACAATAGATTGCCGCCTCAAAATAAGTATGCTAGGCGTTAGGATAGGTAGGAGATGAAACTCTTACCGGACTGCGCTATCTTTTTATGGGGGCCTTACCTTTTAAGAACTTGCCTAAGAACACGTGGTGGAATAGAAAGACTAGACAAGGCTGTCACCTCTTGCTAGCTACCACAAATAATCCGTGCAACAAGCGGTAACCAAGGGCAAGACAGTGTATAAGCACCACGCTTACACACACAACTCACTACTTTAATTGTAATCTAGAACCAAAGAACCCTATGCCAGGCAATGATCGCATACAGGGATGGCCACTAAGGAACACAATCTCTTGATGTAAAGGCTAGTAATAAGCAAAAGCACATAACAATACTATAGCAAGTATAGTAATACTCAAAGTAAATACTAAGTAAAGTAGAGGAAAAGTAATATATTGAATAAAGTAAAGTCTTACAGAAAAGGAAAGGTACAAGAGCTATACCAGACTCTCTAGTAGATAATTCTGGGAATCCCGAGCACAGCTCAACTCTACTCTAACTCCCACACTACACTACACTACTAATATAAATCTACTCAATTGGAGCTTGTAGGCTTGTCCACCATGTGTGAAGAGGGTGGGTGTGAGCCTCTATTTATAGTGGAGGTGGAGTAGGGGCTACTCCAGCGCCATGTCATCGATCCAAGAGATTTCCATCTTGGTTCATTGGATCCACCGCCTCCAAACCGCCTCAGAATGGAGGGATATGATTTCCATCATGTGGGAAATGTGAGGGGAGAGCCTGGGCACTTGGAGCCACCATAGGGGGTCGGCCGACCCGCCTTGGGGTCCTGGGCCCACCTATCCCCATGTGTCATGGACCTTGGTTGAGTCCCTCTGTGGTTTTTGTCATGTCAGTTCATTTGATGTGGCCCATGGATCCTTGTGGACTTAGTTTGGAGCGTTGAATGAAAGCACAAGTTGCATCCAAGGGTTGAGATCATCTTGGGATG
The DNA here is from genome assembly GCA_022036555.1 of Microstegium vimineum. NCBI lineage: Eukaryota > Viridiplantae > Streptophyta > Magnoliopsida > Poales > Poaceae > Microstegium > Microstegium vimineum. The sequence goes on along the minus strand of CM039130.1, from coordinate 21,010,998 downwards.
GATTGAGCTGACTTGGTAGACCAGGAGTCTCCAAACCCAAGTCGACTGACCTGTGTTTGGGCGGTTTGGAACCTAGCTTCTAGTGTGGGACCTCCTTGACAGGTTTGGAGTGCAGGGGTGCAAAGGCACTGACTAGTGGACCCAAACATAGGTTGGCCGACCTGCATATGGAGCCTCCAGCACACCTGATTCTCCTAAAATATCATCTACTGCAGAAATATGCTTTCCAAGTACAAGTGGAACCAATTATTGATAAATATGTTTATGAATTGTTATTATTCCCTTGAAACCGAGGTTGTTGACAGTATTTTGAGTATTTAAAAGTGTGACATTTTTACCATCAACAAGATCCCCCAAGCTTAACCTTTTCTCGTCCCGAGCAAACAATCAAACTTAGTCTTAGTGGATCAGGAGTTGCTACTATGCTTCATATTTCAAGAGTACTAAATCTACAACAAACATACTTCTCTTTTGAATGGAAAAATTAGCAATGATGAAAACTCACACATATTACCTTAGTCCTCCATGGAGCTTATGGCTTTGTCCTTTGTCTTTGGTGGTTGAGAGATTGAACAACTTGACTTGAGCACTATTTTTCTTATTTTTCACAAGTTTCATATCGGAGGTTTTGCAATGTTTTTTGTAAAAGAAAACTTAGTGTTCCTCAAATGGTACTCTCAAGTCGCTCATATGGTGTATGATTCCTCACCAAGGCACATATTTAGAGTTTCCTTCTTTTCAGACCTCTAAATGCTAATGTGGAGCTATAGGTACAGATAAAGAATGTAGCGAACTTACCTTGCATCTATTGTAAAGTCAATTCCCGGATCTAAGGAGAGAAGTGTCATACTCTTACATCAAGATGTGCAAGTGTGTGGAAAATGGTGAATGATCAATACTCCTTTATTTGATATGATCTCTCTCTCTAACTTATTATTTTGAGACATAGGTATCTTTATTTTTCTATGAGCTTTCATGTGATCATCTTTTTTCTCTAAAACTTGGGACCTTCATGTGTCCCTCTTCTTTTTCTTTCTTTTTTATAGTTTTGCATAGTCTATATCTCATTTACTAGCAACATACTAGAGAGAGATCACTCTTTTAAAACATGGAGCATGAATTTTGTGGAATGGAAAGGCATGGTTTTGCATACTTCTAGTGTAGAAGTAGCATGTATATGTGGTGTGCAAGTGCTCTTGATCTTGGGAGCATGATAAGTCTCTCAACAAGGGCCACAAAACTTGACCAAACTCAACACAAAGCATGCAGCTTATGTAGAAAGCTTATATCATGAAATAGCATATATGGCTTTGGTAGGAATTCTCACCATTGAGGAACAAAAAGTGTTTTTATCCTTTTTAAGAAATAAAACTCCGATAGTCATTCTTATTTAGAACAATATTATAGTAGCTCTTGTCTTGTTATATCATGTCTCACAAGTACTTAGACTTAGTTACAACATTTTCAACCAACAAAGTTTTAGGTTCATGATGGTTTCAATTAAGCCAAGTAATCCATACTTAGAGAAATATCGAGTTGTAAACTAAGTACTTGTTGGTATTTATAACGCACATAGAAAAAATCCGCAAGCGCACAGATACCGATGTAGCTTTCACCCGGGAGTATTCCAAAAGAGTATCGATTTTCACGGGGAACGCGAAGTGAACTAGCAATGAAAGAAGATCATCCAAGGATAGATTGATAAATGGGTACAGAGATTTTAGAGTTTTATATGGGGTTTTATCTAATCAAAGGACCACTATACTCTACTTACTTTGGAGCAATAGTACCTTCCCGACTCTCGATAAAGACTGAGAGAAAGGTAGTCGGGGGGAGGCTGCCAAAAGCTCTATGAAAACACTAACCCGAACGTGGTTGACTACAAAGGCCTTACTGAGCTGTTGCCTCTGGGGCTACCACAACTATCCGTGGGATTGGGCGCAAACTCAGGTAAACCATAGTATAGACACCATGTCTACACTAACATTTACTACTCTAATTCAATATTAAAACTAGAGCACTCAATACGAGTGGAGGTCCTGTAAATTTAATAAAGTAAGAACTGAAATAAGATACTTATGAATAATAAATGTAGAACCTGGAGATTGCTCAAGATGAACCAGATGCTGCAAAAGTACAATGTTGAGGAAGATCTGACATATTCGGCTCCTCTTAGCTCTCTCCTTCTCTCTCACCTCTAATTACAACTAGATGAACTAGAACTAGAACTAACTAGAGGGACCTCTACTTCTACTTGGATGGAGAATTGAAACCCTAGCTTTTGCTCTATAGGTAGATAATGATATTTAGGGGGGTCTGCCCCTCTATTTATATCCCGGTGGGATCAACCGTAACCCTCGGATCAAACCGACCTTGAGCAACGGTTTATATGAATCCTTGGAGGCAGTGGAGGAAGCTTCCAAAAGGCGATTTAGATCCGCTACTGTAGAGGGCTGGGCAGCTAGGGGGCGTCTTGGCTCCTGCTTCTTTCCCGCGGTTTCTGGTGTCCTCTAGAGTCTTCTAGTGCTGGTTTCCAATCCGTTTGCACAAGGAAATGTGTCGTGGTGGGATTCTCCCCTTTCCAAATCCTGTTTTAGTCCCTGGAAAATATAGATTAACCAAAGCTGTGGAATTCTATCTGTTTAACCCTTAAACATATATTGAGTGATGGTTCCAGTATGTTCTAGAGTATTTCCAAGTTGAATCCCGTTGTGGTGTTGATATCTTTCTCATCGGGGCTCCAAATATAGTAAGTGATAGGTCCGTTTCGATCGGCTCGACGAGCTCTTCTCAATGGTGTATTCCAATTCCTTATTTGAGGTACTTTTATTTAGTGAAACTTGAATATCCTGCAAAACAAGTGAGAACACCACAACTTGTGGAACTCGTTAGAATCAAACCCTATAACTATGCTTTATAGTTTATTCCTTATCATATCATGCAACAGTTGATAGTTATATTTGGAGTTTAGTGGCCACCAACAAGTTCCCCCAAGCTTACCCTTTGCTAGTCCCTAAGCAAAGCTAAACTCAACAATGGATCAGGAGTTGCTACAATGCTTTCACGCCTCAAAAGTACACATGCGTTCAAAAAAAGTCTCCTCTAGATTAAAGTAAACTATTCTAATTTTCAAATATACCCATATTACCTTTAACCATGGAGCTTCCTAGCCTTCACTTGGGTCTTGAGTAATTGAAAAGTAGAATGATCAAATCAAGCACTATGTCTCAAGCTCTTCGCTCAACTTTCATCCTAGAGTTTTGCAAAGTTTTCGAAATAAAACTCAAAGTTTCTTTTGTATGACCCTCTCAAGTCTCTCATTATTTGTTATTTTTGGATCCTCACCAAGGCAACAATGGTGTTATGTATTTTCTCAGAATATGTATTATTTTTGGAACAAGCAAAGTAATAATGTGCCTTCTCTCTCACACCCTATAACTAATAGGCAATATATGGAGTTCATAGGTGGGAGAAACATCTCGTACATACTTGCAAAGCATATATTGTAAAGTCAAACAATGGATCCAGAGAAACAGGGCATACAATCAAATCAAGATGTGCATGTGTATGAGATATATGGTGGATGTATGAGGGTGGATATATAATTGTGTATGGTGGAAACCTAATTCTACTTTGCTCCTTGAATATGTATACATCTCTCTTTTGGAACTTGGACTTTTGAGAGAACTTGGGCTTACTTTCTTCTTTCTCTCTCTCTCTCTTTAGAGAGGCAGGAGTACCCATTATTTTGGTAGTACACTTGTCCATGTTTTACTCTCTTTATCTTCTCTCTTCTTTTTTTTCACAACCCAAGCCTCTTTCTACAATAAGGCTTTTGAAAGATGATAACAAGGAAATATTTGAAGTAGTTATAACTATGATAATGAAATATATGGATAGGTGGATAACTAGGATATTTTTTGTTGCTTACTCACAAGGTAAGAGTAGACCATTTTTATGGTGGATCGGAATGGCATATATGTGGATGCGTACTTCCAGGATAGAAGTAGCATATATGAGTGGAATGTACGTGATCTTGATTTTAAAAGCATCACAAGTCTCTAAGGATCAACAAAGCTTGACAAAACTCAATACAAAATCAAGAAGTAAATATGATAGTGAATGTTTTCCTAATCTACCAGACATGTATGGCTTTGGTAGGAATTCAAGCTCTCGTCATACAGAAACTCAACATGCAATATTTTCAATTTTCAAAAGATAAATTCTCTAGAACTCTAGTACTGCTAGGAACAAAATAGTAGCTCAAACTTTCTCATATCATACCTATCAAGTACGTAGACTTAGTTCAAGCATTTTCAACCCATAAGTTTCAGGTTCATAGCAATCTTATGTCAAAACAGTTATATCTAATACTCGGGAGAATTCAAGGCTAAAAACTAGGTACTTGAAAGGAATTACGGCAGAGCAATTATTTATCACTTCCGTACATAGAGTTATCTTCTGAATTCTTCTTTTTATTATTACCAACTTCTAAAAATAAAATCAAACTAAGCACACCTATTATTATTACTAAATAAAAGACTCTCTTAAGGATAATATAGACAATGAAAATTCCATAGATATAAAGAGTGTCTAAGTCATAACTTTTGTGATTTATAATTATTTAAGGGTGAACCTTCATGTACTCATATTTTTTTAATTAATTTATGTAACTATTATCTAAATAAAAGTAAACCTAAGAGGATAAGGATACTTCCATGGATACATGGGGGTGCTCTCCCCCATGCTGGATGTTGACTTAGTTATTCATTTTGATAGTGTAGACATACTTCACTTCTCTGAGACTTCAAAGATTGATAATTGATGTAGTGATACTTCTCAAAGTGGATAAAGATATCTAATCTTGTATAGTCTTTCCAAATACTGCTAAACTTAAATAGACAACAAAGCTAGTGGAACAGATTAAGCGTTAACGATAAACCATTTATGCCTTGATTGCCTAGAGCCTTACAGAACTCCTCTAATCCTGTATTTTTAGGTTTTCAATTTTATATGCAAATGACTAATGCAATATTTTTGTATGCCTCCATAGTAAATAGTTGGAAGATTTATTCACATGGGGTTTAAAGGTGGGTTTTTATAATTCAATGCAATAATATAGATATGCTATGATTAAGATGATTATGTAATGGATTATACTAAGGATGATATATAAATAATGCCAGATATACTTATGGAAAGTAAATATGTTAGAGTGTAACTAATGCAATGCAAAGGAAAATAAATATGCAGATAACTTACCGAGTTCACCTTCAGGCTAAGGTTCGGAGATTTACACTACTAGAAAAACCCCTCCTAGCTACGCTTTATTTGTAGCGCATATCAAAAGTGTCTCTACATCAACACGTAAATACGTTATTTGGTATAATTTCAAGAACGCTTCGAAGTGTCATGATATTTAACACGCTTTAAACGTTAAGAGATATCTACACACATTTTTTAACATGCTATTGAAAATCATATTAAAATGATATGAAATTAGACACGCTTTCAACCGTCATAGAGTTATACACACGTTGTAAAGCGTGTCTCAAAATCGCAAATAGGCACCTAAAGATGTTTTTTGACATGGACCTAAAAATGTATAAAAATGACACGTAGTTAGACATGCTTTCAACTGTGAGTAGCATATGAAGACCGTATCAAACAACCGTCCTTAGACATGTAGAGATGTTTGTTTATGCATTACCAGAATATTACTACTTGACATGAAACTAGATACATTTTTAAGCATTACTAGCTGATGGAGACGTTTTAATGTTTATTAGAAATTTGTCCTTAACCCTGTAGATACGTTTTTAGTTGCGAAATTGAAACACGTGTAACATCTCTCCTTTATTACTCCTTGATTCAATTGCCCATTTCAATTGCATTTTCAGGGAACATCCAAATTATGGAAAAAGGCATTTCCCACTTCTGAAACACATTATGTATAGTTGTGCTTCCATCTGTAATTGTAACACCTCTCCTTTATTACTGCTTGATTCAGCTTCTGGCACCGACCACGCACAAGTCCCATCGACGGTGTGACGGGACCGCTGAACTTACCGGCAGCGTCGGGCAGCTGGCGGCGCGCTCGATCCGCTTGCGCTTGGTTCACTTTCTTTCCTGGAGCCATGATTCCGAGGCGGTGCCGATGTGGAGGAGGAAGATGTGAGGACGGGTGGGGAATGCGCGGCGACGGTGGATGCAAGGATGGGTTGGGGGAATGCGCGGAGGCCGTGGCGGCGGCGGATGTGAGGACGGGTGGGGAATGTGCGGAGGCGGCGGCAGATGCGAGGAGAGGGTCGACCGATGCAGATAAGGCCGTAAATAGAGTTGTATTTGGCCTGCAGTTTGTATAAATACAATATTACACAGCCATAGCTACAAAGACTTGAATAGCTTAGTGGTGATTTCCTAACTTTTTGATGGCCAGGTCTTGCGTTCGAACCCCTTGGCCAAATTTTTTTATTTTTAACCAAATTTTTTACATGTTTTTTAATATAATTTATATAATATGTGTATTTTATCCTATTGTTTTTTTTAAAAAAATATAATATGGATTGACTTCTATTATCTATTTTTTTTATGTTATGATGAAAGCATCAGCTCAAACAAGATGACAGAAGTGTGGATTAGGATCTACAATGACAAAAATATATTGAACATAAAAATTATCAGCCCTCATAAACCTGAAGATGTCTCATGGATCTCATATGTGAATAGTTTCCTGAGACTTCAAAATAGATGTAACAATAAACAAATGTCACTTGGGAAAAAGAACACCAAAAAAACCCATATGTTTCAATCAACAAGGTTTCCATTACATGATAAGATGTTCAACAGCAAGAAACAAAACCCACAATGTTCATCTATAGCATCAGAGGACTAGAAAAATCAAGACTTCTCTAACTTTCATCTACTGAGAGTTCGACACCCATGTCAAAATTATCTCGTGGGCTAACTCTCACCACAGTGTTCCATGGTTCTGCTTTTGGATCTTGGACATAAAACACTTGCTGAACTTGTGATGAAAATACAAAAGGATCATCCTATAAATTATCACCTAGTTATATTTTGCGAGAAAAATTCACATGAGTGAATCCAAAATCATTTTGTCGCAGCCCTGCTTTATGATGAACATCATACCATTCACATTTGAAAAGCACTACCTTGTAGTCTGCATATGACAATTCAACAATATCTGATAATCTGCCAAAATAATTAACACCATCATCAGCAATATTAACCACACCGCTGTTTTGCGTCAACCGTGGAGCCTCACGACTCAAAGTGTGGAACCTGAATCCATTAATAATATAACCACTATATGTCACACCACATATGTTTGGTTTTGCAGCCAAAGCTCGGACCTTTGTCGTGATGCCTATTCCATCGCCTAAGATAACATGTATATAAGGGGGGGAACTTATATGCATTGCTTCTATTAATTTCATGTCATGTTTGCAGCAATTTAGATGTACAAACCTTTTGCTCCAACCAGTCAGGAAAGTGTTGATCCATCAACTTCTGAATGCAAGAAGGTGTCAGATTAGTTGACTGACACAATTTGCTTTTCTCCTCATCCAAAAATTCTCTACAACAATAGCATCAGTGTCATGTCATCAAATCTCGTACAACTAAAAAGAGCAAAAGGAAGACATTGGCTTGGTGCGGTAATTTTTTCGTGGACGGTGTTGCGCGTGCGATCTTTCACCGATGGAAACAAAACAGACCTCGCCATGTGATCTTTTCAGGCATGAAAACAAATTAAATCACACCCGTGTGTTTCCAAAAAAAAAATCAGCCAATCACCGCTCCTCTTGCCGCTTTCCCCACGCTGCCCTATGGCGCCTGTTTAAAGAGTTTAAAGAATTACAGAATGAAAAGGAGGAGGGAGCCGAGACTAACTAAGGAACAAAAAAAGAAAGGAAAAAAACCCAGCAAATTATCGTCAAACTTAAGAACTTCCATTCATTTTTACCCATGCATTTTTCAGTTTTAAAGAGCTTCGTAGGTTTGCTGCTCCTAAAGTTCAGTGTTTATGTGATCTATTGAGAGATTTCAGGAATTGCATTCTGTCCATGCATAGGCATTTCCTAATCTGATGTCTTCTATTTTGTGTTCAATAAAGGTCTTTAAAGATTGTGCTTAATCATGAACCACACTATAGATTACATGGTTGAGAAGCTAGGTATTGATGAGAGAAAAAATGAAAACTTGGGCAACCTGCTGTACTGAACTACGGTAACACGATGGCTAGCTTCATCAGGCTACATATATTGCAGCTTCTTAAATTGTTTGATTTTTTTTAGAAGTTATTTTTGGCACTCATCAAACAGTTTGGTATATCAAATATTTCACCACCACTCTATTTCACAATCCTTATTACCTGTCCATCTGCTCATGCAGTCAGTTATCAGGTCAGCATGACAGTCGTTAGGTTGTCATCACTTATAGAGCATCAACCACCCGTTAATAGCTAGATCATAAACAGATTCTATACAATGCATTATAATGGATCACATCTGCTACTCCATGCACTTATAGACAAATTGTGTTTGGGACAGTTTATTGTGGAAAATGAGCAACCTGAATATGCTATAGGTGATGGCAACGAGCACCACCGTTCTTTTTTTGGCATTTCATTTTTGGAAAGTGCTGACAGTGATAGGAGTTATGGAAGTTGAGAATATCAAGGTACTTGTTTCTTGAGCTACTTATACTTAAGATAATTTGGTTCTTTCGCTGGAATTATTTATTTTGATAATCTGACTAATACATGAAGAATGCACTGAAGAAGCCTAGAGGGGATGAAATGCTGAGAGGTATTCTCATACACCACCAGTGTATACATCTCATCAAATATATCTTGGCCGAACTTCTATATGTAGTTTATCCTTTGTATATCTTCTGCATTGTCTCTGAATTAACTACTTATGAATTTGTAAATTCTTTTGGTCACGATAATGCATTTCTTCTCATTTGCATACAATAAATTCAGAAGTCTGAGTTTCCCTTCAGTCTGACAGTCACAACATGGAACTCCTTGTTAGCAGATCACCAGTTCTGACGTCCAAGTTCACACTAAAGGTTAGTTGTACTCTTGGTTGGAATCTTCATGTATGGAGATGAAACTGAATTTTCTACGGTTGGCGCTTCATCTACTTTTTTATCTGTGTAAAATTATATACCATAATGCTGATTTATGGTGAGAGGCAACACGCTCTACTTTCAGCTTTCTTTTAAAGATGACAGATACTTTGTTTGCTCGTAGAAGTCTCCTTATCCAGTAATCTGTTGCTAGGCTCAAGGCACCTATGGCTTTTTTTCTTAAATCTTATAGAACTTAGTATTCAGTCATTTGCTTGCATTAGCCTCTCAACGATGGTTTCTTTGGTGAATTTGAACAATAAAATTATTGTGCTACTTTTATGTATTTGACTTTGACGATGGCTTTTGTTTTTCCTAACATATCTATGTGTCATATCTTTCATGCAAATTTTACTGACATATCAGAGCATCAAGGGAGCTTGAACTGCATCTTGGAATTACTTGAGTGATGTGAAGTTCCTCTACATTTGTTAGGTGTGATTATTTATTTCGTAACTATTTATATAATTTATTACAGTTCAGATCTCGTGCCAGAACTCTTACCAAGAGAACAATAACTGTAATGGGCTGTTGTGAGTGTTTTCAGAAAGTTCAGATTTTTTTTCTTGATCATCGTGGTTTTTAGCTTCCACTGTTGTAGCTCAAGAAAAGTGATCCACCTTCTAACCACTGGATGAATGCAAGATCTGCTTTAGTTTGTTTGGATGTCATCAACCAGCATCATGGACTGTTGTAGCTCAGTACAAATGATTAGCACGCAAAGGCAAAGCCGCATAGCAGTCTAGCATGCAGAGCAGCATGTAGCCACTAGCCAATGAAAGACATGTCAATGAATATTAGAAATGGATATCGGAGATTCTTTTACTGCTAATTAGCCGTATCATGAAAACGTTTATACGATACATTGCTATCTGGAACTTTAATTTTCCGAATTTAATTTGCCTTTTGGATGTATCACTCTAAGTTTAATATTTAATTTCATAATATTGTTATCTTATTGTGCATTCCGTGTATTTTTAGTACAAAAATTTAGTTGTCCTATAGCAACACATGGCACTATATTAGGACAATTTTGAGCCTGCGATGCCACTATATATGTTTGTGTTAACTTCACTATATGTGTTTGTATTAACTTCACGAACTTTGCTTTTACCTTTTGGATTAAAATGATACTTTAACATTGATATTTAATTTATGATCCGTGTGTTTTTAGTATAAAAGTTTTGTTATGCCTTTTTTTATAAATTATTATTTGCTTTTGCTAACTATTCCCTTTCCTCTTGGTTCTCAAGGTCGGTCTGTTGCAGGAGATCATTCTTATCTGCTCTGCAGATCACAAGTGATTGGTGAGTACCATCTATATCCGTCGTCATTCTTTATGATTTTTTCCCTTGTTATATGCACGTATTCAGTAGGTCCTCTGATTAAGATAATGGCCACAATATTACACATGTCCAAAATTTTCATCATCACTAGTGTGGAAGGAGTATTTCTACAGTTCACTTGGCTGTCGATACTACTTGAATGAAAAGTACTACTGTTTATTCAATTCTCACAGAGTATGTCAGCCATTAAATGTGTAGCAAAGAATTGTTCTTTGTAAATTTCTCAAACATATAACAAAGTGAATTTCAGTCAGTAACTAGCATTGCTAATGCACCTGCAATCTGCCTATTTTAATGTACACACCATTTATAAAAACTTATTGATTGCTAGGTGCTTCACTATCCATGTGATTTGCTACTGCAACCTACAATGTCTTCCTATTTTAGAAGGCCGTATTGAAGTTGTACATAGTCTGATATACATTTGCCTATTTTTTTATGAGAATTGCAGTATGAACTGTTTGTTTGATCCTTGAAATTTGTAGAATGAAATTCCTAAATTTCTTACCTCTTAACTGATAATGCAATATGTCAAGGCAACTAACATATTCATCTTATATTTTCTTGATCTCTCATATATAAGCAGAATCAATCATGACAAGAGGACTTCGAAGACTGAGAAATTTGAACATTGATGGACATGGTGCAGAACCTGTTCAAGAGGAGCACGACAATATAGCAGATAATGGGAACAATGAAAGTTTGCAGCCCCCTCCCGATATTGACAATTTATTGTCCCGCCTGCCACACCAACCTCGAAGTCCAATTAAGATAATATGCCAGTTTCAAGTTTATCCTTTCATATGTACATACAATGTGAAATCTGACATTTTCATATATGCAGGGCCAAATGGAGAGGTTAGAAAGGTTATAGGGGAATTCACACTTACAAACTTATTGGCATTACAAGGAGGAAAGGTAATTGTAGGGACAAATGAAAATGGTGTCCCAAATGAAAGGTCGGCCTCCATTCTTGGGCAGCACCTTGGCCATCTAGCAGAAAGCCCAACCTTAGTTCCTTTAGACATTCCAAGATTTGACAATCGCCAGTTTGATTCACACAAGGAACAAATAATCAAGGATGTGGAGGTAATATTTTTATTATTGGTGCAAGCATGTAGCTCCATCTTTCATCTATCTATTAACATTACCTTCCTCTATATAGCTAAAATTTGCCTTCCCAAGACAAACAATACATCTTACAAGGGACTAGATCCTAAGGACAATTAATAATAGGTGGAGAGCATACAAATCTAAGTTGAAGAAACAATACTTCAATCGTGACGAGAGAACTCTAGAAGAAATCATAAGAGAGAAGCCACTAACAGCTAATGAACATCAATGGAGATCTCTTGTTGGAATTTGGTGCCAAGAACAACATAAGGTGCCATCTATTTACTCAATGTTTATATAAATTTTAAATCAAGGAATGCAACATTGCTTAATCATTGCCTTTTTTCACAGAAATTATGTTCTACAAACTCTCGTTGTGCAAAGGAACAGAAGATTGCACATACAACTGGGAGAAAAAGCCATGCTAGACTCAAAAAAGAGATGGTGATAACTATTCATCCATTGATTTTTTTAAAAAAATTCTGCTATCATCTATTGCAAGTTTGAAATGATACCCAAATACTCTTTTGTGCAGGAATCTAGAAGTAAAAGAAAGATTCATAGGATAGAACTGTGGGAGGCAGCTCATAAAAAAAAGAATGGTAGATAGACTACAGAAAAAGTGGACACACTCATGGTACATATATTTTCTTGGAACAAAAGATGTATGCTTAATCTGAGAATCTGTTTACAATTTCATAACCTTCCTGTATACTTATTTCAATAGGTTGCATCGTATGAGGAATTAGAAAGGAGAAGAGGGAACAATGATGGTAATCGCCTTTCATCTAAAGATTACAATGAATTGTTCAATGATATTGTTGCCCAGGATTTCAAAGCGCGTGGGTACTATGATGATAAGTACTGGAATCAACTACAAGTCTCTCAAGGTTTAACTTTTGTTACTCAAAATGAGGAAGAAAGAATGTACCAAGATAAAGTAAATGCTATGGACAATAAGATGGAATCCATGAGTGGTCTCATGAAGCACTGGCTTGCTTTTATGTCAAAAAAGTATCTAGAAGACTTAACCCCTGAAATGAGAGCAACTTTACAAGATGAAGTAAGCTTACATTAAACCATGCCCCTCTTTCTCTCTAAAATAAGAGCATATTTTTTGACCTTTTGTTGTTCCAAATTTTTAGTTAGGTGACAATGATGAGCATGAACATACTGATGATGGCAACTCTGAAAATTATGTTGCTAAACACACTGATGGTATCCATGAAGACTCAGATGCTGATGTGAACTCTCCAACAAATGAAGTGCAGGTATACCTACTTTATTTAAAATATCATTAGCTACTTAGAATAATATTTAAGTTCTTGCTAATGGCTTCTACATCATGGTTCCTGTCGAGCAGCAGCACCAACAACCTGTCCATAGAAGTCTTGAACGAACTCAAGTCCATACATCTACACCACGTGAGCAATCAACTTCAACGGTATGTTAGAAAGGCCTATTTGATTACCTATGCATATGTAAAAAATCTAGAAACATAGCTATTGTTACCAACACATCAAGCTACAGTTATTTTTGGTTCCTGAGATAGCTATCCTTATCTTGAATTTTGTTACTAGCTCTGAAATTTTTGACTTTGAGAAATGAATAGCCATAGCTGGATACAAATTGCTTTTGCGGAATAGTAGAGGTACACTCCCTTTGTCCCAGTTTAAATGTACTTCTAGCTTTCAAATAGCCAACTTAGGGACCCTGTGAAATGAAGATGTTACCCCTATGAGGCAATGATAGGATTCATCTGATATGCCACTCGCCCATACCAGCAGGTATATTGAACCACTAAAATATTATTGCACAATTAAACGAGTACTGTAGGCTTATGGCCAGCTGGACTTGCACGTGCAAAGACTAAATAAAAACAATACTCGGGGCTGCGCTCTGCTCTCTTTTTCCAGCTAGAGTTGCAGGTCTGCACCACCGTTCAGGCCTATATGTGCCGATTATTATGGGAAAAATTTTGAACTATAGAGATGCATTTAAACTGGGATGGAGGGAGTAAGAATTTTCATGTGAAATAAATCTGCTGATAGTGTTGTTGTTCTTATACCTTTATCATAGTACATCCAGTTTCTTTTCAGCCTTTCTACTATTGATTTTAGTGCTCTTTGATTCATGTAGTGTTTTTCTAAGCAGTAGTAGTATGTAATCCACTTGTAATATGTGTCATTTTAGAGTACAGGAACTCATAAAAATTTCCCTTCTATGACAAGAAATAAACTTCTAATTGTCATAGAAGGCCTGATTTCTTATAGAAGAACTAGAACTAGACAACTAGAGGGACCTCTACTTCTACTTGGATGAAGAATTGAAACCCTAGCTTTTGCTCTATAGGTAGATAATGATCTTCCAGGGGGTCTGCCCCTCTATTTATAGCCCAATGGGATCAACCGTAGCCCTCGGATCAAACTAACCTTGAGCAACGGTTGATATGCATCCTTAGGCGGTAGAGGAAGCTTCTAGAAGGCGATCCAGACCCGTTACTATAGAGGGCCGGCTGGCTAGGAGGTGGGGCCGGCCAGCCCCACTTGGCGGCGTCTTGGCTCCCGCTTCTTTCCCGCGGTCTCTGGTGTCCTCTAGATTCTTCTAGTGCTAGTTTCCAATCCGTTTGTGCCAGGAAACATGTCGTGGTGGGATTCTCCCCTTTCCAAATCGTGTTTTAGTCCCTAGAAAATATAGATTCACTAAAGCTGTGGAATTCAATCAGTTTAATCCTTAAACATATATTGAGTGATGGTTCCAATATGTTCTAGAGTATTCCCATGTTGAATCCCGTTGTGGTGTTGATATCTTTCTCATCAGGGCTCCAAATATAGCAAGTGATAGGTCCATTTTGATCGGCTCAATGAGCTCTTCTCAGTGGTGTATTCCAATTCCATATTTGAGGTACTTTTATTTAGTGAAACTTAAATATTCTGCAAAACAAGTGAGAACACCACAACTCGTGGAACTCGTTAGAATCAAACCCTACAACTATGCTTTATAGTTTATTCCTTATCATTTCATGCAACAGTTGATAGTTATATTTGGAGTTTAGTGGCCACCAACAGTACTCAAGAAACATTTAGCAGAGCAACTATTCATCATTTTCATAAGGGAGATAAACATTCATGAAACATATATAAGCAAAGGGAAATATTTTTGTTTCTTTTATCATATTTAGATTCTTTTTCAATGCAAGCAAAGATAAGCAATAAAATGCATAATTATAAATGCTGAAAATAAATACTTTCCTTAGTGGGGGAGGGAACCTACCCCAAGCTTATCTTTTGCTCAATAATTTGGTGGCTGATATGGATGTTGTTGCCACCACATTACCCATCGCTGGGTCTCTTCTTCTTGAAATGCTTGTAGCTGTTCGATGATTTGTTGGACTATACATGATGTCACACCATGCTCAATGCGAAGTTCGCCAATTGCATTGGTGAGATTGTCGATTTCTTGCCACCGGTTGTGATGCTCCCTATCTCGTGAGGACGAGAAGGATGCTCTTGGCCCCTGAGGACGTGGTGGCTGAGGAGGCATGCCAGTTGAAGTGTCCATGGCATTTGAAGTTGCATCATCTTCCTCCTCACCAACAACTCCTCGGGAAATACCACCTTGCTCAAAGTGAGCAAACTCTGGTCCCTCACGTGCTCTCCTATTTGAACCTGCAACACCTCTTTGCCTACCTCCTTAGTCTAAATCAAAGGTTAATTGGCAGGTCCTATACAACTGATGTTTCTCATTTGGGAGAGGAACCTCAGTTGTATGGCCATGATAAATCATTTTAAGTCCACCTCTTGGACCTCTTTTAAGCATGTGAGCATGAGAAAGATATTCTCCAAAAATTGTTGTTCTAGGTGCAACAATATATTTAAAAGAATGTGTTCCATTTAGCAAGTTCATAGTTTCAGCAAGACGAGTGATTAAAGATGTAAATTGAATGGGTCCATTTCTATCAATTGATCTTTGCCAAAAAGCAATTAAGCATTTAACAAGAGAAACACGAAGTCTATTAACCGTGGCATAAAATAGTTTTAGGTCTATAGCTCTTAGCATATGAACATCATTGCTAGGAAACATTGTTAAACACATCCATTGGTGAATGAAACGAAGAGTTGGATTATGGATTTCTTTAGGTTTTGGGTTTGAACAATCATGTAAAGTGGTTATAGAGGCCCAAAATTCATTTTTATTGAATCTACTTATAGGAGAGTCTAGATCTAGCAAGCATGTGTCATCGAAACCAAGAGCAACATTTAATTGGTTCCATGTGAGATCGAATTCTTGGTTGAACATGTGAAAAGATATTTTCATCATGAGAAAGTTGTAAAGCGCACAAGAACCTATGGTGAGAGATTTAATCTCTAGTTCATCAAATACTTGCCAAAAGCTGGACCAACAAATTGTAGAAAAGATATTATTAAACTCTTGTCCATACTTGCGTTGTGGAGGAGAATCAGGTCCAAAATCCTGGTATGCTCGAAGGAGCGTTCCTGAAGTGAGAGACATTTTTGGTACTCTAGTTGGTTAAACTAGAGACCACTTTCCGGATCGTATGATCTCATTGGGGGTACCATGAGTGCACCAAGATGAGGAACCTCCATTGGCAATTCTTGCTCCTTTTGAGGTTGTTCTTTGCTTGGTGGATTATCCCAAGTGAAATGTGCAGAACCTCCCATTCTCCTTCCTAGAGTAGTATCATCAGATTGGTGGGAGCGTCGAGATGAACTCCCACTTAGAGCTTGCTTCACCTTCTTGAATGTGGACTTAAAAGGGTTCTTCATTTCCTAGAAAACAAGAGAGACACAAGAACAAGACTAGGACAACAAGGATTAGTGTTAGCGTTAGTTGGCCCTAGTTGGCCTTGCGGGTTGGTATTTAAGCTAAGAGAGAAGCTTGATTATGAAGCTAAAAGACAAAATATTTTTGGGTTTTTGGTTTTAGGAACTTGAGAGAGGGCAGCACTACTTCTTAAAAACAGCTAGGAACTTCCATTGAGATATATGAAGAAATAGCAAGGGAAGAGCAAGGAAGAAGTGGTTTGAGCTCGAATGAATTCTGGTTGGGGTGTGTGTGTTTGAGCTCTCCTTGCATGGGTATTTATAGGGGGAGAAAAGAAGATGGTGCAAGCACCATGGAGGAGTCAGTCGACCCCTCCTTGCCTCCTCCTTGTGCAAAAGCACCTTGGATACCTTGCTTTAGCTCTTAGTGGAGACATGGAAGTGTTAGGGCACCAACAAGGGGTCGGCCGACCCCATGATGGACCTTGGCCCCTTTGAATTTTGAGTGTGGCATCCTATGCTCATGAGTGGAAGACAAACAAGCATGGAGAGACACCAGGAATCTCTTGATGCTTGATCTAGTGGAGTGACCTTTAGTTGCTTTTGAGGTGGTGAAAGGAAGACAAGAAATGTCCCCTAAAGCATTCTCAAAATTTGAATTTCATACTACTCAAATCATGGGATTCCGATACAAGAAATTATAGGTGGAGGAGGATGTGACCAAAGGTCCTTAGGGTGGTCAGCCGACCTACCCTAGGCCTCTTTTTCTTTTCTTTTTACTCCACTAAGGTCACATCATGTTCCCCACTAAAGAAAGCTAGATTAGGGTTCTTAGGGGGGTCGGTTGACCCCACCTAGGACCTAACCTAGGTCAGGTTTAATCGCTGATCTACTCTCAAGATTTTATTAAGTCTAAACTTTATTTTAATAAGTTTTAAGAATGATGAAAAAATAAATGAATTGAATGCAAGAATAAATAAAGGAAATAATAAAGATGCAAAAAGATAACTACTGATTTACCTTTCGGCGAGGGCTCCTTGATTTAAGTCCTTGGAGTAGGACTTCTCCTTCTTGTTCATTGTTCCAATGCACTTGTTGGTCCTAGAGATGGAGACCGGGGTGTGTGTAGCTCCTTCTCTTGCCAAACCTGCCTTGGCTTGGTGGATTTATTCTTTATGGTTTCATTTCTCTTGGATACCCAGTGTTGATTCTTTTGGCGTGGAGCTTGAGCTCTTCTCCTTGGTTGATGCACTTTCACATGTTTGTTAACTTTATAACCATTGAAAGCACATTTTACTTTATGGCTTGGGAATTGGAAATGCATTCGGCCTGATCCCACATAGATGACCGCATTGGTGGTGTTGAGGATTGGCCTTCCCAAGATGATGGGAACATCCACATCGGCTCCCATGTCCAAGATGATGAAGTCGGTAGGGACATATTCATATTGGATGTTTACCAAGATGTCCGGACCAAGTCCTTTAGGAAACCGTATGGTTTGATCCGCCATCTGCAAATGAACACATGTAGGGAACAAGGGTCCCCCTAGCAGATTATCATAAGTTACCTTGGACATGATGTTGACACCCGATCCAAGGTCGCAGAAAGCATTGTGGAAGGTTTGTTGTCCAATTGAGCATGATCGTCGGATGGCCTGGATCTTCTACCTTGGTGATGAATGGTGGATCAAAAAGATAGCCCCAATTCTCGGAGTAGAGGTTTACCAAACCTTGTTGTGACCAAGTTAACAGTTTCAATTGGATTTTCCTAGGGATCTTACCTTGTTCTACGGATGGAATAGCTGCAGCTAATTGAGCTAATTGTGTTTCTATCATTTTATTAAAGGTCATTTGATTTTTATAGCATAAGCAAAGCTATCCATTTTCTCACTAAGGTTTTCAAGAACTTTATCATTATCCATCATCTTTTTATTTATACCATCATTAATTTTGGATTGGCCAAGATCAAGATCTTTTAATGAAGGCTGATTATTGTAAGAATTATTGAAATTATTATTGTAACTATTACCTCCATTACCTTATTAGAAGGGGCGTGAATTCCATCCTCCTTGTTGCCTGGATCGATACCCGTTGTTGATGATGATGATGATGAAGTTCACGTCCTCCCTCATTTCAGGGTAGTTATTGCTGTTGACACAAATTATGATCAACTTTTACATAGCTAAAATGTTACCACCAACCTCAGGATCAAGGATAAACAAACACATCATAGGCATATTTTGTCAAATAACTAGTTCCACATGTCCATGAGTGTTTAAATGCAGGAATGAAGAAATCGAGCAAAGGAGAGCCAGTGGGGCCCACATAGGGGGTCGGCCAACCACCCTATGGGCCCACCTAGCTCCCCTCTCAGCCATGATCCAAGAGAAGCATCCCAGAGTGGTTTCCAACCCTTGGATCACTCTGTGCTCTCTCTCAATGGCTCACAAAGATAGCACATGGATCCATGGGCCCACACCAAGGAGATAAACGTGACAACCATCTCAGAATCAACATCCAACATCCATGACAAGTGGGACCAGCACCTGGGAGACCGCAGTGGGCCAGAGCCTCCAAGGGGGGATCGGCCGACCCCCCATCTGGGCCCACCAGGCCCCCACTTGGTCCCTGACCAGTGGGGCCACTTCCAGGAGGTCAGAGGAGGGCCCACCTGCCATAGGGATGGTCAGTCGACCGCCTCTATAGGTCGGTTGGGTCCCTCCAACCGCCATACCCCTTGGCACATGTGGAAATCACCACCATCCATCCCTTGGTCGGTTCAAGGGTCGGTTGGACCCAAGGGTGGAGGATGAAAGGTCCTAGATCACTGACGTGGCGATGGAGTAGCCCCTACTCCACCCCCCTACTATAAATAGAGGGTCACCCCCCCTCTCTACACATGGTGAAGAAGCCTACAAGCTCTATTCCTTAGATTGTTCTAGGATTTAGTCTAGAGTGGGGGTTAGAGTTGAGTCGAGCTACGCTCGGGATTTCAGGAGTTATCTTCTGGAAAGTTTGGTATAGCTCTTGTATCTTTCCTTCTTTGTAAGACTTTACCTTTATCAATATATTATCTTTTCTCTCTACTTTACTTAGTATTTACTTTGAGCATTACTATACTAGATATAGTATTGTTATATGTTTTTGCTCTTTAATAGCCTTTACATTCATAGTCTGTGATCCTTGTGACCTTCCCTGTATGCGATCATTGGCTATCATAGGGTTCTTTGACTATAGATCGTAGTAAAAGTAGAAAGTTGTGTGTAAGCATGGTGCTTATACATCATCTTACCCTTGGTTACCACTTGCTGCATGGATTGTTTGTGGTAGCTAGCAAGAGGTGACAGCCTTGTCTAGTCGTTGTATTCCACCACGTGTTTTTAGGCAAGTTCTTAAAAGGTAAGGCCCTCGTAAAACGAGGGCGCGGTCGGGTGGGAGTTTTGTCCTCCTACTGATCTATCCCCTCGCCTAGCATACATGTATTGAGGAGACAAACTATAGTGTTTAGACTAGTTAATTAGCTAAGTATATTGAAGTAGAGTGAATTGCATAAGAGTCCCTAGTACTCTCTCGTTGTCCTCCCACCTAGCTATTCTATCTAGTCCGTTCTAAGTATCATTTACCTTGGCTTATCCATTCATCAACCCCTTCCTATAACATATATCATTTACCCCCTATACTAGTTGGTACTAAGTTGAGGTACACTCTAGGATCTCTCTCTAATTATCATTTCTAGCCCAACTTTCCCTTAGGAAAATATAAATTACGATACCTTGGAATACTCCTAGGTGAAGTGCTACAACGGTATAATCTGTGCGCTTGCGGATTTATCCAATAGTTATAAGAAATACCAACAAGCATTTCTGGCTCCGTTGCCAGGGAAAGCATAGCCTAGAAATTTTAATTAGATTGAATCCAGAGATTCTCGTTAACTTAGTTATCAATTAGTCACAGGGGCTTACCCCTATCCGTGTCTTCCTTTCTTGTGAAGCTAGACAGTTTATGAGCGGTTTCCAACTGCCGGGAAACTACCTAGAAGATCCTGAGTAGCTGTTGAGGAGGACTAGACGTCGTCAAGTTCCCGCTCAGAGGTTCATCTCGACCCTGAATCCATTCGAGGAAGGAGGCTCTACACCACCACTTAATGAAGCTATGGCCCAGAAGGCGATCTCTGACTTCTCGGCTCCGTCAGCTACCCACGTAGCTCAGGGTCCCGAGGTCAACTTCGGGGATGCCACCTTCGAGCTGAAGCCCACCTTGATCCACATGGTGCAAGCCAACCCATTCTACGGGAAGCCCCATGATGATGTCAATGCTCATATCCAGCACTTCATGGAGTTATGTGGCACTCTCACTATCAAGGGAGTGGTGTCTGACGCCATTTGCCTTCTTCTTTTCCCATTCTCTCTATTGGGGAAGGCGAAGCAATTGTTCTACGCCCACAAAGAAGAAGCCACTATATGGGAGAGGTGTGCCAACGCATTCCTCATGAAGTTATTCCCGACGGGCAAAACCAATGCTCTTCGTGGAAAGATCTCAAGCTTCCAACAACAGTCTGACGAGACGATTCCCGAAGCATGGGAGCGTCTCCGGGAGTACATTCGTGCCTGTCCTCATTATGGATAGACGACTGGCTCCTAATTCAAGGATTCTACCATGGGCTAACCAGCATGACCCGTAGTCACCTTGATGCTGCCGCTGGAGGGGCATTTCTCCAACACACAGTGAGAAATGCCAAGGACCTCATCGAGAAGATGGTAATCAACCAAGGATGGGGTGAGGAACATCTCCAGCCAAAGAGGAGAGGTATGCACACCGTCAATGAGGTGGACATGCTCTCTGTCAAGATGGACCTCCTGATGAAGAAGATAGAATAAAGTTTCCAGAAGGAACGAGAGGCCATCTACCCCATCGCCGCTGCACAAGCTATTGAAGCTGATCCATGGTGCGAGGTGTGTGGACGAAATGATCATTCGGGCAACAATCGCCCCGAGACTTCGAAGTAGGACATGAACTTCATCAGCAACAATAGCAACAATAATGGGTATCAACCCCAATAACAAGGAAACTGGAATTCACACCCTTTCTACCAAGGTAATGGAGGTAATAGCAATTACAATTATTACAATTCTTATAATAATCAACCTTCATTGAAAGATCTTGTTCTTGGTCAATCTAAGATTAATGATGGTATAAATAAAAAGATGATTGCCACTGATTAAGTTCTTGAAAGCTTTGGTGAGAAAATGGATAGCTTCACAACTGCCATGAAAAATCAATTGAGTTTTAATAAAATGCTAGAAACACAATTAGCTTAATTAGCAGCAGCTTTGCCACCCATGGAACAAGGTAAAATTCCTGGGAAACCAGAAGATTCAATTGAGCATTTAAACATGGTAACAACAAAGTTCGGTAAGCCTCCACTTCGCTCCTATTGGGGCTATCTTCTCGATCCTCCCTTCATCATGAAGAAGGAAGATCCAGGCCACCCGACGATCAAATGCTCAATCGGACAACAAACCTTCCACACCACTTTCTGCGATCTCGGATCGGGCGTCAACATCATGTCTAAGGTAACTTATGATAATTTGTTAGGAGGACCTTTGGTCCCCACATGTGTTCGCTTGTAGATGGTAGATCAAACAATAAGGTTTCCCGAGGGACTCACGAGGGATATCTTGGTGAACATCCAAGATGAATACATCCCCACCGACTTCATCATCCTGGACATGGGAGCTAACGTGGAAGTCCCCGTCATCTTGGGAAGGCCCTTCCTCAACACCACCAACGCAGTCATCTATGTTGGATCGGGCCAGATCCACTTCCATTTCCCGAGCCACAAGGTAAAATGTGCTTTCAATGGTTATAAACTTAACAAACAGGCTAAAGCACAACCACCAAGAAGAAGAGTTCGAGCCCTGTGCCAAAAGAAGCAGTACCCGGAGGCCAAGATCAATGAACTCAAGGAGGATGAACCCACCAATCCAAGGCAGGTTTGGAAAGCAAAGGAGGTGCACACACCACGGTCTCCATCTCCGGGACCATCAAGTGCACCCGAGGAATGAACCAGAAGGAGAGTCCTACTCCAAGGACTTAAAATCAAGGAGCCTTCGCCGAAAGGTAAGTCGATAGTTATCTTTTATTTCCCTTCTTACATTTAGTTCAAACCTTTAATTTCTTTCATGCTTAAAATTCAGAAAACTAAAGTTAGATTAAATAAAACTTGAGAATTAGATTAGCATTAAAATTTGACAAAAGGGAGGACCATAGAGTGGTCGGCCGACCACCCTATGCATCCTACCTTGGCTTGTTTAATTAAGGAACATATAGTTTATCTTTATAAAAGAAAAAGGAAAAAAAATGGAGGACTAGGGGGGTTGGCCGATCACCCTAGTTGTCCCATGATCATCCCTCTTTCTTCCCTACCATCCTTTGTCCAAGCATCTCATGATTTGAGTAGTGGGACTTTCAAAAATCAGATTCTTGCTTTGGGAGACATCTCTTTTGTCTTGTCATGCTTTAAAGTACATCAATCACTTTTTGGTTAAAGCATGACACATCCTTGTCTCCCACTACTCCTTGTCCAAAGTGGGGAATCATGACACCTTCCACTTTCACTTTGTCATGCTTTGAAAAAGAAAACACATCAATCACCTTTGATCAAAGCATGACATACCTTTATCCCCCACTACTCTTTGTTTAAAGAGGAGAATCTTGACCACTTTAACTCAACTTTTGATCACATCACAAACTATGCTTCACCTTTCATCAAACACTAGAAAAAGCATGAGTGGAATCCCCACTTTAGGGGGTCGGCCGACCACCCTATGGTCACCTCCTCTCTCTCTTTTGCTTTGTGTAAGGCATCTACTAAAGATAGTGATCATGACACCCAAGGGAATGCCCAAGGGGTGGTCGCCCGACCACCCCATGGTGCCCCCTTGGTGCCATTCCCTTCCCCTATAAAACCCCATGCAAGGAGAGCTCATTCCCTCACACCTCAACCAGAACTCAGTTCTAGCTCAAGCCTCTCCTTGCCTTGTTCTCTCCTCTCTTCGTTCAAGAGAAGTTCTTAGCTTCCAAGAGAAGTAGTGCTGCTCTCACTAGTCCACAAGAAGATATCTTGTCTTCATCAAGCATCTCTTAGCTCAAACTTCTCCCCACAAGGCAAACTAGAAATCCACTTCACACACATCTTCTCCTAGTCTTGCGCTTGTTTCCTTCTTCCTCTCTAGAAGATGAAGAACCCAATGACATCCACATTCAAGAAGATAAAACAAGCTATAAGCGGGAGCTCATCTCGTCGCTCCCACCCATCTGAGGATAGTTCACAAGGAAGAAGAAGGGGAGGTTCTGCCCAATACACTTGGGAGAACGTCCAAACCGAAGAACACCCTCAGGAGGAGGAAGAAGTGCCGATGGAGGTACCTCATATCGAGGCATTCATGGTGCCCCCAATAAGGACCTATGATCAACAGAGCGGTCTCTGGTTCGACCAACTAGAGTACCAAAGGTATCTCTCTCTTCGAGATCGATCTTTCGAGCACATAAGGATATTGGATCTGAGTCTTCTCTCCAATGCAGTTATGACCACCGAGTTTGACACTATCTTTTCTGCTATTGGTTGGTCTAGCTTTTGACAAATAAAAGAGTTTGGAATTGAGTTGCTCTCCATAGAATTCTTATTCTCTCTCCATGTCTCTAATGTTGGAATTTCCTTTTGCATGTTTAATCAAAGTCATAGCTTAACTTGGAGTCATCTAAACACTGCTCTTGGCTTTGAAAATTCATGCTTGATAAATTTAGACCCTGCCATGCGTAGATTTAACAAGAGGAAATTTTGGTTCGCTATCTCTCCTCTAAAAGATTTCTCAAATCCTAAACCTGAGGAAATTCATAATCAACCCTTCGTTTCATACATCTTTGGATAAAAATGACTTTGTTTCATGGAAGCAAGGCTAGCTTGATAAGTGACATGGAATTAAAATTGCTTTATGCCATGGTAAACAAAATTCAAATCTCTCCTGTAAAATGCTTAGTGGAATTTTGGCAAAGTTCAATTGAGAGTAATGACTCTATTAAATTCACATCTTTTATTACTTGTCTTGCCGAATCCATGAACCTGCTAAATGGTACTCAACCCTTTGTTTACATCTCTGCTCCTATAGCTCTAATCTCAGAAGAATATCTTGCAACTACTCAAATGTTAAAAAGAGATGCCAATGGTGAACTTAAAATGATTTACAGTGGCCATACAATTGAGGTGCCTCTTCCAAATAGACAACTTCAGTTGTATAGGACCCGTAAGCTAACCCTTGATCTAGATCAAGGCATTCAGACAGGAGAGTTCAGGAGGGGCTTTACTTTGTTCATCTTGAGCAAGGTGGTCCTTCCCGAGGAGCTATTGGCGAGGAGGAGGAGGATGCATCTTCCGATCCCATGCACACTTCTAGTTGCATGCCTCTTCGACCATCACGCCCGCAACGAGCGCGAGCATCCTTTTCGTCCACACGAGAAAGGGAGCATCGTGAACAGCGGCAACAATTCGATCATCTCACCAACATCTTTGATGAACTGCGTGTTGAGCACGATGAGACAGCACGCATCGTCCAGCAAACTGCCGAAGACATCCAAGCAATGAAAGAAGAACAGTACCGGCATTGGGACCTATGGCGGCAACGACATCCACATCCGCCGCATTACTAAGCAAAGGACAAGCTTGGGGGAGGTTCCCTCCCCCACTAAGGTAAGTTTTTAATTTCAACATTCATATTTATGCATTACCTTGCTTATCTTTGCTTTGCATTTAAAAAAAATCTACATATGATAAAATAAAATAAAAAGACTTTCTCTACTCCACTCTCACATGTTCTATGAAAGTTAATATCTCCTATGGAAATGATGAATAGTTGCTCTGCTGAATGTTTCTCTAGTACTTAGTTTACAACTTGGTATTTCTCTAAGTATGGATTACTTGGCTTAAAAGAAACCATCATGAACCTCAAACTTTTGTGGGTTGTGAATGTCGTAACTAAGTCTAAGTTGTTGTGAGATATGATATGGCAAGATAAGAGCTGCTATAATTTTGTTCTAAGCAAGAATGACTATCAGAGCTTTATTTATTAAAATGATAAAAACACTTTGTTGTTCCTCAATGGTGAAAATTCCTACCAAAGTCATACATGCTCTTTCATGATATAAGCTTTCTACATAAGCTGCTTACTTTGTATTGAGTTTGGTCAAGTTTTGTGACCCTTGTTGAGAGATTTATTATGCTCTCAAGGTCAAGATCACGTACACGCCACATATACATGCTGCTTCTACACTAGAAGTACGCAGAAACATGACTTACATTTCCACATAGTTCATACTCCATGCTCTAATAGAAAAAAATTCTCTCTAGTTTGTTGCTAGTAAATGAGACATAGACTATGCAAAATTATGAATAAAAAATTAAAGGGCATTCTAAAGTCCCAAATTTATGAGCATTCCAAAGCTCTTTGAAAAAAATATATTATTAAGATAGCTATGTCTCAAAATAATAAGTTAGGAAAGAGAGATCATCCAAATACAGGAGTATTGATCAATTGCCATGCTTCCACACACTTGCACATCTTGATCTAAGAGTATGACATTTCTCTCCTTGGATCCGGAATTTGACTTTACAATATATGCAAGGTAAGTTTGCTACATCTTTTGATCCCTACCTATAGCTCCACATAAGCTTTAGAGATAGGATGAAAGAAGGCAAACTTTGATATATGCCTTGGTGAGGAATCATACACCTTATGAGCGACTCGAGAGTACCATTTGAGGAACACTAAGTTTTCTTTTACAAAATTTTGCAAAACCTCTGATATGAAACTTGTGAAAGAATGAGAAAACTAGTGCTCAAGTCAAGTTGTTCTATCTCTCAACCTCTCAAGACAAGGGATAAAGCTATAAGCCCCATGAAGGACTAAGGTAATATGGGTGAGTCTTATTTGCTAATTTTTCTATTCAAAACGGAAGTATGATTGTTGTAGATTTAGTACTCTTGAAATATGAAGCATAGTAGCAACTCCTGATCCATCAAGCTAAGTTTGATTGTTTTCTTGGGATGAGCAAAGGTTAAGCTTGGGGGATCTTGTTGGCACAAATTATGATCAACTTTTACATAGCTAAAATGTTGCCACTAACCTCAGGATCAAGGATAAACAAACACATCATAGGCATATTTTATCAAATAACTAGTTCCACATGTCCATGAGTGTTTGAATGCAGGAATGAAGAAATGTAGCAAAGGAGAACCAGTGGGGCCCACATAGGGGGTCGGCCGACCACCCTATGGGCCCACCTAGCTCCCCTCTCAGCCATGATCCAAGAGAAGCATCCCAGAGTGGTTTCCAACCCTTGGATCACTCTGTGCTTTCTCTCAACGGCTCACAAAGATAGCACATGGATCCATGGGCCCACACCAAGGAGATAAACGTGACAACTATCTCAGAATCAACATCCAACATCCATGACAAGTGGGACCAGCACTTGGGAGACCGCAGTGGGCCAGAGCCTCCAAGGGGGGATCGGCCGACCCCCCATCTGGGCCCACCAGGCCCCCACTTGGTCCCTGACCAGTGGGGCCACTTCCAGGAGGTCAGAGGAGGGCCCACCTGCCATAGGGGCGGTCGGCCGACCGCCTCTATAGGTCGGTTGGGTCCCTCCAAGCGCCATACCCCTTGGCACATGTGGAAATCACCACCATCCATCCCTTGGTCGGTTCAAGGGTCAGTTGGATCCAAAGGTGGAGGATGGAAGGTCCTGGATCGCTGACGTGGCGATGTAGTAGCCCCTACTCCACCCCCCTACTATAAATAGAGGGTCACACCCCCCTCTCTACACATGTTGAAGAAGCCTACAAGCTCTATTCCTTAGATTGTTCTAGGATTTAGTCTAGAGTGGGAGTTAGAGTTGAGTCGAGCTGCGCTCGAGATTTCCGGAGTTGTCTTCTGGAAAGTCTGGTATGGCTCTTGTACCTTTCCTTCTTTGTAAGACTTTACCTTTATCAATATATTATCTTTTCTGTCTACTTTACTTAGTATTTACTTTGAGCATTACTATACTAGATATAGTATTGTTATATGCTTTTGCTCTTTAATAGCCTTTACATTCATAGTCTGTGATCCTTGTGACCTTCCCTGTATGCGATCATTGCCTGTCATAGGGTTCTTTGACTATAGATCGTAGTAAAAGTAGTAAGTTGTGTGTAAGCGTAGTGCTTATACATCATCTTACCCTTGGTTACCGCTTGCTGCACGGATTGTTTGTGGTAGCTAGCAAGAGGTGACAGCCTTGTCTAGTCGTTGTATTCCACCACGTGTTTTAGGCAAGTTCTTAAAAGGTAAGGCCCCCGTAAAACGAGGGCGCGGTCGGGTAGGAGTTTTGTCCTCCTACTGATCTATCCCCTCGCCTAGCATACTGCTATTTAGGAGGCAAACTATAGTGTTTAGACTAGTTAATTAGCTAAGTATATTGAAGTAGAGTGAATTGCATAGGAGTCCCTGGTACTCTCTCGTTGTCCTCCCACCTAGCTATTCTATCTAGTCCGTTCTAAGTATCATTTACCTTTGGCTTATTCATTCATCAACCCCTTCCTACAACATATATCATTTACCCCCCTATACTAGTTGGTACTAAGTTGAGGTACTCTCTAGGATCTCTCTCTAATTATCATTTGTAGCCCAGCTTTCCCTTCGGAAAATATAAATTACGATACCTTGGAATACTCCTAGGTGAAGTGCTACAACGGTATAATCTGTGCGCTTGCGGATTTATCCAATAGTCATAAGAAATACCAACAATTGCCCGAATCATCGTTTCCCCGCACACCTCGCAGCATGGATCGACTTCAATAGCTCGTGCGGCGGCAGTGGGTTGGATGGCCTCTTGTTCCTTCTTAGGACCTTTTTCTATCTTCTTCATCAAGAGGTCCATCATGGCAGAGAGCATGTCCACCTCATTGACGGTGTGCATACCTCTCTTCTTTGGCTGGAGACGTTCCTCACCACATCCTTGGCTAATCACCATCTTTTTGATGAGGTCCTTGGCATCCCTTACTATGTGTTGAAGGAATGCCCCTCCAGCAGCAGCATCAAGGTGACTCTAGGCCATGTTGGTCAGCCCATGGTAGAAACCTTGAATCAGGAGCCAATCTTTTATCCCATGATGAGGACAGGCATGAATGTACTCCTAGAGACAGCCCATGGTCAGATTGTTGTTGAAAGCTCGAAATTTTCTCGCAAAGGGCATTGGTCTTGCCCGTCGGGAAGAATTTCTTGAGGAATGCATTAGCACACCTCTCCCAAGTGGTGGCTTATTCTTTGTGAGCATAGAACTATTGCTTCGCCTTTCCCAGCAATGAGAATGGGAAAACACAAAGATGAATGGCGTCAGACGCCACCCCTTTGATTTTAAACGTGCCACACACCTCCATGAAGTGTTGGAGATGGGAATTGGTATCCTCACGTGGCTTTCCATAAAATAGGTTGGCTTGTACCATGTGGATCATGGTTGGCTTCAACTCAAAGGTGGCATCCCCTATATTAACGTCAGGGCCCTCAGCTACGTGAGTAGCGGACGGGCCCGAGAAGTCGGAAATCGCCTTTTGGGCCATAGCTTCCTTAAGCGGTGGTGCAGAGCCTCCTTCCTGGAATGGGTTTAGGGTTGAAACGATGCTTTGAGGGGGATCTCGATGACGTTTAGTTCTCCTCAACAGTTGCTCGGGATCTTCTACAAAATTTCCTAATAGTTGGAAACCATTCATTGTTGGTATTTCTTTTGACTATTGGATAAATCCGCAAGCGCATAGATTATACCATTGTAGCACTTCACCTAGGAGTATTCCAAGGTATCATAATTTATATTTTCCCAAGGGAAAGCTAGGCTAGAAATGATAATTAGAGAGAGATCTTAAAGAGCACCTCAATTTAGTACCAACTAGTATAGGGGGTAAACGATATATGTGATACGAAGGGTTGATGAATGAATAAGCCAAGGTAAATGATACTTAGAACGGACTAGATAGTATAAATAGGTGGGAGGACAACGAGAGAGTAAAGGGACTCCTATGTAATTCACTCTACTTCAATATACTTAGCAAATTAATTAGTCTAAACACTATAGTTTGTCTCCTGAATACATGTATGCTAGGCGAGGGGATAGATCAGTAGGAGGACAAAACTCCTACCAGACCGCGCTCTCTTCTTACGGGGGGCCTTACCTTTTAAGAACTTGTCTAAGAACACGTGGTGGAAAACAAAGACTAGACAAGGCTGTCACTCTCTTGCTAGCTACCATAAACAATCCGTGCAACAAGAGGTAACCAAGGATAAGATGATGTATAAACACCACGCTGACACACAACTTATTACTACTTTGACTATGACCTATAACCAAAGCACCCTATAACAGGCAATGATCGCATACGGGAAAGGCCACAAGGATCACAGACTATTGATGTAAAGGCTAGTAATAAGCAAAAGCATATAACAATACTATAGTAATGCTCAAAGTAAATACTAAGTAAAGTAGAGGAAAGTAATATATTGAATAAGATAAAGTCTTACAAAGAAGGAAAGATACAAGAGCTATACTAGACTTTCCAGAAGACGACTCCGGAAATCCCGAGCGCAGCTCGACTCAACTCTAACTCTCACTCTAGACTAACTACTAGAATAATCTAAGGAATAGAGCTTGTAGGCTTCTTCACCATGTGTAGAGAGGGGGGTATGAGCGTCTATTTATAGTGGGAGGTGGAGTAGGGGCTACTCCATCGCCATGTCATCGATCCAGGGGCTTCAAATTTCCACCCTTGGATCCAACCGCCTCTAAACCGACTTGGAGTGGATGGTTGTGATCTTCAGCATGTGTTAAATAGGTATGGCGGTTACTGGGGCCTGAATCGACCTAGGGGGAGGTCGGCCGACCCCCCTATGGCTTGTGGACCATGCCATCACCTTGTAGAAGGAGCCCCACTGGTCAGGGGCCAAGTGAGGGGCTGGTGGGCCTAGTGTGTGGTCGGCCGACCCCCCCTTGGGGTCTCTATCCGACCTCGGTCTTCTAGATGCCGATCCCACTTGTCATTGGTGTTGGTTGTTGGTTCGGAGGTAATTGTCTCGTTGATCTCCTTGATGTGGGCCCATGGATCCATGTGCTTTGCATGTGAGCCGTTGGGAGAAAGCACAAAGTGATCCAAGGGTTGGAATTCACTCTGAGGTGCTTCTCCTAGATCATGGCCGAGGGGGGAGAGCTGGTGGGCCCATAGGGAGGTCGAACGACCCCCTATGTGGGTCCCACTAGCTCTCCTTTACTCCATTTCTTCCATCCTGCAATCACATACTTCATGGACATGTGGAACTTTTTGTTTGATAAAGTATGTTCATGATGTGATTGTTTTATCCTTGATTCTGAGGTTGTTGACATCATTTTAGTTATGTAAAAATGCATCATTTTTGGTGCCAACAAGATCCCCCAAGCTTAACCTTTGCTCGTCCTGAGCAAACAATCAAACTTAGCTTGATGGATCAGGAGTTGCTACTATGCTTCATATTTCAAGAGTACTAAATCTACAACAATCATACTTCTCTTTTGAATGAAAAAATTAGCAATAAAGACTCACCTATATTACCTTAGTCCTCCATGGGGCTTATAGCTTTATCCTTTTTCTTGGGAGGTTGAGAGATAGAACAACTTGACTTGAGCACTAGTTTTCTCATTCTTTCACAAGTTTCATATCGGAGGTTTTGTAAAATTTTATAAAAGAAAGACTTAGTGTTCCTCAAATGGTATTCTCGAGTCACTCATAATTTGTATGATTCCTCACCAAGGTACATATCAAAGTTTGCATTCTTTTTCATCCTACTCTAAAGACTTATGTGGAGCTATAGGTAGGGATCAAAGATGTAGCAAACTTACCTTGCTTATATTGTAAAGTCAAATTCCGGATCCAAGGAGAAAAATGTCATACTCTTAGATCAAGATGTGCAAGTGTGTGGAAAACATGGCAAATGATCAATACTCCTCTATATGATCTCTCTTTCCTAACTTATTATTTTGAGACATAGCTATCTTTTTAATTTTCTATGAGCTTTGAAAATGCTCATCATTTTTTTTCGTGAGCTTTGATGTGCTCATTTTTCTAAAACTTGGGACTTTGATGTGCCCCTATATTTTTTTCATAATTTTGCATAGTCTATGTCTCATTTACTAGCAACATACTAGAGAGAGAATTTCTATTAGAGCATGGAGCATGAACTATGTAGAAAATGTAAGGCATGTTTCTGTGTACTTTCAGTGTAGAAGCAGCATGTATATGTGGCGTGTACGTGATCTTGATCTTGGGAGCATGATAAATTTCTCAACAAGGGTCACAAAACTTGACCAAACTCAACACAAAGCAAGCAGCTTATGTAGAAAGCTTATATCATGAAAGAACATATATGGCTTTGGTAGGAATTTTCACCATTGAGGAACAAAAAGTGTTTTATCATTTTAATAAATAAAACTCCGATAGTCATTCTTGCTTAGAATAATATTATAGCATGTCTTATCTTGTCATATCATGTCTCACAACGACTTAGACTTAGTTACAACATTTGCAACCCACAAAAGTTTTAGGTTCATGATGGTTTCTTTTAAGCCAAGTAATCCATACTTAGAGAAATATCAAGTTATAAACTAAGTACTAGAGAAACATTTAGTAGAGCAACTATTCATCATTTCCATAAGAGATATAAATTTTTATGGAAGATGTGAGAGTAAAGAGAAGTCTTTTTATTCTTTTTATCATATGTAGATATTTTATTTATTTTTTTAGATGCAAAACAAAGATAAGCAAGGAGAGTGCATGAATGTAAATGCTGAAATAAAATACTTACCTTAGTGGGGGAGGGAACCTCCCCCAAGCTTATCCTTTGCTCAATATGGTGGTGGCTGATATGGATGTAGTTGCCACCCCAAAGTCCACTACCGGTTTTGTTCTTCTTGCAATGCTTGGATTTGTTTGGCAGTTTGCTGGACTATGTCTGTTGT
Organism: Microstegium vimineum; assembly: GCA_022036555.1. NCBI lineage: Eukaryota > Viridiplantae > Streptophyta > Magnoliopsida > Poales > Poaceae > Microstegium > Microstegium vimineum. Next base: position 20,978,535 of record CM039130.1, on the reverse strand, counting down.
CACACCATGCTCAACGCGAAGCTCGCCAAAAGCATTGGTGAGATGATCAAATTGTTGCCGCCGTTCCCGATGCTCCCTATCTTGTGTGGACGAGAAGGATGCTCGTGGTCCTTGCGGACGTGGTGGCCGAGGAGGCATGCCACTAGAAGTGTGCAAGGGATTGGAAGATGCATCATCTTCCTCCTCACCAACAGCTTCTCGGGAAGGACCACCTTGCTCAAGATGAACAAAGTATAGCCCCTCCTGAGCTCTCCTGTCTAAACCTACAAAACCTATTTTCCCAATTCCTTGATCTAAATCAAGGGTTAGCTTATGGGTCCTATACAACTTACGTTGCCTATTTGGAATAGGAACTTCAGTTGTATGTCAACTATAGATCATTTTGAGTTCACCTTTGGGATCTCTTTTTAGCATTTGAATAGTTGTAAGATATTATTCCAAAATTACTGCTCTAGGTGAAGAGATATAATCAAAAGGGTAAGTGTCATCTAGCAAGTTCATGGATTCAGCAAGACGAGTAATTAAAGATGTGAATTGTATAGGTTCATTACTCTCAATTGAACTTTGCTAGAATTCTACCAAGCATTCTACAGGAGAGATTTGAATTTTATTGGCCATAACATAAAACAATTTTAATTTCGTGGTACTTAACATGCTAGCAATACTTCCAGGAAACAAAGTCATATTCATCCAAAGATGCATGAAACAAAGGGTTGGATTATGAATTTCCTCAGGTTTGGGATTTGAGCAATCATTCAAGGTAGAGATAGACAACCAAAATTTTCATTTGTTGAATCTACGCATGGCAAGATCTAAATCAAGCAACCATGAATCATCAAAGCCAAGAGCAACATTTAGATGACTCCAAGTGAGACTAAAGCTTTGATTAAACATGTGAAAAGATATTCCATCATTAGAGACTTGTAGAGAACACAAGAACTCTATGGTGAGCAACTCAATTCCAAGTTCATCTACTTGCCAAAAGCTAGACCAACCAATGGTAGAAAAGATAGTATCAAATTCGGTGTTCATACCTACATTGGAGATAAGAATTGGATTCAATATCCTTGTATGCTCAAAAGATCGATCCCGAAGAGAGAGATATCTCTGGTACTCTAGTTGGTCAAACCAGAGTCCACTTTGTTGATCATAGGTCCTCATCGGGGGAACCATGAATGCCCCAATATGAGGTACCTCCATCGGCGATTCTTCCTCCTCCTGAGGTTGTTCTTCGGTTTGGACGTTCTCCCAAGTATATCGGGCAAAACCTCCCCTTCTTTCTTGGGAAGTATCCTCGGATTGGTGGGAGCGTCGAGATGAGCTCCCACTAAAGGCTTGTTTTGCTTTCTTGAATACGGATCTCAGAGGGTTCTTCGTCTTCTAGAGAGAAGAGGGTAGGACAAGGTTTTGTGTAGAGTGGATTTCCTAGCTTGCCTTTTGGAGAGAGATTTGAGCTGAGAGAAGCTTTGATGAAGACAAGATATCTTCTTGTGGATTTGAGAGAGCAGCACTACTTCTCTTGAGAGTTAAGAACTTCAATAGAGAGAAGAGAGCAAGGCAAGGAGTGGTTTGAGCTCGAACTGGATTTTGGTTGAGGTGTGAGGAATTGAGCTCCCCTTGCATGGTATTTTATAGGGGAAGAAGATGGCACCAAGGGGGCACCATAGGGAGGTCGGCTGACCCCCTATGGGCGTGCCATTGGGTGCTATGAACACTAGCTTTAGGAGATGCCTTACACAAAGCAAAAGAGAAAGGAAGAGGTGCCAACATGTGGTCGGCCGACCCCCTAAAGTGGGGATTCCACTCATACTTTTTCTAGTGCTTGGTGAAAGGTAAGGCATGCTATGTGATGTGAGCAAAAGCTGAGCTAAAGTGCTCAAGATTCTCCTCTTTAAAAAAAGAGTAGTGGGAGACAAAAGTATGTCATGCTTTGATCAAAGGTGATTGATGTGTTTTCTTTTTCAAAGCATGACAAAGTGAAAGTGAAAGTGTCATGATTCCCCACTTTGAACAAGGAGTAGTGGGAGAAAAGAGTGTCATGCTTTAACCAAAAGTGATTGATGTACTTTAAAGCATGACAAGGCAAAAGAGATGTCTCCTAAAGCAAAATCTGAATTTTGAATTTCTCACTACTCAAATCATGAGATGCTTGGACAAAGGAAGGTGGGGAAGAAAGAGAGATGACCAAAGGCTACCTAGGGTGGTCAGCCAACCCCTATAGGTCTCATTGTTTTTATAAAGGTCACATTGTGTTCCCCATTTAATCAAGCCAGGATAGGGTACATAGGGGTGGTCGGCCGACCCCCCCTATGGGCCTACCCTTTGTCAAATTTTAGAGCTAAGCTAATCTCAAGTTTTAATCTATAAATTATTTATTTAGTTTTATATTTTAAGCATTATAGGAATTGAAGAATTTAACTAAATGCAAGAAGGGAAATAAGGAAAATAAAAGATAACTACCGACTTACCTTTCGGCGAAGGCTCCTTGATTTTAAGTCCTCGGAATAGGACTCTCCTTCTTGTTCATTCCTTGGGTGCACTTGATGGCTCCAGAGATGGAGACCGTGGTGTGTGCACCTCCTTTGCTTTCCAAGCCTGCCTTGGATTAGCGAGCTCGTCCTCCTTGAGTTCATTGATCTTGGCCTCCTGGTATTGCTTTTTTTGGCATGGAGCTTGAACTCTTCTTCTTGGTGGATGTGCCTTAACCTGTTTGTTAAGTTTATAACCATTGAAAGCACACTTTACCTTGTGACTTGGGAACTAGAAGTGGATTTGGCCCGATCCCACATAGATGACCGCATTGGTGGTGTTGAGGAATGGCCTTCCCAAGATGACGGGAACATCCACATTGGCTCCCATGTCCAGGATGATGAAGTCAGTGGGGATGTACTCATCTTGGATGTTCACCAAGATATCCCTCGCAAGTCCCTCGGAAACCTCATTGTTTGATCCGCCATCTACAAACGAACACATGTAGGGAGAAAGGGTCCCCCTAATAGATTATTGTACGTTACCTTGGACATGATGTTGACTCCCGATCCAAGGTCGCAGAAGGCATTGTGGAAGGTTTGTTGTCTGATTGAGCATTTGATCGTCGGGTGGCCTGGATCTTCCTTCTTCATGATGAAGGGAGGATCGAGAAGATAGCCCCAATAGGAGCGAAGTGGAGGCTTACCGAACCTCGTTGTAACCATATTCACATGCTCAATTGAATCCTTTGGTTTCCCAGGAATCTTACCTTGTTCTATAGATGACATAGCTGCTGCTAATTGAGCTAATTGTGTTTCTAGCATTTTATTAAAGCTCAATTGATTTTTCATTGTAGTTGCAAAGCTATCCATTTTCTCACCAAATTTCCAAGAACTTTATCAGTGGCAATCATCTTTTTTATTTATACCATCATTAATTTTTGATTGACCAAGAACAAGATCTTTCAATGAAGGTTGATTATTATAAGAATTGTAATTATTGTAATTGTTATTACCTCCATTACCTTGGTAGAAGGGGCGTGAATTCCAGTTTCCTTGTTGTTGGGATCGATACCCGTTGTTGTTGTTGTTGTTGCTGATGAAGTTCACGTCCTCCTTCGATGTCTCGAGGCAATTGTTGCCCGAGTGATCATTTTCTCCGCACACCTCGCACCATGGATCGGCTTCAATAGCTTGTGCGGCGGCGATGGGGTAGATGGCCTCTCGTTCCTTCTTAGAACTTTCTTCTATCTTCTTCATCAGGAGGTCCATCTTGGCAGAGAGCATGTCCACCCCATTGACGGTGTGCATACCTCTCCTCTTTGGCTGGAGACGTTCCTCACCCCATCCTTTGGTTGATCACCATTTTCTCGATGAGGTCCTTGGCATTCCTCACTGTGTGTTGGAGAAATGCCCCTCCAGCGGCAGCATCAAGGTGACTACAGACCATGCTAGATAGCCCGTGGTAGAATACTTGAATCAAGAGCCAATCGTCTATCCCATGATGAGGACAGGCACGAATGTACTCTTGGAGACGCTCCCATGCTTCGGGAATCGTCTCGGCAGACTGTTGTTGGAAGCTTGAAATCTTTCCACAAAGAGCATTGGTTTTGCCCGTCAGGAAGAACTTCTTGAGGAATGCGTTGGCACACCTCTCCCATGTAGTGGCCTATTCTTTGTGGGCGTAGAACCATTGCTTTGCCTTCCCCAATAACGAGAATGGGAAAAGAAGAATGCAAATGGCGTCAGACGCCACTCCCTTGATAGTAAAGGTGCCACACAACTCCATGAAGTGCTGGAGGTGAGCATTGGCATCCTCATGGGGCTTCCCGCAAAATGGATTGGCTTGCACCATGTGGATTAGGGCGGGCTTCAGCTCGAAGGTGGCATCCCCGAAGTTGACCTCAGGGCTCTGAGCTATGTGGGTAGCGGACGGTGCTGAGAAGTCAGAGATCGCCTTCTGGGCCATAACTTCCTTGAGTGGTGGTGTAGAGCCTCCTTCCTCGAACGGATTCAGGGTCAAGATGAACCTTTGAGGTGGAACTTGACGACGTCTAGTTCTCCTCAACAGCTACTCGGGATCTTCTAGATAGTTTCCCGGCAGTTAGAAAATACTCATACACTATCTGGCTTCACAAGAAAGGAAGACACAGACAGTGGCAAGCCCCTATGACTAATTGATAACTAAGTTAATGAGAATCTCTGGATTCAATCTAATTAAAATTTCTAGGCTAAGCTTTCCCTGGCAACGGCGATAGAAATGCTTGTTGGTATTTCTTATGACTATTCGATAAATCCGCAAGCGCACAGATTATACCGTTGTATCACTTCACCTAGGAGTATTCCAAGGTATCGTAATTTATATTTTCCCAAGGGAAAGCTAGGCAAGAAATGATAATTAGAGAGAGATCTTAAAGAGCACCTCAACTTAGTACCAACTAGTATAGGGGGTAAACGATATATGTGATAGGAAGGGTTGATGAATGAATAAGCCAAGGTAAATGATACTTAGAACGGACTAGATAGTATAAATAGGTGGGAGGACAACGAGAGAGTAAAGGGACTCCTATGTAATTCACTCTACTTCAATATACTTAGCAAATTAGTTAGTCTAAACACTATAGTTTGTCTCCTCAATACAAGTATGCTAGGCGAGGGGATAGATTAGTAGGAGGACAAAACTCCTACCAGACTACACCCTCTTCTTACGGGGGCCTTACCTTTTAAGAACTTGCTTAAGAACACGTGGTGGAATACAAAGACTAGACAAGGCTGTCACCCTCTTGCTAGCTACCACAAACAATCCGTGGAACAAGCGGTAACCAAGGCTAAGATGGTGTATAAACACCACTCTTACACACAACTTGTTACTTTGACTATGATCTATAACCAAAGCACCCTATAACAGGCAATGATCGCATATGGGAAAGGCCACAAGGATCACAGACTATTGATGTAAAGGCTAGTAATAAGCAAAAACATATAACAATACTATAGTAATGCTCAAAGTAAATACTAAGTAAAGTAGAGGAAAAGTAATATATTGAATAAGATAAAGTCTTACAAAGAAGGAAAGATACAAGAGCTATACTAGACTTTCGAGAAGACGACTCCGGAAATCCCAAGCGCAGCTCGACTCAACTCTAACTCTCACTCTAGACTAACTACTAGAGAAATCTAAGGAATAGAGCTTGTAGGCTTCTTCACCATGTGTAGAGAGGGGGGTATGAGACTCTATTTATAGTGGGAGGTGGAGTAGGGGCTACTCCATTGCCAAGTCATCGATCTAGGAGGCTTAAAATCTCCACCTTTGGATCCAACCGCCTCTAAACTGACTTGGAGTGGATGGTTGTGATCTTCAGCATGTGTTAAATAGGTATGGCGGTTACTAGGGCCTGAACCGACCTAGGGGGAGGTCAGCCGACCCCCCCTATGGCCTGTGGGCCATGCCATCACCTTCTAGAAGCAGCCCCACTGGTCAGGGACTAGGTGAGGGGCTGGTGGGCACAGTGTGGGGTCGGTCGACCCCCCCTTGGGGTCCCTGGATCAAGAATGGCACACTTTTACATAACTAAAATGCTACCAACAAACTCAGGATCAAGGATAAAACAATCACATCATGAGCATATTTTATAAAATAACAAGTTCCACATGTCCATGAGTATTTGATTGCAGAAATGGAGCAAAGGAGAGCCAGTGGGACCCACATAGGGGGTCGACCGATCTCCCTGTGGGCCCACCAGCTCCCCTCCCTGGCCATGATCTAGGAGAAGCACCTTAGAGTGAATTCCAACCCTTGGATCACTCTGTGCTTTCCCCCAATGGCTCACATACAAAGCACATGGATCCATGGACCCACACCAAGGAGATCAACGTCACAAGCACCACAGAACAAACAACAATCACCAATGACAAGTGGGACCAGCACCTGGAAGGATAAGGTGGGCCAGAGACCCCAAGGGGGGTCGACCGACCTCCCTATGGGCCCACCTAACCCCCACTTGGTCCCTGACCAGTGGGGATGCATCTAGAAGACCGAAGGTGGCCCACAGGCCATAGGGGGGGTCAGTCGACCTCCCCCTAGGTCGGTTTAGCACCTGCCAACTGCCATACTCACTAACACATGTTGGAAATCAACACCAACCATCTTAAGGCGGTTCAGAGTCGGTTGGATCCAAGGGTGGAGAATTGAAGCCTCCTGGATCGATGACATGGCGCTCGAGTAGCCCCTACTCCACCTCCCACTATAAATATGTCGATGAAATATGCGTCGCAGTCTACCTAGGGGGTACCCTACGGTAGTAGATTGTAGGCGGAGGTGTGGCGACAACGATCAAGCGTAACACAGAGAGCGTAGACATGATGATTTATACAGGTTCAGGCCGGCAAATCGCCGTAATACCCTACGTCCTGTGTTCTGGTGGCTGGATTGATATGAGTACTAGGTTACACGAGGTGTAGATGAGATCTAAGGAATTGTGAGAGAGAGTTTTCGAGGGGTCCCTACTCGCCTTATATAGCCGGGGAGCAGGGTTACAGTTTCCATATCCTAACAGATTATGATCGGTCCCTTAAGGCAAGGGATCTGAATCTATCCACTAGGATCTTCCTTGGTGAGCAAGGCTTCCCTGGAGCCCTTGGCGAGCACGACGGGCTGGTCGCGTGCCACAAGGCCTCGTGAGCTGGACCGTCTTCTGGTCGGTAGGCCCATAAGGTCCCTGGGGATATGCCAAGGTAATATCCCCAACAAGTCCCCGAGCACGTTATATTCTTCTAGCGAGGCCGCAGCACTGTCCTTGGAGGTGTTCATCTGGTCACCATCATGGGGAGTCATCATTGCAGAGTCCCGACTAGGTCGGCTAGTCGAGATATTGCTTGGGGAAGTCTCCCAACCAGGTGGGGCTGGTCGAGAGCATCATAGCTTGATGCGCAAGCAAGTCACCTTATTGGATGTTGCGGATGCTTGACAGAAGAATGTGATGTGCTCAAGAAGAAAAACTTTTGAAAAAGTCCTTTCCGCTAGGTGAAGTGTACCCACTTAGGCTCTGCAAAGAACAAACAAAAACAACACAACGTTGTCGAGAAGAAAATCAGTACATTCACCGCTAGGTGAAGTGTTCCCACTTAGTCCCCGAGCTTGGTAGCAAGTGAAGTATGCACGTGGTGCCAAGCTTTATAAAAAGATGCATAAAATTTGTAACTAAAGACTGAAGCATAAGTTTTATATAAAACGACTGCGAATACCCGTAGTCCTCGAGCCTGATGTAAGAAACTAGGAGGTTCTTGTATCAGGATCATATATTAAAGACTGAAACATAAGTTTTAGATAAAATGACTGCAAATACCCGTAGTCCCCGAGCCTGATGTAAGAAACTAGGAGGTTCTTGTATCAGGATCATATATTAAAGACTGAAATATAAGTTTAGTAAGAAATGACTGCGAATACCCGTAGTCCCCGAGCCTGATGTAAGAAGCTAGGGGGTTCTTGCATCGGGGTCATGTTGTTTTGTTCACAGTCCCCGAGTGTTTTGCTGTTTCGCATCGCCTTGCCTTGTGGCGCGGTTGCAGTCCCCGAGCTTGGCTCGATGTAGTTTGGACAAAGTCCCCGAGCCTAGTCGGGTTTGCGACCGGGTGGCTTGAGTCGTTGTTGCGGTCGACAAAGTCCCGAGCATTACTGTTCCTAAAATTTTGTGGGGCTTGCCGATGAGTCTACTGTAGCAATGTTACTGTAGCTGTAGAAAAAAGATCATAACATGATTGGACGTCCAGTCCCCGGATTGTGGTGTTAGTGCTATTTCGGAAACCATTAACCGTAAATTGGGGAAATTAATTGGAAGTAAATCTGAAATGAGAGGAAAGGAAGTAAGTGGGCCGAATTAGCCGCGCGGTTAGCGGTCCAAGTCGTGGCGTGGAAGGTGGGTGTCGTGGCGGCTCTGTGTTGGCGCATTACGGTTTCCCAAAAACCCTGGGAAGTGAGGTGTCGCGCCACTCGGTATAAACAGCAGAGTTAGCGGCGACGGCGATTTGCACATCTTTGCTTTTCTTCTTACCCTCGTGTGCCACTGCGAACCCTATTCCTTTCCCGTCTCGATCTGTTGATGGCCCCTAGGAGAAAACCAAGCACTCGCTCATCGACGAAGAAGGTGAGCAAGTCCTCAAGGAGGATGGAGGATGTGCTTCCAGACTGGACCAAGGACTAGCCAAGTGTACCCTGAAGGAGGAAGACATCCAGCTTCTTGTTACCGCTGGCATCCTTCAGGATAGTGATGAGGACATCACCGGCTTAGATATGACCATGTCAACCACTTCTATACCAAAGGTGAAACCATTCTATATGAGGTTTATTATTGTTACATTTGATGAATGGGTGCTGCACTATGAAGTGTGTATGTTTTCATTCTCAGAATTGCTGACATGGATCAAGGAAGGGTTAGATTGCAAGCATGGATGATCAATGAAGTTGATTGGGGACCAAATCCAAGTGTTCCTAACGTCCTCCACTAGGCCACCACGTCACTTTGGATCCAAGGAAACAAAGAGTCCAAGTCCAACACGTTTTGGAAAGTTCAATTCGGACTGCAGAAGAGTCCAAACTTGCGACGGTTGCCACGACTTCATACGGACTCCGATTGGGACGTTATAGGACTTTTTGGAAAGCTTATCAAATCTACTTTCCAACGGGTCCGGACTCATAACTATATCCTATCAGATGCGTGCGCAGTAGACAATTTCATACCGAGATCTTTTCTGCCAACGGTGCTGCGTCACCCTATTTTGGGCCGATGGCCCGTGTATCAAGTTGAGTCCATTAGGGACTCATCCTAGGGTTGTAGGACGACACTAGGACCCTTGTGGTCGTCCTCCCTCCTCCTTATATCCCCCTAGAGCCGCCACAAACAGATTGGGTTTTGTTTAGATGAAAGTTTAGCTGCTGCTACTTCCTTGTAGACGCGTGTGTCGACTAGACCATCCGTTCTACTTGATTCGGAACCCCACCTTCATGTGTATCACATCTGATCCTTCATCTCTTATTTGCAATTGAGTGCTTGTTCTACTTGTTCTTGCTTGTTCTTCGATTGCTTGCAGGAATAACCCTAGTGGTTTGGTTGGTTGTGATCCGCAAGATCGTGAGCAACCGCTGGATTTGGTGTATCGATCGCTAAGGCGCAGCGTCCTTGGATGGTTGTAGTCGGATCGTGAACGTCTCTCCAGTCAAATCGTAGTTATCTATCTCCACCGAAAGATCGGGACAACCCATACACTCATCAGATAGGGCCATTGTCGACTGGAGGCCGACAACCGGGGAGGAGTTCCCAACTCCTAATACTAGTGAGCTCGTCATCTTCAAACCTTTCTTTTGGCGTGGTTTTGGGATTCCTGTCCAACCCTTTCTGCGCGGTCTCTTGGAGTTTTACAAGATTGCGATGTGCAACCTCCACCCCAATTCTATACTGCATATCGCGGTTTTCGTACATTTCGGCGAAGCGTATTTGGGGATTGAACCCCATTTCGATTTGTTTCGCTACTTCTTCCGCCTCAAGCCCAATGGGACCGCCGCGTCCTGGGTCATTGGCTCGGTGTATCTTCAGCTTCGGGAGGGCATGGTGGATGTGTATCTTGCTACTCCTCTGCCGTCCAAGGTGGCGGAGTACAAGTCCCGTTGGTTCTACGTCCCTCAGGAGAAGGCGTATGCGTGCGGTGATCCGACGGAGGTTCTGATGTCGTAGCCTAGCTGGTCCACGACTCCTTCGTTGGCGGTGATGGAGCAAGTCAAGGAGCTGCTCGCGTTAGTGGACCGGTCATTGCTTGATGGGGTTTCGGTTGGTTGGAACTTCAGCCTTGCAAGGACAAGGTTCACCCTACCTTCCTTTATACTAGCCGTAACGACCCTACCCGGGAGACGTCGGATGTAATGGAGTCGGAAGAGGGGCTTGACCGCCTTTCTTTGGTTTTTGATCTTAGCATCCCGTACATGAAGAGACCGAGGGATCCTTTTCGCGTTGGCGTCCCCCCACCACCGGTGAGTGTTGATGCTTCTTTGTTGATACTTGCTCCAGGGTGTTAGATTGCTTGCAAGATCGTGCCATTTTCGTTTCCCGGGTCCCATTGGTGGAGTGGCTTGCTGGTGTCGACCGAACACCAAGGCGGACAGCCGTGTCCGATGACGTGGATGATGATGATCGTGATTCTTCTCGTCGGGGGAGGGGCCCCAAGCCTCTTGCCGGGAGGCGTCGGGCGCGCGATGACCCACTGGGGAAGCGTCCGGCCGACGGTGCATCTAAGAAGTCAAAGCCATCGGTTAATACTGGCGGCAAATTCAATATAAATGAAGGTGCTGTCCAGCCGCCGCCCTCGCTATCTAACTGGACCGACGAGTGGTCGGACAAGGGGCATGATGTGTTGGTGGTGGACCTGGATGGGCAAGGGGGATCTGGCTCGACCACTAAAGTGCCTGTGCCCAAGACGTCACCCGGTCCAGCGCTTGCGCCGGTAGTTGTAGGGGGACCTGCCGTGGGGGAAGGTGCTACTCCGGCGTCGGAGCACCCACCGATGGCCAGGAGATTTGTGACAGTATGCCGGAAGTCGGACTTGTAAGTATTCGGTTGTTTTGTCTGCTTGCTTATTGTGCGGTTTTTGGTAGGACGTTGAATATTGAGGATCCAACTGTCCCATGTGGTAATATGGAGGATGCCGCTGGTCATGCACGTGGTGAGTCTGGTCCGAAGGGGCATGGCACCCAGGTGCTAGTAGGCTCCTCAGGGCGTTGGGAGGGTCCTGGTCCTGCGGGTGGCGAGTCAATGTTTGCGGAGAGTCTTCAGGGTGAGGCCTCGGTGGTTGGGGCTTCTGACAATGTCACCTCTGCGTTTGCCACGGACGATGCTGCTGCCGACCTGGAGCGTGCTGTTGTGCCATCCCCGTTGGTGGCCTCGGCGCTGGACCCAAGGCTGGTGAAGAGGAAAAGGGTGGCGGCGTCGTTGGAGGAGCCAGAGACGGTGGAGGAGATTCCGCGCGCCGGAGGTCATCCAAAGCCAACGTCGGTTCACACCTTTCGTCATGACAGCGAGAACTTCTTCGTCATCGAAGACGATGAGGCTGAGGAGGAGGCGGCGGTCTTCCTTAATGACGCAAATGACTTGCTGGGGTGAGTCATGGTAACTATAGAGCTTCTTCAAGTTCTGAATGTCGTTGTGTCTCCTTAAGTGACTACCGTCGTGTGGTCGCAGGGGCTTTTCAAGGCCAGGAGGGAGCGCAAGGCAACGACCGACTAGCTTGTGAAGGTAGCTGCTGAGAACGAGCATCTTCGTGGTGACATTACTCACGTTGAGGGCCAGTTTGCGGGCCTGGAGGACAACTTGGCGGTAGCGGAGGCTGATGCCGCGAGGTGGACCATCTGGAGGCTGATGCCGATCGTGTAGCGGAGGCTGTTGTTAATGACGTTGATTTGTTTGCTGCTAGACAGCAATAGTTTGTATCCTAGATACAAGAATTCGGACTTGTAAGTGAAAACTACAAAGCTGTTTAATATCCGAGCGGTGAGCTTTTGTTTCACTTGTATGTCCTGAGCCGTAGCGATGAATCGTTCGGCCTTGGGTTCCCTATGGCCCGGATCATAGGGCGTGGAGCCTCTGCACGCGTAGGTGACATAGGGATTACTAGGGAGGTACGCTGCTGGCAACCCACGGCGCAGAGGGCGAGCAACTCATGCACGCTTAGGGAGATGCTAGGGACAGGACCTTTTTCCGAGAGGCCCGATCGTGGCATGACTAGGGCTTGTGGAGACCGTTCCTGCAGACGCTAGGCGAAAAGCCACACTGCTTGTAGAGTTGTCGACCGTACCGTGGTCATGTACAAATTCCGGGCACATAACCTCATGGACTTCGACACAAATGACATCTCCCAGTTGATGGAGAGACGTCATTTGATAGGTCTATCGATATGATCATAGCGTATAGGGTAGCCACTTCTATGCAATATGAAGATCGGTAGGCTAGATTCGAAGGCTTCTAGTTATGGCCAGGCTATTTGGAGAGAACGCCGTAATGCGTTTTGGAGAGGTCGTCGAACACTATGAGAGTGTTTTGGAGAGGTTGCCGGATGCCTTGAGTGTCTTGTAGAAGTTGGATCGTTTACATGAAGTATGAAAGATCGTAGCACCTTTATTTATTTATTGAGAGGTACATAGTACAAACTTATTGGATTACTTTAAACTTTTAAACTTCTCATGCCACTAGGGGTTGAGGGTCTCTACATGTAGTTGTGGAAGGGGTTGGCGCTGGTTGTTGCTAGTTCTGCTTCCTTCGGCTTCTTTGCGGCGGTTTGTCGCTGGGGTTGGAGTTGTATGTGTCCTGGACACGGGTCTTTTCGACGGTGTTGATTGTCTGCTGCTCGCATTCATATGCGATCTTTAGGTTGGTATGGAGACTGAGGACACCTTGTGACGTTGGGATCTTCAGCACCATGTACGTGTAGTGCGGGACTGCCATCAGCTTGGCGAGTGCCGGGCGACCGAGGATCGCGTGGTAGGCTGTTTGAAAGTCGGTGACGATGAAGTTGATGTTTTTGACCCTGAAGTGGTCCTGGTCGCTGAACTACATGGGGAGGGTGATCTAGCCCACTAGTGTAGATGCCTTATCTGGGATGATCCCCCAGAAGGGGGAGTTTGCTGGGAGGAGGTCTTTCTTGGAGTAGTCGAGCTGGAGGAATGCGTCGGCAAAGATGATGTTGAGGGCACTGCCACCGTCGACCAATACCTTCCTAAAGCGGCACATAGAAATGGTTGGGTCGATGATGAGTGAGAAACAGCCAGGGTATCTATAGTTGGTCCATTCGTCCTCCCCGGAGAAGCTGATGGGTTGATGGGTTGTTCCGACCAGTCGAGATAACGATTTTTGGCTATATCGTCTCTTGCGGTGGCGACTGAGTAGATGTTTTTGCGGACCTGGCGACGTCGTCTCTCCCCTTCGATGACTACGCTTGTCGGATACCTAATTTACCGATAAACTTTCAAAAACAATCAACAACCAAAGACCTATTGATAACCATCCGAGAAAGGGTGAGAGGCCCATCAAGGTTAAATCACCGCAAGCCCACGAAGGAAGAGGCGCGGGGTCGCGATCCAGTCAGCCCAGGAAGGCAGACGTGCCCTGGGCAGACGTGACTCCGCCTCGCCCGACGTCAGAGGAAAGGTGACTCCGCAACTCGGGTAGACGTGCCCGCACCTCCACTCGTATCAACGTCCCTCTAGCCTAAATCAGCCTAGGTCTTCGCAATAAGGCCATGAGTTGTAGAAGGCACCTCGGTGGTAGAGAAATGACCCATTTACCCCCGTCTAGAAGGAAGAGGCCGCTAGTCCTGAGCCACTGACGACTCACTTTCCACGAGATAAGAACGGAGGTACAGAACCACAAAGACTCGTACACCCCTTGTAATCCGGGGCTCAGGATAACGTCCTGGCCTCTGCCCGAATGGAGACATGTCGAGTTCCTCAATCGAGGACGGTACAAAGCAGGACTCGTGGACAGACAAGAATCATGCCTCTCGCGGGAGCGGAGTCAGTCTCACACGCCCCCGGCCCCTACAGGAACCCTCCGAATGGGGGTCCATCGGGTATGGGGGGCCCTCAGAGTAACGGGAGTCCATTGGCCAGGAGCGAAGGAATCTTGCCGTATACAAAAAGAATTGGAAGAAAGTACAACGGTGTACCCGCCGACGAACCCCTTCTCGCTCTCTCCAACGGTGCGACGAAGGGCCGACACGACACCCAACCGCCGACCAAGTACAAGGGCAATAGGAATATAGTATTATGAGTGTCCACTATCCTTCCTAAAGAAGACAAGGATAAGGCACAACCTCCCATGTAGATCCTTCTCGGCCCATGCTTGTAACTCCCCTGAGCACCTTGAGACTATAAAAGGAGAGCAAGGGGGACGACGCCGGATATCGAAAACGATAGAGCTAGAACACACCCACTGGCCGAAGCATTCAGAGACCTGGGACTCATACTCCCTCTCTCGACCCAGCTTGTATACCCCCTCCAAGCAGAGATAAGGAACACGAGCAGCTACACACTGGACGTAGGGATTTCTTGCCTGGACCAGTATAAACCTCTTGTCTCTTTGTCTCACCATTCCGAATTCGACACGCGTACAAATTTACTCGTTGGTAGTTTCTAAACACCAACGGTTAGCGCGCTAGGTAGGGGGCATCGCGTGTCGCGATGCCTTAGTGGTTCCAAATGGCCTCCCGCAACTCAGACAACCCCTGCCACTCCTACATCCGCTTTGGAAGCCTGAAGTTCGCCTGCTCCCCGGATGGAACCCTCACCCACGTGCTGCCTTCGTCGGACCAGGTCGTCGACGCCCTGACTCGGTCGGAGGAGGACCCCCTGGCACCCCACAGGGATGCGCTGGTTGAGGCCCTCGGGCCGCGAGGCTCTGGAGCCAACCTTATTGGCTCGGGGAAGAAACCCCCCGGAACGATGACAGAGGACTCCACCCGCTTGAGGCATTCGTGAACGGCGCGGGAGACTCTGACGACGGTGACCGTGAAATCGACGGCACGGCTGACCACACCGTGCTACATTGCGTGCGCTCCCAGTACGACTACCTCTTGGAGTCATACCACAGCTCCAACGGTGACGAGGTGCTGTCGTATGACGACCACCTCAGAACCATTACCGCAGTGGTGGAGGTCCGCTAGGACGCCGAGGGACGCGCTGACAACCTCCTCCCCGACCCCGACGCGGGAAGGGAGCCCAATGCATGACAGATGACGTACTATGCCTCGGATGAACAGTCCTCCGAAGGCAGTGACCGCCCGCTCCTCCACAGACGCAGACCGCATCAGCGCGCCGAGGACCGCAGGGCGCTGCAACCATCTCCAAACCGTGTGCAGAAACAGGCACTCTCCTACGTCGATGCCGCCATCCAGATTGAGGGAGGCGCGCTGCTGGAGGAAGGTGTCCCTGCAACATACCCGTTCGGTCTTGTCAGCGCCGCATCCTTCTTCGAGCGGCTCATTTCTCTAAAGATGACTGACACCCCTGATGACGAACTCGTGGGGACCATCGAGTCATTTTATGATCTCCTGACTGAGCGTGTCACCCCCGAGGCTAGCGGGGCCCCCTCGCGATAGTGCTTCATGTGCGATGGGAGGGAGCCCACCCCCGAGGGAGCCATGAGTGACCTCGATGAGGTTGACAACGAAATCATCCCCGAAAACCAGGAGGCTCTCACTCCACCGCACGTCAACCTCGATGCTATGCATGCCCGGCAGAACGAGCTCGACGATGCCCGCCAACAGATCGACAACGAGCGCACCCTCCTCGACCAGCAGCTGAACCCCCGCTGGCAGTCGGCCCCCGAGCCTGTGATGCCCCAAAGTCTAAACGGCTCAGATCCACTCTGCACACTGAGCGAACCACACCCACCACCATCCCGCTTAAGCTTTCGTCCTCACTTCGCTTAAAAGGATTAACCCGGGGATGGTGAGATGGACTCTAGAAGCATTATATGTTGGTCTATCCCACCCTAAACAACCAAGGTGGGACTAAACCATCCACAATATCTCATTAACACACATGGGCCACTAAGGGCCAAACAGGCCGGATGTGACATACACCCCCTCTCAAAGAACTCGACGTCCTCGTCGAGCCCAACATACCCACAACTGGGAAAATGATGACCAGGAACGTTCCCCTCTTAGCACAAGCGACCGTGCATCTAGTGCCGGCACATGTGCCACGCCATGCACTCTACAGAGCCTACATGCACAATGAACCCCCATGTCCGCACACTTGGCACACACATGCCTGTGGCTGCAAAGGTCGGCTCTAATACCATTTGTGATGCCCCAATGTCCAAACGGCTCAGATCCACTCTACACGCTGAGCGAACCACACCCACCACCATCCCACTTAAGCTTTCGTCCTAGCTTCGCTTAAAAGGATTAACCCGGGGATGGTGAGATGGACTCTAGAAGCCTTAAATGTTGGTCTATCCCACCCTAAACAACCAAGGTGGGACTAAACTGTCCACAATATCTCATTAACGCACATGGGCCACTTCGGGCCAAACGGGCCGGATGTGACAGAGCCCGAGCTCGAGAGGTGCAACGCCGCATAGTCGAGGATGACGGGTCTCCGCCGACCTTCCCTAGGGCACAACAAAACATAGCTGCCGCCGCCATGCTCATGAGATAGTTCCTAGAGCCCACGACGCCCGAGGAAAAGAAACTCAGAGGGGAGCTACACGTCGTCCTTGACCGCGCGGCGGCTCAACAGGCGGAGAGCTCGTTGCGACAGAGAGCAGGGGCTCTCTCCAACGTACAAAACACGCCGCCACCCAAAAACTCCGTTCGCCAGAGACCAAGGCCAACCCCCGCAAGGGACCAGGCTCCGACCAGGCGACGCCTCGGCCGCGGACTGCGGGCAAAGTCACAGCGATGATGGCGACAGGCGATGTGGACGACATCCGTGCAGGGGCGGATGACACGACCCCGATGAGGACCAAGCCTCCAGCCCGGAGCCAACCGGACCACATTGTTTCTCTTCACACATACATGTCGCATGGGTCCCGTCACGTTTCCGACCGCCGACCTACATCCAGATGTATATGGGGTTCACGAACCCTGGCCTCTAGTTGGAGGACTATCGATTCACCTGCGAGGCAGGCGGGGCGAACGATGAAAATTTCATAATTCGTCATCTACCGTTCTACCTCAAGAACTGCAAATAGAAGCGAGGTGAGACTCTTGACGAGTACATCCGTCGCTTTTCCTAGCAGTGCAACGAGCTCCTAGACATAGCCGATGGTGACGTTGTCACCGCATTCCTGTCGGGGACAACTTGCGAGTCTCTGGTCCACAAACTGGGGCGTTAGAAGCCTAAGACGACGAAGGAGCTGCTCGACATTGCCACAAACCACGCCTCAGGCGAGGAAGCAGTCGACGCCGTCTTCTAGGGCGCAACTAGCTGGAGCAAGCGCGATGAGGTGGAGGCCGAAGGACCCTCAACTCGTCCTCACAAGAAGGGGCGGAACCGACCATGGTACGATCCATCGCTCGTCGCGGCGATGGAAAAGGGCGAAGGGCAACAGGACGAACCGGTTAACGTCAACTTCGAGAAGATGCTGAACGGACCTGTCCGAACCATGCAACCCCTATCAAACATCTCCTCAAGGACTGCAACCCCATGAAAAAGTTTCTCAGTGGGGGCGCGAAAAAGAAAAGGTGGGCGAAGAAGAAAGAGGACGATGGAGAAGATGGCGGAGGAAAGAATGACGACTACATCTCGGCAGATGAGACACTGATGACCTTCGGTGGTCCGACGTCGTGCAGCTCCAGGAGTCAGCAGAAGGTCACCCGTCGAGAGGTATATGCATCCACCCCCGCTGTTCCCACCTTCGTCAAGTGGTCGGAGTCTCCTATTACTTTCAACTGTAGTGATCATCCTGACTATGTACCATACCCTGGGCGATACCCGTTAGTTGTTGATCCCATCATTGGCACGAAGCACCTCACCAAAGTCTTCATGGACAGCGAGAGTGGGCTCAATATCCTTTATGCCGAGACCCTCGATGCAATGAGAATACCACGGTCACACCTGCGACCCTCGGGGGCTCCGTTTTTCGGGGTGATCACGGGCAAGAAGGCGGACCCCATTGGTCAGATTGATTTGCCCGTCACCTTCGGCAGACCAAGCAACTTTCGCAAGGAAACGCTGACCTTCGAGGTTGTCGGCTTCAGGGGAAACTACCACGCCATACTCGGGTAACCATGCTATGCGAAGTTTATGGCTGTCCCAAACTATACCTACCTAAAGCTAAAGATGTCGGGTCCGAAAGGCATCATCACAGTGGGCACAACACCCCAACGCGCGTACGAGTGCGACATCGAATGCTGCATGTACTCATCGGTGCTCGTAGCCTCGAAGCAACTCACGGCCGAGATGGCAGCCGAGGCCAGCGCGTCGCGAGAAGAGGCCCCTAACGCCAAGAGGGCCGGATCGTTTGAACCTAAAGGGTCTACAAAGGTGGTCACACTTGACACCCGGGACGGGGAAGAGAGGACCATGCACATCAGCGCCTCCCTTTCCCCCAAATAGGAAAGCGAGCTCGTCGACTACCTCCGTGCAAACATTGACATAATCGCGTGGAGGCCCTCAGATATGTCGAGCATACCTAGGGATGTTGCCGAGCACTTCCTGCATATCAAACCGGGCTCCCGGCCTGTCAAGCAACGACTGGGCCGTTTTGACAAAGAGAAACGCGCCATGATCGGAGAGGAGATCAAGAAGCTTCTCGTCGCGGGCTTCATCAAGGAGGTATACCACCCCGAGTGGCTCGCCAACCTTGTACTAGTATGTAAGAAGAACGGCAAATGGAGAATGTGCGTTGATTACACGAGCCTCAACAAGGCCTGTCCGAAGGATCTATATCCACTACCTCGCATAGACCAAATAGTCGATGCAACATCAGGGTGCGAACTCCTCTGCTTCCTCGGCGCATACTCAGGGTACCATCAAATCAAGATGAACAAGTTGGACCAGCTCGCGACGTCATTCATCACCCCATTCGGATCTTTCTGAAATGTCACCATGCCTTTCGGGTTTCAAAACGCAAGGGCTACCTTTCAGCGAACCATGATCCGATGTTTCGACGAACTCGTGAGCAAAACTGTCAAGGTCTACATGGACGACATTGTCGTCAAGTCCTAGCACGCCGATGGACTCGTTGCCGACCTTGCCCTCACCTTCGCGAAACTCAAAAAAACAACATCAAGCTTAACCCGGAGAAGTGCGTCTTCGGGGTCTCTAAGGGCATGCTCCTGGGCTTCATCGTCTCCGAAAGGGGGATCGAGGCTAACCCCGAAAAAATCACCGCCATCGAAAAAATGGGACCGATCCATAACATGAAAGGGGTGCAGCGGGTCACCGGTTGCCTCGCGTCGCTTAGCCATTTCATTTCCCGTCTTGACGAAAAAAGTTTGCCTCTGTACAGACTCCTGAAAAAGTCCGAGCAATTCACATGGACGTCCGAGGCTCAATCAGCTCTTGACCACATCAAGCAGCTGTTGACCAATGCGCCTGTCCTGGTCTCACCCCACGACAAGGAGAAACTCCTGCTATACATCTCTGCTACGAGGCAGGTGGTAAGCACGGTTCTGGTCATGGAAAGGGAAGAAGAAGGGCACACACTTAAAGTACAGAGACCCATATATTTCGTCAGTGGAGTGCTGAGCGACTCAAAAACCCGGTATTCTCAACTGCAGAAATTGGTATACGCGGTGGCCATGACTAAAAGAAAGTTGTTACATTACTTTGGGTCACACGAGATAACAGTCGTGAGCAATGCGCCGTTGGGAGAGGTCATCCTGAATAGGGACACCGCCCACCGCATTGCCAAGTGGGTGTTAGAGCTGATGGATAAAAATATTACTTACGCCCTGTTAAGCGCTATCAAATCACAGGTCCTGTCCGACTTCATTGCAGAGTGGACGGATGCGACCCTCCCTACTCTAGCTGTTGAGCAGGAATATTGGACCATGTACTTTGATGGGTCCCTCATGAAGACCGGCGCAGGTGCAGGGATCGTCCTGACATCACCCCATGGGGTGACAATGAGGTAAATATTGTCTTTGTTGTTCCCGGCGTCCAACAACAAGGTAGAGTACGAAGCCCTGCTTAGTGGATTGTGGATCGCGATTGACCTGGGCATAAGGCGGCTCGACACTCGTGGGGACTCCCAACTGGTAGTCAACCAAGTCATGAAGCAATCTAACTGCGTCAACCCACGCTTGGCTGCGTATTGTCAGGAGGTGCGAAAACTCGAATCCAAGTTTGATGGCCTCGAGCTCAACCACGTACCCTGACGACAAAATGAAGAGGTCGACGCACTGGCCAGGGCGGCCTCAGGCCGGGAAGCCACACCTGCCAGAGTGTTTGCAAATGACCAACCGAAGCCGTCTATCAACGCCAGGGAGTCAGAGGTCTCCAGCTCTCCTGGCACTAGCTGCTCGGCGGCCTCAAGGGCCACCGAGGCCTCGACCGCCTGTGGCGGAAAAGTAGCAGAGGCAATGAACATAGAGCGGGAAGAGTCAACGCCAGAAGAGAGAGATTGGAGGCAACCATACATAGATTGCCTGACTAAGGGCAAGCTCCCCACGGATCAGGTGGAGGCTAAATGGCTCGCCAGATGAGCCAAGGCGTTCGTCCTTGTCAACAGTAAGCTTTACAAGCGAAGCACGACTACTATTCTGCAATGTTGCATCCCAACCGAATAGGGGAAAAAACTATTGCAAGATATCCACCAGGGGGCATGCGGACATCACGCGGGAGCCAAAACCCTCGTAGGGAACGCGTTCTGACAAGGTTTCTATTGGCCGACGACCGTGGCCGACGCACAAGCTTACGTCCGCGCCTGCGAGGGCTGCCAATTCTTCGCCAGGCAGATCCACATGCCCGCTCAGGCACTCCAAACCATCCCCCTTACATGGCCATTCGCAGTTTGGGGGCTCGACATGGTCGGTCAATTCGAGAAAGCACCCGGGGGCTACACCCACCTGCTGGTCGCCATAGACAAGTTCACCAAGTGGATCGAGTTACGCCCCATCACTAACATCAGGGTTGAGGAAACTGTCAGTTTCTTCACCAACATCATCCATCGCTTCGGAGTGCCCAACTCCATCATCACCGATAACAGAACAAACTTCACCGCAAATGAATTCTTAGAGTGGTGTGACAAGCACCACATACAGGTTGATTGGGCCTTCATCGCACACCTAGAATCCAACAGGCAAGTGGAACGTGCCAACGGGCTCATCTTACAGGGGATTAAGTCAAGAATCTTCGACCGGCTACACAAGTATGGTAAAAAATGGCTCCAAGAGCTCCCTTCTGTTCTGTGGAACCTCAGAACGACATGAAGCAGGGCCACCGGTTTTTCACCATTTTTTCTAGTCTACGGCTCAAAGGCCGTCTTACCCACCCACCTCGAGTACGAGTCCCCAAGGGTGGAGGCTTATGACCCTAAGAAGGCATAAACCTTCCTAAAAGATGCCATAGACCAGGTCGACGAGGCCAAGGATGCCACCCTCCTACACTCGGACAAGTACCAGCAGGCGCTACGATGATACCACGATCGACGTGTCTGACCAAGGGGTTTCCAGCTGGGGGATTTAGTACTCCGAAGAATACAAAGCAACAAGGAGCGGCGGAAGCTCACATCACCCTAGGAAGGACCCTACATTGTCCACGAAGTGATAAGACCAGGGGCTTACTAGCTCAAGACATTCGCCAGGAAAATCTTCACCAACGCCTGGAACATACAACAGCTATGTCGTTTCTACCCCTAAAAATTCCTCGTTACAGCATTCTAGTCGAAATTTTTCTTTTCACGCATCGTATAGTCTTAGGAAAAAGCTTTTCTTCCACACACGGCATACAAAGAAACCTCTTACCCGGGGGCTACTCGATACGTTCGAAATAAAAGAAAAATTTAAACAAATATACATAACCCAAGTTCATTACAACCATTCCAAAACATCGAAAGCAAAAGGGTCAGAGCCTGGATAAGTTGCTCAATATTACAGCTTCATCCTACCGATGCGATAGGCAACCACATCGGGAACATTCCTAGTCCAGAGCTCAAACTCGTGGCTGAGGCGACACTCTGGGCTACAGTACATAATAACCCCAGCCAGACCCTTGCTCGCCGGCCCAAAGCGTCTGCACCTCACCCAAACGCAGACATGGGAGTTGATGACAGCTAACTCCGGCATCTTCTCTGGGCAGAAAATCACCCTCCGCCGCGTGATGATGCAAAGATCATCACGGGAGTAGAAACGGAGCAGACTTAAGCCGCGGTTGCCCCATCTGCCATCCGGGAACGCGCCGCCGCTGATCCGGTCGACGAGAACAAGAGCTTCAGGGTCCGCTGGATCTGCGAAGTACAGCATCATGGCCCGAAAGTACATCGCTCAGGCATCGCCAGCCATGACCGCTTGACCAATGAGCGCCTGGCCGACAGGGTCTTGTCCCCACAGCATCAGCCTTTCCACGCCACGAAAGCACAAGGCCTCCCGATGGCCGACCTTGAAGAAGCGCTACTCAAGGATGGTCTCCCGCAATCGGTAGTGGGGCCGACAGTAACGCTGAATCTCCCGGAGGGACAAAAGCCGAACCATCACGCCATCGTTGCAGATCCTTCGGAAAACGCCGCAGACTTGGCAAAGGCGCATGTAGTCAAGAAAGCTACCTCCATGGTCGATGACGCGAAGAAGGATCTGGAAGAGAAGCTCTTCCTGCAACATCAGCAGAGCACCGAACGCCATGGCGAGGCGAGCTCGGTCAGCATCCATCCCACAGGCAAGATTGACGCGCCTCCCACGATCCTTCTTGGCAACGATGAAGCCTCTCCTCTCTCACCCCTCTTAGTTGGTGCAAATGGGAAGAGACTAAAGAAAGCGGCGGAGAGTCACTCCGGACCTCCCAGAATATATAACACAGAGCCGTTGTCCCCCCGTCTTCCACACACATGCCCCTTGGGTCGCAAAAACACAACTCTTCATTTTCCAAGCGTGGACAGTATTAGCAAACCGCCAATGACATGTGGGCCGCTCATGCCGAACCAAACGACTGGCTACAACACGGGCCTATGGACCACAAACGACGCCAACTTCCCGGGAGCAGGCAAGCATCACAATAGCATAACCAGTCCACCACGACTAACAAATGAGGTGAGAACGGCCGGTAAGTGCGTCCATCTAAAGAACGTTCAATTTTTTATCCCTTCTATGCGAAATGCAACGGGGTAATGGTCGAAAGACCATTTTCACCCGCCACGCTCATATGCCAAATGAGTTATTAGGGGCCGTGGGATCGTGTGCTGGCCCAAAACTCCACGGGTTCGACAGCCTCCCTGGCCAAAATCGAAGAGTGAGGGACGTTGCTAAGCGGTCCCCAGTGGCCGAAACATAGACGTCTTCACGTCGAACGCGCTTAGTAAACGTGTTTAGGCATCAACAGATAACAGAATATGTGGTAAACCCCTCGAGGGGTGGCATCGGGCCCTCGGATCCCAGCGAACGGATCCGGGTACTATATGTATCGACTGTTGAAGATCAGAGATCGGTCCACGATGGACCAATGCTGGTGCGAGCCTCCAAGGATGAGGACCCAGGGTCTCCCCTAAACTACCTGATTGTAGCTCGCCGAGCGCTCGATCTCGTCCATCGAGGGAAGATACGAGGCCGCTCACTTCCACATCCTAGATCATGGTGGTGCGAGGAAGAAATATGGGAGCCACACGATGACGGTCCCCAAATGCATGATCCAACAAACACGATAGGTAACAAACAAAGGCCTAGTAAATGGAAATGATAGCTAAAACGACGATTACAGAAGCTCAAAAGGGGGGCTCAGCAGGCCTGGTCCATACAAGCAAAATAAAGCACCTCGACCGGAACAACACATCCAACTCAACAAAGAACTAACAAGTCACGGGGCCTCCGCCCTCGGCCCCTCCGCCAGGACCTCCTCGGCAGGCACGACGTCAACGACGGCCTCTGCTGCATCAGAAAGCCGCTCGATGAGGTGGACATACTGGTCGACGCTCCGCCCGTGTGGGAAACTGGCGGCATCCATCATGTCTGTCCCAGAATGGACCCCGACCATGGAAAACACGACCCCAGCCCTGCGGAAGACGGCACGTGCGATGACATTGTGGACGCGTGCAGGAGCAGCCTGAAGACGCCCGACCACGGTGCTCCTAGGCGCGCGGAGAAGGCCGGTGATGTCGTTCGTAGCAGAATGGAGCGCCTGCAGCTCCTCCTCCAGCGCTACAAAAAGGAAACGATATGGTACGTCACAAGCAGGTCATAATGGAACGAACTCAGGAAAGCGCGACAAAGCATACCCACGACACGCCTGTCAGCCTCAGCCAGCTGATCGCGGAGACAGTAACCCGCCTAAATGGACCCTAACAGGCTCTAGCAATAGCCTTCGAGCATCTGATAAAGCAGCTCCGTGTCCTGAACCTGGCGAAGGTTCTACATCGGACGACTAAGCAGCTCCTCCAACAAGTTCCGGAACCTACGCACAGGAGGTGCAGGCGCAGGCCCTGTTAGGGCCGGAACTGCAACCGGACGAAGAACGACTCCTGGACCCGCATGGGGCATCGGATGGACTGGCGCGAGCACGTCAGATGGCGCCACCCACACCTTGAGGCCACGTGGAAGGGAAGCGTCATAGGACGGATAAGGCCTCCTAATCAAAGCACAAAGTTTAGTAAGTACATGGACAATGACAGGAAAAAGAGATTAGGGGTGGCACAATATGGGAACCATCCCGCCTCGGTCATCCGGCGATGAAGGCTCCGAGGGTCGGACACACTTCCCCGACGAAACCACGCTCCATGGGGCATTTTTCATGATCCATAGCCCAACAAGCAGCAACCCAAGCAAGAAAAAGCTTAAACGAATGATGAAAATAAAGAAGCAGGATGGAGCGGGCCAACTCACTCGTCGCGCCACCTTAAATAGGCCAAGAAACGGAGTCAGCCAAGCCAGGATCATTTCGCATCTAGTCTGGGCCCACCACTCCCATTTTCAACTTGTAGTAACGGTCAGAGAAGTGCGAGGGGCGGTGCGACAAGTCTTGTCACAGCGAGTTGGCCGATACATCGCACGCTGGGGGCATGACACGCAGAGCACCAACAAACTCCACAAGGCTTGGGTGCGGTGCGAGTTGCCCTAACCATTAGGCCTGCCATGGCTGCGCTCCGATTGCTGACAGAGCACTACCACGGCCCCAACCCCGATTCGGGCACAAATTGATCCGTATGGCCCGATCAAATGACAACAGCAATAAGGGAGCCATGTACCCGCGCACACTTGGGGGCTTCACGCCGTATAAAATCACCATACGCAGAGAGCTCGTTAATGGATGCGTAGGAAGGCGCGATGATTGCTCCGTTGCATCTAATCACGACGGACGAGCCGAGGCATCGACAGCAGGGAAGTACGATACGTGGCGACAGACGAGAGGTGGACAAGTTACAAGGCCCCGTGGCAAGTGGCACACAACATCATGATTAAACAGTGCTATCACGGTGGCAGTAAGTTGTCAGGACGAAAACCAAATCCGATCCATCCTGGATCACGTGAGCTACCAAAAGATTGTGATTCGAAGTAATCAAAGCGTATCCGTCGCCTGAGTCCGGAGCATCAAGACGAAGACGACAAATCAAAGCCTACTCAAGAGGTACGCTCTCACCCAGGCTCGGGGGCTACACTCGGCGGGTGCGCTCGAGCGCACCCTCTTGGCGAAGGATAAAAATAACATAACAAGGCATACAAGCCTTAGCAAGGTAATAGAAAACCATTCCTATGGTTCAGGGGCTACTGTCGGATACCTAATTTAATGGTAAACTTTCAAAAACAATCAACAAAAAAAGACCTATTGATAACCATCTGAGAAAGGGTGAAAGGCCCATCAAGGTTAAATCACCGCAAGCCCACGAAGGAAGAGGCGCGGGGTCACGATCCGGCCAGCCTAGGAAGGCAGACGTGCCCCAGGCAAACGTGACTCCACCTCGCTCGACGTCAGAGGAAAGGCGACTCCGCAACCTAGGAAGACATGCCCGCACCTCCACCCGTATCAACGTCCCTCTAGCCTAAATCAGCCCAGGTCTTTGCAATAAGGCCATGAGTTGCAGAAGGCACCTTGGTGGTAGAGAAATGACCCATTTACCCCCGTCCAGAAGGAAGAGGCCGCTAGTACTTCACCGTTGATGACTCACACTCCACGAGATAAGAACGGAGGTACAGAACAACGAAGAGGCGTACACCCCGCGTAATCCGGGGCTCAGGATAACGTCCTGGCCTCTGCCCGAACGGAGACATGTCGAGTTCCTCAATCAGGGATGGGACGGAGCAGGACTCATGGACAGACAAGAATCATGCCTCTCGCAGGAGCGAAGTCAGTCTCACACGCCCCTGGCCCCTACAGGAACCCTCCGAACGGGGGTACATCGGGTACGGGGGCCCTCGGAGTAACGGGAGTCCATTGGCCAGGCGCGAAGGAATCTTGCTGTATACAAAAAGAATTGGAAGAAGGTACAACGGTGTACCTGCCGACGGAACAACAGACAACTATGCCTCTATCCTACAGCGGGCTCAACCAGAACCCCCCCCCCCCCCGCTCTCTCCGGCGGTGCGACGAAGGGCCGACACGACACCCAACTGCCGACCAAGTACAAGGGCAATAGGAATAAAGTATTATGAGTGTCCACTATCCTTCCTGAAGAAGACAAGGATAAGGCACAACCTCCCACGTAGATCCTTCTCGGCCCACGCGTGCAACTCCCCTAAGCACCTTGCGACTATAAAAGGAGAGCAAGGGGGACGACGTCGGATATCGAAAAACGATAGAGCTAGAACACACCCAATGTCCGAAGCATTCAGAGACCTAGGACTCATACTCCCTCTCTCGACCCAGCTTGTATACCCCCTCCAAGCAGAGATAAGGAACACGAGCAGCTACACACTAGACGTAGGGATTTCTTGCCTGAACCAGTATAAACCACTTGTCTCTTTGTCTCACCATTCGGAATCCGACACACATACAAATTTACTCGTTGGTAGTTTCTAAACACCAACAATGCTGCCTCCGAAGATGGAGTACGTCCTTGATGCTGCTCGGAACTCAGGCGCGGGTGGTTCTTGATCTTTGCCCTTGTTGGCGGCATCCTTCTTTGGTATTTTGTTGCCTCTTCCCCGTACTACTAACTCGAGGAGATCACACTCCCGCATGGAGTGCTTGGAGTTTTTATGTATTGGGCACTGGCCGTCGAGGATCTTCTCGTAACTGACGTCGTAATTCCTTCTCGGGCGGGCGTTCGTGTTGGCGATGTAGCGGTTATCATGCTTTTAGTCGTACCACTGTGGGTAGCGCTCGAAGTTACCCGACCGGTAGTCCCGGTGGTCACTGGGCCTTCCTTCTCTATGGTAATCTGGTTGCGGTCGCTATCCCTTGCGCGTTGTGGGGAATGAGAATGGCGCCGCCTGTTCTCCCTACTACGAGTGGCGTCGTCTTGGTTGGTGCAAGGATTCGCGATCGTCATCAATTCTTCTATGGTTGTTATGTTCTTCCGAGCCAACTTGTTTCGGAGGTCGTTTGTCTGTAGGCCGTTGGAGAAGATGGCGATAGCCTCTGGGTCGGAGATCTCTGCTATGCTTAGCCGCTTGTCGGAGAATCGTCTGATGTACTCTCGGAGGCTTTCATTGCTCCTCTGGCGGACGTTCTCCAAGTCATAGCACGTCCCTGGCTGGACACACGTAGCCTTGTACGTCTTGATGAAGATTTCCTTGAGTTGCTCCCAGGTGTCAATGGTGCCTTCTGGGATCTTCTAGAGCCAGTTGTTGGTGGAGGTCGACAGCATCACTGGCAGATAATTGGCCATCACGTCTTGATTCCCTCGGTGGCGTATACGGCGATCTCGTACGTGGACGCCCATTGTTCTGGGTTTGCCTTGCCATCGTATTTCTCCATCGACATTACTCTAAAATTCTGGGGCCACCTGATGGCACGTAGACGAGCTAAGAAGGGGCGCAGTCCCCCTGTGGCTGGGGGTGCTGGCGCCGGTGTTGGATCGCATCGGGGATTATCATGCTCATCATCGTCGTATCGCGGGGATCTTCGTTTGTGCCCCCTCGGAGGGCTTCGGCACGCCGGTGCCGTTGTCCGATCACGCCGGGCCCTGTTGGGTTCTTCATCGTCGCGTCGTGGGGATCTTCGTCGGTGTTCCCTCAAAGGGCTTCGGGGGTGGTTCCTACTGTAGGATTGACAGGAGAATTTGGGCGGGTGAGCCGCTTTGTTGACCTGGACAGCAGCTGCCATGATGTGGGCCTCTATCTTCTCAATCTCAGGTGTGCCAGGGAGCTTGGACAGCTCACAGGAAGCTACGGCTAGATTGGCATTAGGGGTCAGGTACACCGAAATGTTACCCATCTGGTCAAACTCATGTTGGAGATTGCGTTGTGGCAGTGATCGTGATTCCTCTGCTCCTGCTCGCGCTATTCCCGTGCAATGCGTTCCTGCTCATGACGCTCCTCGTTGCACCTCTCCTGCTTGCGGCATTCCAAGTCATGCTTCTGCGCATGCTCGGCGTTGTGCTGTTCTCTCGCAACGCGCTCGGCGTCTGTCTCATTGTCGCGAGGGGCGCTGTCGGCGGAGACTTGAAAAATCACCCCTCCGAAGCATGAAGGAAACTCCGGGAAGTCGCTGGTCGACCCGGAGGAGTCGGTAGTTTCGAGCCTCATAGTGGCAGCCGAGTCCGATGAGATTGTGCCGTCGAGGGACACCACCCGCTTGGAGTCGCTGGGGATTGTGGAGATGACGACCGTGTTTATGACGGGTGTCGTGTGGATCTGGTCGGAGATGGGTCGAAGCGCCTGGCGTTGGAAGGTTGTTGCCTGATTGATGATCCCGTGAAGCGTCGTCAGGGGAGGATGAATGCCCCTCGCCGTTGCAGTCGTCGTCCTTGGTGGGGTTCAGTGGTGGCATGGACGGCGGCCATGGTGGCCGGGAAATCAGCGTCGTGCCATCTGCACGAGGTCGATGCAGTCGAGGATACCGGCGTTGGAGCGATCGATGGCGTCGACTAGATCATTGATGTTGATGTTCTTTCGCGGGTGGTACTTCGATGTGGCGAGGCGACGTGGAGGTGGCGGCGCATTCGCCCCGCGCGGGTGTAGATCCGACGGTCCAAGATATGGATCCGATCTGAAGCACGGTGCCGGTCGCCGGGAGGACCATCGAATCCGGGAAGGTGACCGATTGTCGAGCCATTGTTGGTATTTCTTAACGCACACAGATAAATCCTCAAGCGCACGGATACCGCTGTAGCTTTCACCCGTGAGTATTCCAAGGGTATTGATTTCCACGGGGAACGTGAAGTGTACTAGATAGGAAGTAAGAGCGTCCAAGGATAGATAAGATAAATGGGTAGAGAGATTTTAGAGTTTTCTAAGGGATTTATCTAATCTAAGGTCCACGATACTCTACCTACTTTGGAGCAACAGTACCTTCCCGACTCTCGACAAAGACTGGGAAAAAGGTAGTCGAGAGAGACTGCCAAAAGCTCTACGAAAACACCAACCCGAACGTGGTGGACTACAAAGGCCTTATAGAGCTGTCACCCCTGGGGCTACCACAACTATCCGTAGGATTGGGCGCAAACTCAGGTAAACTCTAGTCCAGACACTACGTCTACACTATCGCTTACTCCTCTAATTCCAATTGTAAACTAGAGCACTCAATACGAGCGGAGATCCCATAAATAGAATAAAGTAAGAACTGAAATAAGATACTTAGAAATAATAAATGAAGAACCTAGATATTGCTTCGAACCAGATGCTACAAAAGTACAATGTTGAGGAAGATCCGACAGATCCGGCTCCTCCTCTCTCTCACCTTTAATTACAACTAGATGAACTAGAACTAGAAGAACTAGATCTAGACAACTAGAGGGACCTCTCTCCTTCTCTACTTCTAATTGAAACCCGAGCTTTTGCTCTGGAGAAGAATAATGAGATGAGATGGATCCTCAAGGGGTTAGGGGCCTTGCTTATATAGCCTCCTCAAATGAACGTCGGCCGTCGTATCAAACTGACCTTAGGCGAAGGGTTTAGATTGATCCTCAACGGCGGTGGAGCATAATCCGCGAAGTGAAAGCTGATTGGCTAGAAAATTAGGGCGGGCGCCCTAGGGGTTAGGGCGGGCGCCCTGACTCCGGGCCCGTTCCGCCTCCCGTTCGTTCTGGTGTCTCCTGGAACCTTCTAAGGTACAGAAAATTGTGCGGTTGATAATTATCTCTATGTAAACATGAGATGTGGGCCTTTCCTTGGTATTTCCTGATAACCCCCTGTAGACATAGACATTCACCAAAAATCGTAGAATTCTGTCAGTATAAACCCTAATTCTAGCAATTGGTTTTATTTAGATCCTTTTCCTTGTTTAGTTGACGGTTAAAATTGGTACTTAAGGACCGTCAACAACTCCCCTAAGCTTACCTTTTGCTCGTCCCTGAGCAAAGATGAACTCAATGATGGATCAAGAGGTTCTACAATACTTTCACACCTTAAAGGTACACATGTGTTCAAACAAGAATTCTCTTCTGGATTAGAGTAAACTATTCTAACTTTCAAACTTACCCATATTACCTTTAACCATGGGGCTTATAGCCATCACTTGGGTCTTGAGTAATTGAAAAGTAGAATGATCAAGCCAAGTACTATGTCTCAAGCTCTTCACTTTACCTTCATCCTAGAGTTTTGCAAAGTTCTCAAAATAAAACTCAAAGTCTCTTTTGTATGACCCTCTCAAGCCTCTCAATATATGGTATTTTTGGATCCTCACTAAGGCAACAATGGTGTTATGCCTTCTCTCAGAATATTATTTGGAATAGGAAAAGTAACAATGTGCCTTCTCTCTCTCACCCTATATAACTAATAGGCAATATATGGAGTTCATAGGTGGGGAAGAAACAACGCATACATACTTGCAAAGCATATATTGTAAAGTCAAACAATGGATCCAGAGAAACCGGGCATACAATCAAATCAAGATGTGCATGTGTATGGGATATATGGTGGATGTATGAGGGTGGATATGTGGTGGATAATGGTGTATGGTGGATATATGAGGGTGTATGATGGAAACCTAATTTCGCTCTGCTCCTTGAATACATATATACATACATCTCTCTTTTGGAACTTGGAATTTTGAGAGAACTTGGGCTTGCTTTTTTCACTTTTTTTTTAACTTAGAGAGGCGGGCATCTAAGTACCCATTGTTTTGATAGGACACTTGTACATGTTTTACTCTCTTTATTTATTATTTTTTTTCACAACCCCAAGTCTCTTTCTATAATAACACTTTTGAGAGATGATAACAAGGAAATCTTTAGAGCAGTTACATTTGTGGTTATGAAATATATGAATAGGTGGAGAACTGGGATATTTTTGGTTACTTACTCCCAAGGTAGGAGTAGAGAATTTTTCTGGTGGATCTGAATGGCATATATGTGGATGCGTACCTTCATGATAGAAGTAGCATATATGAGTGGAGTGTACGTGATCTTGATTTTAAAAGCATGACAAGTCTCTAAGGGTCAACAAAGCTTGACAAAACTCAATGCAAATACATGTAGTAAATGTGAAAATGAATGTTTTCCTAATCTACCTGGCATGTATATATGACTGTGGTACAAATTGAAGCTCTCGTCATACAAAGACTCATCATGTAATATTTTTAATTTTCAAAAGATAAATTCTCCAGAACTCTAGTATTGCTAGGAAAAAGATAAATAGCAGCTCAGACTTTTTCATATCATACCTATCAACTACCTAGACTTAGCTCAGGCATTCGCAACCCACAAATTTCAGGTTCAGAGTAAATCTTATGTAAAAATAGTTATGTCTAAAACTCAGGAGAATTCAAGGCTGAAAACTAGGTACTTGAAAGGAATTACGACAGAGCAACTATTCATAATTTCCATAGAGTTATCTTCAGAGTTCTTCATTTTATTATTAGCAACTTCTAAACACACCTATTATTATTACTAAATAGGAAACTCTATTAAGGATAAAGTAGACAATGAAAATCCCATAGATATAGTTAGTGTTTAAGTTGTAACTTTTATGATTCATAATTATTTAAGTGTGAACCTTCATGTGATCACATTTTTTTATTTGAATTAATCTATGTTATATAAAAGTAAACCTAAGAGGGTAAGGATACTTACCTAGATACATGGGGGTGCTCTCCCCCAAGCTGGATGTTGACATAGTCATTCATTTAGACAGTGTAGACTTATTTCACTTCTTGAGACTTCAAAGATGATAGTTGATGTAGTTGTACTTCTCAAAGTAGATGAAGTTATCTAATCATGTCTAGTCTTTCCAAATCTTGCTAAACTCAAATAGACAACAAAGCTTATGGAACAGATTAAGTGTTAGCGGTAAACCATTTATTCCTTGATTGTCTATATTTTTAGATTTTCAATTTTATATGCAAATGACTAATGCAATATTTTTTTATTGCCTCTATAGTAAAAAGTTGGAAGACTTATTCACGTGGGGCTTAAAGGTTTTTCTTTTTATAATGCAATGTAGTGCAATAATATAGATATGCTATGATTAAGATGATTATGCAATGGATTATACTAAGGATGATATATATATAAATAGTACTAAAAATATTTATGGAAAGTAAATATGCTAGAGTGCAACTAATGCAATGCAGAGGAAAATAAATATGCAGATAACTTACCGAGTTTACCTTCCGGCTAAGGTTCAGAGATTTAGGTTCGTTGAACTAGACCTCTCTTCTGGTTCAAATGTCTTAAGGAGCATGGTCCACTCCTGATGAATACTTGGATGTTTGCTCTTCTTGTGTTGGTGTTTCCGATAAAGTCTCTGTCCTCTTCCACACTTCCTCAGTCTAAGGTTCTGCTTCTTCTTTCCTCTATAGCAGGTGATACATCCTTTGTTGATGGTATGACTTCTTTCTCAGGAGAACTCTTATGTTTATTATTGAATTGATCTTCATATCTTGTTAATTCTCCTAGATAGTCTGTCCATCCATCCTTGGTGGCTTGTTTCTTCTCTTCAAGAAATTGGAAGTGGATCTCTCATGATTTCATGGAGATGATTGCGCTAGTGGTATTGAGGAAAGATCTTCCTCGAATGAGGTGGACTTCGTCTTCATCTCCCATATCTTGAACCATGAAGTCGGTGGGAACGTAGTGATCTCTGATCATGATGTTTTTTGTTATTCCCTCTAGATTTCAGAATGATTGGTCTGCTAGCTGTAGCTACACATATGTCTGGTACAGTGGTCTATTGTCATATAAATGTTGGTAGGCCACCTTAGACACTATGTCACTGCTTGATCCAATATTGCAGAATATCTTGTAGAATGTAGTTTCCTTGATCTTGCAATCACTGGTAGGTACTCCTGGATCTCCCAGCTTAGCGAGGTGTTATGATAGAATGAGTTGATCATACCCTGAATCAATAGTGCTAATTATCTAGGTCTTCTCTTGGTTGTTGAACTTTACTCTTCCTCCTTCTATTGTTGATGTTGTTCTTCCTTGTAGAAGTAGTTGTATCCCCGTAGGTGTACGACGTCTAAGGATGAGTAGGAACCTTCAGTGTAGGCTTCATGAAAGTGAATGTCTCCTTCTCATCCTTGATAGTGAAACAGATCTTGGCGCTATCCATGTAGACGATGACATTATCCGTTCTTATGAATGAGCGTCCCAAGATAATGAGTGCTTTCGCATCTCCACTTGTTTCTTCAATCACAAGGTTTTACCTGTACGAATGAGTGTCCAACTCGTATGCTGACATATTAAGGATTTCCTGGGGATAGCACAGTGTCTGATCTGCAAGCTTCGCATGATGTTGACACTTGCTCCAAGGTTACAGACATCTTCTTCAAGAACTCCCTTAGAATAGCATAGTGTCTGATCTACAAGTTGGCATGATGTTGATACTTGCTCCAAGGTCACAGACCACTTCTTCAAAAGTGTAAGCTCCAATGGAGATTGGAATAACAGGTCTCTCTGGATCTCCTTTCTTCATTGGTAGGATGTCATCCACCCATGCTCTTGATGACATGGTGAAGAAGTGTCCTGCTCATAGAAACAAGGCAGAGATCAAGTGCATGGGCTCTGTTGGTGGAAAAACACCAACAGAACCAAAAGTTTATCCATTCATCTCTAACCTTAATATATTTGAGCAAGATTGAGTCGTATTTTATTTAGCCATGACATGAGTGATCAGTTCGGAGGATGAGCATGAATGTACCATTTCATAAACACTTGGCATATTAGATTGCTTTAACACATGGAAAGATTATCTAATTTATTTTTACATCATTGAGATTATCATCTTCCATGGTTGGATGTGCAACATTTTAGATGGTTAACACTGTGAGATTAAGAAGTGGTACTAGGATCAAGCTTTAAAGAAACATGTTGAGATAATCAGGTTGGATCAAGTAAAGTTGCAGCTCAAACATGTTTAGATCTTTATTTATGTGAATACCAAAATAAAAGAAAGGCTTTTAGAGTGATGCTTACTTACCTTTACCTCTTTCACTGGAGAATGATGGCATTGTACCTTCATGGAAACTTCCCTTGATCAACTCGTTTTACATTAACAACTTGTCTTCTTGTTCCACTCCTCTCTCATCCTCGTTCTTCCGATCTTGAAATTTTTGTTGATCTTGTCTTGAAGTTTTGTTTACCCTCTTCCATGGATTGAGAGGATGTAGATTTTGTCCTTTGTCACTCGCCTTCTCCTTGCTCCATGGAATTCATTATGATGAATTAGCTACCTCTCTCTTGTGAAGTTGTTGAAGTCCATGCGTCTTTCTTCATCTTTAGTGTGAGTTCATCTCAGGACTTCCTAATTTGATATTGAAAGTTTTCCTGTAGGGGTTAGTCTAACAAAATATCCAATATCTACTCTAGTATACTATCGGTTCAAAAATCAACCTAGACTCCACGTCTAATTTGATTTAGGAAGACATTTTAACCTAAGCACTACACTTAAATTAAAAAGCCTTTAGAAGTAATATCCAAATACCTTTAAACTAAGCACCATGCATAATTTAAAAGGTGTATGAATATACTTCAAAACCTAAACATATACTATAGCAGACAAAGGTAGCATGAAAGTATTATAGAGATTTACTCAAGTGACGATGAAAGAGCATTATTAGCAATTTAGTAGTTTGAGCATGCCTTAAAGGTAGGTACAAATAAGATGATGTAGCAACATGGCAAAAGGTGTTTCTACGATGGGTTATCCCCCAAGCTTGAATTTTGCAAAAATCAAGATTGGATGAATGAAATTCAATGTTGCATAATAATTGGTTGGACATACCTTATGCTTGTCATTCCTTCATTCTTTCTGCTCTATACCTGGAAAGGTTAGTGACAAAAATACCCAAAGGAATATAATCATATAATTCTATGCTCAATTTACAAGGGTAGGCAACAAAAAAGGTGAATATTTATGTTAGGATCTTAGAGGTGCTTGTTTTAGGACACTAATCTTGTCCTTGGGAAACATTTTAATATGTGTTTTTAGCGACATGGTTTCCCTCTATTACCTATCTCAAGATTTAATACAACGAGATCTGCAATATTTATGATAAACATATGCATCGACAACCACCCTTTTAAAGTATTTGTAAATAGAAAGTGTGAGGGTGTTGAAGATATCATGTGTGGTAATAATAAAGAGACAAATGTGTATGGGAGATGTCTCATATGAGCATGGATTTAAAGAGATAGTTATGGAATAGGTTCCATGCTCATTGATGTCATCTTCCTCTCCAATCTCTATGGTTGATTCTTCATGTAAGTTCAAAATTCCACTTGGATTGGTAACTTTCAAATTGGTCTTGTTTGTGGCCTCCTCTATACTTGGATAATTCATATTTTCAACTAGATTTGAAAATAAACCAAGGCTAGAGAAAGATTGCTCCCAAACCATGACTATACAAGCAGGGCGAAGCTCATAGCCATTTATAAGAATGAGGGGTGAAGAAGGTGGAGTCTCCAAGAAGTCACCCTTTGGAGTAGAGTTTTTATGGATGTGGTAAGACGAATATGGTAAGGTGAGAAAGATGGTAAAAAGAAAAAAGGAAAAAGGTAAATGGATGACCATAGTTCAAAACTAGCACAGCTACCATTCCCCGGCAATGGCGCCAGAAAGCTTGTTGGTATTTCTTAACGCACATAGATAAATCCGCAAGCGCACGGATACCGCTGTAGCTTTCACTCGTGAGTATTCCAAGGGTATCGATTTCCACAGGGAACGTGAAGTGTACTAGATAGGAACTAAGAGCGTCCAAGGATAGATAAGATAACTGGGTAGAGAGATTTTAGAGTTTTCTAAGGGGTTTATCTAATCAAAGGTCTATGATACTCTACCTACTTTGGAGCAATAGTACCTTCCCGACTCTCGACAAAGACTGGGAAAAAGGTAGTCGGGAGAGGCTGCCAAAAGCTCTACGAAAACACTACAAAGGCCGAACGTGGTGGACTACAAAGGCCTTACAGAGTTGTCACCCCTGGGGCTACCACAACTATCCATAGGATTGGGCGCAAACTCAGATAAACTCTAGTCTAGGCACCACGTCTACACTATCGCTTACTACTCTAATTCCAATTGTAAACTAGAGCACTCAATACGAGCGGAGATCCCATAAATAGAGTAAAGTAAGAACTAAAATAAGATACATAGAAATAATAAATGAAGAACCTGTATATTTCTCCGAACCAGATGCTACAAAAGTACAATGTTGAGGAAGATCCGACAAATCCAGCTCCTCCTAGCTCTCTCCTCCTCTCTCTCACCTCTAATTACAACTAGATGAACTAGAACTAGAGGAACTAGATCTAGACAACTACAGGGACCTCTCTCATTCTCTACTTCTAATTGAAACCCTAGCTTTTGCTCTGGAGAAGAATAATGAGATGTGATGGATCCTCAGGGGATCAGGGGCCTTGCTTATATAGCCTCCTCAAATGAACGTTGGTCGTCGGATCAAACCGACCTTAGGCGAAGGGTTTAGATTGATCCTCAAAGGTGGTGGAGCATAATCCACAAAGTGGAAGCTGATTGGCCAGAAAAGTAGGGCGGGCGCCCTAGGGGTTAGGGCGGGTACCCTGACTCTAGGACCGTTTCGCCTCCCGTTCGTTCTGGTGTCTAACCTTCTAGAGTACAGAAAATTGTGCGGTTGATAATTATCTCTATATAAACATGACATGTGGGCCTTTCCTTGGTATTTCCTGATAACCCCCTGCAGACACAGACATTCACCAAAACTCGTGGAATTCTGTCAGTATAAACCCTAATTCTAGCTATTGGTTTCATTTAGATCCTTTTCCTTGTTTAGTTGACGGTTAAAATTGGTACTTAAGGACCGTCAACAGCCATGAAGTCGATGCAGACACCCCCTACCTGGCGCGCCAACTGTTGACGAAATATGCGTCGCAGTCTACCTAGGGGTACCCTACGGTAGTAGATTGTAGGCGGAGGTGTGGCGACGGTGATCAATCGTAACACAGAGAGCGTAGACACGGTGATTTATACAGGTTCAGGCCGGCAAATCGCTGTAATACCCTACGTCTTGTGTTCTGGTGGCTGGATTGATATGATTACTAGGTTACACGAGGTGTAGGTGAGATCTAAGGGATTATGAGAGAGAGTTTTTGAGGGGTCCCTGCTCGCCTTATATAGCTGGGGAGCAGGGTTACAGTTTCCATATCCTAACAGATTACGATCAGTCCCTAAAGGCAAGGGATCTGAATCTATCCACTAGGATCTTCCATGGTGAGCAAGGCTTCCCTGGAGCCCTTGGCGAGCACGATAGGTTGGTCGCGTGCCACAAGGCCTCGTGAGCCGGACCGTCTTCTGGTCGATAGGCCCATAAGGTCCTTGGGGATATGCCGAGGTAAGATCCCCAACAAAATAGAGGCTTATACCTCCCTCTCTAGTCATGATGTAATCCATACAAGCCACTCTTGTTCTCATATGGAGATTAGTCTAGTGGTATTCTCTAGTGTGGGAGTTAGAGTTGAGTTGAGCTTTGCTCGGGCTTTCCGGAGTTGTCTTCCTGAAGGATCTGGTATAAGCTCTTGTATCTTTTCTCTTTTGTAAGACTTTACTTATTTAATGCAATATTCCTTCTTTACTTTACTTAGTCTTTACTTTGTGCAATATTATACTTGTTATAGTATTGTTGTGGTTGAGATCCTTGTGGCCTTTCCTGTATGCGATCATCGCCTGTCATAGGGTGCTTTAATTGTCGTATACACGATTAGAGTAGTGAGAGTAGGTGTAAGTGTGGTGCTTATACTTAATCTTGCCTTTGGTTATCGCTTGTTGCACGGATTGTTTGTGGTAGCTAGCAAGAGAGTGACAACCTTGTCTAGTTTTTGTATTCCACCATGTGTTCTTAGGGAAGTTCTTAAAAGATAAGCCCCCCATAAGAAGAGAGCGCGGTCCGGTAAGAGTTTTGTCCTCCTACTAATATATCCTCTCGCCTAGCATACTTGTATTGAGGAATCAATCGATGTTTGTCTCAATTGAGTGCCATAGTTAAATTAACAAAGGTAGAGTTGGAATCATAGGAGTCCTTTTACTCTCTCGTTGTCCTCCCACATAGTTATACCCACTAGTCATCTCTTACTTATCTTTATTGGTTTGTTACATCATCACCTTCCTATCATTATTTGATTACCCCCTTACACTAGTTGATACTAAATTGAAGTGATCTCTAGGATCTCTCTTTTATTATTATTTCTAGCTCCAGTTTCCCTTAGGAGAATATAAATTACGATACCCCAGAATACTCCTGGGTGAAGTGCTACAACGGTATAATCTGTGCGCTTGCGGATTTATCCAATAGTCATAAGAAATACCAACAAACATTTCTGGCGCCGTTGCTGGGGAAAGCATAGCCTAGAAATTTTAATAGAATTGAATCCAGAGTTTACTATCAAATTAGCTATCAAATAGTTGTAGGGGCTTACCCCTTGCCTTGGTCTTTCTTAATTGTGAAGCAAGGCATTGTATGAGTGAGTTCCAGTTTCGAGCAACCACATTAGAAAATCCTAAGAGTTTCCGAAGAAACTCTAGACATCGTCTAGTATCTCCTCGAAAGCTCACCTCAAACTCAGATCCACTCAAGGAAGGAGGCTCCACTCCATTCATCAAGCAAGCTATGGCTCAAGAGTCTATTTCCGACTTCTCGGCTCCTTCAGTCGCTCATGTGGCCCAAGGACCAGACGTTAATACAGGGGTGCTACCTTCGAGCTGCAGCCAGCTTTGATCAACCTAGTGCAAGCCAACCCTTTTAGCGGGAAGTCCCATGAGGATGCTAATACACATCTCCAACACTTCCTGGAGGTAAGTGGCACCATTTCCATTAAGAATGTTGCATCAGATATCATTCGTCTCCGCCTTTTCCCGTTCTCATTACTCGGGAAGGCGAAGCAATGGTTCTATGCTCATTATGAGGAAGTTGCCACTTGGGAGAAATGTGTTGATGCTTTCCTCAAGTTCTTTCCGATGGGCAAAACCACCACCCTTCGTGGAAGAAATTCTAGCTTCCAACAACAATCGGACGAGACTATTCCTCAAGCATGGGAACGTCTCCAGGAGTACATTCAGGGATGTCCTCATCATGGAATTCAAGATTGGCTCCTGATTCAAGGTATCTACTATGGGTTAACAAGAATAGCCCATAGTCACCTTGATGCTGCCGCAAGAGGAGCATTCATTTCACTCAACATCATACAAGCAAAAGATCTCATTGAAAAGATGGTGACGGATCAAGGGTGGAAAGATGAAAAGCTCCAAGTCAAGCACAAGAATGCAGAAACTATTCATGAAGTAAATGCACTCTCCAGAAGGATGGACCTCTTAATGAAGAAACTTGAAGAATGAGCCAATTTCAAGAAGGATAGAGAAGCCATCCAACTGTCACACCCAGTTTTAAAGACAAAACGGGATGCAATAATCTTATGTGTGCCCAGAGATTAGTCACACACATAAGCCAACAAATTATCAAAATTGTATCATCACAAGTGTTTAATACATAGCGAATGAGTATTTAAATAATGTCTATTACAAAACAGCAGAAATAAGATATCTCTCGCGAAGCTCCATAGCACAGGGACGTCAACTGGTTGACCCCAAACCTAGTAGTCCTCTGGATACTCCTCATAACTCTGATAGTCTGGTACCCATCCGGGATTTTTATACAAGAATTGAAAAGAAAGAAACAAGCGTAAGGACTTTCGTACTCAACAAGTAAACATGGGGTTCATGAGGCTCAAAAAGGTATGACACTGGTTAAACTGCATTAGCTTTTAAGTTATCACAATTTTAGCATAGGATAGCATCAATATAACAACCGCCCAATAACCATATGATAGAGTAAACATGAATAACGAATAGCAAACTAGTAAAAGGTAGATTAGAGTCATTCTGTTCCATAAGAATTCCAGGCCGCTCGTATCCGAGAGCACGGCTAATATATCAGTTTAACACTCTGCAGAGTTTGTACACTTTACCCATGAGTCGTGTTTGCCCAAATGCCCGGGATCATGACTCCCTTAACACTACCGAGGTGAGCGGGCAGGGAACACTATGAAGTCTTTCAAAGGGGTTCGCTGACATACCACAGACACTACGGATCCACGGGCAAGGGGTATATGGGAGCCCGTCGGTGGTACACACCCGCAGCGGTCCCCACACCAGCCGCTCCGCAACCGCTCGGCAATGGCAACTTTCGCGAACTACCGCATGCGAGAGAGTGACCCTAATACTGAACTAAAGCCAGAGCCATATAGCCCCCATGGTTGTACTGTAAATCCCGGGTGATCGCTTACGGAGGTTCTAGAACATCTCAAAAACTGTGCTCTAGTTCACCCTAATCCAGGTTGCTAAAAAGCAGATTTTACCATTGTTGCATAAGTCATTAGTCAGGTTTACATGATCACGGTTATGTCTCGAGAGCACTTGCTTGATCTACCCAAATGCATAACTTCCCAAGGTAACAAGGTATAAGGTACAAAGCTATGGTAAAACTAAATAGGATATCAAGGAACGCATGCAATCATGAGTTAATGCTTTAAGTGATTAGGACACAAGGATGATCCCATGAATACTTGCCTTGCTCAAAGGGCTCCTGCTGATCCTACTCAAAGAGAAACTCCTGATCCCCCACGTACTGCTCACCGTCTGTACTCGACCATCACATCACACGCAATCACGCAGAGACATAACATGCAAACAACAAAGCTATAGATTAGAACAGTACACCAATCACAATAAAACAAGATTAAAAGTTTATAAAACAAATCTACGCCTCACAACGATCACATAGACGCGTGAATCACGAAAAACGGAGCTATAACGGAAAAGATATGAATTAAACGGGATTTTGAATAGAGCAGGATTAAACATTATGGAAATAATTTTCTGATTTTTAAAAGTAATTAACATAGATGAAAACTATACTACTGGATAGAGCAAGAAAATACGGATCTAATGCAACTTGAACGGAGCGATTTGGATTTAAAATGAACAGTTTATAAGCAATTGAAAAAGAGTGGCAAAACTGTAAATAAGGTTTTCTTTTTTTTTAGAAAATAAAACAGACAGAAAAGGGATGCGCTTTCCAGAACCGAAAGTGTAACTAGGAACTACGCCAACTGGACCGCGGGTTCAGTCTTTAAAAAGAGGGAGGTCTCTTTTGCAAAATTGCCAGTCGAACCGGTATCGGGCTCTGTGGTAGAGATTAAAACAGAGGGGGTAGGTGGCGGCGCTCGGCGGCCGGAGTCCGGGACGCGACGGCGCCATGGCCGGTGAGCGGCGGCGCAACGCGACCTGGCGATTTAGTGCACCATTCTCTGCAAAACCGGGACGGGGAGAGAGAGGGGAGAAAGGCGAACACAGTGGTGGTGTTAATTGAAGTGATTGTGCTCGGGGGAGGAGGGTCCACGCGGCACGGCGGCTCTGTGCCGGCGGCGATCGCAGACACGGGTTCTACGGGCAAGACAGCGGCCGTGGAGAGGTTTGGCGGTTTCGGGGAACCCACTTACCGCAACACAAGGCTCTGGAAGCAGCTGAACGGCGCAGAGGAGCTTGCCCACGGCGTAGCGGCGACGGCAGAGCAGAACTCGGGCGCGCCGATGCTGGTTGGTTTTTGCGGTGCTATGAGGGCTCGATGCGGGGCGGAAACATGCGGGGCTGATCATTTTATAGCTCAGAGGATGTCACGGGGAAGGAAAGACAGGGTTCGCCGCGGATTCGGTCTCGGCCGAAAGGAAAGGGCGGCGGCTGGGAAAGGAAAGAAGAGGCGGAGGAAGAGAAAGGAAGGCGGCGGCGCTTGGCTTGCTCGTCACGGTGCTGAGCTGGTTATGGGAAGGGGAGATCCGTCCCGCTCCGTCTCGGACTCGGCGGCGATTCTGTCGACACAGAGAAGGAAGGGAGCGGGGAAGGAAGAAGGAAGGTGAGGAAGGGGAGACTGACAAGTGGGACAGACCCGTCAGCGGAAGAAAGGAAAACTGACCGGTGGGGCGAGTCTGACAGAGAGAGGGGGAGTGCTGAGGCGCGCGGGGGGGGGGGGGGGTGGAACTGGGCCGGCCTGCTCGCGTTGGCCCAACAGAGAGAGAAGGGGAAAGGGACTGGGTCAGGGGGGGTATGGCCTCGGGCCAGAAAGCAAGAAAAAGAGAGAGGGAAAAGAGAATTGTTTTTTTCCAATTTTCGATTTTCAAACACCTTTTCCAAAAGAGCTTTTGAAACCAAATTTGAACTTTGCAAAATTCCAGACAAACCAAAAGCTATGCATCAGCATGAATGCAACACAATGTTTCTATTATGGTGTTAGATTTTATTTTGTGAAAACCTTAATTACTTTCCCTATGTTTTAATGCTCACATCAAATGCAATTCAATTTACTTTGAATCTATTTTGGAAAAATGCAAAATTTAGGGTGTTACAAATCTACCCCCCTTAAAGGAATCTCGTCCCGAGATTCAACTGGTACTCACTCAAACAGCTGCGGGTATGTCCGTTTCAGATCCTCTTCTCTTTCCCAAGTTTCCTCATCCACTGAATACCGATTCCACTGAACCTTGCACATACGAATGACTCGACTCCGGGTGACTCTTTCTGCCGTTTCCAAAATCTTTATCGGATATTCCTCATAGGTGAGATCCTCCTTAACTGCCAACTCTTCCAACGGTATCTGCTCTTCTAGCACACGCAAACACTTTTCAACCGTGACACATGAAAGACATCGTGTACCCCTGCTAGACTTTCTGGTAATTCCAACTGATAAGCCACTTCACCACGTCGTTCCACTATCTTGAAAGGA
Source organism: Microstegium vimineum (assembly GCA_022036555.1). Taxonomy (NCBI): domain Eukaryota; kingdom Viridiplantae; phylum Streptophyta; class Magnoliopsida; order Poales; family Poaceae; genus Microstegium; species Microstegium vimineum. The sequence continues at coordinate 20,935,098 of CM039130.1, read as the reverse complement.
CCGACATATCTGGGTGCTAACTTACCCTTCATATTGAACCTCTTTACGCTTCTCATAGGTGACACCTTTAAATAGACATAGTCACCTACCTTGAAAGTCAAATCTCTTCTGCGGGTGTCAGCATAACTCTTTTGTCGGGACTGTGCAACTTTCAAGTTTTCTCGTATAGTCCGTACCTGTTCTTCTGCACTTTTCAACACATCGGATCCAAATACTTGACTTTCTCCCGTCTGATTCCAGAACAAAGGGGTTCTGCATTTTCTTCCATATAAAGCCTCAAACGGTGCCATCTTTAAACTGTTCTAGTAGCTGTTGTTGTAAGAGAACTCAGCGTACGGAAAACTTTTATCCCAACTAGTCCCATACTACAATGCACAAGCTCTTAACATATCCTCGAGTATCTGATTGGTTCTTTCTGTCTAACCATCTGTCTGCGGGTGATATGTTGTACCGAAGTTCAACATTGTCCCCAGAGCGGAATGTATCTGCTGCCAGAAGTGAGATGTGAACTGGGTACCCCTATCAGAGACAATCTTCTTAGGTACCCCATGCATACACACGATCCTTTCCATGTACAGCTCAGCCAACTTCGGTCCGTGATAAGTGGTCTTCAGTGGTAGGAAGTGTGCAACTTTGGTCAACCTGTCCACTATTAGCCTCTTGGAGTACGAGGTAAACCCACGATGAAATCCATACCAACTTCTTCCCATTTCCACTCGGGAACTCTCATCGGTTGCAACAATCCTACTGGTCGCTGATGTTCTGCCTTAACCCTCTGACAGGTATCACACAGTGCCACATACTCTGCAACATCTCTTTTCAATCCATACCACCAATACTTTTCCTTCAAGTCCAGATACATCTTGGTACTTCCCGGGTGTATAGAGTAAGCTGAGTCATGAGCCTCTCGCAGAATTGTCTCACGGATCTCCTTTACTCTAGGTACACATATCCTCTTACCAAACCAAAGGGTACCATTGTCATCCAGACTGAAACCCGGTGCCTTACCAATCACAATATTCTCAGCAATCTCTTTCAGTTTCTCATCCTCCAACTGACCCTTCCGTATTTCCTGTTCCAGGGTTGGTTCCAAAACTAACTCCATAGAGTTAACAACAAAACCCAAGTTCAGATGCGCTAACTGAGCACACAACTCTTTAGACTATATATCCAGGTGTACCTCATTGGCATAACTTTTCCTACTAAGAGCATCTGCCACAACATTCGCCTTTCCAGGGTGATAATGGACCTCCAAGTCATAGTCCTTGATCAATTCCAACCAACGGCGTTGCCTCAAGTTCAGATCTGACTGGGTGAAAATGTACTTCAGGCTTTTGTGATCCGTATAAATATCACTCTTGTGACCAATCAAGTAGTGTCTCCAGATTTTCAGTGCATGTACCACAGCTGCTAACTCCAAGTCATGTGTAGGATAATTCAACTCGTGCTTCCTTAACTGCCTCGATGCATAAGCAACAACTCTGCCTTCTTGCATCAACACACAACCAAGACCCAAGCGAGATGCATCACAATATATGGAGAAGCTCTTGTTTAGGTCTGGCAAAATCAACACTGGCGCTGTGGTTAACCGCTTCTTCAATTCTTCAAAGTTAGCTTGACACTTCTCAGACCATACAAACTTAGCATTCTTCTCTAGCAAAGCCGTCATTGGTTTAGCAAGCTTGGAGAAACCTTCAATGAACCTCCTGTAGTAACCTGCCAATCCAAGGAAACTACGGATCTCGGTCACACTGGTAGGTGGATTCCAATTCAACACATCTGCCACCTTACTCGGATCCACTGCTATTCCACCATTGGATATCACATGTCCTAGGAAAGACACTTCCTTCAACCAAAACTCACACTTGCTCCTTTTGGCATATAACTGATGTTCTCTGAGCTTCTGCAAGACCAACCTGAGATGTTCTGCATGTTCTTCCTCATTCTTGGAGTAGACCAAAATGTCATCAATGAACACTACCACAAACTTGTCCAGAAACTCCATGAACACCTTATTCATCAAGTACATAAAGTAGGCAGGTGCATTGGTTAATCCAAACGACATCACAGTGTACTCATATAACCCATATCTTGTAGTAAAGGCAGTCTTCGGTATGTCAGAGGCACGAATCTTCAACTGATGATAACCCGATCGAAGATCGATCTTAGAGAACACACAAGCTCCTTTTAACTAATCAAACAAGTCATCAATCCTTGGTAGAGGGTACTTATTCTTGATAGTCACCTCATTAAGCGAGCGGTAATCCACACACATCCGCTGTGTACCATCTTTCTTGTCAACAAAGATCACCGGAGCTCCCCAAGGTGAAGAGCTAGGACGTATGAAACCCTTCTCTTGTAATTCCTGCAACTGTTTCTTAAGTTCTTCTAACTCATTAACCCCCATCCTATATGGACGCTTAGCAATAGGTGCAGTGCCAGGCAAAAGCTCAATAAGAAATTCAATGTCGCGGTCGGGTGGCATACCTGGCAAGTCATCGGGGAAAACATCCGGGAACTCATCATAATCTGATTCATATTCACGACCATCATCATTCAGCTGATTCACAGAAGCTGTTGGCGGAGCTTTCAAAACAACTTCCACACTGATCTGATCCCCTTTGGGTGAAGTCAACACAGCTACCTTCTTGTGGCACTGAATATCTGCCTTATACTTTTTCATCCAGTCCATTCCCAAAATGAGATCAATACCAGCTGTCCTTAGCATGATAGGTTCAACCTCAAAGGCTACCCCCCTTAGAAGCACACTAACTGAAGGACTATATTGATTTGCAGTCAAAATACCCCCCGGTGAACTTACTGTTATGGGGTTTTCATGAAGCGCAACAAAAGATCATGCATTCTAACAAAAGCGGCAGAAATGAAAGAATGCGAAGCTCCAGAATCAAAAAGTACAGTAGCGGGGATAGAGTTGATGCTGAACGTACCCATCATGACCTCAGGAGTCTCCTGTGCCGTATCTGCCGACACGTGGTTCACCCTTCCAGAGTTGGGTGGTGGCTGGTGCCTTGGCCTCTGCTGGTTGCTCTGGTTCTGAGGCGTCTGCTGGTTCTGCTTGTCAGGACAGTTATAAGACATGTGCCCCTCCTTGTTGCAACGGAAACACCTGTTGGGAGTGTTGGGAGCACTGTTCTTCATTGGGGTGGCATTGGTGTTCCCCTGACGTGGTGCCTGTGGTACAATCTGCTGCTGGTTCTGGGCACGCGGTGGAAACTGAGTACGCTAAGGAAACTAACAGTGCTGCTGGTTCTGACCACGGTTCCACTGATTGCTCGGACCCTGGTACCTTTGCTGGAAGTTCTGCGAGGGATTAGGATGCTGGCGGGTATTGCTTCCTGAAGCTGGTCCTTGAAGCCTTCTCTTCTTGGCTTCCATCTCTTTGCGCTTGTTATCAATAACAATAGCGCGATTCACGAGGGCTTGAAAATTGGGGTAGAGATTGGACATGAGTTGCAACTGCAAACCATTGTAGAGACCCTTCAGAAAGCGGCGCTGCTTGTCAGCGTCGTTGGCAACCTCATGCGGAGCGTATCGAGACAACTGAGCAAACTTGTCTCGGTACTCCGCCAAGGTCATGGATCCTTGCCTCAGAGCTCGGAATTTCTCCTGCTTGAGCTCCACAATGCCTTCAGGAATATGGTAAGACCTGAAGCTGTCGGTGAACTCCTGCCATGACACCTCTGGTGTGTTGTTGGGACGTCCATACATGTATGAGTCCCACCAGTCTTGAGCGGCACCCTACAGTTGGCCAGATGCGTACAACACCTTCTCATGCTCATTGCATTGAGCGATATTGAGCTTCTTTTCTACATCTCTTAACCAGTCGTCCGCCTCCAGTGGTTCGGAAGCATGAGTGAACACCGGAGGACGACCCTTCATGAATTCTCCACGCTTGTCCCGTGGCTGGACAGGTGGTGGTGGAGGTGGTGGTGGTACTGGTGGATTCTGAAGATGTTGCATCATGGTCTGCATCAGCTGGGTTTGTACTAGCATGAACTGCTCCATAGTCGGTGGTACTGGTGGTGGTGGCGGTGGTGGTAGTGTTGGTGGTGCACCCCTACCACGGCCTCTTCCTCTACCACCTCATGCGGCCATCTGTCATCCAAAACATATAGTATGACCTTTAGATTTATTGTTCATTGGAACGCACGAAAAAGCATAACTTTTCTGAAATCTGAACCTTACAAGCGGTACTGTAAAACAGTCATATCTCACGTTCCAAAATTCAAAAAAATGCGAAAATTACATGGTTGGAAAGCTTATGAAATTGACTACAACTTTCATAATTCTCACTTTTTCAGATTCTGATTCGAAATTAGGTCAAAACAACAATTTATCAAAACTATTTCTGAGTTCCAGACTGCGCAGAAACCTCAACTTGTAACTGTCATAACTCCCAACCCAGAACATGTATGAATGTAATTCAAGATGCATTGGAAAGGTACTGAAGTCTAGTTGTTGCCATATAAATTTCTTGATCATTGGACGAACCATCTTTGAAATACAAGCGAAAGATTACTGACTGCTCCAGAAAAACAGCAAGATAGAAAACAGGATAACCCACCCGCTAGCATTTTTATTTATATCAAACTTATATGCCTATAACTAAGGAACTTGTGGACATGCCCACAATGTTCCAGCACTCATTAAAAAACTCCAAATCACTCATAATCATAATAACAACCATATAAAGAAACCAAGTTCACAAGACACGACAAGACCTGACTCAACTCGCTGCTAGCGTTTTATTACATCATGGTGGTACTCCTCCTATGGAAGGAAAACTGGGGGATGCTTCTGATGGAACTTGGGCATCTTCAGGCGTCCTCTGAGCTCATCATTCTCTGCATGGGCTCTCTTGAGTAGCTTGCGCTGAACACCAAGCTCATCAGTCAGCACCTCGACCTGTTGTACCAGCTCATGAGAAAAGTCGATCATCACCTTGGTGGTGTCGTCGTAACCATCCTTTGCCTCGAACATGGACCATCCCTCACGGGTCTCGAAGGGAAGGTGCCAATACTTGTCCTCCATCATGCGGTTACGATGATGAGCACGAAGATCGAAGAGGGCCATGCGAGCTGCATCCTCCATACACTCCATCATGTTGGCACGACTGACCTTAGGCTCATAGACGGCCTCCACTTGCCACGACTGTGTGGCGTCCTTCCAGATGCAGACGTAGAGGGTACACTTCTAGAAGGAAGGGTCCTAGAAGTGCCTGTTCTCATAGCACATGTACTTCACCTTGGTCTTCCAGTCAGAGTAGTGGGTCTCCAAAGTCTCCTTCAGCAAGCCATGGTAGAAGTCCTCATCATCTCCCTCCTTGAAGTGGGAGTGCTTGGTCCATCCCAAGCGTTCTTCACCAGCTTCGGAACCACCAGACGGAGTCTTGGAGTGGCTGTTCTTGTCAGAGGGAGTCCTGGAACGGCTGTTCTCAGAGCCCTCTTCTTGGGGTTCTTCTTCTTCATCCTCACGGGGTTCCACTGGCACGACCTTCGGCGGGGGACGAGTGGACTTGCGTGCAGTCTTCTTGTTACGGGCCATCTATAGAAAAGCAAAGTTGAGAACTAAGTTAGATTCAAGATAATATAATTTTTGAGATGAGTAATAGTTTTACAAATAATAGCAAGGTATAAAAGCATGAAAAGAGCATTCCTAAGAACCGCTTCTATCTAGGTTTGCGTCCTACAGTCAACACGGCTTTGATACCAATTTGTCACACCTAGTTTTAAAGACAAAACGGGATGCAATAATCTTATGTGTGCCCAGAGATCAGTCACACACATAAGCCGACAAATTATCAAAATTGTATCATCACAAGTGTTTAATACATAGAGAATGAGTATTTAAATAATGTCTATTACAAAACAGCGGAAATAAGATATCTCTCGCGAAGCTCCATAGCACAGGGACGTCAACTGGTTGACCCCAAACCTAGTAGTCCTCTGGATACTCCTCATAACTCTGATAGTCTGGTACCCATCCGGGATTTTTATACAAGAATTGAAAAGAAAGAAACAAGCGTAAGTACTTTCGTACTCAACAAGTAAACATGGGGTTCATGAGGCTCAAAAAGGTATGACACTGGTTAAACTGCATTAGCTTTTAAGTTATCACAATTTTAGCATAGGATAGCATCAATATAACAACCGCCCAATAACCATATGATAGAGTAAACATGAATAACGAATAGCAAACTAGTAAAAGGTAGATTAGAGTCATTCTGTTCCATAAGAATTCCAGGCCGCTCGTATCCGAGAGCAGGGCTAATATATCAGTTTAACACTCTGCAGAGTTTGTACACTTTACCCATGAGTCGTGTTTGCCCAAATGCCCGGGATCATGACTCCCTTAACACTACCGAGGTGAGCGGGCAGGGAACACTATGAAGTCTTTCAAAGGGGTTCGCTGACATACCACAGACACTACGGATCCACGGGCAAGGGGTATATAGGAGCCCGTCGGTGGTACACACCCGCAGCGGTCCCCACACCAGCCGCCCCGCAACCGCTCGGCAATGGCAACTTTCGCGAACTGCCGCATGCGAGAGAGTGACCCTAATACTGAACTAAAGCCAGAGCCATATAGCCCCCATGGTTGTACTGTAAATCCCGGGTGATCGCTTACGGAGGTTCTAGAGCATCTCAAAAACTGTGCTCTAGTTCACCCTAATCCAGGTTGCTAAAAAGCAGATTTTACCATTGTTGCATAAGTCATTAGTCAGGTTTACATGATCACGGTTATGTCTCGAGAGCACTTGCTTGATCTACCCAAATGCATAACTTCCCAAGGTAACAAGGTATAAGGTACAAAGCTATGGTAAAACTAAATAGGATATCAAGGAACGCATGCAATCATGAGTTAATGCTTTAAGTGATTAGGACACAAGGATGATCCCATGAATACTTGCCTTGCTCAAAGGGCTCCTGCTGATCCTGCTCAAAGAGAAACTCCTGATCCCCCACGTACTGCTCACCGTCTGTACTCGACCATCACATCACACGCAATCACGCAGAGACATAACATGCAAACAACAAAGCTATAGATTAGAACAGTACACCAATCACAATAAAACAAGATTAAAAATTTATAAAACAAATCTACACCTCACAACGATCACATAGACGCGTGAATCACGAAAAACAGAGCTATAACGGAAAAGATATGAATTAAACGGGATTTTGAATAGAGCAGGATTAAACATTACGGAAATAATTTTCTTTGATTTTTAAAAGTAATTAACATAGATGAAAACTATACTACTGGATAGAGCAAGAAAATACGGATCTAACGCAACTTGAACGGAGCGATTTGGATTTAAAATGAACAGTTTATAAGCAATTGAAAAAGAGTGGCAAAACTGTAAATAAGGTTTTCTTTTTATTTTAGAAAATAAAACAGACAGAAAAGGGGTGCGCTTTCCAGAACCGAAAGCGTAACTAGGAACTACGCCAACTGGACCGCGGGTTCAGTCTTTAAAAAGAGGGAGGTCTCTTTTGTAAAATCGCCAGTCGAACCAGTATCGGGCTCTGTGGTGCGTCCGATTGGAAACAGACGGTAGAGATTAAAACAGAGGGGGTAGGTGGCGGCGCTCGGCGGCCGGAGTCGGGGACGCGACGGCGCCATGGCCGCTGAGCGGCGGCGCAACATGACCTGGCAATTTAGTGCACCATTCTCTGCAAAACCGGGACGGGGAGAGAGAGGGGAGAAAGGCGAACACAGTGGTGGTGTTAATTGAAGCGATTGTGCTCGGGGGAGGAGGGTCCACGCGGCACGGCGGCTCTGTGCCGGCGGCGATCGCAGACACGGGTTCTACGGGCAAGACAGCGGCCGTGGAGAGGTTTGGCGGTTTCGGGGGAACCCACTTACCGCAACACAAGGCTCTGGAAGCAGCTGAACGGCGCAGAGGAGCTTGCCCACGGCGAAGCGGCGGCGGCAGAGCGGAACTTGGGCGCGGCGATGCTGGTTGGTTTCTACGGTGCTACGAGGGCTCGATGCGGGGTGGAAACATGCGGGGCTGATCATTTTATAGCTCGGAGGATGTCACGGGGAAGGAAAGACAGGGTTCGCCGCGGATTCGGTCTCGGCCGCAAGGAAAGGGCGGCGGCCGGGAAAGGAAATAAGAGGGGGGAGGAAGAGAAAGGAAGGCGGCGGCGCTTGGCTTGCTCGTCACGGCGCTGAGCCGGTTATGGGAAGGGGAGATCCGTCCCGCTCCGTCTCGGACTCGGCGGCGATTCTGTCAACACAGAGAAGGAAGGGAGCGGGGGAAGGAAGAAGGAAGGTGAGGAAGGGGAGACTGACAAGTGGGACAGACCCGTCAGCGGAAGAAAGGAAAACTGACCGGTGGGGCGAGTCTGACAGAGAGAGGGGGAGTGCTGAGGCGCGGGGGGGTGGAACTGGGCCGGCCTGCTCGCGTTGGCCCAACAGAGAGAAAAGGGGAAAGGGACTTGGCCGGGGGGGTATGGCCTCGGGCCAGAAAGCAAGAAAAAGAGAGGGAAAATAGAATTGTTTTTTTTTCCAATTTTCGATTTTCAAACACCTTTTCGAAAAGAGCTTTTGAAATCAAATTTGAACTTTGCAAAATTCCAGACAAACCAAAAGCTATGCATCAGCATGAATGCAACACAATGTTTCTATTATGGTGTTAGATTTTATTTTGTGAAAACCTTAATTACTTTCCCTATGTTTTAATGCTCACATCAAATGCAATTCAATTTACTTTGAATCTATTTTGGAAAAATGCAAAATTTAGGGTGTTACACCAACACTATGCCTCCACACGAGCTAACAAGGCAGAACAATGGTGTGAGGTATGTGGTGGAAATCATTCGGGAAACAATTGCCCTGAAACAAACAAAGGTGTGAGCTTCATCAACAACAAAGAAGATCGACCTCAACAATCGGGATCAGAACCATGACCCTTCTATCAAGGTAATGGAGGTAAAAGCTTTAATAATTTTAATTAGCCCTCATTTAAAGATCTTATCTTAAGCCAAGCTAGGATTAATGAAAGCATAAACAATAAACTAGCTGCTAATGATAAGACCCTTGAAACCTTAAACAATAAAATGGATGACTTTGCTTCAGTTGTAAAGAACCAAGTAAATTTTAATAACATGTTAGAAAGAAAACTGTCTCAATTGATATCTTCTGCTCCAAATCTTGGTCAACCTGAAAAATTTTCTAGTATAAATTCGGTGACCATGAGAAGGGGTAAGTCCACTCGCGATCCACCACATCCTAACACTTCAGGCAAATCAACAAGAAAGGAGAAAGAAGCTGAGGCAGAAGAACAACATGAAGCCGAGGAAGAAGAACTTGCACCACTCCAGGACCCTGTCAAGTTCCATGGAAAAACTGCCCCACATGAGTACTACAACACAAACGTACTACTACCATTCCCGAACAAGCCAAGCAGACAATCAACAGACGAGCGATTAAGGAAGTTCATTGAGGTAATTCGTCAATTATATGTCCATATACCCCTACTTGATGCAATGCATGTTCCAACCTATGCCAAGTATTTGCGGGACATCCTCAACAACAAAAGGCCGTTACCCACCACCGAAGTCATCAAGTTAACGGAGGAGTGTAGCGCAGCTATACTCAACCAGCTGCCATTAAAGAAGAAGGACCCAGGGTGTCCTACCATTGATTGCTCCATCGGGGCTCAACAGTTTGAGCATGCACTCTGTGACTTGGGAGCAAGCGTCAGCGTCATGCAAAAGGTAATGTTTGATAAATTAAATCATACTACCTTGTCCCCTACACCAATGTGTTTGCAGCTGGCAGATCAATCGATTCGCTACCCCACGGGGATTGCTGAAAATATTCCCGTTAAGATACGAGAATTTTTCATCCCTGTGGATTTCGTGGTGTTGGATATGGAGGTAGACAAGAAGACTCCACTCATCCTAGGAAGGCCATTCCTCAGCACCGCCAATGCACACATCGATGTAGGAGCTGGAGAAATTCAATTCAACATCAACGGAACCCAGGAGATATTCCACTTCAAGCCAAAAATCGAGCAATACTCCATAGTCAAGGTATTTGAAATCGATCCTTACGTTAATTATACTTACCTGACAAAAGTGAAGCAACAACCTCAGGCGAAACCCAAACGGGTATGGCAAAAGAAAGTGATCAAGCCATGCACCGCTCCACCTCCAAAACCACGTCAGCAAATCCAACGAACAAGTGAGGAGGACGGTCCTAATCTCACCAACTGAAATCATGGCTTCATAAAAAGGTAAGTTTTCCTTCGCATTCTCTTTTAAATTCCTGAAATCTTTTTGCATTGCATGATCTTCTCTATTATTAGTTTCAAGACATAATCAAGCTTAGTCATAATAAACTGTGAAAATCAATTTAACCTATAAAACTTTGAATCCTTTTTCATCCACGAAAGTTGCATTGAATATTAAATGGTGTAAGTAGATTAGTGTCATAAAGCCAGGACCTTTAGAGGCCAAGGTGGGGTCGGCCAACCTGGCCTTGGACCCCCCTCCATCTGTTTTCCTTGCCTCGAGATGCCTTGCATGAGTTTGTGTAGAGCCAGCAACCAGGGCCACAAATAGTGATCGGTCGACCTGGCCATCACTCCTTTGTCTCTCTTTCTCTCAGGTTTAGAGATTCCTACAAGAAAGGGAAAAGAAATGTTGCCAAGAGCCTGTGGGGTAGTCAGACAATGTGGTGACCTTTCCATAATTTCCTTGCATCCCACCATGCTTCCACCCACATGCCACAAAACTCATGCTATCCTTGGATACTCCACGAGAGGTATCCTAGCAGAGCACTTCACTAATCACTATGATCCAATTCACCACTCATTTCTTCCAAACATCAGAAGACCACAATCACTATACCTCTTCTATAAACAGTCATATACCTTCTCATCATTCATCAAACCATCATGAGAAGTGTATCACTAATCACTAGGAGCCATACTCTCCTATCATCTCCGTAACCTCTTGATCATGAAACACCAGGAAATGAACATGCCATTCATCCCTCTCCTCTAATCACTCAAGGCCAAAGGATGGAGCATCTTTTGCTAATTAGCAGACATGGCCAAATGGCTCCTGTCATTTCTTTGCTCCCCATTACCACTCAAGTTGGCGTGGTGCAAAGTCCATCATCAAAGCACCAAATAGGGTGGTCGGCCGGTGCAGTATAGGACCCTCCTTTCAAATCCATGTCGAGCATCTTCCTGCACGCCACTACTTTGCAATTCAGAGCACTCAGAGGGCATATGGGAGGTCGGTCGACCGGGCCCTAGTGCCTCCAACACTCTCCTTCTTCCCTGCTATATGTACACATGCAGAGAGACTCTTTCAAGCACACATTCTCGACCAGCAAGCTCACGAACTAAAAATCCTTGCCATCTCTCTCCAATAAGTGTCACCGCTAATCAAGAGAAGGGTACAGCTTTAGCTAGTTAGAGTGATAAGATGAAGTCCCTCAAGAAAGCACTTAAGAAGGCACGTAGTTTAGTTAGTGGGAGTTCTTCCAAAAACTCCTAGGGAGGAAGCTCATCTCAAGGTACGGAGATTATGTCAATTGATTCAAGGCACAAGTTAGTGCATGGTTCGGGTGCCACCGAAATCATGCCTAGCAGTGCTAGCCATGGTGAGTACGAGCAATGTCACGGAACCACCCAACTAATATAAGATCAAGCATGGCTGTCCCCGTTTAACACGTTGACACGCACATACTCTCACTTATACCAGTTCGGTAGTCCGCCGAGTATCCCGAAGGACCCGGGTAAATGAACAAACCAATCCCAAATCGCTTGATTAAGTAAACACCAATCACTTACACAGAGTTTTGTAGCGGAAATAATATTACAAATAAGCTCAAAAATAATAATACATGTCTGAGTTCAAAACTGATTATTGAAAACAACATAGCTTTGAAATGATTATAGTAACACAGGTTGAAATACATTGCTAGCTTAAAGTGACATCCTCCAACAATAGCATATAGATAAGAAGTAACTATAGAATTCACCGAGCCCACCGGTGGTTAACCACTCCTTCAGTAGGACGAAGCCCTTCACCTGCAACAGTGTGGGATAAACCCTGAGTACTCGAATGTACTCAGCTAGACTTTCCCGACAGGAGAGAAATAAAAGACTCCTAAGGATATGCAAGGCTCATATGGTGGAGTTGACAGGATAGCATAATTTTTGCATAAAAGAGCATTACTACCTTGAGTCCTATCTTTCAATATTTTAATCAATATTTTAGCATCAAGATTAATGAAGCTTACCAAGACTAGATTTGCACCTGATCTAGAGCAATCACTTAATTTAAGCATCACAATAGTAACCATATCCAGTTTGGCATGTAAACCATATAACCATCTTTTGGTTACTTATTAGAGTTCATGTTTCTACAGTGGGAGGAAGATCTTTCAAGTTTCTCACTGACGGGGAGAGACCGTGATTCGAATCGAATTCCTATCCAGCTGGAGGTTTATTCCTCAATCACACCCAAGTCTCCCCCGTCGGGTTGACCTTGATGGGTCACCTTCAATATAGTTCGGGTAGCCGCGGATGCCCCGGTACCGGCATGAGTAGCGACTCACGGATAGTCAGGTCGATCAGGTAGATCCTGCCCACGTCCCGGCCAGGTAGCTCAGGTCTCCTGCCCACGACTAGTATGTCGCTCGCGGTCTTCATGACCCAACTAGGAGGGGATTCAGGCCCGAACATACAGAGTTAGGCTTCGCGGTCGGAACGAGTTATTCGGCCAGCTATGAAGGAGGCATGCGTTCAATCTCGGCAGATGTCCAACCACGGTTCAGCGCCTAACGACACAGGCGGAGAGAACCCTCTCACAAGACCTCCAAGTCAAGTGGCTCACATACACCTTGTCTGCTCGGTCTCGATTTATTACTTCCATATGGTTATTTTCCGCGATAGCAAATATAGCCAACCGTGACCAGTATCATCCTATATCTCGTAGGTGACAAGAATCACCTGACTTCTACCGGTCTAAGCATGGCTAAGCATCTATTTCGATCCTGGGCCTACAAGGTTCTTTTTGTTGGACAAGGAAGATAATGCATCAAATGTTTCATTCAACTCCTATAACTTAATGCACAAGCAAAATTGTGAATTGAAAGTGAATACTTTAAAAAGAGAGGGAGGAGGCTTGTAATGCTCCGGGGCCTGCCTTGGGAACCGACACAAGTCAGCGATGGTTAGATGACACTCGCTTGGCGAGCTCTTCAGATCCACGCTTGTACTCCAGGATTGTTATGTCCTTTGGATTCATCCATCAACACCATCCTTGGGTTAGCTCCAACCATCACATCTCCACATCGTGTACCTAGCGTACCTAAATGAGATGCAAGATGCAAGTGTATGAATGCGATGAAAGGAAACACAAGACACATAAACAAGCATACCAGACCAACATAAGAGTATGCAAAACATATATAAGCACTCATAGAGCAATTTATGAAACTACTATCACTAAACTCTAGCATCAAAGGTAGCAAGAAAATCAAGTATGACATATAAATTATTCTTCATCCAAGCTTAGCCATTACAAGCATGCAACAGCCAAGAACTACTCAACAATGATAGCATACAAGAACTAGGGATGCTATATGACAACAACCACATAAGTATATAGATTTATTTTAACTAATTACCACACACGCATATCATAGGAAGGTAGCAAGCACATCAAGGATAAACACATTAGTTAACTCTCTCAAGCTATGTTCCAGACTCAAGCCAGGACTGAAAGGTTCAATGTTTCCAAGGCTTTTGTCGAAACCAAGCTAGCAGAGGGCGCAGCAGTTGGCCCACATGTGATCAAGATGGTTGGTCACACTGAGAGATTGGAGAAGCTTGGCTTCCCAATGGGCCCAGAGTTGGCCACTGATTTCATACTCGCGTCTCTTCCTCCCCGCTATGGGAACTTCATTTTGACCTACCATATGCATGGGGTGGAGAAGGGCTTGAATGAATTGTGTGGAATGCTTAAGACAACAGAAGCTGATATCAAGAAAGGTGCTGGCAATATCCATGTGATCGTGGTCCAAAACAAACCTAACTTTAAGAAGATGGCTTGGAAGAAAAAGAAGGCGAAGGCTAAAGATGAGATCTCTAGGCCAAACCCTCTTGCATCCAAGACCACTAGACCAGCTGCTGAAGCTACTTGCTTTCATTGTAAGGGGAAAGGTCACTGGAAAAGGAACTGCAAGTTGTACTTGGAATCCTTGAAGGATGGCGACAGTAAAGGTACTCCCGCTGCTTGTACACATGTTGTTTATGTTACAGACATTTTTCTCGCTGAATCGTATATTAATTCTTGGGTATTTTTATCCGGATAGGTTGCTCATATTTGCAATACGATGCAGGGAATGATAAGAAGTAGAAGTGTGAAAAGGGGTGAAGTTGATTTCTGCGTGGGCAATAATGCAAGAGTTGCTGCGTTGAATGTTGGGATGATGCAACTTCACCTCTCATCAGGATTTATCATGGAGTTAAATAATTGTTATTTTGTTCCTAGTTTAAGTCAAAACATTGTGTCACCTTCATGTTTGATGAAGGATGGTTATTCATTTCCGAGTAAAGACAATGGTTGTGTGATCTCAAAGAATAACATGTTTGTGGCTTTTGCATCCATTGTGAATGGGTTGTTTATTTTAAATCTTGATGATGCACTTATCTGTAATATTAATGCTAAAAGGCCTCAGCTTAATGAGTTAAGTCCTACCTATATGTGGCATTGTCGTTTAGGTCATATAAGTGAGAATCGTATGAAGAGGCTCCATTTTGATGGGCTTCTAACTTCGTTTGATTTTGAATCATACGAGACATGTGAGGCTTGTTTGTTGGGAAAGATGACCAAGGCGCCTTTCATAGGTTTTCCTCATATGACGACAGACTTGTTGGAACTCGTACATATTGATGTATGTGGACCAATGTGTACAACAGCTAGAGGCGGATTCCAATACTTCATAACCTTCACTGATGATTTTAGTAGATATGGATATGTCTACTTAATGAAACATAAGTTTGAGACATTTGAAAAGTTCAAATAATTTCAAAATGAAGTATAGAATCAACATGGAAAGAAAATTAAAGCCTTGCGATCTGATCGTGGAGGCGAATATTTGAGCCACGAGTTTAGCAATCATCTAAAGAGTTGCGGAATTGTTCCACAACTTACGCCACCTGGAGGGCCTTAGAGAAACGACGTGTCTGAGCGATGTAATCGGACTTTGTTAGACATGGTTTGGTCTATAATGAGCCAGTCAGACCTACCACTATCGGTTTGGGGATACGCTCTAGAAATAGCCGCTTTCACATTGAATAGGGTACCGTCTAAGTCCGTAGTTAAGACACCATATGAGATGTGGACTGGTAAGGGTCCCAGTTTGTCTTTTCTAAAGATTTGGGGTTGTGAAGTTTATGTCAAACGACTTATGTCAGATAAACTTACACCCAAGTCGGACAAATGCTTTTTTGTGGGATATCCAAAAGAAACTTTAGGGTATTACTTCTACAATCGATCAGAGGGAAAAGTGTTTGTTGCTCGGAACGGTGTTTTCTTAGAGAAAGAGTTTCTCAAAAGAGAGAAAAGTGGACAAAATATGTATCTTGAAGAAGTGGCAATAGAAGCACCACCACAACCACGAAGGTCAGCAAGAATCCGTGAGGCACGTGGGGAAGTGTTATTGTTAGACGATAACGAACCTATGACATACACAGAAGCAATGATGGACCTAGATTCTAAGAAACGACAAAGTGCCATGAGATTCAAGATAGATTCCATGGGAGACAATCAAGTTTGGAACTTGGTTGAACCGCCTGATGGGGTTAAACCTATTGAGTGCAAATGGATCTATAAAAATAAAAAGGATATGGATGGAAAGGTTCACGTCTATAAAGCTTGACTTGTTGCAAAGGGTTTTTGGCAAGTTCAAGGAGTTGACTACGATGAGACATTCTTGCCAGTAGCATGCTTAAATCTATCCGGATCATTCTAGCAATATATGCTTATTTCGATTATGAAATTTGGTAGATGGATGTTAAAACAACCTTTCTAAATGGAAATTTGGAAGAGGACATGTATATGATATAGCCCGAAGGTTTTGTTGATCCTAATAATGCTGGAAAAATATGCAAGCTACAAAAATCCATTTATGGGTTAAAGCAAGCATCTCGGAGTTGGAACATTCGTTTTGATGAAGTGGTCAAAGGGGTTGGCTTCCGTTAGAATGAAGAAGAACCTTGTGTTTACAAGGAAAGTGGGAGCGTTGTTGTATTTCTAATCTTGTATGTGGATGACATACTATTGATTGGGAATGACATTTCTATGTTGCAATCCATAAAGACTTCACTGAATAACAAGTTTTCTATGAAGGATTTAGGAGAAGCAACAAACATTTTGGACATCAAAATCTATAGAGATAGATCAAAGATGCTTATAGGATTAAGCCAAGATACGTACATTTACAAGGTGTTGAAATGGTTCAACATGGAACAATCCAAGAAAGAGTTCTTGCTTATGTCACATGGTATGTGTTTTAGCGAGAAGTAGTGTCCTTCGATAGCTGATGACCGGAAGCGCATGAGTAAGGTTCCATACGCTTTGGCCATTGGTTCCATCACGTACACCATGATATGTACTCACCCATATGTCTCATAGCTCTAAGCGTTGCGAGTAGGTACGAAGCCAATCCAGGTGAAAGTCACTGGATGCTTGTTAAAAACATCCTCAAGTACTTGAGAAGGACTAAAGATGTGTTCCTAATCTATGGAGGTAAGGAGGAGCTCGTTTTAAATGGTTACACCGATGCCACCTTCCAAACTAACATGGATGATTCGCAGTCTCAATTAAGTTTTGTGTTCACAATAAATGGTGGTGTTGTAAGTTTGAAAAGTTCCAAGTAGAAGACAGTGACCGATTCTACAACAGAAGTCAAGTACATTGTAGCTTCTGGTGCTACAAAGGAAGGTGTTTGGATGAGGAGGTTCCTCATTGAGCTTGGTGTGTTTTCGAATGTGTCCAACCCATTGAATCTACATTGTAACAACAATGGGGCGATTGCGCAGGCTAAAGAGCCTAGGAATCACCAAAAGAACAAACATGTACTACGGAAGTTTCATCTCATTCGAGAGTTTGTTGGTCAAGATGATATCAAGATGTGCAAGATACATACGGATTTGAATGTCGCAGATCCTTTGACAAAGGCTCTTCCACAACCTAAGCATGAGGCACACATGAGAGCTATGGGTATTAGATATCTTCGAGATTAAGTCTAGTGCAAGTGGGAGACTGTTGGGAGTATGCCCTAGAGGTACTCATAGAGATGATTGTATTTCCTTGTATCCATGACATGTTATGAGTTCATTGAATATCCATTAAAGGCAACTTGTATTGATTAGCAATTATGTGAATTGTTTATGAAACTCTTTTACTTGTATGGTTATTCTAAAGTAGTCCTTGATCGGAGTTCATGTGAGGACACATATGAATATTATATCAGCACATTATTAGTTGATGACTATGTTTCACAAGTCATAGACATAGAGATGTCAAACTAATAATGTGGACACATGTATGACATGGGGCTGGACTGACCTGATGTGAGATTGTCTCTATACACATCATGTACGCTATGTTCTTATACCTGAGATTGTCATATGTACTCAAGATGTGAAACAACCTACTCAGGGACTACCAAACGCTACTCCGCAACTTGGTAGTTATAAAGGTGGCTTTCGGGTTTGTCAGGAAACATGTTGTGAGACATAGTCAATCAAGATGGAATTTGCCACTCTCCATATGAGAGAGATATCACTGGATGATTGGATCATGAAATGCATGACCGTGTTTGGGTTAAGTGTTAACCTACGAGTTGGACCAAATATCGTAAGGCAAAGGAATAACATGTATATGGTTTTGTGGTGGTTTGTCTAATATGATCGTAGCATATGCATAGGAGTTGACATGCCTTGCTAGAGGCTGCTATCAACTATTGGTCGAGGAAGAGTACTTGGGCCATGTCTATGTGTGCGTGAGCCCATAGGGTCGCACACTTAAGGGGTTGGAAGCCTAATTCGGGTTGGACCCAAATTAGACTAGGTTTAGGGTTACTAATGGGCCTCCAACGTGGGAGCTCATTAGGACGCCTATATAAGCAAGGGGTGGGCGCAGGGCAAGTTGATCCCATGCCTTTTGGTAGCCGCCGTCGCCTCCCCACGCTCACGCCTACTACTCCTCGCGGACCTAGCAGTCCGAAGGCGCAACTCTTCCTCCCTGCACGTGTGGGATACCTCAGAGGTGCTGCATCTGGAGCACAAAGATGAACCGCGCGAAGGGGACGTTGAGACGGATAACCTCGCAACTGCACGACACTGCTGCAATGCGCACGACTACATCGAGTCACTTCCGCTGCACCTGCGTGTCTAGTGGTAATCCCATGATCTATAACTAGGAGTAGTTCCTGGTTTATGGGGTCGAAATTTTTTGTTTTTCGGCTAGCGTAACAACCTCATATCCCTACACTTTGGTCATGTCCATCTTCTGGATTCGTTTGCGAACACCGTCTTTAGGTTAGATCCACCAAACATCGTCTTTGGGTTCGGCTTCATTTATCAAGTCTTTCTGTAATACACCTATTGTACCTAAATGAAATGCAACGATGCAAGTGCATCAATGCAAAGAATGGTAAAAATACAATGTAATCATATACAAATGCTCAAGACAACACATGGTCATGAAAGACATAGGCACCTAGAATTATTTAACTAAATTATTAATCATAACACTTGGATATACTAAGTACTTCAAAAATGACAAACAATTTACTTAAGTCAAGTTGTATCAAGTATTCATTAGACAAAACCAAGTAATATAGTGAACCAATCAAAGACAGAGTAAAATAATTGACTAAGCATTTGTCCAGAATTTGGACAACAGCAAGTAGTCACTTGTTTTAATCATAACTAAAGTTATAAGAGTCTAACAAAGGAGATCTCAGACTTTCTAGAAAGCTTAAGAAGTTATCTTCATTTTTGTTATTGTCACAATTAGGTGATTCATCAGTTATCTAACCTTAAACACACAAGAAAGTACTCATGTCTAGAGTATGGACAAAATCTGACATATAATTTCAATCAACAGTAATTCAAGTCCTATTTGTCACATAAATATGGTTTTGGAGTTTTTAGAAAGCTTAGTAAATTATGTACAACTTTGTTATAAACATTAACAACTAGTTGATAGGTTAAAATGACCCAACAGGTTAATGTTTCATAACTATTCAGTTTATAAATAGAAAATTGACCTAGACTTCTGAGATACATAACTGAAGTTCTACTCATTCGTTAAACACGATTCTTATCTTTTTGGAAAGCTCAAACATAATTTACACCCCGAAAAGAATTGCACAAATAAAACTACATATACAGTCCCAACAACAGTGATAGAGTCACAGACAAAGACTAATAGCAACTTCAGAGAAGCATATTAGGAGTTCTAGAACTCCAACAAACATGACTCAAAACTTCTCAAAAATCTTATAAAGTTACCTACAAATTTCTTATTATCATTCTAACATGATTCTATAGCTAACTAGATCAACTAATACAAAGAAGACTTCTCTGACTAGATTTGGACAAATTCTGACCTTTTACTTTAAACAGTTATAACTGGAGCTACAGGTCACCTAAAAATGTATTCCTTAACAATCTAGAAAGCTTATGAAATGTACTACAACATTTCTAATACAAATAATTCATTGTTCAAGGATAAACTCAAACAACCAGTACCATCTTCCTCACAGGTCCAGATAGCACACATATTCTGAATACAAAATTGTGAAATCTATAACTACTAAATCATGAGTGATATGACCATAAAAACTTAATAGCAAATAGATCATAATATTAACTACCACTTTGGTATACAACACTTCTCTACAAAACAACATCTTATACATTAAATTAATTACTTAATTAAAACTACATCAATAGTCCAAACAGGCACATAGAGAATTTGTTATTTTTATAAATCTTAAACCATCAAGTATAAAATACTAAAATTTATATCAGACATCAAACATCACATAAGTAACATCCCATAAAAAATCTAACATTCATTGGAACAATACAACAAAAGCTATGAAAAAGGCAAGTAATAATTACCATCATCAACCTAACTGCATAAATCTATTTTAACAGTAGAAACTTTAAACTAAAGTATGAAAAATTATAAATCCATTGCATAGAGAATTTCACAAGGATACTAGAAAGTACAAACTTGCTATCATACAATGTTTTTGTGAATTATGACGAATTTTCAAAATTCAACCACATAATAGGGAAAAGAAAAACGGGAAATCACTTTTGCATCGGGAACCCTTGTTTTGCTTTGAAATTAAGAAAACCCATCTTTGTAAATTATTTAATCTTGGTAATCTTGCAAGAAAACCCAACGAAAAACTTATGTCTCAATCTATGCCCTTATGCTTCTTTTTTACTGGGGAATCTCACGGGGTGACAAGGAAGGTCGGCCAAGAGGAGGTGTGCTGGTGGCAATGGAGGAGGCAATGGTAGTAGCAGCACCAGCGACAAAGGAGGGCGCTCAGCCCACGCTCGCGCGACTAGCGGAAGCACAGCAGCAGCTCGGCAATAGGAGAAGAGCGAGCATAGGGCAGAAGATGAAGAAGGAGAAACTGAGAGAATTCTAGAGAGGATGCCAAGGCTCGGTCCTTTTCCTCCCCTCCTAGCACTAATCAAGAGCCAGCACATGGAGAGCATAGAGATGCCAAGAGGCCACGCAATCCCCTAACACGGTAGGGAGGGAGGCCGACATCTGTCCACAGCCCAGAATAATTACCCCAAAAATTAAAGTAATTACAAGAAAGTCAATGAATTTCTTCTCTTCCAATTTCCAAACCGTTTGATGTTTCAGTTACTCGATTGCACCATATTGCAGAGCTACTCGAGTAGAACTACTTTGGTTAAGGAACCTCAGTCAAATTTGATGAGGACATCACCGGTGAAGATATGACCATGCCAACCACTTCTATACCAAAGGTGAAACCATTCTATATGAGGTTTATCATTGTTACATTTGATGAATGGGTGCTGCACTATGAAGTGTGTATGTTTTCATTTTCAGAATTGCTTACATGGATCAAGGAAGGGTTAGATTGCATATGGAAAGCATGGATGGTCAATGAAGTTGATTGGGGACCAAATCCAAGTGCTCCTAACGTTCTCCACTAGGCCACCACGTCACATTGGATCCAAGGAAACAAAGAGTCCAAGTCCAACACGTTTTGGAAAGTTCAATTCGGACTGCAGAAGAGTCCAAACTTGCGACGGTTGCCACGACTTCATACGGACTCCGATTGGGACGTTATAGGACTTTTTGGAAAGCTTATCAAGTCTACTTTCCAATGGGTCCGGACTCATACCTATATCCTATCAGATGCGTGCGCAGTAGACAATTTAATACCGAGATCTTTTCTGCCAGCGGTGCTGCGTCACCCTATTTTGGGCCGATGGCCCGTGTATCAAGTTGAGTCCATTAGGGACTCATCCTAGGGTTGTAGGACGACACTAGGACCCTTGTGGTCGTCCTCCCTCCTCCTTATATCCCCCTAGAGCCGCCACAAACAGATTGGGTTTTGTTTAGATGAAAGTTTAGCTGCTGCTACTTCCTTGTAGACGCGTGTGTCGACTAGACCATCCGTTCTACTTGATTCGGAACCCCACCTTCATGTGTATCACATCTGATCCTTCATCTCTTATTTGCAATTGAGTGCTTGTTCTACTTGTTCTTGCTTGTTCTTCGATTGCTTGCAGGAATAACCCTAGTGGTTTGGTTGGTTGTGATCTGCAAGATCGTGAGCAACCGCTGGATTTGGTGTATCGATCGCTAAGGCGCAGCGTCCTTGGATGGTTGTAGTCGGATCGTGAATGTCTCTCCAGTCAAATCGTAGTTATCTATCTCCACCGAAAGATCGGAACACCCATACACTCATCAAGTGGTATCAGAGCAAGGTTTCATCGGTGAGAGAATTCAGTTTGTTATTAATTTCCTATAGTCCAGAACAGCCAATAAAAATAGTAGATTTGTTTTCCCATAATCCTATAAACTCTTTGTGCCTTTTTACTAGTATTACTTAGTACGAGCTTGTTGAGTTTGGTTTACATCGGTTGAGTCGTGTTGCTGGTTTTAGGGTTAGGCTTTTAGAGTTTCGAGTTCTTGTCACGTTTCGGTCACTATCATATCTCTACTGCCATATATATATCTGCTGCCATCACCACCACCATACACATCTCACTACATAATTTATATCTCCATTGCAATCATTGCTATCATATAAACCTTTCCTACACTATATCCATCTCCAATTTTTTTTCTACACCGTGAAAATCTGATTTGGACACACAAATACAAATCTGCCTTGCTAGTTCTTTTCTTGTTGTTCCCTAAAAAGAAATAGCAACACTTTGTAAATTGCTTTACTGAAATCTGATTTGTTAAGATTCAGATTCTTGCTAGTTGTGCAAAGTAAAAGAAAAGAAGAAGAAAAACTAGAACGAAAAGAAAAGAAAAGAAAAAGAAAGAGGAAGAAAGAGAAAGAGAAAAAAAAACAAGAGAGGAGGAAAAGAAGGAGAGTGTGCTGTTCTTGTGCCTTTTTCCTGCTATACCGTGACTTCATTTGTGTCTAGGCTCGCGTCTCTAGCACGGTCTAGCCTAGGACCAGCACGGTACCTCCGTTGAACAATTTCTCAACTTGCTTTTGTGACTAATGTGGTGCTAGTACTTCCTTGCATATTATTTTTAGCCCTCCTATAGCTCCACATATCCGGATACAGCTTGACAGGTGTTGTTGCTACGGTGTCGATACACTACATCCAAGGTTTCCGACTTGCTGGTTGTTGCAACCCCCCTGTTTTGCTGGGTAAGAACTTGTAAGAATTTGTTTGATCACGTTGAGAGTGAGAGAATTACAACAACCACATCCTACTAGTTGATAGGAACATAAATACTATTGTGTATGTTTCTTGTTATCTCCTAATCATGGCAGGAATCTACATGGAAAAAGGAGATGATCAGGTTGCATATTCTAACCACTTTGCTAAAGATGTGGCAATTGATAGCCATGCTACTCATGAGGTATGTGATGCTTTGCTTAATAGAATCAAATCTGCCCTACCTTATTTTGAAGGAAACTATGATCCTCATGCATATATTGAATGGGAGTTAAATGTCAACAATGAATTTAAAAACTATGATCTATCTGAAAAACAAAAGGTTAAAGTTGCTTCAAGTGTTCTTATCAAGTATGCTTTAACTGAGTGGAAACACCTTTGTAGATTTGCTAATGCTCCTCAATCATGGAAAGATATGAAAAGACATTTTAGAGATGTTTTTGTTCCTAGCTATTATTCTGAATTTTTGTATGGACAATTGCAATCTATAAAACAAGAAAACAAAACTGTAGCAGAATACTTGGAAAGACTAAAATTATGTTTGCTACGTTGTGGCTTTGAAGAAAATGATGAGTTTCTAGAACATAGATTTTTGCAAGATCTTAACATGCAAATTCAGAATATTCTTGTTAATAAATATTATGATACTTTTGATGAGTTGTTTTGTCTTGCTTGTGATTCTGAAATGACTCTAAAAAAGGATCTCACAAATACTATAGCAGCATGTATCTCTCCTATTACTAATAATTTGCAGCAAGTAGATGACAATATACAAATGGACATTGATCAATTTGAGATAGAGGTGAAACATTTGAAAAAAGCATGAATCTGACTACACATACACCATTTGAGAAGAGCATCAAAGGTAAGTCAGATAATTATAACATAAATCAAGGTGAGCATACTTTAGTAGAATTACATTTGTCCACTAATCATGATATTATAGATCAATCAATTGTGGAACCCATCGCTGATTTTCCTTTGTCACACTTTCATATGCTTGATATTCCATGTGACAAAGAAGAGTTGTGTGATAATGAATTACTTATATCCATACCACAACTACCGAATAAAGCTAAAAATTCTAAATCAATGAGTGCTGAATTCCAGCATATTGTTTATATTGTAAATGAAAAAGAAGAAATTCAATTGTTTTCATCTTTACATACAATAGGGTACATTGAGTTTGATGATCTTTGTGAGCTTAGCTATTTGCAGAATAAACTGATTGGTAGATTTGAATTGCCATGTTCTTCTAATGTTAGTTTCCATGCTATTGGAAAATATAATTGCAAAGAGGAGTATATGGTACATCGAATTTACATTTGCTCAGTTCTGCAATCTTCTTTTATTGTGAAAAGATGTGATCAATTAGAGGTATGCAATAATTATAAACATGCCATGTGGAGCTTCTCTAGTTTTATTATGCAGAAACAGGATAACAAACAAGAAAGGGAGCCCGGTTTGCTTTTACCTAGACCACATTCTCCAACAGTAGTCAAACCGAGGACGGTTTGCTGTCAAGAAAGGGAGAATGATGAGGACATCACCGGTGAAGATATGACCATGCCAACCACTTCTATACCAAAGGTGAAACCATTCTATATGAGGTTTATCATTGTTACATTTGATGAATGGGTGCTGCACTATGAAGTGTGTATGTTTTCATTTTCAGAATTGCTTACATGGATCAAGGAAGGGTTAGATTGCATATGGAAAGCATGGATGGTCAATGAAGTTGATTGGGGACCAAATCCAAGTGTTCCTAACGTTCTCCACTAGGCCACCACGTCACATTGGATCCAAGGAAACAAAGAGTCCAAGTCCAACACGTTTTGGAAAGTTCAATTCGGACTGCAGAAGAGTCCAAACTTGCGACGGTTGCCACGACTTCATACGGACTCCGATTGGGACGTTATAGGACTTTTTGGAAAGCTTATCAAGTCTACTTTCCAATGGGTCTGGACTCATACCTATATCCTATCAGATGCGTGTGCAGTAGACAATTTAATACCGAGATCTTTTCTGCCAACGGTGCTGCGTCACCCTATTTTGGGCCGATGGCCCGTGTATCAAGTTGAGTCCATTAGGGACTCATCCTAGGGTTGTAGGACGACACTAGGACCCTTGTGGTCATCCTCCCTCCTCCTTATATCCCCCTAGAGCCGCCACAAACAAATTGGGTTTTGTTTAGATGAAAGTTTAGCTGCTGCTACTTCCTTGTAGACGCGTGTGTCGACTAGACCATCCGTTCTACTTGATTCGGAACCCCACCTTCATGTGTATCACATCTGATCCTTCATCTCTTATTTGCAATTGAGTGCTTGTTCTACTTGTTCTTGCTTGTTCTTCGATTGCTTGCAGGAATAACCCTAGTGGTTTGGTTGGTTGTGATCCGCAAGATCGTGAGCAACCGCTGGAATTGGTGTATCGATCGCTAAGGCGCAGCGTCCTTGGATGGTTGTAGTCGGATCGTGAACGTCGTTCCAGTCAAATCGAAGTTATCTATCTCCACCGAAAGATCAGGACACCCATACACTCATCAAAATTTGTAACAGTTAAATAGATATAACACTCTAAAGTTGGATACTGAAAACTTACCTACAATCCAAATATTGCCGAGAAAAAGTTAACTTTTGCAGTTTTTGGAATTTCTTTTGAGGATCCAAATGAGCTCCAAAAGATGTGAGACTTCAACTCATAATAAGTAATTTCTTTTGGAATTAGTTGTTTCCATCATGAAGAGAACTCATAATAAGGAATCCAATTGAGTTACCATATGAATCTGGATGAGAAAATGTCACAAAGATGTCAATTCATTGCTATTTTTCGAGGACTTATTCAGAGAATTTAAATCAGCATTGAACTTGAGGCAACTATTTGAGACACTTAGAGGTTAAATCAAAGATTGGTACAAAAATAAAGTTTGTTGTAAACATATTAATCTTTAACTTTTCTTTAAGCATCAACCTGATATCTTATACAAAAATTGAATTTCAGCCTTGGTCAATGCAACTCCACGAGAGAGCTCAATTAGGGTTTTGAACCAATGGAGGCGTTTTCTTGGCACTTGGTCAACATGAACCCTTCATGACTTTTGTTCATGAGTTAAAATAGAGCATTGTTGCAAAATTTTCTTATAGTCACATCTTTCCATCCACTAATCAAAGCAATGCAGACAAGGAAATAACTTCTCATTCCAAGTTTAAATTGGGACCTTCTTCCATAGACTTGAACGTAACTTGACTTTCTTGAACTCAATCATTGTTTAACTAGTGAAAACACCTGGCGTGTTACAATAGGATTATTGAAAAAATGGGTACAAAGTTCCCTCCTAAAAAAGTGAGAGAAAAAATAATGGGTACTTCGATGCCCGCCATGATAGAAAAACAAGAATAAAGAAAGCCCATATTCTCGCAAAAATATTTACATGTTTAAGAGAGAGTTTTGTTTTCAAGAGAAAAGTAGAATTAGGTTAGCCATCATATATATCCACCACATACATCCACATACTTGCACATCTTGATTTGATTGTATGGCTCATTTCTCTTTAGATTTATTGTTTGACTTCACAATACATGTATTGCAAGTATGCACATGCTATCTTTACACCTTTGAATGGACAATGCCTCACAGATCTTTTTTGTAGTAGTGAAGCAAACACTAACTAAGATTAAGATTGTCTTCAAGAGCCCAAACCCAAATATAAGATGAAATTGATGGTTTGGGTTGCACACAACAAAACTTTCCTTTTCCAACAATAGACGTAAACTTCCAACGCCACGCTAGCATCTGAGAAGGAGCTTGAGGAAGAAGGGAGTGGCCACTGGCATTGAGGAAGGTGGGGAGTGGTCTGGGCCAGCCGTCATTGTGCGGGCTAGCTTCATAGCGTGAGCTCTAGATCTGACCCTAACCTCACCACGCAGCTTCAAACCTGATATCACTGTGCTTGGTAAGATCTGAACCCACCGCTACTATGTGGGTGAGCTCCAGCCCCAGTCCCTACCGCTGCCGGTCAAGAAGAGGAGGAAGAGAGGAGTGCACGACGCAATGGAGGAGGGGAGGAATAGGACAAGCGCACGGTCTCATCTGGCCACACAGGGCACTCCTTGTCATGGGCCCGCCTCCCTGCACCGGCCATGGACCAGCCTCGACAAGCCAGTCATGCCCCACTGTAGACTTGCCTCGCCCGGCCCCGCTCTCCGCATATTGCCACGTTTCTGGTCACGTCGTTGTCTAAGGCGCAATGCGACGGTCAGCCACCATCGTAGTCCCGCTTGGCACAAGAGCGTGGGCACATCCGTCGCCGCTACTATCGCAGAACGCCCCACCCTAATCCTTCCTAGGCGATCTCCTATGGCGTTGGTGGCACCATGAATGATACACTTTTACATAACCAAAATGCTGCCAACAACCTTAGGATCAAGGATAAACAAACACATCATGAGCATATTTTATCAAATAACAAGTTCCACATGTCCATGGAGTGTTTGAATGCAGGATTGAAGAAATGGAGCAAAGGAGAGCCAGTGAGGCCCACATAGGGGGTCGGCCGACCACCCTATGGGCCCACCAGCTCTCCTCCCTTAGCTAGGATCTAGGAGAAGCATCTTAGAGTGAATTCCAACCCTTGGATCACTCTTTTCTTTCTCTCAACGGCTCACAAGCAAAGCACATGGATCCAGGGGCACACACCAAGGAGATAAACGTGACAAATACCTCAGGACCAACATCCAACACCAATGACAAGTGGGACCAGTACCTGGAAGACAGAGGTGGGCCAGAGCCCCCAAAGGGGGGGGGGGTCGGCCGACCCCATCTGGGCCCACCAGGCCCCCACTTGGTCCCTGACCAGTGGGACCACATCTAGAAGGCCAGGGGATGGCCCAAAGGCCATAGGGGGGTCAGCCGACCGCCCCCTAGGTCGGTTCACTCCCTGCCAACCGCCATACTCAACAACACATGGTGGAAATCCACACCATCCATCCAAAGTCGGTTCTAAGGCGGTTGGATCCAAGGGTGGAGATTTGAAGCCTCCTGGATCGCTGACGTGGCGCTGGACCAGCCCCTACTCCACCTCCCACTATAAATAGAGGCTCATACCCCCCTCTTTACACATGGTGAAGAAGCCTACAAGCTCTATTCCTTAGATTGTTCTAGTAGTTTAGTCTAGAGTGGGAGTTAGAGTTGAGTCGAGTTGTGCTCGAGATTTCCGGAATCGTCTTCTGGAAAGTCTGGTATAGCTCTTATATCTTTCCTTCTTTGTAAGACTTTACCTTTATCAATATATTATCTATTCTATCTACTTTACTTAGTATTTACTTTGAGCATTACTATACTAGCTATAGTATTGTTATATGCTTTTGCTCTTTAATAGTCTTTACATCAATAGTCAGTGATCCTTGTGGCCTTTCCCGTATGCGATCATTGCCTGTCATAGGGTGCTTTGATTATAGATCGTAGTCAAAGTAATAAGTTGTGTGTAAACGTGGTGCTTATATATCATGTTATCCTTGGTTACCACTTGTTGCACGGATTGTTTGTGGTAGCTAGCAAGAGAGTGACAGCCTTGTCTAGTCTTTTTATTCCACCATGTGTTCTTAGGCAAGTTCTTAAAAGGTAAGGGCTCCATAAGAAGAGGGCGCGGTCCGGTAGGAGTTTTGTCCTCCTACTGATCTATCCCCTCGCCTAGCATACTTGTATTGAGGAGACAAACTATAGTGTTTAGACTAGTTAATTGGCTAAGTATATTGAAGTAGAGTGATTTGCATAGGAGTCCCTTTACTGTCTCGTTGTCCTCCCACCTAGCTATTCTATCTAGTCTGTTCTAAGTATC
Source organism: Microstegium vimineum (assembly GCA_022036555.1). Classification (NCBI taxonomy): domain Eukaryota; kingdom Viridiplantae; phylum Streptophyta; class Magnoliopsida; order Poales; family Poaceae; genus Microstegium; species Microstegium vimineum. The sequence goes on along the minus strand of CM039130.1, from coordinate 20,906,260 downwards.
ATTTACCTTGGCTTATTCATTCATCAACCCTTCCTATCACATATATCATTTACCCCCCTATACTAGTTGGTACTAAGTTGAGGTGTTCTCTAGGATCTCTCTCTAATTATCATTTCTAGCTCAGCTTTCCCTTGGGAAAATATAAATTATGATACCTTGGAATACTCCTAGGTGAAGTGCTATAATGCTATAATCTGTGCACTTGCGGATTTATCCAATAGTCATAAGAAATACCAACAAGCATTTATGGCGCCGTTGCCGGGGAATGCATAGCCTAGAAATTTTAATTATATTGAATCTAGAGATTCTCATTAACTTAGTTATCAATTAGTCATAGGGGCTTACCCCTGTCCGTGTCTTCCTTTCTAGTGAAGCCAGATAGTTTATGAGCGGTTTCCAACTGTCGGGAAACTACCTAGAAGATCCCGAGTAGCTATTAAGGAGAACTAGACGTCGTCAAGTTCGCCCTCAGAGGTTCATCTCGACCCTGAATCCATTTGAGGAAGGAGGCTCTACACCACCACTCAAGGAAGCTATGGCCCAGAAGGCGATCTCTGACTTCTTGGCTCCGTCAGCTACCCACGTAGCTCAGGGTCCCGAGGTCAACTTCGTGGATGCCACCTTCGAGCTGAAGCCCGCCTTGATCCACATGGTGCAGGCCAATCCATTTTGCGGGAAGCCCCATGAGGATGCAAATGCTCATCTCCAGCACTTCATGGAGTTATGTGGCACCTTTACTATCAAGGGAGTGACGTCTGACGCCATTCGCCTTCGTCTTTTCCCATTCTCACTATTGGGGAAGGCGAAGCAATGGTTCTACACCCACAAAGAAGAAGCCACTACATGGGAGAGGTGTGCTAACGCATTCCTCAAGAAGTTCTTCCCGACGGGCAAAACCAATGCTCTTCGCGGAAAGATTTCAAGCTTCCAACAACAGTCTGATGAGACAATACCCGAAGCATGGGAGCGTCTCCAAGAGTACATTCATGCCTGTCTTCATCATGGGATAGACGATTGGCTCTTGATTCAAGGATTCTACCACGGGTTGTCTAGCATGGCCCGTAGTCACCTTGATGCTGCCGTTGGAGGGACATTTCTCCAACACACAGTGAGAAATGCCAAGGACCTCATTGAGAAGATGGTAATCAACCAAGGATGGGGTGAGGAATGTCTCCAGCCAAAGAGGAGAGGTATGCACACCGTCAATGAGGTGGACATGCTCTCTGCCAAGATGGACCTCTTAATGAAGACGATAGAAGAAAGTTCCAAGAAGGAACGAGAGGCCATCTACCCCATCGCCACCGCACAAGCTATTGAAGCTGATCCATGGTGCGAGGTGTGTGGAGGAAATGATCACTCGGGCAACAATTGCCCCGAGACATCGAAGGAGGACGTGAACTTCATTAGCAACAATAGGAACAATAGCAACAACAACAACGGTTATCGACCCCAACAACAAGGAAATTGGAATTCGCGCCCCTTCTACCAAGGTAATGGAGGTAGTAGCAATTACAATAATTACAATTCTTACAATAACCAACCTTCATTGAAAGATCTTGTTCTTGGTCAATCTAAGATTAATGATGGTATAAACAAAAAGATGATTGCCACTGATAAAGTTCTTGAAAATCTTGGTGAGAAAATGGATATCTTTACAACTGCTATGAAAAATCAATTGAGTTTTAATAAAATGTTAGAAACTCAGTTAGCTCAATTAGCAGCAGCTATGCCATCTCTAGAACAAGGTAAGATTCCTGGGAAACCAGAGGATTCAGTTGATCATGTTAACATGGTAACAACAAAGTTCCGTAAGCTTCCACTTCGCTCCTATTGGGGCTATCTTCTCGATCCTCCCTTCATTATGAAGAAGGAAGATCGAGGCCATCCGACGATCAAATGCTCAATCAGACAACAAACATTCCACAACGCCTTCTACGACCTTGGATCGGGCATCAACATCATGTCCAAGGTAACTTATGATAACTTGTTAGGGGGACCTTTGCTCCCTACATGTGTTCGTTTGCAGATGGCGGATCAAACGATGAGGTTTCCCGAGGGACTCGCGAGGGATATCTTGGTGAACATCCAAGATGAGTACATCCCCACCGACTTCATCATCCTGGACATAAGAGCCAACGTGGAAGTCCCCATCATCTTGGGAAGGCCCTTCCTCAACACCACCAATGCAGTCATCTATGTGGGATCGGGCCAGATCCACTTCCAGTTCCCAAGTCACAAGGTAAAGTCTGCTTTCAATGGTTATAAGCTTAACAAACAGGTTAAAGCACACCCACCAAGAAGAAGAGTTCAAGCTCCACACCAAAAGAAGCAATACCCAGAGGCCAAGATCAACGAACTCAAGGAGGATGAACCTGCTAATCCAATGCAGGTTTGGAAAGCAAAGGAGGTGCACACACCACGATCTCCCTCTCCGGAGCCATCAAGTGCACCCGAAGAATGAACAAGAAGGTAGTTATCTTTTATTTTTATTTCCCTTCTTGCATTTAGTTAAATTTTTTTTTATCATACTTAAAATTTAGAAAAATAAAGTTTTAGATTAAATAAAACTTGAGATTAGTTTAACACTAAAAATTAACAAAAAGTAGGTCCATAGGGGGGTCGGTCGACCACCCTTATGTACCCTACCTTGGCTTATTTAATTAAAACATACTTTTTGATCTTTATAAAAGAAAAAGAAAAAAAATGGAGACCTAGGGGGTCGGCCGACCACCCTAGGTGCCTCTTGATCATCTCTCTTTCTTCCCCACCATCCTTTGTCCAAGAATCTCATGATTTGAGTAGTGAGAAATTCAAAATTCAGATTTTTCTTTAGGAGACATCTCTTTTGCTTTGTCATGCTTTAAAGTACATCAATCACTTTTGGTTAAAGCATGACACATCCTTGTCTCCCACTACTCCATGTCCAAAGTGGGGAACCAACTTTCACTTTCACTTTGTCATGCTTTGAAAAATAAAACACATCAATCACCTTTGATCAAAGCATGACATACCTTTGTCCCCCACTACTCTTTGTTTAAAGAGGAGAATCTTGAGCACTTTAGCTTAGCCTTTTATCACATCACAAATTATGCTTTACCTTTCACCAAGCACTAGAAAAAGCATGAGTGGAATCCCCACTTTAGAGGGTCGGCCGACCACCTTTGGTCACCTCCTTCTCTCTCTTTTGCTTTGTGTAAGGCATCTCCCAAAGATAGTGATCATGGCACCCAAGGGAATGCCCAAGAGGGGTCGGCTGACCACCCCATGGTGCCCCCTTGGTGCCATTTCCTCCCTCTATAAAAGCCCATGCAAGGAGAGCTCAATCCCTCACACCTCAACCAAAATCCAGTTCTATCTCAAGCCTCTCCTTGCCTTGCTCTTTCTTATCTTCATTCAAGAGAAGTTCTTAGCTCTCAAGAGAAGTAGTGCTGCTCTCACTAGTCCACAAGAAGATCTCTTGTCTTCATCAAGCTTCTCTTAGCTCAAACTTCTCCCCACAAGGCAAACTAGAAGTCCACTTTACACACAACCTTGTCCTAGTCTTGCCCTTGTGTCCCTCTCCCTCTCTAAAAATGAAGAACCCGCTGAGATCCGCATTCAAGAAAGTGAAGCAAGCTCTAAGTGGGAGCTCATCTCGATGCTCCCACCAATCTGAGGATACTTCCCAAGGAAGAAGAAGGGGAGGTTCTGCCCGATACACTTGGGAGAACGTCCAAACCGAAGAACACCCTCAGGAGGAGGAAGAAGTGCCGATGGAGGTACCTCATATTGGGGCATTCATGGTGCCCCCAATGAGGACCTATGATCAACAAAGTGGACTCTGGTTTGACCAACTAGAGTACCAAATATCTCTCTCTCTTCGGGATTGATCTTTCGATCACACAAGCATATTGGATCCAATTCTTCTATCCAACGCAGGTATGACTACCAAATTCAACACGATCTTTTCTACTATTGGTTGGTCTAGCTTTTGGCAAATAGATGAACTTGGAATTGAATTACTCACCATAGAGTTCTTGTGCTCTCTACAAAGCTCTAATGATGGAATATCTTTTCACATGTTTAATCAAAGTTTTAGTTTAACTTGGAGTCATCTAAATGTTGCTCTTGGCTTTGATGATTCATGCTTGCTTAATTTAGACCTTGCCATGTGTAGGTTTAACAAAAGAAAATTTTGGATGTCTATCTCTGCTCTAAATGATTGCTCAAATCCCAAACCTCAGGAAATTCATAATCCAACCCTTCGCTTCATGCATCTTTGGATGAATATGACTTTATTTCCTGGAAGTAATTCTCACATGTTAAGCACCATAGAATTAAAATTGCTTTATGATATGGTCAACAAAATTCAAATCTCTCCGGTAAAATGCTTGGTAGAATTTTGGCAAAGTTCAATTGAGAGTAATGGACCTATTCAATTCACATCTTTAATTACTCGTCTTGCCGAATCTATGAACTTGCTAAATGGCACCTACCCCTTTGTTTATATCTTTGCCCCCATAGCAGTAATTTCGGAAGAATATCTTACAACTGCTCAAATGTTAAAAAGAGATTCCAATGGTGAGCTTAAAATGATTTATAGTGGCCATACAATTGAGGTGCCTCTTCCAAATAGGCAACGTCAGTTGTATAGGACCCATAAGCTAACCCTTGATTTAGATCAAGGAACTGGGAAAAGAGGTTTTGCAGGTTCGGATAGGAGAGCCCAGGTCCCGAGGAGCTGTTGGCGAGGAGGAAGACGATGCATCTTCCGATCCCATGCACACTTCTAGTGGCATGCCTCCTCAACCACCACGTCCGCAAGGACCATGAGCATCCTTCTCGTCCACACGAGATAGGGAGCATCGTGAACAGCGACAACAATTTGATCAACTCACCAATACTTTTGGTGAGTTGCGTGTTGAGCATGGTGAGACAACATGCATTGTCCAGCAAACTGCCGAACAAATCCAAGCATTACAAGAAGAACAACACCGGCAGTGGGACCTGTGGTGGCAATTACATCCATATCCGCCACCCCCATGTTGAGCAAAGGATAAGCTTGGGGGAGGTTCCCTCCCCCACTGAGGTAAGTATTTAATTTGAGCATTTATCTTCATGCATTTTCCTGCTTATCTTTTGTTGTTGCATCTAAAAAAAATCTGCATATGATAAAAATAAAAAGATTTCTCTTTACTCTCACATGTCCCTTGAAAATTTATATCTCCTATAGAAATGATGAATAGTTGCTTTGCTAAATGTTTCGCTAGTACTTAGTTTACAACTTGGTATTTCTCTGAGTATGGATTACTTGGCTTAAAAGAAACCATCATGAACCTAAAACTTTTGTGGGTTGCAAATGCTATAACTAAGTCTAAGTTGTTGTGAGACATGATATGATAAGATAAGAGCTGCTATAATATTGTTCCTTAATGGTGAAAACTCCTACCAAAGTCATACATGCTCTTTCATGATATAAGCTTTCTACATAAGCTGCTTACTTTGTGTTGAGTTTGGTCAAGTTTTGTGACCCTTGTTGAGAGATTTATCATGCTCCCAAGATCAAGATCATGTGCACGCCACATATACATACTGCTTCTACATTGGAAGTACGTAAAAACATGCCTTACATTTTCCACATAGTTCATACTCCATGATCTAGTAGAAAAAAATCTCTCTAGTATGTTGCTAGTAAATGAGACATAGACTATGCAAAATTATGATGAGCATTCCAAAGCTCTCTCTCTCTCTCTCTCTATATATATATATATATTGATCATCTTCAAAGCTCATAGAAAAATTAAAAAGATAACTATGTCTCGAAATAATAAGTTAGGAAAGAGAGATCATCCAAATATAGGAGTATTGATCATTTGCCATGTTTCCACACACTTGCACATCTTGATCTAAGAGTATGACATTTCTCTCCTTGGATCCGGAATTTGACTTTACAATATATGCAAGGTAAGTTTGCTACATATTTGATCCCTACCTATAGCTCCACATAAGCTTTAGAGATAGGATGAGAGAAGGCAAACTTTGGTATGTGCCTTGGTGAGGAATCATACACTTTATGAGCGACTCGAGAGTACCATTTGAGGAATGCTAAGTCTTTCTCTTACAAAACTTTACAAAACCTCCGATATGAAACTTGTGAAAGAATGAGAAAACTAGTGCTCAAGTCAAGTTGTTCTATCTCTCAACCTCCCAAGACAAAGGATAAAGCTATAAGCCCCATGAAGGACTAAGGTAAAATGGGAGTCTTTATTGCTAATTCTTCCATGCAAAAGAGAAGTATGATTGTTGTACATTTAGTACTCTTGAAATATGAAGCATAGTAGCAACTCCTGATACATCGAGCTAAGTTTGATTGTTTGCTCGGGACGAGCAAAGGTTATGCTTGGGGGATCTTGTTGGCACCAAGAATGATACACTTTTACATAACCAAAATGCTGCCAACAACCTCAGGATCAAGGATAAACAAACACATCATGAGCATATTTTATCAAATAACAAGTTCCACATGTCCATGGAGTGTTTGAATGCAGGATTGAAGAAATGGAGCAAAGGAGAGCTAGTGGGGCCCACATAGGGGGTCGGTCGACCACCCTATGGGCCCACCAGCTCTCCTCCCTCAGCCAGGATCCAGGAGAAGCATGTTAGAGTGAATTCCAACCCTTGGATAACTCTATGCTTTCTCTCAACGGCTCACAAGCAAAGCACATGGATCCATGGGCCCACACCAAGGAGATAAACGTGACAAATACCTTAGGACCAACATCCAACACCAATGACAAATGGGACCAGTACCTGGAAGATAGAGGTGGACCAGAGCCCCCAAAGGGGGGGTCGGCCGACCCCCATCTGGGCCCAACAGGTCCCTACTTGGGCCCTGACTAGTGGGACCACATCTAGAAGGCCAGGGAATGGCCCACAGGCCATAGGGGGGGGTTGGCTGACCGTCCCCTAGGTCGGTTCACCCCCTGCCAACCACCATACTCAACAACACATGGTGGAAATCCACACCATCCATCCAAAGTCAGTTCTAAGGCAGTTGGATCCAAGGGTGGAGATTTGAAGCCTCCTAGATTGCTGACGTGGCGCTGGAGTAGGCCCTACTCCACCTCCCACTATAAATAGAGGCTCATACCCCCCTCTCTACACATGGTGAAGAAGCCTACAAGCTCTATTCCTTAGATTGTTCTAGTAGTTTAGTCTAGAGTGGGAGTTAGAGTTGAGTCGAGCTGTGCTTGGGATTTCCAGAGTCATCTTCTAGAAAGTCTGGTATAGCTCTTGTATCTTTCCTTCTTTGTAAGACTTTACCTTTATCAATATATTATCTATTCTATCTACTTTACTTAGTATTTACTTTGAGCATTACTATACTAGCTATAGTATTGTTATATACTTTTGCTCTTTAATAGTTTTACATCAATAGTCTGTGATCCTTGTGGCCTTTCCCGTATGCGATCATTGCCTGTCATAGGGTGATTTGATTATAGATCGTAGTCAAAGTAATAAGTTGTGTGTAAGCGTGGTGCTTATATATCATCTTATCATTGGTTACCGCTTGTTGCACGGATTGTTTGTGTTAGCTAGCAAGAGAGTGACAGCCTTGTCTAGTGTTTGTATTCCACCACGTGTTCTTAGGCAAGTTCTTAAAAGGTAAGGCCCCCGTAAGAAGGGGGCACGGTCCGGTAGGAGTTTTGTCCTCCTACTGATCTATCCCCTCGCCTAGCATACTTGTATTGAGGAGACAAACTATAGTGTTTAGACTAGTTAATTGGCTAAGTATATTGAAGTAGAGTGATTTGCATAGGAGTCCCTTTACTCTCGTTGTCCTCCCACCTAGCTATTTTATCTAGTCTGTTCTAGGTATCATTTACCTTGGCTTATTCATTCATCAACCCTTCTTATCACATATATTGTTTACCCCCTATACTAGTTGGTACTAAGTTGAGGTGTTCTCTAGGATCTCTCTCTAATTATCATTTCTAGCCCAGCTTTCCCTTGGGAAAATATAAATTACGATACCTTGGAATACTCCTAGGTGAAGTGCTACAACGGTATAATTTGTGCGCTTGCGGATTTATCGAATAGTCATAAGAAATACCAATAGGTGCCAAAGATTTAGGTTGAGGAGAGAGACTGCGCAAATTTGTGTTCTCCATCGTGTCCTACCAAAATGGCTTCACGGTTTGGATCGTCTATTAGAGCATATTTTTATGATAAAACATGGAGTAGACATTTTGGGTTTGGGTAGCATGATGTGTTGGTTGTTGAAGACAGTCTAAGAGTAATACTCCTTCCATCCCAAATTATAACACATTCTAAAAATCTTAATGAGTCAAAGTATCTCAAGTTTAACTAAACTTGATGACAATATAATAACATTTATGATGTCAACTAAGTAACATTAGATTCTTTATCAATTATACTTTTTAATGTATGTCAATTTAATGTCACAAATTGTTGGGGATATTACCTCCATATACCCCTAGGGACCTACATGGGCCTCTCGACCAGAAAACGGCCCAGCTCGCGAGGCCATGCGGCACGCGACTAGGCTTGCTCGCCAAGGAAGATCCTGGGAGATAGACTCAGATCCCTTGCCTTAGGGGACCAATCGTAATATGTTAGAATATGAAAATTGTAACCTAGCTCCTCGACTATATAAGAGGAGCAGGGACCCCCTCAAAAAGATCCATCTCCTCCTCGTGTAACCTAATTCTCAGATCAATCTAGTCACCAGAACACAGGACGTAGGCTGTTACGGTGATTTGCTGGCTCGAACCTGTCTAAATCGCCGTGTCTACGCTCTCTATGTTACGCTTGACCATCGTCGCCACACCTCCGCCTACAATCTACTACCATAGGGTACCCCCTAGGTAGACTGGGATGCATATTTTGTCGACAGCTGGCGCGCCAGGTAGGGGTTATGTGCCATGACCTCATGGCTTGTCAATCGGTCACTTTCCCCGACTCGATGATCCTCCCGGTGGCTGGGACCGTGCTCTAGATCGGATTTATATCCTGGACCACCGGCTGCACACCGCGCGTGTCAGATGCGCCATCACCTACATGTCGTCCTGCCATGCCAAAATACCACCCGTAGAAGGTTGTTAGCCCCGACGATCTGATCGACGCCATCGATCGCGCTAATGCCAACATTAGTGACAGCATCGATCTTGTGCAGGCGGCGCGGCACCGGCTCTCCAGTCACTATGGTCACCGTCTGCGCTGCCACCAAACACCGGCAAGGGCAACTATCGCTCTGGTCGCAAGCGCCCGTCTCCCACCGAGGATGCCCTACAGGCTCCGCAACTAGGCAGTCGTCTTCCAGCTCCAGACGCTCCAACAGATCCCCGATCAAGCTCCGCCGATGCCTGTCGTTAGCACAGTCATCATCTGGGATCCCTAGCGATTCTGCGCAAGCGGTGTCTCTCGACGGCATGGCCTCGTCAGATTCTGTGCCTGCTTCAAGGACCAAAATAGTCGTTTCCTCCGGATCGTCAAGCGACTTCCTGAAGTTCCAAGTCTCTACCGATAGCGTCCCACGCGACAACGAGATGGACGCCGAACGCATCGCCCGAGAAGAACATAACACTGAACACGCATGTAGGCGCGAGCAGGAACGCCACGACTAGGAGAAGCGCGAGCAGGAACACCGTGATCAGGAGCGCCTGGCGCGGGAGCGACACAAACGTGAGCAAGGAGATCACAACCTCCTCCCCCGACGTAATCTCGAGCAGGAGTTCGACCAGATGGGTGACATCCCAGTGTATCAGACCTCGAGCACCAATTTGGCAGTAGCTGACTGCGAGTTGGCCAAGCTGCCTATCTCGCCCAAGATCGAGAAGATCGAAGCCCACGTAAAAGCAGCCGCAGTCCAAGTCAACAAGAGGGGCGCCCCGACCGAATTCTCCGACCAGTCTCACAACAAGAACCACCCGCGAAGCACGCAGCGGTCCCATCGACCAAGATCTCCACGGTACGACAATCAAGAGTACGAGCAGCCCCGGCGCAATCGAGCACCTGCATTGGCACCCCTGGTCGCGGCAGGCCCTTGCCCCTTCTCCGCTCGCCTGTGTGCCATTAGGTGGCCCCAGAATTTCAGGATCATGTTGGTAGAGAAGTATGATGGCAAGGCCAACCCAGAACAATGGGCGGCCACTTATGATATTGCTGTCTAGGCTGCCGGAGGAGGACGCGACGTGATGGCTAACTACCTGCCGGTGATGCTATCAGCGTCGGCCAATAGTTGGCTCCACAAGATCCCCGAGGGCTCTATCGACACCTAGGAGCAGCTCAAGGAGGTTTTTTTCAAGACCTACAAAGCCACATGTGACCATCCAGGGACGCGCTACGACCTTGAGAACGTTCGTCAAGGTCGCAATGAAAGCCTTTGGGAGTATATCCGTCGTTTCTTCGGCAAGTGGCTAACTATCTCTGATATCGCGGATACGGAGGCCACCTCGACATTCTCCAACAGTCTACGTAACGTCGAGCTCCAAATCAAAGTTGGTGCACAAGAAAATAACCAGCATCAAAGGGTTAATGACCATCATGAACTCCTACACCGACCAGGACGACGCTGCCCGTAGCCGGGAGCATAGGCGACGCCGTTCCTGCTCCCCGGCACGCCCGAGGGGCAGTGACCGCCGATCCGACTACCTCGACAAACGACGGACCAACAACCGAGAACGCGACCACCACGATCGGCGGTCGCTCAAATCAAAAGGCTATTGGTAGGGGCCCGAGCCCAGGCATAGCGACCGCTATGTCGCTAATACGAACACCAGACCGAGATGCAACTACGACACCAACTATGAGAAGATCCTTGATGGCTAGTGCCCCATCCATAAGATCTCTAAGCATTCCATGCGCGAGTGCGAGGTCCTTGAGTCGGCAATGGAAGGGAGGAGCGACAAGAAGCCTAAACGAGATGACACCGACAGGGACAAGGACCAGGAGCACCCAGCACCCGAATTCCGACTAGCTTCAAGAACATTTTCCATCTTTGGAGGCAACATGGTCGTCGAGGGGGAGAAGCAACGTCGTCAACTTTGCAAGGATGTCTTCTTAGTAGGCCCATCGGTGATGATCCGGCCAACACCCGCTACCTCTACTGGTCGGAGCGATCCATAACCTTCTCCAGGGATGACCAGTGGATGGATTACAGGTACCCCGACCACTCCCCCTCGTCGTCAACCCAATTATCGCCACATGCTGCTTCCAAAAGGTGTTGGTTGACGGAGGCATCGCCCTCAACATCATGTTCACCGACGCATTCCGCTAGCTCGATTACTCGAAGAAAGACCTCTCTCCGGTGAACTTTCCCTTCTGGGGAATCATCCCAGACAAAGAATCCACACCGGTGGGGCAGATTACCCTCCTAGTGCAGTTTAGCGACCAGGAACACTTCAGAGTCGAGAACATTCACTTCATCATCGCCGACTTTGAGACAGCCTACCACGCCATCCTCGACTGTCTGGCGCTCGCCAAACTCATGGCGGTCCCGCACTATACTTACATGGTGCTCAAGATCCCGATGCCACAAGGAGTCCTCAGCCTTTGTACCAATTTATAGATGGCATACGAATGCAAGCAACAGACGCTCAACGCTGCTGGAAAACTCTACGCCCAAGACACGTATGACTCCGAGCCTGGCGACAAGCCCACCATGAAGAAGCCCAAGGAAGTAGGACCAGCGGCGACCAGCACCGACCTCGCCCGTAGCTAGACGTAGAGACCCCCGGCACCCAGTGGCACGAGGCGTTTTGGAAGTTAAAAGTATCTCAATGGCTTGTACTATGTACCCCTCCTTCATTAATAAATAAAAGGTTTTCCATTTTTTCCAAGTATATTACCATTCAATTTGTCCACCTCCACAAAACGCTCTCAGCGTTCGATGATCTCTTCAAAATGCTCTTAGCATTCGATGACCTCTCCACACGCTCTTGGCGTTCAACGACCTCTCCAAATGCTCTTAGCGTTTGACGACCTCTTCAAAATGCTCTCGGCGTTCGACGACCTCTCCAAACGCGCTTAGCGTTCGACGACCTCTCCAAATGCTCTTAGCGTTCGATGACCTCTCCAAAACGCTCTTAGCGTTCGACGACCTCGCCAAATAGCCTGGCTATAACTAGCAAGCCGCCGATTCTGGCTTGTCGTCTAGTCATAAGCATAAAGAAGTAGCTACCCTATACACTATGACTAAGTCGGCAGGCCTCCCAAGTACCAGCTCTCGCCATAGGGACAATACTCGGGGCGAGGCCCCTAAGGTTATATGCCCAAAATCTGTATATACGACCACGGAACGGTCGATGACACTACAAGCAGCATGGCTATTTGCCTAGCGTCTGCAGGAACGATCTCCACAGGCCCTAGTCATGCCACGATCGAGCCTCTCGGAAAAAGCCCTGTCCCTGGTATCTCCCTATGTGTGCATGAGCGTTCGCCCTCTGTGTTGTTGGTTATGAACAGTGTGCCCCCTGTAAGGACCTGATAAGCCTAGAGAGGGGGTTACTAGGCCTGTTTCAAACTTTTCTTAACACACTATTAGTCACAGGCGCGGCATTGCCGCGCTACCCGGCACTGTTGTACTCTGGGCCGGCAGTGCTGGTCAGCTGGACAGATTCAAGAAAAATTCAAAACTATAATTGATATGGAAAAACCACTTGAATCAAAATCTTCCTAGGAGTGTAGAGAACCTCCAACACCACTTGAAAGTGGTAGCAACACACCCACCGCTTAGATCGGGTCCAAACCCAAGAAATCAACTTGAGAGCAATATATATCAAAGTAGAGAGACAATCACAAGTTGACACAAGATTTGACTCGTGGTTCAGCTCGCCACCAAGACTTGCCTATGTCCACGTTGTTGAGGTGCGCCACACAAGGCTCAAGCTCACCACAAAGGTTAGCTCTTTCCTCGGTCTCGAGTCATAGAATGAACTCTTAAGATGAGGGGAAATGTATTAGCAATATGGGGTGTTACAAACCTCCCTAGGCTGCCACACGAAGGAGGCAAGCTCAAGGGCGACGCCTAGCCAGCTAGGAGCAAAGCTCCAAGAGTAACAAACTCAAACCGTCGGCCACCACGTAAACCAAATGCTTATAGGAGTTGAAGATCCGAGGGAGAAGCTTCTTCTCAAGCTTGGAGGCTCAATCTCTCAAAGATTTGAGTGGAATTCAATGGAGGAGAGAGTTGGAGCAACCAAGGGAGAAGGGAGAGCAAGAAGGAAGCTCCTCAAGCCTGTTCTCGAAATGAATTTGAGTGAATGGCAGAGATGACCGTTGGGGGAGTGAGGGGATAAGGATATACCCCCTTACTGCCAACGGGCAGAAAACGAGTCGCGGCAGTGTCGGCCAAAGGCGGGGCAGTGCCGGACTGCCCGTCACTGCCCGCCTGAAGCCCGACACTGCCGGCTTGGCAGAGATAGCAAAAGTGAAAGAGTGGAGAAGCTGGCTGTTGTGCCAAGGATATATGTGGAGGTGTTTACTGACTGTATAGATATAGCATTTGGTTCACTAGTTGGCATGTGTGTTGAATCCCTCTTAATAGTATGGCATTCTGTTGACACCGTTTTTCGGCACATGTCAAATGAGCTAAGACTTGCGTGAATCGGTGGCCATTTTCTATCAGCATCAAGAAGTCATCGGAAAAAGTTTACCGATGGGAGTGCGTTGTAAGAAGGGTAAGTTTGTTGCTGATGAAAGCTGGATGGTTCTTGCCGATAGAGGTTGATTGGTGAAGTCAGGTCACCAGGATTGCAAAGTTGCCGATTGCCGATGAGGGGATGTTGCCGATACCGATTGCCGATGGGCATGGAATGCCGATGGGCACAGGATGACTTGGCGGTTGACGTCAGTGAAGGATTGCCGATGGTGGAAGAAGGAAGTTGCGGATTGAAGGAGTCTGCTAATGGAAAGTTTTCATCGAAGCAAAGACATAAGGAAACTGGTGACTTCATACCAGTATTATTATAGTAGTTTGAGTCTGACTCTTGCATGAGTCGTTTGTTTTCCTTTAAAATAGGCGTGTTTGTTTAGGAAAATAATATTGTTATTTTAGATCCGACTCTTGTGCGGGTCAAGTTTCCTTAAAGTTAGGAGTTTGTTTTAGGAAAGATACGAGTCGTGTCTTTGTACAACTCTCCATGCGGGAGTATAAATATGTGCCCAAGGGCTGCGTGTAAAAGATATCAATCATATCAAAAACAAATCAATTTATTCTTATTCTACTTTTATCGCAATTTACCCTTTATTGCATTAGTCTTAGTTTATCTACGAGTTCTTCAAGCTTCGACGGGCTACATCATCTTGATCTCCGTCAAATCCTTGTAAGTTCCGCGTGGGAATACCTCTGAGCTTTGACATCCGGGCGCATCGCTGTTGTCTCATTCAGCTCTGCTCTAGTTATCCTGATCAAGTCCCAATCTTGGCATCCGGGCGTATCGCCGTTGTCTTGATTGAATCTTGTTCTAGTTATCGTCCTTGTCGATTAACTGGTCAAATCGACTGGCACACCCTCGGATATCGAATTTCGGGTATAAGCCCGAGGTGTTCGCAGATCCTGACGTTTTTTGTGTCAACACATTCCTAACTCAAATTCGAAATATAAAATAAATGAAGTCCTTTGAGCTTATTGCCATGCACTTTTGTAATTGGAGGGGTTCGCCAACCTGTTCATCAACCTCCTTTCTTTCAACCTGCTTGTCGTACTTGAAGAGTCTCATTAGTCCTCTAATTATGTTGTCATGTTACCAAAACTCACTTAGATCTTGATTGCACTTTCAATCTCCTCCTTTTTGGTGATTGATGACAACACACTCAGAGCTTATAAAAGTGAAATAATAATCTAAGACAATGCAAGTCATGGGTGTAGGAGCTCCCCTAAATGTGTGAATAGGAATTTGAATTTCTAATTTGGCATGAAAAAACAAAATTCACACATTGGAGTGAAATAGGGCTCCCCCTACATCTAAGGCTGCTATGGGGTGCTGAAACAAGGTGTCACAAATATATATGTGATGCACAAGAACCTATCTCCAACAAACAGAGTGCTTGCTGTGAGTAGCAGAGCGGCACTGCCGTGCCTAGGCCCAGCACTGCCGGCCTGACTGCCAACATCAAAGCTGCGGAAGCACAAGCACGACCACACAACATGATATATATAAACTAAAAGCACACAGAGACAAGCATGATATATATGAGAGAGTACATGTCCACAAATAACACAAATCAAGTACTAAAGTGGCAATATTACAATAAAATAGTTTTTGGTGCCCTCTCATCTCTCAAACTAAAACAACTAAGATAAAATAGGTGCCAACAGCTGCTGCTCCTCCATGACCTTCGAAGATATGTATATTTCTACCCCCTTCACTTAGTAATTATCCCCCTTTGGTAACAAGTCACCAAAAAGAAGAGAAAAACATAGTAAAAAGAATGCAAACTAGTCACTATCCTCATCCATATGGTCATCATCATCATCGTCATCAGGAGAGCTAGTGAAGTGAACACTAGGAGCTCTAGCACGACCACTGCGTCTTGGTGGCTGCTCCTCCTGAATCTCCTCCTCCTCATCATCATCATCCTCATCCTCCTCATCATCTGAGCCAAAACTAGACTCCTCACTGAGGTCTGGTGGAGGAAGAGGTGGAGATAGCTGTCTAAGGCCTTGCTCCTGTCTGAGCTCTCTGATCTCAAGTCTAGCCTCATAGGCAGTGGTATTGGCATAACAAATGCCAGTGAAAATCGTCCTCAAAAGCCTACCAAACTTGCCTTTCTTCTTGCCACTACGAGCTGCTACACTGGAGGACTCAAGGCGATTTGAGGCTGCTGCCCTGCTCCTGGTAGAAGTCACCTGAGCTGTGGAGTGGACTGCCTTCTCACCTCTGTAGGGCTCATGGATAGTGTCCTTGTTGTAGACATGTCCAGTCACCCTCTCAATAATAAATATGAGGTATGGTGCATAGGGGATTCCCTTCCTAGCATCATCCATTGCAATGAACAACTCATCCCAAATATAGCATGAGACAGAGAAAGCGGTCTTGTTTCCCTACATCCTTAGCAAGACATTTTTGGTGGATGCATATAGATTGGAGGTAGCCCCCACCATGGGGTAAAGAGTGGTCCTAAAGAGGTTGTTGAGGATATAATATTTGCTCCTTAACCCCTTTATAAGACCGTGCCTCCTCAGGCTTGATGTAGAGAGAAGAGATTTCCTCATTTGTTAACCATCTCTCATCATGAATATTAGAGCATCTCCTATCATCCTCTCCAAAGCCAAGGAGACGGGCAAAAGTAGGTGGCAAAGAATTGATGGATGATTTTAGTGTTCTAGTCATACCAAAATCCCATCCAGTCATACATGCCTAGCTTCTTGCACAGATCAATGACTCTATCAAATACTAGATCCCTCTTGGTCTCAAGGTGTTCCCAATCAACATACATCATCTTTATGATCATGGGATTCTTGGCATGAAAAAGAACAAAGGAGTAAAAGTCTGAGTGGAATGTATTCCAGAACCTGTAATCCACTCCCATGTCCTTGGGCACATCATATGGATTGATTGCTCTTTGCTCTTGGACAGACCGGTACTGATTTTGATAATTCACCCTTGCTCTTGCACGGGTGTCCTGTGGCTTCCTAACTATCGCCTCCTCAGCATGAGGAATGAGATATGACCCATCAAACAGCTCAAGATTTGGAGGTGTCTCCGGGCAAGCACCTTCCCTGATGGTTCTTCCAGCCATCTGTAACTCACTTTCTCTCCTGATCCTTTCTCTAGGACTCAGGCCATCATCAATACCACCTCTGCCTCCTCTGGTGGCTCGGGCCTTTGTCCTTGGCCCTTTTCCTTTAGCACCACTTGGTCCTTCGGCTTCCATCTATGCATTTAAAAGAGAGAAGGTTAAGTTGCTGCACTTAGAATAGTGACGAGAAACTCTAGTGGAGAGATTTGAACAAAAATGAGAGTCAATAGTCGATTAAATGAGCAAATGCAGCAGTGTCGTTGCCCAGTGCCCGGCACTGCCAGCATCTGGCCCGGCACTGCCGGCCTCTGGCCCGGCACTGCCGCACTGGTGCAGACAACACCTATGCGTGCTCTTTCAATCCACCATTGAATCTAGGTTTTGGTCAAATCTAGCTACTAGAGATGCATCACCATACATAATGCAAATACTAGCAACCTAAATCCCATCTCAAAATCCACACATTGCATAGATCGAACCGGGTTAGGGTTTCATGTTATTACCTTTGAAAGAGTGGGGTCAGGATGAAGAAGGGCTGGCTTGAATGGATCTTGACGTAGGTAACAAGATCCCCACAACCTCCTCCAATGGCAGCACCACCGAAGAGCGGCACCACCGAGAAGAAGAGGGAGACCTCCGGGCTCCTTTGGTCACCTTGAGGGAGAGAGAGGAGAGGGAGAGGTGTGCTGGTTTGAAGAAAAACGACTTGGGATAGAGTCCCCTCGGGCCTGGGTGAAGAGATAAATCTAGACCCGAGGAAAAGAGCCTGCAACCCGACTGCTAGGTACAGTTAAGTCGCGGCACTGCCGCTCCTAGGCCCGGCACTGCCACGCACCCCCGGCACTTCCGTGCTAGGGGCCGGCACTGCAAGCCTACCAGGGCAGTGAGGAGCTATGCCACTTAAATACTCTATATTTATGTATTGTAGACACATAACCCTTGTCATATGTTGGTCAGCAAGCAAATCAACAGTACATACAATGACCAACACATACTAGTTTCTTTTGAAATAGGTTTTAAAACACATAATTGAATATTTTCAATGTTTTGCCTATGTCGCTAGGTGGACAAACAAATGTGTGCTGGACTTCAAACCATGTTATGAGAGTCAATTATATTTAGTTCACTACGCAAAGCACAAAACCTTGTCTCATCTGGAGGCTTAGTGAAGATATCGGCTAGTTGCTTTTCGGTGCTCACATGGCGAATTACGATATCTCCTTTTAATTCGTGGTCTCTCAAGAAGTGATGACGGATGTCTATGTGTTTTGTTCTAGAGTGACTAACTGAGTTATTTGTGAGTTTTATGGCACTCTCATTATCACACAAGAGAGGAATTTTGGTGAATTGACATCCGAAATCTTTTAAGGTTTGCCTCATCCAAAGTAGTTGAGCACAACATGCTGCAACATACTCAGCCTCGGCGGTGGAAAGGGCTACACAATTTTGCTTCTTAGAACTCCAATACACTAGGGACTGTCCAAGGAATTAACACGCCCCCGAAGTGCTTTTTTGATCTACCTTGCAACCGGCCTAATCGGAATCCGAATACCCAAGTAGATCGAACTTAGAGCCCTTAGGATACCCCAAGCCAAGGTTAGGAGTGAAAACTAGATATCTCAAGATTCTCTTAAGAGCCACTAAGTGGCACTCTTTCGGGTTAGCTTGAAATCTAGCACACATGCACACACTAAGCATTATGTCCGGCCTATATGCACATAAGTAAAGGAGAGAGCAGATCATGGAACGATATACCTTAATGTCCACGGATTTCCCTCTTTCATCAAGATCAAGATGTCTATTGATTGGCATGGGAGTCTTGATTAGCTTTGCATTCACCATGTCAAACTTCCTTAGCATATCATGGGTGTACTTGGCTTGGCATAAGAAAGTCCCTTCCTTGAGTTGCTTGATTTGAAAACCGAGGAAGAACTTTAGCTCACCCATCATGGATATCTCAAATCTCTTAGTCATGATCCTACTAAACTCATCACAAAAGGATTGGTTAGTACTACCAAATATTATGTCATCGACATATATTTGGCATACAAAGATATCATCATTAATCTTGTGAGTAAAGAGAGTAGGATCCGCTTTTCCTATTTCAAAGCCTTGTTTAATCAAGAATTCCTTAAGGCATTCATACCATGCTCTTGGAGCTTGCTTAAGCCCATAGAGCGGCTTATGGAGCTTGAAGACATGATGTGGGAACTTTGGATCTTCAAATCCCGGTGGCTACTCAACATATACTAACTCTTGGATAGGGCAATTGAGGAATGCACTCTTCACATCCATTTGATGTAGCTTGAAATCATGGTGGGCAACAAAGGCTAGAAGCATTCGGATTGCTTCAAGTTTAGCCATCGGTGCATAAGTTTCTTCAAAGTCTAAGCCCTCCACTTGAGTGACACCTTGAGCAACCAATCTTGCCTTGTTCCTTGTCACCACACCTTGCTCATCTTGCTTGTTGCAAAAGACCCACTTAGTTCCAATCACATTGGTATTTGGTCTTTCCACTAATGACCAAACTTGGTTCCTTTCAAAGCTATTTAGCTCTTCTTGCATAGCCATCACCCAATCCGGATCATCGAGAGCTTACTCAACCTTGAGAGGTTCCAAAGAGGAGACAAAAGAGTAAAATTGACAAAAATTTGCCAAATGTGAACGAGTAGTTACCCCCATTCGAAGACTCCCATGTATGTTATCAACGGGATGATCTCTTTGAATTATTTGCCTCAATCTTGGGTGTTCTGTGGCTTCTTGTTGGTCTGCTTGGTCACCATACTCATAGTCTTTAAATATAGGTTATAGGTTCATTGGACTTGCTGGTGAGCAGCTTGCTGCTGCCTCTCTATGGGGAGCGGCAGTGCCGCTGTCAGGTCCGGCAGTGCTGGGGTTTGGCATTGCCGCTGGACCAGGCAGCACTGCTGCTCCACCTTCCTCAATTTTGGGAGCAGTAGCTTCATCATCTTGAGGTTCCACCTCTATGGCCTTGACTTCTTGTGGTCTAATGTCACCAATGGCCATGTTCTTGATTGCTTCACATGGTGGTTCCTCATTATCTACAACAACTTGATCAATTTGCTCTACTTGAGAGCCATCAGATTCATCAAATGTCACATCTATCATGATTTCAATTTTCCCTAAGGTCTTGTTGAATACGTGATAGGAATGCTCATTTGATCCATAACCAAGAAGAAAACCTTCATCAACTTTAGGTGCAAACTTAGAGGTTTTGGGCTTTTTGTTAAGTATGAAACATTTGCACCCAAAAACTCTAAAGTATGACACCTTTGGTTTGTTACTAGTTAACAACTCATATGAAGTCTTCTTCAAGATCTTGTGTAGATAGAGCCGGTTGATAGCATGGCAAGCGGTGTTGACGGCTTTGGCCCAAAAGATATCCAAAGTCTTGTACTCATCTAGCATTGTCCTTGCCATGTCAATGAGTGTCCGGTTCTTCCTCTCTACTACACCATTTTGTCGAGGGGTGTATGGAACTAAAAACTCATGCTTGATGCCCTCATCATCAAGAAACTCCTCCACTTGAGTGTTCTTGAATTCGGTTACATTGTCACTAAGAACTTTCTTGATTTGGAAATCGAATTCTCTTTGTGCTCTTCTAGTGAAGGTTTTCACCTTATCTTGTACTTGTGCCCTATCATACATGAAAAACACCAAAGTGAAGCAAGTAAAATCATCAACAATAACTAAACCATGTTTATTACCGCCAATGCTTATGTAGGCCACCGGTCCAAAGAGATCCATGTGTATTAGCTCCAATGGTTGCTTGGTGGAGACAATGCTCTTTGGTGGGTGAGGTGCTCCTACTTGCTTTCCGGCTTGGCATGCACTACAAATTCTATCTTTCTCAAAATGAATTTTTTACTCCAAGAATGTGTTCATCCTTTAAGAGTTTGGCCAAGTTCCTCATCCCAACATGAGCTAGTCGGTGATGCCATAACCAACCCATGCTAGATTTTGCCACTAAACAAGTCTCAAGCTTAGCCTTACTTTTATTGAAATCAACTAGGTAAAGCTTGCCCTTCAAACGACCCGTAAAGACAATAAAGGAATCCTCCCTCTTAAGGACTTCCATACCCTTATCCATAAAGAGACAATTGTAGCCCATCTCATACAATTGTGAAATGGACAGCAAGTTGTAACTCAACGAATTCACATGTAAAATATTTGAGATAGAATGATCAAGAGTGATAGCAACTTTACCAAGACCAATCACTTCCCCTTTAGAGTTGTCACCAAATATGATATTCTCACTTGCATTTGAAGTTGGGGAATATGATGAGAACCTACTCTTCTCTCCGGTCATATGATTTGTACATCCACTATCAAGCACCCAACTTGATCCACCGGAGGAGTATGCCTACAAAACAATTTAGTTCCTAGATTTAGGTCCCCAATTAGTCTTGGGGCCTTGCATGTTAGTAACAACAATTTTGGGAACCCAAACATTCATGCTTCTCTTATCATGTTTCTCATCACCTACAAACTCTGCAATGACTTTACCAAGGTCATTGCATTTCAACACATAGCAAGAAGATAAGCTTCCTTGGGGTGACCTTGCCTTTGGTTGATATGCAAACTTGTTTTTGGCCACCCAGATTGAATCCTTGGATTTCTAAGAAACCTGCTTTTGCCTGGGCACCCTCTTAGCATGGGCTTGAGCTTGATCAAGTGAAGAACTGGTAGCATTCCCTTTAGTGAGACGCGACACTACAGGCCTGGAGCCCGGCACTGCCGCGGTCTATGCAGGCTGATCTGCACCAATGCTTCCCTTCTTCTCAAACTTGACACACTCAATACCTTTCACTATTTTTCTTCCATTGGTTTTACCTCCTTGAGTGTGCCCAAGCCCATCCTTGATTGATGGATGCCTTCCATCCTTGTATTGAATTTTTTTTGGTTCAACTTTGTCTTTGTCATTCTTGCTAGAAACTAAAATGACATTGTTGAGCCTTGCTATCTCTTTCTTCATGGCCTCCATGTTGGCACGGTTAGTGGAATAATCATTCAAATCAAGATTGTAGCATTCCCTTGACTAGTGGATCGAGAAGAGGCATCATTTGCCTTAGAGAGATGTGAGTTGCCCTCCCAAAGAAGGTTGTATTGTGCCTCAAGCTCTTGATGCTTTTCAGTTAAGCCACAATGCTTTTGCTTGAGGTCACCATACTCCTTCTTAGTGAGAGCTTGAGCTTCTTGTTCCTTGGCCAAAGCCTTAGTCAAAAGGCTCACATCTGTGACACCCTGTGTCAATCTTGCATTAGGATCATCATTAACCACTAAGCACAAGCATTTCATTGCATTCATGTTGGCATATGCTATCATTTCATGTGTGTGTTTTAATGTTTTGAAACTAGAATTAAATAGGTGTTTTGTGCTCAATCTTGGGATCAATCTGTTTAGCTAAACCTTGCTATGCTTAGCGTAAAGTATGATTTGCTTTATGTTTTTTTACCCTGCTTAATTAAGGTTAGTTTCTCTGTTAAAGAATTAAAGTAATTCTTTTCCTAATTTGCTTAAATAAGTTTTTAATCCTCAACTCTTGAACTTATGGTTTTTAGAATTTATGATCTACACGAAAAAGGTAGAGAATAATATTCTGAACAACTTTGGTTTAAGTGTCAAAACTTAGTTTGGAGTTTTTGAAACTGTTTTGAGGCAAGTTCAGTTCGAATCAAATAAAAGAAAATGGAAAAAGGAAATCAGATCTGGAATGGGCCGGCGCCCCGCTTTCGGCCCGCTCGGCCTCGACCACCACTTGATAGAGGGACGGACCGAGGGTCGAACGAACGACCCCGGGTCGGAGGCTCGATCAGCCAATCAATGGACCCCCCCCCCTCGACTTCGACCCCTCGAAGTGACGGACATAGGGTCAAACGAACGACCCCCGAGTCAGAGGCTCAATCAGCCGATCGACCCCCTCCCGCGCGCTCACCCGCGCGTCGCACACACACGTGCCCGAACGCACGCGCCGCGCACGCCCGCGCGCACTCGCCCGACCGCGGTTGAACCGTACGTCGGCGTTGTCTGCCGCGTGGCCGACGATGCCTAACCGCGGATGTCGAACACGCCATCGCTGCCGCTGTCGCTCTACACCGACATCGCTGTCGCCGACCAGCCCCTCGCTCTGTCTCAGTCACGTCCGCACCCGCGCCCGTGCTAACAGCGCTAGGACCGAGCTTGCACCGCTTTCCCACTGCTGACGCCCCTCCTTCGCTGCCGTAGACCTGCCAGCCGCACTGCCACGCACCGCGCCATCGTTTCGCAGTGACGCCGCCGCAGTGCCGCGTCCGATCAGCTCCACGCCTCGTCGCACTCGCAATCCAGCGCGAATCCGCGCTAACGGCGCATCGACCAAGTCCTGCTCTGCCCCCGCACGCCGCGAACACGCCAGCGTCGCTGCCACCGCCGCACCATCGCGTCACGGCCCCACTGGCCGCGCCGGTCGGCGATGACCGTGCAAAGGGGAGTGCCTACACCTCCTCTACTTCCCACACTCGTCTGCACTCATCCTCACTCGCTCTCTCGCTCGCATTTCCTCTGTTCTCGCCGCGCCGAGTGCCAACAGCACCGTAACGCCCCCTTCTCAAATCGACCACCACCCGAGCTCCTCTGCTGGATCCATCTCGCACTAGCTTTCGCCTTTGCCCCGCACACACGCTGCTCGCCTCTGTTTAACCAGCCATGGACTCTAGTCGTCGGAATGCCTCCACCGTTCCTCGGCCCCGAGTCACCACCGCACTGACGAAACGGTGTTCACCCTTCACCGTCTCGCCTCCGACGCCTCCATCTTCGTCGAAGCTTCACTGGAGCTAGCAGAGGTGAGAACACCTTTTCCCTAGCTCTAGTTCGCCCTATATCAGCACAGCACCGTTGGCCGTGCGCCATTGTCGCCGCCGCGGAGCTTGCACGTGGCCAGGGTTCCACTGAGCCCCTCCGGCTCAACCAACCCTTGAACCACACTCACCACATCACCCTGCGTCGAGCCTCGCATCGCCGGTGATCGCCTCGCCGCGTCGCACCGCCGTGCTGCACGGCCACCGCACGCCGCCGACCACTTTCACGGTCGCAACGGTTCAACCAACTCCGCCAGTGGATGCGCGTCATCATCCCGAGCCTAGCACACCCAACCCCACCGCCGGAGACCTCACCGCCGGCGAGAACACGACGGTCAGCGCCGTCCTCTGCTCCCTACTCGTTGACAGATGGACCCCATGTTGATCGAGGACCCCGCTTGTCAGCTCTCTTCCGTCCGCCTGTTTTGAACCAGGCCCAGTACTGTTTTCCCACGGGCCGGTTTCCGAAATGAATTTCCTTTTCCTATTTTCAGTAATATGCTAATGATTATTTAATTTATATCTAGAGTTTGGTAAATCCTGAAATGGTGAAATCAATTTTGTTATACTCTATATGTTATGATCTTTCTGTTAAAAATATAAAAATGATTTTTAGAGAATGTCTTCAGTACTAATGTTTAATTTGTTGTTTTCTACATATATCAAAGTTATTTGTGTTCCTGCTTAAACTGGTCAAATAAAAATGTAGGGTTTTTATGTTAGCTCTGTTATCCTGTTTAGAAGCTAGGAAAAATGTAACATGCCTTGTTTCTATGTAAGTTTTATTTATCACCTATTAAAATGTGTTTCTGCTGTTTTCTTAGATTAATTCCTGTGGTAAATATGTGCATGTATAAATCATGAAACTTTTTGTGGAGTCTCTTTATGTCATGCTCTATCCATGAAAAATATCATATGTGGTATGTTTTATGGCAAAAAAGATACTTGTAGCTCAAGTGTCCTTTTCTAGGGTTTTCTTTGGAAAATCATATAGAGTAGTTTATGTTTGTGTTGATCATGGAACTTTCTTGATAAATATGTTTTTAAGCATAGATTCTGCTAAAAATAAGTTATAGCATGTTTCACCCCTGTTAGCTAGTAGCTCTAGTTCTAAGTGCTTTCTCTGCATTTAATTTCATCTTTTTGTATCTGCTAGCTGGTAGCTTTGCTATCAGTAGGTTTTCTACAGTAGCATCCAGTAGACATGTTTTACCCTCTATAATTTTGGTAGATTTTTCTGAGTAGTTTATAATAGGATTGCTGTGTAAAGTGGCTTTGTGGTAATTCCTTTGTTAAATGCTTAGAATCTCTTTTAGTGTGCTAAATCTTGTTCAAGCATCATCCCTGCACCATCAAGTTACTTATTGATGCATTGCAATCATTTAGGATCCGTGGAGGAACATCAGGAGCCAACCCCAGAGACAAAAGTCTAGGAGGTACAGGAGCTAAACGAGGAGTACCACGAGCTCGACACTAACCTCCCCGAGTGCCCTGACCACCAGCCCTCCACCTTCACTCAAGGCAAGCCCCGGAGCATTCTTATGCCCCCCAATATTTACAATTAAGCTACTTGAGTATTTTATACTGTGATGCATTAGGTGACAGGAGTTGTTTGAATCCCAAATTGATGCATTACCTTCCTTGATTATTGTTTTACCTACCTTGTTACCCTGTTAATAAAAGTAAAAGCAACCGCTTAGCCTGCTTAGAATAAATGGTTACTTTTATCTTTATGTTAGTACCTATCACAGTTGGCTATATTTTGCTATCGTGGAAAGAACCAATGGTAGTAATGAAATGTGGTCAACTGGAAGGAAGAGGCACCAAGTGGTTTAGACTTGGGGGCAGTTCGTCCGTTGGATCGTATAGGTTTGTATACGATGGTGGCCCTCTTACATCTTTGAATGCGCCATTTCACATAGGGGCCGTTGCGAGTATCGACCTCGAAGCCGAGTAAACACTATCTGGGCCGGCGCTCAATCTGCTGTGAGCACTCTCTAGTTTGTAGATACGATCTGCCCCGTGGTGGCCAATTGATTTCTACAATTGGGTGGACCAATGCGAGCCCGCGGCAATACTACCTAGACTTTGTTGAGCGGTAACCCAATGCATGGACCCGACGTTGAAAGTGTGGGCGTGTGTTAAAGGTAATCTTGCCAGCTGGTTGTATATCGATTCAAATTGCTGCCCCCCACTGGATATGGGGGATTATGCTGAGCTTCATCACGGTACAACTCCATGTGACATCGTAATGGTTCTACTAAAATATTGATGAAGGAATTGGATATATGTTATTATATTGTTTGAGTAGTTCAAGTGAGTGCTCTAGTACAGGTGCAAACCTAGAGATAATAATAATAGGGTGGAAAAATGGTTGTTCTCTAATCTTTAGTTTCATCTTGTTCGCTTTTCCGCAAAAGCAAGTTTACCCAGATCCACATAAATAGCCTTGCATACCCTTGGAGTCTTTATTTTCAGTTAGACAGGTAAGTCTAGCTAAGTACATTCCCGTACTCAAGGTTTATCCCGTTTGTTGCAGATGGCCAAGTCTACTTCGGCTATTGTAAGCACTGTCTCTATCCTTTCGAAGGAGAAGAGGAGTAGGCCTTGGGCAAGGTCTTCTAAGAGCTCATCTTTTGCTGTTGTCGGACATGACCCCATGGGTACCTCTATATTTTAATGATTTTGGTGTGGAGTAAAACTTTGGGTTCAGTTTCAAACAATGTTTTATTCGGCCACGGGTGTTGTGGCGTAAGTACTACTTTTATTTGGAACAAAGTGTTGTAATAACCTTATTCGTACTTCAAGTATTTTCGGTTTATTTATGGCTCGTTCGAATGTGCATACCTGATTTTGTGCGATCTTGGTTGGATATACGATTGTTAGAAATCCTTCGAGATTTCCGGACTACCGGGATTATATGGGCTCAAGTGCTTTAAGTGGAAGTTAAATTAGCTACTTTGGTACTTGATCTCTTATAATTTGGACGGTTCTGCCACAGCTAGTATCAGAGCTGAGTTCAGGTATCCTCATTGGTTTGAGCAACTTTCCCAACAAAATGGGTATTTCAAAATTATTTTATAAACTAATTTTGAAACTTGGGTGCCAGAGTCTAGTCCTTAGCCCTATACTAGGAAATCAGGTGGCTTAGTTATACTAACTTGGTTCAGGGTTTTTGCTCATGCTGGATCTTTGTAATTTGCTGAGATATCATTCTTGGGAAGGATGATATTAGGTTCGAAAATTGCATTAAAAATCATTTGGGAGATGTGAGAGTAGACCTTCCAACCGTTGGTCAAGGGAAGTGATACCTTGTTACTAAAGGATATGCGAGCTTTCACGCAGACATATCTGAGAAGTATGTGATGCTGGGTGGGTTTTCCGAGCTTGGTGCATAAGGTTTTGGTATCTAACTGGTATGTACTTAGTGCTTATCGGGAAGTGCCCGATGGTTTTCTGCATTGGGTTTTGTTCTTTTTGGGCTGAGATGAAATTTCTGCAGGTACACTAACTACGCAACCATGTAGAACGAATAACTGCGTAATGAGAGATCGTATTGCCACCGACTAGAACGTTAGGACTTACAAGTCATTCTAGTTGAGTGAGAACGTATTTACGATCATGCATCATGTTTATATTCTTGTACCATGTCATCCCTCCTCTTAAATTGTAATCATCCCCTTTTGATAAAAATTACCAACTAAATATCTGTCTCACGAGAGTCGAAACCCCCTGTTTCTACATATGCCTCGCACCCGTCTGACCGCCAGGAAGGCAACCGGAGGAGCAGGAGTTCCTCGCCACCCGTTGGCAAAGAAGATGACCAGGGGAAAGTTTTTGATGTACTTTGGGCTGCCAACCATCCTTTGGCGAGTTTTGCATGCCATTGGGTATTCCAAGGGCAGTGAACCCAAGTACTCTTGGCAGAAGCAGCAGTATGGTCAAGATTCTCTGGTCCAGGTTGAGGTCAGAGTGAAAGCTCTGGAAGGAAGGCCCGACTGGGCAGGATGGACGATCATTGCCAAGGGAGCTTGTGCTAAGGATGGAGCCAACAGTGCAGCATACCTAGTGCTAAAGGGCATCATCGCTCGTTTTCCAGCAGATCTTGCAGACGCATGGCCGGGAGTGTTCCCACGTGGACCAGCCTTTCCTGTGGATTGGATGCAGACTAAGGAGACAGCTCTGACAGGAGACGAAGATGAGCTTTTCTTTTGTGAGACCCCAGCCATGGGTGACACTGGAGCTCTTCTTGGCACTTGTGAGAGTCTGGAGCGCAGTCTGGCAGATGTTGCAGAGATCCACAACATCACGATGGAGAGCAAGCGCCAGTTGCAGCAGGAGTTCGAGACAGCCGTCGAGACCCTTCAGGCAGAGTTAGCTCAGATGACTTTGAAGCGCAATCAGGCTCAGATTAGGTTGGAGGAGGAGATCGCTGCTCGCGTGGTCAGTGAGCAGTTACTTCTCGAGACCACCAACTCCAGGAATGAAGCTTAGACCGAGTCTGAGGACCTGCAGGACAGAGTTGTAGAGTTAGAGGGGAACCTCAATGGACAGCAGGAGTACATCGATAACCTGCACGAGGCTTTCCACGCTCTCCACCACCAGCAGGCAGCTACAGCAGCAGCTGAAGTCGCCGAAGCACCTGCACCTGAGGAGCCCGAGCCACAGGATGGAGTGATCCTTGGTCCCGACTCACCGAACGAGGCCTTCGCCGATGAGCCCTTCTATGATGACAACCTCGACGACAACATCGGGGAGCATAACTACTCCGACGTTTACTGAGTGCTAGATTAGGAGTTAATCTTCCACGCAAGGAGCTTTTGTATCATGATGTTGTTTAAGACTCTGTTTAATTTTGGATCTTCGTAATGTGTAAGCCGAATTTGGAATTTAAGTCTAGGCGTTGTTCTGGCGAAGGATTGGGAATGTTATTTATATGTTTATGATGAGCAATTAATTCTGTGATGTTATGTGGAAAGATGAATAATTATATCTGGTCGTGTGCTTAATGTTACATTTTGTACACCACGGTATTTATTCATTGTTCAATATAGCATCACCTAATTGTTGCTTGTTAATGGGCTGTACAGATGACGGCTAACACTCGTCACACCAATCGGGGTGATGGAGAGGCAACCAGGGAGGACCTGCCACCACCACCACCACCTCCAATGACCCCGGAAGCATTCTTTGGCCAGTTCTTGGGTAGCCAAAGGACTGTAGAAGAGATGCAGCAGCAGATGCATCAAACATTGCGCAACATCGCTGCCAACACAGCTCAGTAGCACAGGCAACAACAAGGGGCCGCACCTAATCAGTATAGTTCCTACAAGGATTTCATGGACACCCGCCCTCTGATCTTCAAGGAAGCTACTGAACCGCTGGAGGCAGATGAATGGCTACACTCCATGACACAGAAGTTTCGGCTTCTGCGCCTGATAGAGGAGCTAAAGGCGGAGTATGCCGCGCACAGGCTGGAAGGACCGGCGAGCATTTGGTGGTCCCAGTACCGTGATAACCTGCCTGCCAACGCTGCAGTTACATGGGACTTGTTCTCCACCTCTATGCGCCGTCACTACATCCCAAAAGGCGTGATGGAGATGAAGCTTACCGAGTTCATGAGACTGTCCCAGGGTACGAGATCAGTAACGGAGTACCTCACTAGTTTCAACAGGTTGGCTCGCTATGCCACTAACTTCGTCAACACTGACGCCAAGAAGATTGCCAGCTTCAAGAGGGGCATGAATGCCGCTCTTCTGTCCAAGATGGGAAACAGCTACCGCCTCACCTTCAGCGACTTCATCAGTGACTGCCTGAATCAAGAAACCAATGACAACAGGTTGCTTGCAGAAACGCGTCGTCGCATCCCAGAGGGAGGATCCCACCAGAATAGGGGTCCCAATGCTTCAAGGCCAGCGTTTTGTCCACCACAAGCTGGTGCACGTTTCCGACCACCTCAAGGGAAGATGACCAATGCTCGTGCTCGTCCCACCTACCAGAGATCCTTCACGGCACCCCTGCAGCAGAATAAAGGTAAAGCCACAGCACGTGCAGCTGGAGGGCAGAAGACGCCGTGTGTGGTGGGACCGTGCTACAACTGCGGACAAACTGGTCACCTGTCTCGTTTCTGCACGAAGCCCAGAAAGCAGTTCAGCTATTCCCAGAAGCCTCGCACAGGGAATGTCCACCACACCACCTTGGAGAAAGTACCAGAGGGAGAACCCGTCACAGCTGGTACAT
Source organism: Microstegium vimineum (assembly GCA_022036555.1). Taxonomy (NCBI): domain Eukaryota; kingdom Viridiplantae; phylum Streptophyta; class Magnoliopsida; order Poales; family Poaceae; genus Microstegium; species Microstegium vimineum. The sequence continues at coordinate 20,876,420 of CM039130.1, read as the reverse complement.
TTCTTGTAAATCAATGTCCTGCAGTTATCTTGTTTGATTCTGGAGCATCGCATTCTTTCGTTAGTGGGAACTTCGTGTTGCGAAGTCAACAGAAGGTGGTAGAATTGGAAAAGGAGTATCAAATTAGTGCAGCAGGAGCTGTCCTATATACTCGTAAAATGGTAAAGGATGTAGAAATTACCATGGGGACGACATCGATATATGTCAACCTCATCGTAATACCTGAGCTAGGTCTAGATGTAATCCTTGGTATGGAATGGATGAAAGCTTGGAAAGTGCATCTAGATATAGCCCAACGGGCAGTATCTATCACCAACCCACAGAACGGAGTTACCTTCGGGATCTTCTTACCTAAGAATCCAAATCAGCTGGGAGTCATGTTTGCTATCACTGCAGAATTGTTGGATAAGATTCCTGTAGTTTGTGAGTTTCCGGATGTGTTTCCTGATGATCTTCCAGGGTTACCCCCAGACAGAAATGACGAGTTTGCTATAGAGCTAGCTCCCGGAACAGCACCTATATCTAGGAGACCATATAGGATGCCACCCAACGAGTTAGCAGAACTCAAGAAACAACTCCAGGAGTTGCTGGAAAAGGGTCTGATCCACCCAAGTTGTTCACCGTGGGGATGTCCCGCCATCTTTGTGAAAAAGAAGGATAAAACCTTAAGAATGTGCGTGGACTATCGTCCTCTCAATACAGTTACCATCAAAAACAAATATCTGTTGCCGCGGATTGATTTGTTGTTTGATCAGTTGTCTAAAGCCAAAGTGTTCTCCATGATAGACTTACGATCTGGGTACCATCAGATTAAGATCAGGAAAGAAGATGTAGCCAAGACCGCTTTCTCCACAAGATATGGTCTCTTTGAATATCTAGTGATGTCCTTTGGATCGACAAATGCGCCTGCGCATTTTATGTACTTGATGAACTCAGTGTTCATGTAAGAGTTGGATAAGTTTGTGGTGGTTTTCATCGATGACATCCTGGTATATTCGGAAAATGAGAAGGACCACGTAGGACACCTGCGTTTAGTGCTGAAACGGTTAAGAGAGCATAAGCTTTATGCCAAGTTTAGCAAGTGTGAGTTTTGGTTGACCAAAGTACCTTTTCTGGGTCACATCCTGTCAGCTGAGGGTATCTCAGTGGACCCCTCCAAAGTGCAAGAAGTTATGAATTGGAAAGCACCCGTGAACATGCATGAGGTTCACAGCTTTTTAGGATTGGCCAGATACTACCGTCGTTTTATCCCGGACTTTTCTAAACCTATGACAAGGTTAACACAGAAAAACAAGAAGTTTGAGTGGAGTGTAGAGTGTGAAACAGCGTTCCGTACCTTGCGGACACTGTTAACAACTGCACCAGTTTTGGCACAACCAAATCTGGAGGAACCTTTTGATGTGTTTTGTGATGCATCAACCATTGGATTAGGATGCGTGTTGATGCAGAATGGAAGAGTCATTGCTTATGCCTCACGACAACTCCGACCTCATGAAGAGAATTACCCGACCCATGACTTGGAGTTAGCAGCAGTCGTGCATGCTTTGAAAATATGGAGGCATTACTTGATGGGTAATCTGTGCCACGTTTTCACTGATCATAAAAGTTTGAAGTACTTGTTTACCTAGTCTGAATTGAATATGAGGCAGAGAAGATGGTTGGAGCTAACCAAGGATTATAACTTGGAAGTACATTATCATCCTAGAAAAGCAAATGTTGTAGCAGAAGCTTTGAGCCGCAAATCTCATTGCAACTTGTTGCAACCCCTGTTAGAAGATGGTTTTGATCTAATGCACCCCTTGGTCCTAAATAATATTGTTATCCAGTGTACCTTGGATAGTGACATTATTCATGGACAGAAATTGGACAAAGAGCTTATACAAATCAAACAAAGGTTAGAAACCAGTGAATCTCTGAATTTCAAAGTGGATGAGAAAGGAGTTCTATGGTTCAATCAGCGTTTGGTAGTACCTAAGGATCAAGTCTTGCGAGATAGAATTCTCAATGAAGCCCATAACTCTAAGTTGTCGATCCACCCTGGTAGTAGCAAGATGTATCACGACCTGAGGACAAGGCATTGGTGGTCTAAAATGAAGTTGGATATCGCAGAATATGTCGCAAAGTGCGATACGTGTTGTTGCATCAAGGCAGTGCACATGAAACCTGTCGGTTTTGTTACAACCTCTTTCTATACCTGAATGGAAGTGGGAAGATATCAGTATGGACTTTATCACAAGTTTGCCCTACCACCTAGAAAGGAAATGACTCTATATGGGTTATCGTTGATCGCTTAACTAAGGTCGCTCACTTCATACCAGTCAAGGTTACCCATCGACCACATCAGTATGCCGAGCTTTATGTTCAGAATGTCTTAAGGTTACACAGTATTCCTAAGACCATCATATCCGACAGAGGATCACAGTTTATCGCTTGCTTTTGGGAGCAGTTGCATAAAGAGTTGGGAATAAAGTTGATTCGAAGTTCCGCTTATCACCCTCAAACATATGGACAAACGGAACGAGTGAATCAAGTGTTGGAAGACATGTTGAGAGCATGTGTTGTGTCAGCAAGAGAATCATGGGAGAAATGGCTACCTTTGGTGGAGTTTTCTTATAACAACAATTACCAAGAAAGCATTAAGATGGCACCGTTCGATGCTTTGTATGGACGCAAATGTAGAACCCCTGTCAATTGGATTGAATCAGGAGATAAGGGATTCTATGGTACGGACTATGTGAAAGAAGCAGAAGAGATAGTCCACACTGTTCAACAACATATCAAGGCAGCTCAATCTCGACAGAAAGGGTATGCAGATCAAAGGAGGAGACCTTTGGAGTTTCAAGTTGGTGACTATGTGTACCTTAAGGTATCACCAATGAGAGGCGTCCGTCGCTTTGGAATTAAGAAGAAGTTAGCACCCCGATATGTTGGACCTTATCGGATCATCTCCAAGAAAGGTAAAGTGGCTTACCAAGTACAGTTACCCCCAGAGATGAGTACCATCTTTCCAGTATTCCATGTATCTCAGTTTAAGAAACGTCTTCGAGTTCCAGAAGAAGAGTCTGTTTCATGTTCAAACATCGAAATCAGATCAGACCTGGAATACTTTGAGAAACCAGAAAAGATCTTGGATACAAAGACAAGAGTCACCAGGAATCGAGAAGTGAAGACTTTCAAAGTTCTTTGGAGTCATCATGGTCCCAATGATGCAACCTAGGAGACCGAAGCCTACCTAATCGCAAACTACCCCTCCTTTTATAATGAATGGTACTAAACTCAAATCTGGGGACGAGATTTCTTTAAGGGGGAAGGGCTGTGACACCCTGTGTCAAGCTTGCATTAGGATCATCATTAACCACTAAGCACAAGCATTTCATTGCATTCATGTTGGCATATGCTATCATTTCATGTGTGTGTTTTAATGTTTTGAAACTAGAATTAAATAGGTGTTTTGTGCTCAATCTTGGGATCAATCTGTTTAGCTAAACCTTGCTATGCTTAGAGTAAAGTATGATTTGCTTTATGTTTTTTTTACCCTGCTTAATTAAGGTTAGTTTCTCTGTTAAAGAATTAAAGTAATTCTTTTCCTAATTTTCTTAAATAAGTTTTTAATCCTTGACTCTTGAACTAATGGTTTTCAGAATTTATGATCTACATGAAAAAGGTAGAGAATAATATTCTGAACAACTTTGGTTTAAGTGTCAAAACTTAGTTTGGGGTTTTTGAAACTGTTTTGAGGCAAGTTCAGTTCAAATCAAATAAAAGAAAATGGAAAAAGAAAATCAGATCTGGAATGGGCCGGCGCCCCGCTCGGCCTCGACCGCCGCTTGATAGAGGGACAGACCGAGGGTCGAACGAACGACCCCGGGTCGGAGGCTCGATCAGCCAATCAATCGACCCCCCCCTCGACTTTGACCCCTCGAAGTGACGGACATAGGGTCGAACGAACGACCCCCGAGTCGGAGGCTCGTTCAGCCGATAGACCCCCTCCCGCACGCTCACCCATGCTTCACACAGCACACGTGCCGCGCACGTGCCCGAACGCACGCGCCGCGCACGCCCGCGCGCACTCGCCCGACCGCGACTGAACCGTATGTCGGCGTCGTCTGCCGCGTGGCCGACGATGCCTGACCGTGGATGTCGAACACACCATCGCCGCCGCTGTTGCTCTGCACCGACATCACTGTCGCCGACCAGCCCCTCGCTCTGTCTCAGTCGCGTCCGCACCCGCGCCGCGCTAACGGCGCTAGGACCGAGCCTGCACCGCTTTCCCGCCGCTAACGCCCCTGCTTCGCCGCCGTAGACCTGGCAGCCGCACTGCCGTGCGCCGCGCCGTCGTTTTGCAGTGATGTTGCCGCAGTGCCGCGTCCGATTAGCTCCACGCCTCGTCGCACTCGCAATCGAGCGCGAATCCGCGCTAACGGCGCATCGACCAAGTCCTGCTCTGCCCCCGCACGCCGCGAACACGCCAGCATTGCTGCTCGCCTCTGTTTAACCAGTCGTGGACTCTAGTCGTCGGAACGCCTCCACCGTTCCTCGGCCCCGAGTCGCCACCGCACCGACCAAACGGTGTTCACCCTTCACCGTCTCGCCTCCGATGCCTCCATCTTCGTGGAAGCTTCACCGGAGCTAGCAGAGGTGAGAACACCTTTTCCCTAGCTCTAGTTCGCCCTATATCAGCACAGCACCGTTGGCCATGCACCATTGCCGCCGCCGCGGAGCTTGCACGTGGCCAGGGTTCCACCGAGCCCCTACGGCTCAACCAACCCTCGAACCAACTCACCACATCACCACGATGCTCCCGCAACCCTGCACCGAGCCTCGCATCGCCGGTGATCGCCTCGCCGCGTCGCACCGCCGTGCTGCACCGCCACCGCACACTGCCGACCACTTTCACGGTCGCAACGGTTCAACCAACTCCGCCAGTGGATGCACGTCATCATCCCGAGACTAGCACACCCAACCCCACCGCCGGAGACCTCACCGCCGGCGAGAACGCGCCGGTCAGCGTCGTCCTCTCCTCCCTGCTCGTTGACAGATGGACCCCGTGTTGATCGAGGACCCCGCTTGTCAGCTCTCTTCCGTCCGCGTGTTTTGAGACAGGCCCAGTACTGTTTTCCCACGGGCCGGTTTCCGAAATGAATTTCCTTTTCCTATTTTTAGTAATATGCTAATGATTGTTTAATTTATATCTAGAGTTTAGTAAATCCTGAAATGGTGAAATCAATTTTTTTAGACTCTATATGTTATGATCTTTCTGTTAAAAATATAAAAATGATTTTTGAAGAATGTCTTCAGCACTAATGTTTAATTTGTTGTTTTCTGCATATATCAAAGTTATTTGTGTTCCTTCTTAAAATTGTCAAATAAAAATGTAGGCTTTTTATGTTAGCTCTGTTATTCTGTTTAGAAGCTAGGAAAAATGTAACATGCCTTGTTTCTATGTAAGTTTTATTTATCACCTATTAAAATGTGTTTCTGTTATTTTCTTAGATTAATTCCTGTGGTAAATATGTGCATGTATAAATCATGAAACTTTTTGTGGAGTCTCTTTATGTCATACTCTATCCATGAAAAATATCATATGTGGTATGTTTTATGGCAAAAAAGATACTTGTAGTTCAAGTGTCCTTTTCTAGGGTTTTCTTTGGAAAATCATATAGAGTAGTTTATGTTTGTGTTGATCATGGAACTTTCTTGATAAATATGTTTTTAAGCATAGATTCTGCTAAAAATAAGTTATAGCATGTTTCACCCTGTTAGCTAGTAGCTCTAGTTCTAAGTGCTTTCTCTGCATTTAATTTCATCTTTTTGTATCTGCTAGCTGGTAGCTTTTCTATGAGTAAGTTTTCTACAGTAGCATCCAGTAGACATGTTTTACCCTCTATAATTTTGGTAGATTTTTCTGAGTAGTTTATAATAGGGTTGCTGTGTAAAGTGGCTTTGTGGTAATTCCTTTGTTAAATGCTTAGAATCTCTTTTAGTGTGCTAAATCTTGTTCAAGCATCATCCCTGCACCATCAAGTTACTTATTGATGCATTGCAATCATTTAGGATCCGTGGAGGAACATCAGGAGCCAACCCCAGAGACAGAAGTCCAGGAGGTACAGGAGCTAAACGAGGAGTACCACGAGCTCGACACTAACCTCCCTGAGTGCCCTGACCACCAGCCCTCCACCTTCACTCAAGGCAACGCCCGGAGCATTCTTAAGCCTCCCAATATTTACAATTAAGCTACTTGAGTATTTATACTGTGATGCATTAGGTGACAGGAGTTGTTTGAATCCCAAATTGATGCATTACCTTCCTTGATTATTGTTTTACCTACCTTGTTACCCTGTTAATAAAAGTAAAAGTAACCGCTTAGCCTGCTTAGAATAAATGGTTACTTTTATCTTTATGTTAGTACCTATCACGGCTGGCTATATTTTGCTATCGTGGAAAGAACCAATGGTAGTAATGAAATGCGGTCAATTGGAAGGAAGAGGCACCAAGTGGTTTAGACTTGGGGGCGGTCCGTCTGTTGGATCATATAGGTTTGTGTACGATGGTAGCCCTCTTACATCTTTGAATGCGCCCTTTCACATAGGGGCCGTTGCGAGTATCGACCCCGAAGCCGAGTAACACTGTCAAGGCCGACGCTCAATCTGCTGTGAGCACCCTCTAGTTTGTAGATACGATCTGCCCCGTGGTGGCCAACTGATTTCTACAATTGGGTGGACCAATGCGAGCCCGCGGCGATACTACCTGGACTTTGTTGAGCGGTAACCCAATGCATGGACCCGACGGGGAAAGTGTGGGCGTGTGTTAAAGGTAATCTTGCCAGCTGGTTGTATATCGATTCGAATTGCCGCCCCCACTGAATATGGGGGATTATGCTGAGCTTCACGACGGTACAATTCCATGTGACATCGTAATGGTTCTACTAAAATATTGATGAAGGAATTGGATATATGTTATTATATTGTTTGAGTAGTTCAAGTGAGTGCTCTAGTACAGGTGCAAACCTAGAGATAATAATAATAGGGTGGAAAAATGGCTGTTCTCTAATCTTTAGTTTCATCTTGTTCACTTTTTCGCAAAAGCAAGTTTACCCAGATCCACATAAATAGCCTTGCATACCCTTGGAGTCTTTATTTTCAGTTAGACGGGTAAGTCTAGCTGAGTACATTCCCGTACTCATGGTTTATCCCGTTTGTTGCAGATGGCCAAGTCTACTTCGACTATTGTAAGCACTGTCTCTATCCTTTCGAAGGAGAAGAGGAGTAGGCCTTGGGAAAGGTCTTCTACGAGCTCATCTTTTGCTGTTGTCGGACATGACCCCGTGGGCACCCCTATATTTTAATGATTTTGGTGTGGAGTAAAACTTTAGGTTCAGTTTCAAACATTGTTTTATTCGGCCACAGGTGTTGTGGCGTAAATACTACTTTTATTTGGAACAAAGGGTTGTAATAACTTTATTCGCACTTCAAGTATTTTCGGTTTAATTGTGGCTCGTTCAAATGTGCATACCTGAGTTTGCGCGATCCTGGTGGATATACGATTGTTAGAAATCCTTCGAGATTTCCGGACTACCGGGATTATATGGGCTCAAGTGCTTTAAGTGGCAGTTAAATCAGCTACTTTGGTACTTGATCTCTTATAATTTGGACGGTTCTGCCACAACATCACTCCTCTCTAATGCAAGAGCTTCCTTGCTAGCAATGTAGAGATCCTCTTGTTTGATGAGAGTCTTTTCTCTAGATGCCAACTCAGCCTTGGTTGCCTCTAATTCATCCATTAGGTTAGCAATGAAGATTTTGGTCTTCTTATCCATGTTTTTAGTTATTAAATTAATTTCTTCATCACTAGAGTCATCATCACTAGAGTAATCACTAGAATCACTACTAGAGATATCATTGGGGGAGGAGTTTTGGGTTTCGGTTTTGATTGTACCTTCTCACCCTTTGCCATGAGACAAATGTGAGGGGAGCATTCATCATCATCGGACATGTTGTTGAAGAGCTTTGGTGAAGTGGATGACTTGTGAATAACAATGGTTGCCATCTCTTCATCTTCACTTGAGCTCTCTACCGTTGAGTCCCACTCATGCCCAATGTGTGTTTCACCCACATATCTCTTGCTCTTCTTGTGGTCACCTTTGTCTTCTCTCTTGCCTTTGCCAAACTTGTTATCTTTCTTCTCATTTGGGCAATCGGCAATGAAATGCTCGGTGCTATCACAATTGTAGCAAGTTCTTGATTTCTTGTTTGGGAACCTTCTCCTCATGAGCTTGTACCCATTTCTCTTTTATGCCCTTGTTGAATTCTTTCATGAAAAGAGCCATGTCATCTATCTTCTTGGATTGCCCATCTTCACTTTCACCATCACTTGATGTTGTAGCTTCGGGTTCATGCTTGATGGCCTTGATTGATTGAGCTTTGTTTGATGAAGCATCCTTGCTGTTTTTGGAACAACTAGGGGCTGATTTTCTTGTGCTCTTGTTGGCTTTGAGAGCCTATTGGCACCAAAGGTGGCAAACGGAAAAAAAGACCGCAAGCGTACGGTTGTCAAGGTAGTTTTCACCGGGAGTATTCTAGGTATCATAATTTCTACAGGGAACGAGAAGTGAGTCAACTAGGAATATGGATATGTCCTATGATGGATCAAGGGAGACTATGATAACTGGGTAGAGAGGTTCGATATAGCAAAGTTATCTAACAAGGTATAGATGATTATACTGGTTTTATCAGCCCTTCTCTTGCAAGAGGCGACGGGATAGATCAGAAAGAGGACAAAACTCTAACCGGATCGTGCCGTCAAGTTGTATTGAAGCCCTACCTTTTAAGAACTTATCTGACACGCGTGGTGGAATACAAAGACTAGATAGAGTTGTCACCTTCTACTAGCATCCACAAACAATCCGCGCAATAAGCGGTTTACAAAGGTAAGATCTAGCCTAGACACCACGTCTACACTTATCTTACTACTTTAACCTTGGCCTAAGATTAAAGCACTTTACTCAGAGCAAAGCGATGAACGAGCGCGAAAAGGTGTATAACAGCTAACCCAAATTTAGATTACTTAATACTATAAAGAACTCAGAAGAATTCACTTATAAGTGCTAAACTTACAAGCGACTCGCATCTACTGAGGAAGAACTCTGGAGAAGATTCCCGACAGGCCCGGGGCTTTCTCTAGAAGACTTCCTTCACTCTCCTCCAACCAGCATAGCACTACTAGAGAGCTCCGCTAAGAGACTAAGAAGTAGTGTTTTCCAATGAGGCATGAATGAGAAGGGAGCTCTAGGGGTCTATTTATAGCTAGAGGTGGAGTAGGGGCTACTCCGGTGCCACGTCAGCGATCCGCGTTACCTTCATCAACCACCGTTGGATCCAACCGACTTTAGAACCGCCTAAGGATCAAGGGTGATGATTTCCATCATGTGGGGAGTGAGTGAGGCGGTTGAGGAGGGTGAAACCACCATATGGGTAGTCGGCCGACCACCCATGCTGCCATGTGGGCCCTCCTGCACCTTCTGGATGATGGCCACTGGTCAGGGACCAAGTGGGGGCTAGTGGGGCCCATCTTAAGGTCGGCCGACCACATATTGTGGTTTGTATCCCACCTCTGCCCGTTGGTTACCGGCCCCACATGTCATACATGGTAGATGTTGGTTCTAGGTTGATTGTCATGCTTACTTCCTTGATGTGGGCCCATGGATCCTCGTGATGTGAATCTAAGCCATTGAGAGAAAACACACTTGGATCCAAGGGGTAGAGAGTGATCTGAAAGATGGTTCTTGGATCATGGGGGCTTGGGAGGTCTAGTGATCCCACAAGGTGGTCGGCCTCCCCTTTGTGGGCCCACTAGCTCCCAAAAAGTCCCCATTTGTCATTACCTGCATCAAATAGTCATGGGACATGTGTAACTGGTTATTTGGCACAATATGTTCAGGTTATGCTCGTTTTCCTTTGAATATGAGGATGTTGACGGTATTTTGATAGTGCTAAAATAGCTTGTAATTACCGTCAACAAGATCCCCCATACTTACCTCTTTGCTCGTCCTTGAGTAAAGGTTAAAAGATAACAAGTCTATGCTATTCAAAGTATAAAGCAAGCATAAAGATTCACTCAAGAAATTTTGTCATACCAATGGGATATGTGGTACTGGCTAACATATATCCTTGAGAAGTTGAGAAATGGAATAGTTCTCAAGGCAAAGTCATCTTTCACAAATCATATTTTAGTACTTGGAGTTTTTGATAAATTTTTCAAAAGAAATTTCATAAGTCAACTTACTCCTCATATAACACTCTAAGTCACTCAAAGTGTATGTTTCCTCACCAAGGCGTAAAGAGGTTGCCTTCTTTGTATCTCCCTATTTCTAAAAGGCTTATCTGGAGCTTAGGTAGGGGTAAACAGCATAGCAAACTTGCATTACTTATATTGTAAAGTCAAAACAAGGATCTAAGGAGAAGAATATCATAATCCTAGATCAAGATGTGCATGTGTGTGGAGAAATGGTAGATGGCTAACATGTACTCCTTAACTATGTATATGATCTCTCTAACTTAGGATTACTTGAGACATGGCTATCATCATTGATTAAATTTTTTTAGAATAAAGAGCTTTGCTCATCATTATTTTTTCATGATAGCCATATCTCTTTTGAGGAATTTTCAAGAGAGATCATAACATTTATTTCTAGAGTATTTATTGGATGAACATGGATCATGTGAATGAAAGACATGTTTTTACGTACTTCCAGTGTAGAAGCAGTGAAAAGTATGTGGCGTGTACGTGATCTTGATCTTTGAACTATGACATAATTCTCAAGAAGGGTCACAAGGTTTGACCAAACTCAAAGTAATTACAAAAAGCTTATGAGGAAGGTTTTGAACATACATAAGTATTTATGGCTTTGATAGGATTTTTCTCACTATAGAGGAGTAGTGACATTATGGTTTTATGATATTTTCAAAAACAAATCTCCAAGAACTTTAAATAGAAAGGGTATGAATCATGAGCTGAGACTATATCACATTAAACAACAACTTAGTCCATATGATCTTTCTATCAAAGTATTTTCCCACTAGTATAGGCAAAAAGCAAGAATTTATCTTTATGACGCCTTTACCCTTCAAATGTCATAGATCATGTCACTTTTCAAAATTTTAATTTTGGATGTGATCTCTTGTTTTATTCAATATTAAAAAGAATTTAAACTATGTGATGAATTTCATGAAAAATTTATTTTTATTTTATTTTATTTTTAAAGGGGAAAATGAGTAAACAAAAGAAAAACATTGAGGAAAAGGGGAGAGACGTTGCAAACTAGTCAGGATAGATGTTTGGAGTCGAAGGGATGCTGGCTGGTGGGTCAAGGCCCTACAAGCACTGTTGGCCGACCGCCCCTTGGGGTCGTTTGGCCACTGCGAACTCTGCATTCAGTTCCCTTACCCCTAAATATTGCTTTGCTCTGTCTTTTCTGAATATTGGCCTCCAAAGTGCATCAGCCGATGCACAAAAGTGACCATTTCGGCCCAACTTTTTTTGTGGAACGTGTCATGGATGTGTACAGAATGATCTAGTGGTCCTTCTGGTGTTTTGACATGTTGGAGTGTTGACCGACCTCCCCCATACTTGTTTCGGGACATGCTGAATTCAGTGACAGAAACAAGTCAAGTGGAAGGGTTCTGCTGGGCAAAATACCAACAGAACCAAATTTTTTATTCAAATCAAATTTTCTTAGGCACACATTACATTGATGAAAGGGAAATGAATAAAATAATTGGAAAATAAACCTAAGTGCCTATCTTATTAGTGGACTACTAATCTATGGAGATGGAGGGGCAAAGAGAGGAAACCATGTCTCTTGGTGGTCAGTGGTCACTGCCTAACATGATTTTGTTTGGGGAAGATCCGAAAATTTTAAGGACGACGAGTGGACATGTAGATCATTTTTTCTGTTTTTATTAGCATAGCACGTGAGCAGCAACGTTGCACATTACTGTTCCTATCGGCTACCAACGTCAACGTGGAAGGAAAATTGGCAGCCTGACTATGTGATAAATACAGGAAGACCACCTGGCACCACGTGCATGTCACTGATCCAACGCGTTACACGCACGCAGTGGTCACTGCCTAACATGATTTTGTTTGGGGAAGATCCGAAAATTTTAAGGACGACGAGTGGACATGTAGATCATTTTTTCTGTTTTTATTAGCATAGCACGTGAGCAGCAACGTTGCACATTACTGTTCCTATCGGCTACCAACGTCAACGTGGAAGGAAAATTGGCAGCCTGACTATGTGATAAATACAGGAAGACCACCTGGCACCACGTGCATGTCACTGATCCAACGCGTTACACGCACGCACCTCGCCACACGGTACACGGAAGCGCACTGCACTAGACATTTTTTTATTATATAAAAAATTCATTCATTTCCACCATGTAGACTCTCTCTTGATTGTCTGGGCCAACCGCTTGATCTTCGCATTAATGCTAATGCGAAGATCGTTGAAGCTGTCCTCTAGATCTAAACGGGCCATTCTCCCCTCTGCTGCCTGCTCAGATAACTTAGTGTTATTTTCCCTAAGCTTAGCGACTACGCGCAGCAGCTTCTCCATGTCACTTTCTTCATCTTCATCCTCGAACTGGCCTGGAGGGCCGGAGATGAATGGCGGGTTGCTAGTCTGCCGGATGGACTTGCGAGACTCCTCTGTGTCGAGGGATCTACGCACCCCCTCCCTTCGCTCCTCGGAGGTAAGAGGGGGGATGAGCACCTTGCCTCTCCCTGGTCCACCATGGGCCCTCTAGAGGCGCATCCATGGCGGTGTCGATGGCGAGTAGGAGTGGGTGTAGCCGGTGCTCGTGTCGCCTTCGGTGTTGGAGACGGTGGCCTTCTTCACACCCAATTGGCCGGTGGTCGGCCTTTTGGGCGTTACTGGTCGCGTCGCGGGCTTGTTCAAGTTGCGGCGGGGAGACATCGATCGAGCGATGCTCCGCATCCGCTCCGACTTCCAGGAGCCGGTCGGCCGACCCCCTAGGGGTGATTGGTTGTGCCGACAGCGGTGCCATGGCAAGCGGGGTGACGTCGAGGACCTTGACGGCCATGGCATCGGCATTGATGAAGTCTTGATCCTTGGAAGGGCTTCTGTCGAAAGGAACGAGCGGTGCCTTGCCATTGTTTCTTGTTGGGGCCATGGAGGTGATCAAGGTGGGTGTGAAAGAGTGTAAGGAGAGGTGTTGGTGTTGCTGGATGTGAAGAAAAGCAAGGTGGAAGGAGGAAGAAGAAGGAGAGGGGATTAAGAAGGGAGAACTCAACATGCAGGGCCTTCGTTCTCGCTCGGATCGCGATGAAACCGAAGGGGGACGTTGTCCCAACGTTCACGTGCAATGGGACGTTTGAATGAGCCCGAACCACGGTCGGTCGATCATCTTTTGAACGTTATGGTCCGACCGAGCTCGGTTCTGAACTTGTTCGGGTCAGGTGAGTCAAGGCGTGAAGTTTTGGGTTGTTTGGCCCAAAACGATGGTCGGCCGACCGCCTTTAGAGGCCAAATGGGCCGATCTTTCACGAGGGGGAAGTCAGGGCTAAGTCTAGGCCATTTCTATGGTCACTTTTGAAATTTGAACAAAAAGTTAAAACATGTAGATTTTAGTTCTAATTTGGATTAAGAACAAAATCTATCATATCAATTTCTTGCATAGGAATTTGATGCTCATAGAAAATTTTAAGACGTTGGTCATTTACCTTAAAGATTTTGCCGTCGTCGTCCTGGAGTGTGATTGCTCCATGAGTTGCGGCATTGATGACGAGGTATGGCCCTTCCCATTTGCTTCACAGCTTCTCGTGACCGAAGAGCTTGACTCTTGAGTTGAATAACAGGACCTTATCCCCTGGCTTGAATTCCTTGACCTTGATTCTCTTGTCATGCCATTTCTTGGTTCTTTCCTTGTATATCCTGGCATTGTGATATGCTTTCTCTCTCCACTCTTCTAGTTCAGAGATTTTCATCTTCCTGAACTTTCCAGCAACTGGCAGATCCATGTTCCATTTCTTGATTGCCCAATGTGCCTTGAATTCTAATTCCACAGGCAAGTGGCATGTCTTCCCGTATACAAGTTGGTATGGTGTCATACCAATTGGAGTCTTGTATGCGGTCCGATATGCCCAAAGTGCCTCTGGTAGCTTGTGATACCAAGTCGTACCCATCTCATCCACGGTCTTCTGCAGAATGTTCTTGATCTGTTTGTTGGATGTATCTGCTTGACCACTTGTTTGAGGATGGTATGGAGTTGCAACATTGTGATGGATTCCTTGTTTAGTGAGGAACTGGCGGAAGCCTTTGTCAATAAAGTGAGATCCCCCGTCACTTATGACTAACTTTGGGGTTCCAAATCTGGGGAATATCACTTCATGGAACATTCTTTTTGAATTGGTTGCATCAGCTTTGTGGCAGGGTAATGCTTCTACCCATTTGGACACATAGTCCACCGCTACTAAGATATACTCATACCCTTTCGATGGAGGAAAGGGCCCCATGTAGTCGATACCCCATACATCAAAGAGCTCGACTTGTAGGTTGTTGGTGAGTGGCATAGCATCTCGGGCATTGATGTTCCCGTGCTTCTGACACCTTGCACATCTTCTGACATAGTCATGGGTGTCCTTTTACATGGTTGGCCAGAAAAACCCACTTTGCCAAATCTTAGCATGAGTTCTGAATGCTCCACAGTGACCTCCATATTCTGCTCCATGGCATCTTTCCATGATCTTGATCGCCTCCTCCATAGGTACACACCTTCTTAACAATCCATCATTGCATACTCTATAGAGGTATGGCTCATCCCAGAGATGCACCCGACTCTTCTGAACTAGTTTTTTCACATCTGCCCCTGGCGGGACATGGCCTGCAACCATAAAGTTGACTATATTTGCATACCAGGGGTTGGAGTCTGTTACCTTGAGGAGTGTGTCATCTCTGAGGAAATCGTCGATGGGCAAATTATGTGCTTCTTTGAATTGCATTCTAGACAAATGATCGACAACAGAATTTTCTACTCCCTTTTTATTTTTTATTTCAAGATCAAATTCTTGGAGCAGCAAGATCCATCTTATTAAACGGGGTTTAGCATCTTTCTTAGTGAGCAGATATTTAAGAGCAGCATGATCTGTGTAGACAATAACTTTTGCTCCTACTAAGTAAGATCTAAACTTGTCTATAGCAAACACCACAGCCAACAGCTCTTTCTCAGTTGTTGCATAGTTTAGCTGTGGCCCTGTTAAGGTTTTGCTAGCATATGAAATAGCATGATGCTTCTTATCTTTGGTTTGGCCTAGTACCGCACCGACAACATAATCACTAGCATCACATATTATTTCAAACGGAAGCTTCCAATCAGGGGGTTGAATGATTGGAGCTAAGATGAGTGCTTTCTTGAGAATATAGAAAGCATCTAGGCACTCATCATTGAAGTCAAAAGTTGCATCCTTAGCTAGCAGGTTCATTAAAGTACGGGCAATTTGAGAGAAGTCCTTAATAAACCGCCTATAGAAGCCAGCATGGCCAAGGAAGCTACGGATTCCTTTGACATTAGTGGGAGGTGGAAGCTATTCTATGACTTCTATCTTAGCTCTATCCACTTCAATCCCACGTTTGGACACTCTATGTCCTAGCACTATGCCTTCGCGAACCATGAAGTGGCATTTCTCCCAGTTTAGGACTAAGTGCTTTTCTTCACATCTCTGTAAGACTCTGTCCAGATTCTCGAGGAAATCATCAAAAATTTTTCCATAGACAGAGAAATCATCCATGAAAACTTCCATGATTTCTTCGATCATATCGGAGAAAATGGACATCATGCACCTCTGGAAAGAAGCAGGAGCATTGCATAGGCCGAATGACATTCGCCTGTATGCATATGTTCCATAGGGGCATGTGAAGGTGGTCTTACTTTGATCATCGGGGTGGATTGGTATTTGATGATATCCCGAATAACTATCAAGGAAACAGAAGAAAGAATGCTTTGCAAGCCGCTCCAACATCTCATCGATGAAGGGTAGTGGGAAGTGATATTTCTTTGTAGCCTTATTAAGTTTTCGGTAATCTATAGACATTCTCCAACCCATGACGGTTCGTTGAGGGATCAACTCATTCTTATCATTTCGAACGACCGTCATACCTCCCTTCTTAGGCACAACTTGCACAGGGCTAACCCATTCACTGTGAGGAACGGGGTAGATGATCCCCACACGCAAGAGTTTCAAGACCTCCTTCTTCACTACTTCTCTCATTGCATTATTCAATCTACGCTGGGGTTCTCTAGAAGGAAGAGCCTCAGGTTCTATGGGGATGCGATGTGTGCAGAGAGCGGGGATAATGCCCTTAAGATCTTGAAGAGAATAGCCTAAGACTGACTGATGCTTTTCTAAGACGGTGAGGAGCTTAAAAGACTCTTTAGGACAGAGTTTGTCACTGATGATCACAGGGGCCTCACGATCGTCACTTAGAAAGGCATACTTTAAACCAACTGGAAGGGGTTTAAGTTCTACAGAGGGCTTAGATGGTGGCTCGGATTTCTCCAGTTCTATGGGTTCTTCTAGATCGTCTTCTTCTTGGATGAAATCTTCGGCCTCTTCTTCTAGATCAGGATGAGATGATTCTAGAAGAGATGCAACCATCACTTCCTCTATGGGGTCAGATTCTGGGAGCGATTCCGTCATGGTGTTTATGGAATTTGTAAGCGGAATCGAGAGTTTGATGTTACTCCCAAGATGACACTTAAGACTTCCATCAAGAGATCCATCAAGAAATCTCATGAGTGGATGTCCAATTAACAAGTCAATTTCCTCTATATCAAATATGAAGAAATTCAGGAGGATATTGACTTTGTTAATTAGCGTAGGAATGGTTTGTGCAATACCACAACTCTCAATCAATTGTCCTGAAGGAAGCTTCAAGAACTTATTGGTTGGAGTTAGATCTACATTGCCTAGGATAGCACTAGCTAATGACTTCGACATAATGCTAACTCCTATGGCAGGATCGTAAAGAGAGTCTAACCTTGCTCTATTGATTTGACAAGGAATGGTTGTAGATGAAGAAAGAATTCGAATTGGCTCGAATGAAGATTCGGCCTCTTCTAACCACTCATTGCTCATGATAGAGGCTAGCTCCTGAACCGTTTCCTGGTGATAGGCTTCCTCTATGAGACTAAAAAAGTGAAGGTTCAGAGCTTTTTGAGCAGAAGACTTCTTTTGCACAGATTGATTCAAGGCATTTCCAAAATCGGAAAACAAATCAGCCTTGATATCAAGGAGGAATTTCAAGGGATGAATTTCTTCTTCCCTTGGTGGTTCAGGTTCGATAGCAGGATCTTGAGATGTAGAAGGAAGAGTTTCGTCTATCGATGTTGTTTCTGTTTTGGGGGTTGGTTTTTGTTCTTCCGAGGGTTCTTCATAATATACGTTAGTATAGGGGGTGTTATCAAGAATCTTCGTGAGAAGACTCTTCCCTACACTAACGGGTAAACACAGGAAGGCTCCCCCGGAAGATATGTCAAGGAGTTGCGCAGACTCTCTGCTAAGACCACCATAAAAATGTTGTAACATTGTAGGCTCAGTTATTGCGAGATCAGGGCCTAAAGATACTAGATCTAACAGACGCGCCCCTGCATCACCTAAAGATTCTTTTTCTTTTTGCGAGAAATTGATGATCTCTTTTCGAAGACGAATGACATAGGGGATAGGGAAGAATGCTAAACAAAATTTAGGCATTAATTTTTCCCAGTCTCCTTTTGCGTCATCTACGTGGCGAGCGTACCATCGTTTGGCTATTCCTGTCAAAGAAAACGGAAATAGCTTCCACTTAAGGGTACCTGGCCTCATCCCTTGAATATGGACACATGAACAGAGTTGTTCAAAGTCACGTATATGAGTATAGGGATTCTCGTCTTCATCCCCAGAAAACGGTTTTTCCTGAACCATCGCTATGAGACTCGGGCGAAGCTCATAACGAATGGCCAAAACGGTCTAAGATGATTTAGGTGGCTCCAAGCTAGCGCCCGTTGGAGCACCGTATTTGAAAAGGGGTGTTTGATCCATATGTGTATGTGGAGTGGAAGGATGAAATAGGACCAAAAGATACTAGTTAAAACAGCTACCGTTCCTTAGCAACGACGCCAGAAAGCTTGTTGACACCAAAGGTGGCAAACGGAAAAAAAGACCGCAAGCATATGGTTGTCAAGGTAGCTTTCACCGGGAGTATTCCAGATATCGTAATTTCCATAGGGAACGAGAAGTGAGTTAACTAGGAATACAAGTATGTCCTATGATGGATCAAGGGAGACTATGATAACTGGGTAGAGATGTTCGATATAGCAAAGTTATCTGACAAGGTATAGCTGGTTATACTGGCTTTATCAGCCCTTCTCTTGCAAGAGGCGACGGGATAGATCAGAAAGAGGACAAAACTCTAACCAGACCGCTCCGTCAAGTTGTATTGAAGCCCTACCTTTTAAGAACTTATCTGACACGCATGGTGGAATACAAAGACTAGATAGAGCTGTCACCTTCTACTAGCATCCACAAACAATCCGTGCGACAAGCGGTTTACAAAGGTAAGATCTAGCCTAGACACCACGTCTACACTTATCTTACTACTTTAACCTTGGCCTAAGATTAAAGCACTTTACTCAGAGCAAAGCGATGAACAAGCGCGAAAAGGTGTATAACAACGAACCCAGATTTAGATTACTTAATACTATAAATAACTCAGAAGAAGTCACTTACATGTGCTAAACTTACAAGAGACTCGCATCTGCTGAGGAAGAACTCCGGAGAAGATTCCTGACAGGCCCGGGGCTTTCTCCAGAAGACTTCCTTCACTCTCCTCCAACCAGCATAGCACTACTAGAGAGCTCCGCTAAGAGACTAAGGAGTAGTGTTTCTCCAATGAGGCATGAATGAGAAGGGAGCTCTAGGGGTCTATTTATAGCTAGAGGTGGAGTAGGGGCTACTCCGGTGCCACATCAGCGATTCACGTCACCTTCATCAACCACCGTTGGATCCAACCAACTTCAGAACCGCCTAAGGATCAAGGGTGATGATTTCCATCATGTGGGGAGTGAGTGAGGCAGTTGAGGGGGGTGAAACCGCCATATGGGTGGTCGGACGACCACCCATGCTGCCATGTGGGCCCTCCTGCACCTTCTGGATGATGGCCCACTGGTCAGGGACCAAGTGGGGGCTAGTGGGGCCCATCTTGAGGTCGGCCGACCACATATTGTGGTTTGTAGCCCACCTCTGCCCTCTAGTTACTGGCCCCACCTGTCATATGTGGTAGATGTTTGTTCTAGGTTGATTGTCATGCTTACTTCTTTGATGTGGGCCCATGGATCCTCGTGATGTGAATCTGAGCCATTGAGAGAAAACACACACTTGGATCCAAGGGGTAGAGAGTGATCTAGAAGATGGTTCTTGGATCATGGGGGCTTGGGAGGTCTAGTGGCCCCACAAGGTGGTCGGCCGACCCCCTATGTGGGCCCACTAGCTCCCAAAAAGTCCCCATTTGTCATTACCTGCATCAAATAGTCATGAGACATGTGGAACTAGTTATTTGGCACAATATGTTCAGGTTATGCTCGTTTTCCTTTGAATATGAGGATGTTGACGGTATTTTGATAGTGATAAAATAGCTTGTAATTACCGTCAATAGAGCCACATCTTTAATCTTCATCCCTTCCATCCTTGCTTGCAACTCACCAAGCTTCTTCCTTTCAAGTGCTTCTTCTCTTTGTAGATCAAAGGTCATTATTCTTCCAAGCACATCACTTGGTGTGAAGTACTCAAACTTCTTGTCTCTAATCAATGTCACCACGGTCTCATTTCTTGGAGAGTAGGCTTCAAGCATAATCTTGACGACCTTGTGATCATTGACCTCTTCACCACCAAGACCTCTAATCTTCCCAACAATAGTCATCAATCTATCAAACATTTCTTGTTGCCCTTCACCATTGATCACGAACCAGTTGAGCTTTGCCATCAATAAATCGATCTTGGACTGCCTTACTTTGCTTACACCCTGTAACACTCCAAAATTTGCATGTTTTTGAAATAGTATTAAACTGTTTAATTATGCTTCTTTTGTATATGCATTCAATATAATTAAGCTATATATGTTTTGGAGAATTAAAATTGTCATATAGGAACATGAGTGAGCATTCATGCTGGAGCATTTGTTGTCTTTGTATGAGTGGTTTTGAAAGGAATCCAAACAGGTATTTCAAAAGGATTTGAAAAATCATATTGAAAATCAATTTCTGGAAAATGCAAAAGCGTTTTCTTTTCTTTCTTCCTCCTTTCTCTGTTTCGGCCTGATGGCCTAGCTGGTCGCGGGCTTTGCCCTCCCTCCTGGGTTGTGCCCCTCCCCTTTCTTTCTCCTTAGTTGGCCCAGTGCCCCTTCTCCTGTCCGAGTGGACCGCACCCCGGCCCAATACCTTGGCCCAGCAGATCAGGCGGAAGCCTCCCTTCCCTTTCTTCCCTGTGCCACTGACGAGGTTGGCCCGCGCGTCATCCTTCTCCTTCCCTTCCTCTCGCCGAGTTCGAATAGAACTCGAACTCCCCCATCCGAATCCCTGTCAATCCCGTTCCTTCCATGATTTCTTGCCTCTTTAACCAACCCAGCACCCATATAAGTAGTTCTGCACCCCCCTCCTCACCCCGTCTTTCCATCTGCTACCCCCTCGCTTCACCCTAGAACCCACAGCGCCGCCGCGAGCCAAGCTCCGTCCGCCATCGCCATTGACGGGCAGTGAAGCTCCCCTGTCACTTCTAGCCCTCCTCCTTCCGTAGAGACAAGGTAATCGGTCCCGCGAACCTCCGCCGCCGTTTGTTTTTGCCTCGGGTTGCCCTCACCTTCTTGTCACCACGAACAGGGACGTCCGAGCCACCCTATCGTGCCAGCTGCCACCTCCAGAGTTCCTCGATCCGTGACAAGGCCCTAGGTGAGGTCGCGATCCTCCTCTTTCCCTCCCGGACCCCTCGGTTCGTTGTTTTGTGGCCCGTAGGCCCTAATCTGCTCGCGCCGGCGAACTTCACATCGGGAGCCATGGTGTCCGCCGCGTCGACCTCTCGGACGCCGGCCGAAGTCCCTCTCTCCCTCCCTTGATCTATTTCCAATCGTCGAATGAGGATCCAACGATCCAGAAGCCACCATACCGCTTCGTGATCGTCGTTTTGCTAAAGAGACCCTAGAGAGACTCAAGTCTCAAGCCGCAGTCCTAAGGTGACCTTGGTCTCTACGCTTCTCTCTCGGGAAAGCGTATTTTCCTTTCGGCTTTATCTTTATTCAAAATAAATGAAAATGCATATTTACAGAATTGCCATTCAAATTCAAAACCCTATAACTTGCTCGTTTTAAATCCGTTTTCACCCGTTCAAATTGCGTTAGATTCGTAATAAAATTCTCTACATGTTAGTGCTACTGTTAGTTAGATTTTAAAATGTTTAATTTTGTGATTAGATTTAAATTAATATCTTTGTATAGGAAAACTTGTTTAATTCCTAACTTCGTCGTTTTAGCTCCGATTTTCTTGCACGAAACATCGTTGTGATCGTAGTGATACGTAGATCAGTTTTATAAACTTTTCATCTTATTTTCTTACTGTTGGTGTACTGTTCTAATCATAACTTTGTTTGCTTCGTGTATGATTGTCGTTGATTGAATGGTGTTGATTGTTGGTCGCTATAGACGTTGAGCAACCCGTTGAAGAACCGGAGTTTTTCTTTGATCACGACCAGCAGGATCAACAAGAGTTTTTCGAAGAAGGAAAGTTATAACATGGGATTATCCTTGTTGTCCTATTCACAAATAATATAAATCATATGCATGATATCCCTTGTTTACCATAGTTTGATCCTAGAGATTGATATCCTGATTACCTTGACACCTATGATTTGATCCACCATATATGATTAGTTGCTAGTGCTCATACTAGATGTACATGATCTTAATTTGTTAATGACTATATGCAATAACGATAAAACTCGCTTTTTAGCAACATTGGATTATAGGAGCTTATCTGTCGGCAAAAGCTGGGATATACCGTACAACCACGGGGGCTATATGGCTCTGGCTTTAGCTCAGTATGGGGACCTTTTCTAGCTTGTTCAGTGGTTACCTTTATGGCGCAAATAGGAGCGTGCCAAGACGGGTATAGTGTTGTTCCTAATCAATGGGCATAGCCGCGAAGGAGTGTGACCGTAGACAGGTTGGCTCTACATCCCCCTGCCACGAACCTTGCGGCCTTGACTTGTTAGACGAACCCTTGGAAGGCTTTATAGTGTACCCTGCCTGCTCACCTTGGCAGTGTTTTGGGAGTAATTAACCCGGGCATCTGGACAACATGACTCGTGGGTAAAGTTGTACACCTCTGATCAGAGTTAAAAACTATCATGATAGCGGTGCTCACGGACACGAGCGGCTCGGAAAACTCACAGAATTATTGGGTTCTTATTTCTATGTGTCTTATGCAAGTGTTATTTATTTATTGTATCATTGTCATTTACTTTATGATTATGGGTATTTGAGCTTATGCGAATTACCTTGGCAATTGTTGATATTAATATGAATTTGATCTACTTAAAATGCTTACCGCTATGAAGCATGCATATCCTTTTGAGCTTCATGAACCCCATGTTATATTTGTTGAGTATGTATGTGCTCACCCTTGCATTCAAACACCACAGATGAAGATTGGGTTGATGATTACTGCTATGAGTACTAGACTTGGAGTCAACCAGTCAACCAGTCCCTTTGGAGCTTCCGCAGATATCTTCGTTTATTTAAAGTTATTTGTTTCAGACTCTGTATTGAATATTTATTCGCTACGTAATAAGCATTGTGATGGTACTTTTTTTATAATTTGTCAATTCATGTGTGCGACTATTCCTGGGGTGTACATGAGCCTTTTATGCACTTGTTTTTGTTCTTAAAAACGGGTGTGACACACCCTCATGTGCAAGGTGCAAGGTGTCCCATATTTTCTTGGCAACCTCCAAGCCCATCACCTTATTCTACTCATCACCATCCAATGCACTAAGCAACACACTAGTTGCTTGAGCATTGAGTTGTATGCAGTGAAGCTCGGTGGTGGTGGGGCTTGTAGGATCCATCGGAGGCTCACATCCTCTATGGACTATCTCCCAAGCACCGGGGTGAAGACCTACAAGATAAGCTTTCATCAAGTGTTTCCACTTGGCAAAGTTAGTCCTATCAAAATGAGGCAACTTGCTCGCGAGAATAGGGAAAAGAGGCTTATGCTCATGGTTAGAGATAGATGAATAGTTAAAGGATATGGCAGAGTATTTCTTGCTGCCATCATCCTTCTTCTTTTCTTTCTTCTTCTCATTCTTGGAGGCTTGGTATGATGCATCATCATCACCATCAGAGCTGCTAGAATCAACCTCCACTTGAGAGGCTTTTTCTTTGCTTTTCTTCAGCTCCTCCTCCTTTACCTTGAGCTCCTTCTTTGGCTGCCTTACTTCTTTTCTATGGAGCTTCTCGGCAAGCTTCAAGCTTCTAGCTTCATTGATTGCATCTTCTTCTTTTTGCAATCTTTTTCCTTCTCTTCTTAATCTTCTTTCTTCTTTTCTTTTTGCTACTTCTCTCTTGGACATGCCAGCCATGGTCAAGTATTTGTCCATGGCCACACTTTCATCGCTGCTGTCCGTGGAGTGTAAATCCACATCCTTGGGGTCAACAACTTTGACACTACCCTCTTCGGCCATTACCTCACACGGTTAAGTGCTTACTGAAGTAACCAAGCTCAGATAGCACTTGTAAGGACCTGATAAGCCTAGAGGGGGGTGAATAGGCATGTTTCAAACTTTTCTTAACACACTGTTAGTCACAGGCATGACACTGCCACTCTACAGCCCGGCACTGCTGCGCTGCCCGGCACTGCTAGACTCTGGGCCGGCAGTGCTGGTCAGCTGGACAAATTCAAGCACAATTCAAAACTATAATGGATATGGAAAAACCACTTGAATCAAAACCTTCCTAGGAGTGTAGAGAACCTCCAGCACCACTTGAAAGTGGTAGCAACACACCCACCGCGTAGATCGGGTCCAAACCCTAGAAATCAACTTGAGAGCAATATATATCAAAGTAGAGAGGCAATCACAAGTTGACACAAGATTTGACCCGTGGTTTAGCTTGCTACCAAGGCTTGCCTACGTCCACGTTGTTGAGGTGCGCCACACAAGGCTCAAGCTCACCACAAAGGTTAGCTCTTTCCTCACTCTCAAGTCAAGAGAATGAACTCTTGAGATGAGGGGAAATGTATTAGCAATATGGGGTGTTACAAACCTCCCTAGGCTGCCACACGAAGGAGTCAAGCTCAAGGGTGACGCCTTGCCGGCTAGGAGCAAAGCTCCAAGAGTAACAAACTCAAACCTCCGGCCACCACGTGAACCAAATGCTTGTAGGAGTTGAAGATCCAAGGGAGAAGCTTCTTCTCAAGCTTGTAGGCTCAATCTCTCAAAGATTTGAGTGGAAGTCAATGGAGGAGAGAGTTGGAGCAACCAAGGGAGAAGGGAGAGCAAGAAGGAAGCTTCTCAAGCCTGTTCTCGAAATGAATCTTAGTGAATGGAAGAGATGACCATTGGGGGGAGTGAGGGGTTAAGGTTATACCCCCTTACTGCCAACGGGCAGAAAACAAGTCACGGCAGTGCTGGCCAAAGGCGCGGCCGTACCGGACTGCCCGGCACTGCCGGCCTGGCAGAGACAGCAAAAGTGAAAGAGTGGAAAAGTTGGCTGTTGTGCCAAGGATGTATGTGGAGGTGTTTACTGACTATATAGATATAGCATTTGGTTCACTTGTTGGCATGCGTGTTGAATCCCTCTTAATAGTACAACATTCCTAACTCAAATTCAAAATATAAAATAAATGAAGTCCTTTGAACTTGTTGCCATGCACTTTTGTAATTGGAGGGGTTTGCCAACCTGTTCATCCACCTTTTTTCTTTCAACCTGCTTGTCGTACTTGAAGAGTCTCATTAGTCCTCTAATTATGTTGTCATGTCACCAAAACCCACTTAGAGCTTGATTGCACTTTCAGCCCCTTTGTAATCCTCACGACTCCAATGCATGCAGTGGCTCCACGCCCTACGATCTAGATCACGGGGAACCTGTCGACGAAATATGTGTCGCAGTCTACCTAGGGGGTACCCTACGGTAGTAGATTGTAGGCGGAGGTGTGGCGACGATGATCAAGCGTAACACAGAGAGCGTAGACACGGCGATTTATATTGGTTCGGGCCGGCAAATCGCCGTAATACCCTTCGTCCTGTGTTTTGGTGGCTGGATTGATCTTGCGTATTAGGTTACTGTTAACACTGGATTTTGGCACGCCTAGGAAGATGACAGGTGGGCCAATGCGCAGTAAATTTGCAGAGGCAAGTGTTCGGAGCGTTCGGCAAGTAATCATGAGGTCGGCTAATTTCCAAAGATTCGGCAAGTGTCCATGCAGTCGGCTGATTTCCAAGGGTTGGACAAATGATCGTGCGGTCAATTATTCTAAGGAAGGGCGGTTTTCCGTTGAAGAAGCGACAAAAGCGGCAAGCCAAAACCAATCGGGCAACGAAGATCGTGACAATCAAGGCAATAAAGACTCCGAAGGAAATTAAAGTTAAAGATGTCATATTTTCCTTTGATATTTTTATAGTCGTGTCCTTTTAGGACTCATTTCATGACCAGGGTATAAATATGAACCCTTGGCCATTGTAAAAACTGTTCACAACCAATTCAATACAACCGGCCTCGTGCCAACTTCGAGTCCTTTGTCGTGACGTCGAGTTCTTCGAGAGGAGCCATCGATCCGTCGACCTCCGTAAGTCCCGACAACCTTGTTATCATGTCTAGTATTATGCAGTGGATTTAGATGTTGATACAAGTAGTCTTGTTTGTTTTCAATGATCGTGCGGCGGATCCTTGCTTGACAATCAAGAAGTCTTTGCTTATGTTTTGTTTATGAGTAGATACCGTGCGGCAGGCGTTTGCTCAATATGCTTAGCAAAAGCAAGATAGTTATCGACTCTATTAGATTTGGCAAGATCTAGTAGATTCACTAAGTTATCACGTGTTGCATGTTTTTAGATATTTTATATATTTGTAACACTCTTTTTGCCCGATCTAGATTGATACGGTTCGGCTTTATTCTTTATCATAGATCTATTTATACTCTAATAGTTATTCATGTTATCTCTACAAATAGATATCACGTTTATAATAGCCGAATTAGTTTAACCTAGATTGCTACGTGTTGCGGGTTCATGCATGTTAATTACGCTTAAGCTTTGATAAGGCTAAGTATCGTGCGGCAGATACAAGCTTTAGATTAGTTTGATTGTGTTAGCTTACATGTTCCTTCATCATGGACCCCAACTCGGTTGGATTGCCGAGCTTTGTTATGCTTTAACTCACAGTTAGTTATGATTCGTTCACACGTACTTTTCTCATGCATGCATGTTCGGTTATTAATGCTTTACGTACTTTATGTTTGTTTTAGCCGAATGATCTATAAGACTTGTTGGCAGACAGCTTGTATAGTTGTATGTTGTCGTAAGTGGCTTCAGGGCCGTATATATGGAACTGTCTGGTCTCACCCGACATGTTCCAGTTTTGTATCTAATGATTTTATCCCTTGTTAGTTTCAGGTCAAACTGACTGGCATGTCTCCGGATTTCGAAACACCTGGGCACCCGGTTGAAGCCACGCTTTCTGGCTTGTTGTGTGTTAGGCACAGTGCGCCACATTTTGTGTCAACACACCTTTTGGCACACCCGGTGGGACCACACATTTCAAGATGCCTAAATTCGAGAATAACCAGGTTCTGGACGTGACTATGGATGAGTTGCCAGAAGACCTGAGGAATACGGTCCAGCAAGCATGTGATGATTTTCAACACAAGTGCTTAATGTCTTTTTCAAAGAATAAAAGCAACAAAGTTTTTCAGAAGCAGTCGCTCCCAAGGACTCTCCTTCCATATCAGACTGATTACACCGAAGAGGAGGATGCTCGGAAGCTGACTGAAGTGGTTTACAAAACCATGAGTGACACTATGAGAAATCATCACACGGCTTTCTTGAATACCTTTCGCACGATCATGGTCAGTACTTTTGGCCCTTCTGCTGATAAATACTTTGAGGAAGCTGCTGGTCCAATGCAAGGACCGACATTGTTCCATGTGCCAAAGCACCAGGAGAAGACTGCTGAGGATAGTGGAGTGCCTGGCACGAACCAAGATGGGATGGTTCCTCACCAGAGACAACAACCTCCCATGACTTATGGCCAACTCGCATTCGGTGCGTCAGGAAACGTCTCACATTCGGCTTTCAAGGTGTCTCCAGCAGCGAACAGATTGTAGAAGAATATGTATGTTGACGGAAATCAAGAGTTTGCCGATTACAATTCTATTGATGCTCTCCCAAATCCAGGGTATAAAAACTCAATAGGGTTGCCTTTTGAAGGGCAAGCACATGGAGCTCCAAATTCAAATATTGATGTTATCATGCACAGGATGGCAGATATGATGCAGAATCAGTTTGGCTTAAAGCCAAAGAACCAGTCCTATGCATACAAGTCCCATTATCCAGAGTGGTATAACCGAGTGGCACTTCCTCCGAGGGTGAAGCCTCCCACAGATTTGACCAAGTTTTCTGGTGAAAGGATCAAGATGCCCAAGAGGGGGGGGTGAATTGGGCTCTTTTTAATTTCTAAACACAAATTAAACCTATAAAGAGCCAATTAACCCCCTAGTGCCTACCGCTTGTGTGTCCTAGCTAGAAAGCGGTAGCAAGTCAATGGAAAGCGAAAACCTCCTACCAATTCTAGTATGAAAAGAATGACAAGTGCGGAAAGTAATGCGGTATGAAAGAGCTAGGGAAAGAGATGCTTGACATGGCGATGTTTTGCCGAGGTATCGAGGAGTCGACACTCCCCCCTAGTCCTCATTGGAGCACCTCGCAAGGTATAGCTCCCCCTCAATCCCGCGCAAGGGATGAGTGCTCTCTACGGGCTGATTCTTCGCCACTCCGGCTCGGTGAATCGCCCACAACCGATCACAACGTCGATGGAGAAGGGCCGCCGACAATCCTTCGGCAATCACCTTCCTCCGAGCACCACCGGACCGTCCAGGTGATGTCGATCACGAAGAGTAACAAGCCTCGATCTTCGCTTGACTCACTCAAGCTTCACAACTAGAGGATGCACACTTGAACTCTTGGATGAACTAGAGAGAGGATGGATGGATTCACGAATCACTCTCTCTCTCTAGGGCTCTTTCTCTCTTCCCAACCTTCTCAACAAACTTAGAAACTTAAATGAGCAAAGGCAAGGTGGGAGAGAAGTGGGAGGAGCTATAAATAGACCCTCTGAAAACTGCCTCGGGCTGACATTTTAAGTTGGCGACGGACGCTCTGTCGACTAGGCGACGGACGGTCCGTCGCATGCCCCAACGGCTAGTTTCTGTTCATAGTTTGGGCGACGGACGCTCCGGCGCCTGGGCGACGGACGGTTCGACGCCCTGCCCAATGGCTAGTTCTGACACACTGTTCCCAGCGACGGATGCTACGTAACTGGGCGACCGACGCTCATCCCCAGCGTCCAACGCTACGCTCTGGCTAGGGTTGAAAAACACCCTCTCTGGAAGGTGGACGGACGTTCTTACCATCGTCCGATGCCTGTCCGACGGACAGCGTCCGTCGGACCCTGAAAAACTTAGCCAGAAAACACGGCCACTGGAAGGTCGATGAACGCTGTGGACTTAACCATCCAGCGTCCGACGTCTCTGTTCGACACCGACGGACAGCGTCCGGCGCCCCTGTCAGGAGCGTCCGACGCCCAGAAAACAGTTTTAACAACTTCGTTTCATCGCGATGAATATCGAAGTTGTTCTAGGCTATCTTACGGTCACCATAGGCTTGCTTAGAGCTAAGGAAGTCAAGTGTGCACCACACCTAAGTCATGAAGCTTTCCTAAGTCAAGCTACTAATCTCAACCCCTCTTAATAGTACGGTGAAAGGTAAAAAGAGAAGCCCTATCTATTTCTAAGTGCCCTTCATCTCCTTATGACACTTAGCCTATCATTCTAGAGTCTTCATCATGTCTCCTTGAAATCCGAAACGATATCCATCTTGGGGGCTAAGTGATGACCATTAGTGCCCATTCTTCTTGATCACTATGGCTAAGCTACGCATAGCCTCTGCAAAACACACGTTAGCCATAATAATCTCTAATTGTCATTAATCACCGAAACCAACTAGGGCAATGATTCTTCAATCTCCCCCTTTTTGGTGATTGACGACAATAGAAACTCGAGTATGGATAAGAGTTTTGGTTTAAACTTTATTGTGACTTGGAATGGTTGAGCGAGGGTTAGTGAATTTGTAATGAAGCATACTTTCTCACCCAAGCCAAATCACAAAACATGGTACTCATAGATATGAATGAAAAAGTAGTACCTCATGATATTCTCAAAAGATATGTCGAAGTATAGCGCGGAAGCTCAAATAACGTTTAAGCATAGAGATATATCATGAAACATGAGACAACTCACAAGATATATTAGTGATAATCAAAGAGTTTGTCACATGCAACCATATAAACATCGACCAAAGCATTCACCACATCACACATATAAACAAATACATAGAAGTAGACATGATGAGAGAGTACGGGGAAATAAAGCATACAAAGATCCAAATCCCTCCCCCTATCTCTATACTCGACCCTCTCTCCCCCTTTGGCGTCTAGCACCAAAAACTAAGTGTCTGGGGCTGGAGAAGAAGGTGGAGGAGCTGCAGCCTTGCGATCGAGCATGATGAAGTCCTGTAGGTCTGACTCGTCTGACTCATCATCTGCCTCGTCCTCTGCAAGTGTAGGTGCAGCTGGGGTGGCCTCTGGAGCTGTCACTGTAACCTCTGGAGCTGCGGTCTCAACTGACTCCCCCTGAGGCTCAGCTGGTGCCTCTGACGGTCCTGCCTCAGTGGTAGCGGGCCTGGGAACCCGACGAGTGAATACTCGAGGCGAGGGGGACGGTGTCACTGCAAGTGCCACTAGGGACACTGCTGCTGCAACCTCTGCAAGCTGAGTCTGAGCTGGAGAAGACACTGCCACGGTAACTGCCTCATCTACCAAAGATATAGCATCCGTCTGAACGGCAGCTGGAGGAGTAGTGACTGTCTATGCTGACTGCTCAGGAGCGATCTCCGACGATGCAACTGAAGAGTGGTGAGTGCTTGTCGCCGGAGGATCCACTGCAACTGCTGTAGCTAGTGAGACTAGCTGAGCTGCTCCTAGGGAGTCTTCTCCCATGATCTCCAGATAAGACGCTGACAGATCTCTCGAGGCCTCTGCTAAGGTAGTTCCCCGGGTAGGAGTGAATCCTGGAACTCTCCGGGTGAAGCTATCCAAGAGGACACCTGGGTCCTCGGAGTCTGGTACTCAGGAGAGGCTGCTGGCTGGAACAGAGGAGTAGCTGGTGCCTGACTCTGCTGTCCTCTGGACGGTAACGCTGGAGTCGGCACCACAACCACTGGAGGCTGCTGAGGAGGTGAAGTGAACTGCTACTGCTGTGAGACGTCGGGCAACTGAAACTGTGGTGTGGAAGTCTGCCCGGAGCGAGAGGCCAGAAGATGCTCAAGTAGCAACGTCTGGGTCTTCTAGATCTCTGCCTGCTGCAGCTGATATGCCAAGAATTGATGCTGGAACTCGTCCTGTCTGGCCTGTGTCTGGGCCTGAGCTGCTAGCTGCTGCTCAGTAAGCCTCCGTAGATCGGCACCCTATCGTCTCTGCTCCTCGGTCTGACGTGACTGCTCCTCTTGCATCCTCGATAGAATCGTGAGCAAAGTAGCCTCAGAGGAGCTAGAACCTGGAGCTGCTGTAGCTGTGCCTGAACCTCCAGCCTCGTGGTCATGAGGCATCGGCGCGTACTCGTGCACGGGCTGGTAGTCCTCGTTAGAACTGTCGGAGTCGAGGTCCTCTCTAAAGACTGTCTCAGCAGCTGTATCAATCTTTGCGTCTAAGTCTGCCAACTCTGCCTGAGCAATCTGCTCAACTGTCGCATCTGTGACCTCGGCCGACTGTGGTGGCACTCCGGCCTGCCTAGTGTCTGGTCTATGAGCTCGGCTGGGGCGAGGCAGGTTTCCATGTATCACCAGGTGACTCATTGAATATACAGGAAACTCTGTCGCTGACCTCGTAAGGGTGACTCATAACCCCTGATCCGGTCTTGGCAACTATCAAATAAGAAATCCAATGGGCGAACTGCAGCTGCCAATGACCCCTGAACCCAGCAGCTATAATATCCTCGAGCTCGCTCACTATCAAATCCTAGAGGTCAAACTTCTCCTTCCTGACAATATGGGCAAGGAGCCATAGCTGTAGGCGAGTGATCGTATCTCGGGCTCCAATCCAAGGGAGGATAGTCCGTCTGAGTACCTCGTGGAGGATCCGAGCCAAGGGAGTAAGGTCACGTGGCGTACGACTCGAACCCTCAGTGAACGGCTGCTGAAAGCACGGCCTCACGAAGTCCGTAGATGGCACTATACCATCGTGAGGTCGGCGAGGGGCCTCCTGATCCCCATAGTAAAGACTGTGGATCCTGGTAGGTGAGGACTCTAGGTGAAAGAGCTCTATGAAGCGTGCTGCTGTAACCCTAAAATCACGTCCCTGAAATCCAAAGTGTAGGAACTCGTGATCAGGTGAGATCTATAGAGAGGCGTAGAACTGATATACCTAATCCTTCTGATATGCCCCTGAGCGTCCCATCAGATCTGTCAGACCCTGAATGTACTGGAGATGCTGCAAGATCTCTGGACCACCGATCCCCTCTATGTGGGCAGATGGGCACACCCTGTGGGCCCTGAGAGGAGCATCAGTGTCTATATATGCTCTGTAGAAATCCTCATGCACTGTAGTGTAGAAGTCTCGTCCGGCACGGGGGTCCCTCTGAGGTGGGAACCAGGACTAGAAGTCGACAAATCGAAGCAGCTGGACTTGCTTTGCTGTAAGCACTCTGACCTGGTGCCTCACTGGGTCTGGGAGCCGGGGTCCTGGAGGGCTAGTTGGTGCACCTGAGCCTCTGGATCGAGTCACTCGACGGCTCATCAGCTCTCCAATAGTAGAGTGGCCCGCGGCCTCTGTTGGCTTAGTCGCTAGGACTGGCTCTGTCTCCTCAGCCTCTGTAGCCTCGACGGGCTCTGTCTCTGGAGGTGGAGGGGACTCACGACGCGCTCCACGGCATGAGGATTCGTGAATCACTCTCTCTCTAGGGCTCTTGCTCTCTTCCCAACCTTCTCAACAAACTCAGCAACTTAAATGAGCAAAGGCAAGGTGGGAGAGAAGTGGAGGAGCTATAAATAGACCCTCTGAAAACTGCCTCGGGCTGACATTTTAGGTTGGCGACGGACGCTCTGTTGACTAGGCGATGGACGGTCCGTCGCATGCCCCAACGGCTAGTTTCTGTTCATAGTTTGGGCGATGGATGCTCCGGCGCCTGGGCGACGGACGGTTCGACGCCCTACCCAACGGCTATTTCGTTTTTCATCGCGATGAATATGGAAGTTGTTCTAGGCTATCTTACGGTCACCATAGGCTTGCTTAGAGCTAAGTAAGTCAAGTGTGCACCACACCTAAGTCATGAAGCTTTCCTAAGTCAAGCTACTAATTTCAACCCCTCTTAATAGTACGGTCAAAGGTAAAAAGAGAAGCCCTATCTATTTCTAAGTGCCCGTCATCTCCTTATGACACTTAGCCTATCATTCTAGAGTCTTCATCATGTCTCCTTGAAATCCGAAATGATATCCATCTTGGGGGCTAAGTGATGACCATTAGTGCCCATTCTTCTTGATCACTATGGCTAAGCTACACATAGCCTCTGCAAAACACACGTTAGCCATAATAATATCTAATTGTCGTTAATCACCGAAACCAACTAGGGCAATGATTCTTCATCTGGTCAGGATGATACTAGCACCATAGAACACATCAGCCAATACTTGATGCAGCTTGGAGAGGCATCTGCAGATGAAGCTTGGAGGATTCGATATTTTTCGTTGTCTCTGACAGGGCCAGCTTTCACGTGGTTCACATCTCTGCCGACAAATTCCATTGGTACGTGGGCAGAATTAGAGCAGAGATTTCATGCATATTTCTTTACAGGCACTAATGAGAAAAAGCTAGTTGACCTTATGAACTTGAGGCAGAAGGTTAATGAAACACCCCAGGAATATCTCCGCAGGTTTAGAGAAACTAAAAACCTCTGCTATTCCTTAAATCTGCTAGATGACCAATTGCCAGGGATGGCAATAGCAGGCATGCAGCCGAATGTCAGGGAGAAGCTGTTCGGCATGGATTTTGATGACCTTGGTCAGTTGTCGCAGTGGTTGGCGATGATGAACAATCAGGCTCAAGGGTTCAGGAGAGATAACCGCTTCCAGAAGGGTGATGTGGCTAACGAGATGTATCAAAGTTTCCTGGAAGAAGCAGCAGAGTAGGATGATGAAGATGATATAGCCACAGCCGAATTGGTCTAGGTGAAAGAGCCGACTCAGGTTAGTCAACGATAGTTGAGGCAGCAAAAGGGTACTTATGACTTTGATGTCTCTAAGTCAGACAAGCTGTTTGAGTTGTTGTTAAAAGAAGGACGCATCAAATTGCCAGAAGGGCACCCCATGTTGCGCCCTGAATGGGTAAATGACAAGAAATTTTGCAGCTATCACAATACTAATTCCCATTCCATCAATGATTGCCGAGTGTTCAGAGTGCGAATCCAGAAGGCTATTCAGGAGGGGCATTTGAAGTTTGACGGTAAGATGAAAATTGATACTAATCCTTTTGCGCAGAACACGGTGTCTTTCTCCATGAACATGGTTGTCATAGAAGACCCCAAAGACAAGGGCAAGGTGAAGGTACTGACTTCAGACAGAGCAAGAAAAGCTAGTGTTGTTGACCCTAATCGGCAAATTACAAATGAAGAGTTTCGACAACGGGCTTGGTTCCATGATAGCCGAACTGAGAGAGGGGAAGCTTCCAAGCCCAGGGTTACGACACGGATTCTATTGAACAAATGGCGACAGGAGCGAGAGCAGTGTCAGAGGCGGAGGCATTACGAGGAACAGAAGTTCATGGAGGAGCATCGGAGGTACGAGGAAGAGATGTACCAGAGAGAACAAGAATATATGAGAGAGCAAGAGCAGTCTCAATGGGGATGCCCGTTTTTCAAGCATTGCTGGAATGAAGGCCTAAAGCTACCTGCTAAGAACAATTGCCTCGAATGCAGTGATCAGTATTCAGGGTATAGGCAGTCCTGGGTCAACCGCCGTCCGGTCCATGAAAGACTTGGAGCACAGTTTCCTGAGGACGATCAGCGTTTAAAAATAGGTAGCTCTGAAGATTGGCGAGGCAAGAGATTTGCCGATCAGGAGTGGATCCATTATGAAAAAGGCGCTGAGGAGGAAGAGCACTGTGAATATGTGTGGCAGAAAGGACAGTGGTGCCCACCAGGGTTGAGGAAGAGCCAGAAGGAGAGTACAACGCTTGAGAAATAGGGAGCTGGCGCAAACAGCCGCCGAGAAGAAACAGATATGGCGTCCTAAGAGAAAACCCGACGAGCACGACCATTCGGCTGATACATGCATGGATTTCTTTCTTCCATCAGAGTTCATGGCTCCCGAAGGCCAAGACATACAAGAGGAGGTGTATTCAGATTTTGATGAAAGCGAATATCAAGATCTGATGGCCCAGCTTGTCCTGACTCAGCGGGCAGTTTTCGATAAGCCGGCCAAGCATTGACATCTGAAACCGCTTTACTTGAAAGGATACGTCAACGGCAAGCCTCTGACCAAGATGTTTGTTGATGGAGGGGCTGCCATCAATATTATACCTTATACCACCTTTAGGAAGCTTGGGATGACTAATGAGGAACTGTTGAAGACTGATATGGTGCTCATGGACTTTGCTGGCAATCCTTCTGACACCCGAGGAGTTATACATGTCGAATTGATGATTGGGTCAAAAAATTTGATTACTACCTTCTTTGTCATTGATGGCAAGGGGCATACAACTTACTCTTAGGAAGAGATTGGATCCATGCTAACTGTTGCATACCTTCAACCATGCATCAGATTCTCATTCAGTGGATTGGAGATGATGTTGAGGTTGTTCATGCTGATGATTCGGTAAGTGTTGCTGCCACAGAGCCTACCTACTGGGAGTATGATGGTGTCGATTGCTTCTCTGGAAGAGTATGGGAAGAAGGTCATGTGAACGTATTCAACAAGGACCAACAGTTGATCCAAGCAGTCGGCTCTCAAAGCAATTTTTAATGGGGAACCCAATCGATGGCAACAAAGGAAAGCTAGGACATGGCTTTATGTCGGTCGATAAGCTAGAAGAAATAAATGTTGGTGATGATTTTAAGCCATGGCCGATGTATATCAGTGCAAATTTAGACCCGGAGTATAGATTAAAATCGATAGATCTTCTAAAGAATTCAAGGATTGTTTTGCTTGGGATTACACAGAGATGCCTGGGCTGGATCGTTCTATTGTTGAGCATCGATTGCCGATTAAGCCCGGGTATCGTCCTTACAAACAACCTCCTTGGAGGATTTTCAAAGAGGAGGTACTGGCCGATGTGAAAAAACAAGTTGAAAGATTGTTAGAAGCAAATTTCATTTGGCCATGCACGTATGCAGAGTGAATTTCAAGCATAGTTCCAATGTACAAGAAGAATGGAAAAATGAGGGTCTGCATTGACTTTAGAGAT
Source organism: Microstegium vimineum (assembly GCA_022036555.1). Classification (NCBI taxonomy): domain Eukaryota; kingdom Viridiplantae; phylum Streptophyta; class Magnoliopsida; order Poales; family Poaceae; genus Microstegium; species Microstegium vimineum. Next base: position 20,840,599 of record CM039130.1, on the reverse strand, counting down.
CTCAATCAAGCCACTCCAATGGATGGTTACCCAATGCCGGTTGCCGATTTGCTTGTCGATGCAGCGGCTGGTTATGAAGTCATCAGTTTTATGGATGGTAATGCTGGTTATAACCAAATCTTTATGGCAATAGAGGATATTTCAAAGACAGCCTTCAGATGCCCGGGTCATATTGGTTTGTTTGAGTGGATCGTCATGACTTTTGGTTTAAAGAATGCCGGTGCAACTTATCAAAGGGCCATGAACTATATTTTCCACGAGTTGATCGGCAAAATCATGGAGATCTATATTGATGACGTGGTCGTCAAGTCTAGAAATCATGAAGGACATTTAGCTGATTTAAGGAAGACTTTGGAGTGCACTAGGAAACATGGTTTGAGGATGAACCCGAACAAGTGTGCCTTTGGGGTCTCGGCTGGTGAGTTTTTAGGATTTCTAGTCCATAAAGGAGGGATCGAAGTCAGTAAGAAGAGCATGGAAGCAATAGACAAAGTTGTCCCTCCAGCCAATCTTATAGAGTTGCAATTACTGCTCGGCAAGATTAATTTTGTAAGAAGATTCATATCTAATTTGTCAGAGAGAGTTTTGCCTTTCTCTCTACTGTTAAAGCTTAAAAAGGATCAAGAGTTTGTATGGGGTGACGTACAATAGAAAGCTTTTGATGAGATCAAAGAGTACATGAAGGCACCACCTGTGTTGGTACCTCCACAGCTTGATAAGCCTTTTAAGTTGTACGTGGCAGCCGATAACCTGACAATAGGATCGGCCCTTATGCAGGAGTTTGAAGGAAAAGAACGAGTAATAGCTTACCTTAGCCGAAAATTGCTAGATCCCGAGACAATGTATTCGGCTACGGAAAAGCTTTGCTTGTGTGTGTATTATTCATGTACCAAGTTTCGGCACTATTTGTTAAATGCCGAATGCGTGGTAGTTTCTGAGTTTGATGTAATAAAACATATGTTATTGATGCCAATTTTAAATGGAAGGAATGGCAAGTGGATTTTAGCTTTGTCAGAATTTGATTTAAGGTACGAGTCGGCAACAGCAGTAAAGGGTCAAATTATTGCCGATTTTGTTACCCAACATCGTGATCCTTTTGCTAACATGATAGGTATTGCACCTTGGACTTTGTTTTTTGATGGTTCATCTTGTAGCAAAGGTGGTGGTGCTGGTATTCTCTTGATTTCTCTACGAGGGGTGATTTTTAAGTATGTCATCCCTATTGAATTTTATGTTACTAACAATCAAGCAGAGTATGAAGCACTGCTTAGAGGACTTCGGCTTCTTGCTGAAATAAAAGTCGTTGCTATTGAGATCTTCGGGGATTCTGAGTTGGTAATTAACCAACTGATCGGCCAATATGAGTGCAAGAGTTATGTATTAAGGGAATATTATGAAGAGTGCCGAGAGCTTTTGAAGAATTTCCAGGTAGCAACCTTGCATCATATCCCTAGGGGGCATAATGAAGAGGCAAATAAAATGGCTCAAACTACTTCGGGATACCGAGAGGATCAAGAGATTAATGCTTTGGATGAGAATCGGGTAGTTGATGACTGGAGAAAGGAAGTTACTGACTACTTAAAAAATCCATCACAAAAGGTTTCTAGAAAACTCAGATACAAAGCTCTTAAGTTTGTGCTCCTTGATGACCAGTTGTACTATAAATCCATAGATGGGGTACTCCTCAAATGTTTGAGTCAAGAAGAGGCCAAAAAGCTGATGTATGAAGTGCATGAAGGGATATGTGGTGCACATCAATCGACTTACCGAATGAAGTGGATAATTAGGAGAACTGGTTATTTTTGGCTGACCATGCTTGAAGATTGTTTTGAATATTATAAAGGGTGTCAAGATTGTCAGAGATTCGGTAATATTCAGAGGGCTCCAACATCGGCTATGAACCCAATTATCAAGCCTTGGCCGTTTAGAGGATGGGGCATAGACTTGATTGGTCAGATTCATCCTCCTTCTAGCAAAGGACATAAGTTTGTGCTATTAGCTACAGACTATTTTACAAAGTGGGTTGAAGCTATACCTTTGAAGAAGGTTACATCAGAAAACATGGTCAATTTTGTTAAGGAGCACATAATTCACAGGTTCGGGATTCCTCAAACTATAACAACAGATCAAGGAACTCAGTTCACTTCATCTGAATTTTTTGATTTTGCTGAAGAAATGGGAATCAAGTTATACAATTCTTCTCCTTATTATGCACAAGCTAATGGTCAGGCCGAAGCATCAAATAAGATCATGATCAAAATTATTCAGAAGAAGATTGATGAGAAGCTGAAAAAGTGGCATTCGGTTCTTAATGAGGCTTTATGGGCTTACCGAATGGCTTGTCATGGGTCTACTCAAGCGTCTCCCTATGAGTTGGTTTATGGGCATCATGCTGTGTTACCATGGTAGTTGCAATCGGGTTCAAGACGAATTACATTGCAAAACGATTTGAGGAAAGAAGATTATAAGGATCTGATGATGGACGAATTGGAGGATTTGCATTTAGTTTGTCTCAAAGCGTTGGAAAATATTGAGAAGAACAAATTACGTGTTGCCAAATATTATAACAGAAAGGTCAAAGAGAAGCAATTCGCAGAAGGAGATTTGGTTTGGAAGACTATATTGCCGATTGGGACAAAAGATAAAGAATTCGGCAAATGGTCTCCAAATTGGGAAGGACCTTTTCGGATAGTAAGGTGTGCGCCTGACAATGCGTATATTATAAAGACTCTACTGGGAGAAGAGTTGACTAGAGCTATTAATGGAAGATTTCTTAAGATATTTCATCCTAGTGTTGGGGTTGGTGCATAAACAGACTTAAGGAATTTTGTGCACAAATAGCCGATGTAGAAACATCGCCTTTAGCCGAAAAAAATAAATACTCTGAAAACTTGGAGAATAGCCGACGCGGTATGTGTCGCCTTTAGAGCAAAAAAAAGTAAACACAATCGACTGAAGACAAGTCATGTAGTTCAGAAAGCATTCTTCAGATCACAGATGGTATTTCACAGGATAAGGGATTTTTACAGAGGATTCCTAGATACAAACTACTCCTCAAACAACTTGTTGAGGATAGACTGGGCGTCTGTGACTTGAGCAAGGACGGTTGCATGGTCCTCATAGCTCTCCAGAAGATCATCAATGTCTTCGACATCTTCTGGGGGCATGCCGCCAAGGAAACCAACTGGCATGAAGGAGAGGTCTTCACGCCGCTGAGTGGACATTGCCGCCAACCCCATGGCTACGCCATGATGCATGCCATGAATGGCGACTTGGTTGATACGGCTGTCCGCATCATCAAGGCGTGCTTCGGTGGTTTCTCCCTGGGCGTTCACCTTGTCGGCAACCTTGTTCGCCGCAATCTTCAAGCGCTCAACCTCTGTAGAAAGCGCTGAACAAAAGGAATGCGAATCGGGTGAACAAATAGGAGTCAAAAAAGGGAGTTCGAGTGCGGTTATTTTTGCTAACCAGTAATGGCATCGTAGAGCTACTTTCGCTGGTCCTCCCATTCAAGTTGGTCAATGTCATATTGTTTGGAGGTCTTCTCCAGCTCTCCTCGGGCCTCGTCCCTTTCGCCTTTGAAGGTGACCGCCTCCACATGGGTGTAGGGGACGTCCATGGCATCCGAACCCGAATCCAAATCCCAGGGGTTGGAGGGGTAGGAGCCTGAGGACCCGGAGGGACCGGATGACGGAGTCCCTGGTTGAGTTGCTATCACCGAAGGGAGAGGGATGCTTTGACTGTTAGAGATAACCCTGATTCTGATGAATGAAGGAAGAAAATCGGAGCTTGTAGGGATATACTGGCTTTGACACATTTAAGCCAGTCATTATGAATACATCGGCCAGAGTAAAAGTCATCATGTCGTGGCCGAAAACAAAAGCGTTGATAGCATCAGACCAAAAGTGAGAAACTACTATTAGAAGAGATTCATCTCTTGGCATTTCTAACAGGGACAATTCCAGACAATGGCTGATGTCTTGAGCATCCCAGTGGCTGCTGCTCTTCTCCAGCATCCTTCGGTGCCAGTTTCGCCATCCGACGATTGGGGGAAACGGCCAGGTCTTGAAGGTGTTTGGCCATTGGTTTGGTGGGGTGACTCCAGACTTGAAAGCAATACTTGAGGTTTCCTTCTCAATGATCTCGGTTGGGTCAGGATCTCCCATTGGACCAAGAAGGTAGGAATCGAGGTGTGCAGCATAGGGAATCAGAATATGGTTCTTGTATTCCTTCAAAGAATAATGGAATCAGAAAAAGCGAATGAACCAGGGGAAAAGCAGGGGATCAATCAAGAATTACCGAATGCATGGAGGTGAATGAGACTTACCTCTGGAATTTCATCCTGGGTCGCCATTGAAGAGTTAAGGTGAATTCAAGAACGTGCTGAAGCTTGAATTTTTGAGTGGCGGTGGCGGAGTTGAGCAGTGTTGACCTAGAAGAAAGGGGAAGCTTCTAGTCAATTTAAGAATAAAACAACTTTTATCCCGAAATTGAGGGGGCATGTGTTAACACTGGATTTTGGGACGCCTAGGAAGATGACAGGTGAGCCAATGTGCAGTAAATTTGTAGAGGCAAGTGTTCGGAGCGTTCGGCAAGTAATCGTGCGGTCGGCTAATTTCCAAAGATTCAGCAAGTGTCCATGCAGTCGGCTGATTTCCAAGGGTTCGGCAAATGATCGTGCGGTCGGTTATTCTGAGGAAGGGCGGTTTTCCGTTGAAGAAGCGACAAAAGTGGCAAGCCAAAACCGATCGGGCAACGAAGATCACGACAATTAAGGAAATAAAGACTCCGAAGGAAATTAAAGTTAAAGATGTCATATTTTCCTTTGATATTTTTATAGTCGTGCCCTTTTAGGACTCATGTCATGACCAAGGTATAAATATGAACCCTTGGCCATTGTAAAAACTATTCACAACCAATTCAATACAACCGGCCTCGTGCCAACTTCGAGTCCTTTGTCGTGTCGTCGAGTTCTTTGAGAGGAGCCATCGATCCGTCGACCTCCGTAAGTCCCGACAACCTTGTTATCATGTCTAGTGTCATGCGGTGGATTTAGATGTTGATGCAAGTAGTCTTGTTTGTTTTCAATGATCATGTGGCGGATCCTTGCTTGACAATCAAGAACTCTTTGCTTATGTTTCGTTTATGAGTAGATACCGTGCGACAGGCGTTTTCTCAATATGCTTAGCAAAAGCAAGATAGTTATCGGCTCTATTAGATTTGGCAAGATCTAGTAGATTCACTAAGTTATCACGTGTTGCATGTTTTTGGATATTTTATATATTTGTAACACTCTTTTTGCCCGATCTAGATTGATAACACACTTGCCCATTTGTAACACATAAATATTCTCCTATTCCTGTTTTATCCCTGTGAAATAAAGGCTCCAGTCAGTGTTCGCCTTATTGCTCTACAAGGATGAGTGATCTTGAAAAAAAACGAGGAAATAAAAATGGGCAAGTGCCCGCCAACCTCGAAAAGAAAGAGAAAAAAAAATATAGATATATTATCGAGCATCTCATTCCCTCCAAAAGGTTTCAAATACAAGAAAGGTATATCTATCAGAAAGGGAGCAAAAGTAGAATTAGACTTTCATCCCTGCCACCATCATCATCATCATTTACCACCATCACACACCATTCATTCGCCACACATGCACATCTTGATTTGACTTATTGACCTGTTCCTTTAGATCCATGGTTTGACTATGCAACATATGTCTTGTAAGTATGTATACGCTATCTCCCACCTATGAGCTCCAGATATCAGCCTATTAGAAGTAGGGTGAGAGAGAGAAGGCAATACCATAATGCCTTATACCACAGATACCACCTATCTGAGAGAAGGCAACACCTTTAATGTCTTGGTAAGGATCCAGAAATATCACAAAGGAGCGACTGAGAGAGTCATACAAGGAATCTCTGAGTTTTATTTTGAAAATATACAAAAAAAACTCCGGAGCAATAGTTGATCAAAGAGCAAGGTACATGGTGCTTGACTGGACCGTTCTGTCTTTCAACTACCCAAGACAAGGTGACGGTTACAAGCCCCATAGTGGAAGGTAAAATGAGTAAAATTTTTATCTTAATAGTTGTTCTAATCCTGAGATGAGATCTTATTCTAAAGCATGTGTACCTTTAAGGCGTGAAAGCATTGTAGCAACTCCTGATCCATCATTGAGTTCATCTTTTCTCAGGGACGAGCAAAAGGTAAGCTTGGGGGAGTTGTTGACGGTCCTTAAGTACCAATTTTAACCGTTAACTAAACAAGGAAAAGGATCTAAATGAAACCCATAGCTAGAATTAGGGTTTATACTAACAGAATTCCACGAGTTTTGGAGAATGTCTGTTTCTGCAGGGGGTTATCAGGAAATACCAAGGAAAGGCCCACATGTCATGTTTACATAGAGATATTTATCAACCGCACAATTTTCTGTACTCTAGAAGGTTCCAGGAGACACCAAAACGAACGGGAGCCGAGTTGGGCCCGAGACCAGGGCGCCCGCCCTACCCCCGGAGCCAATCAGGCTCTGCTTTGCAGATCGTGCTCCACCACCTTTGAGGATGAATCTAATCCCTTCATATAGGTCGGTTTGATCCAACGACCCACGTTCATTTGAGGAGGCTATATAAGGAAGGCCCCTGACCCCCCTGAGGATCATCTCATCTCATTATTCTTCTCCAGAGCAAAAGCTAGGGTTTCAATTAGAGAGAGAAGGAGAGAGGTCCCTCTAGTTGTCTAGATCTAGTTCTTCTAGTTCTAGTTCATCTAGTTGTAATTAGAGGTGAGAGAGAGGAGGAGAGAGCTAGGAGGAGCCGGATCTGTCAGATCTTCCTCAACATTGTACTTGTGCAGCATCTGGTTCGGAGCGATCTCTAGGTTCTTCATTTATTATTTCTAAGTATCTTATTTCAGTTCTTACTTTATTCTATTTATGGGATCTCCGCTCGTATTGAGTGCTCTAGTTTTAACGCTGAATTAGAGTAGTAAGTGATAGTGTAGACGTGGTGTCTAGACTAGAGTTTACCTGAGTTTGCGCCCAATCCTACGGATAGTTGTGGTAGCCCCAGGGGTGACAGCTCTGTAAGGCCTTTGTAGTCCACCACGTTCGGGTTGGTGTTTTCTTAGAGCTTTTGGCAGCCTCTCCCGACTACCTTTTTCCCAGTCTTTGTTGAGAGTCGGGAAGGTACTGTTGCTCCGAAGTAAGTGGAGTATAGTGGACCTTTGATTAGATAACTCCCTTAGAAAACTCTAAAATCTCTCTACCCAGTTATCTTATCTATCATTGGATGCTCTTAGTTCTTATCTAGTACACTTCACGTTCCCCGTGGAAATCGATACCCTTGGAATACTCACGGGTGAAAGCTACAGCGGTATCCGTGCGCTTGCGAATTTATCTGTGTGCGTTAAGAAATACCAACATCGTGGTCGCTATGCAGATGGCCAAAAAAGGAGAAGGTATATGGGCAAAATGTCGAACTTTATTGATATGGATAGGAGAAATTATACAAATATCTCAAGCGTAGAAACGTCTGAGGTGTTCTATGCTCCATGAGTTAGGTACGTCGATGCCTTCCTGGTCGGCAAGCCGGTAAGACCCTGGTTGGGTTACTTCTTTGACAATATAGGGGCCTTCCCAATGTGAAGAAAGTTTGTGCATGCCTACGGTCTTGAGCTTCCTCTTGAGTATGAGGTCTCCAACGGTGAATGATCTGTTATTGACATTGTGGTTGTAATATCGTCGAACGCCTTCTAGGTACTTGGCCGTGCGTATGCACGAAGTTAGCCTCTGTTCTTCTAGACGTTCGATGTCATCAATCTGAGCCTGGTCGAATGTTCCTTCATCGTAGTTTTCCACCCGTGGAGAGCCAAAGGCGGCCTCAGTTGGCATTATGGCTTCGGAGCCGAACACCATGTAGTATGGGGAGACGCCGGTGTTACGACTAGGCTGTGTACGCAGTCCTGAAAGCATTGTAGGTAGCTTGTGCAACTAGCGTCCTGCATTCTTCTCTTCCTCCTGGTATAGCCTTTTCTTGAGTGCATCTAGTATCATTCCATTGGCGCGTTCAGCCTGTCCGTTTGACCTTGGTGTGCGCGACGGAAACATACTTGACCAGTATTTTATGGTCTTCGCAGAAATCCCAAAAGAGGGTTCCGGTGAAAATTGACCTCAGGTCGATGATGATTGAATTTGGGACGCCAAATCGGTGTATGATTTCGTCGATGAATGTTACTGCGCTTGCAGCCGAGGCCTTGGTGATTGGTTTGACTTCGATCCACTTGGAGAATTTGTCGACGGCCATGTAGATCCATTTGAAGTTTGTCGGTGCTGGTCGAAAGGGACCGAGCATATCTAGACCCCAACAAGCGAAGGGCCAAGAAGCTGGTATTATTTGTAGTTCCTGAGCAGGGAGTGTGTGTTTGTTTGGCGAAGAATTGGCACCCCTTACAGGTTCGCACCATTTGCTCTGCGTCGGCGACCACCGTCGGCCAGTAGAAACCTGCTTGGAAAGCTTTTCGTACCAATGTTTTGGCGGCGGCATGATTCCCACAGGTGTCGGTGTGAATGTCTTGCAGGATCACCGTGCCTTCTTCCTTGGAGATGCATTTTTGTAGTGCTTCCATCCTGGAGTTCTTCCTCATCAACGTGTCGTCCACTAGGACATAGTTATGAGCTCGGCGAGTTAATCGTTCTGCTTCTGTCTCATCTGATGGCACTATGTTGTTGGAGAGGTACTGGACAAAGTCATCTCGTTATGCTTCTCTCTCATCTGATGGCACAACGTTTTATATAGGTTCGGGCCGTCAAATTGCCGTAATACCCTACGTCCTGTGTTTTGGTGGCTGGATTGATCTTGCGTATTAGGTTACAAGATATGTAGATGATCTGAGAGAGGTTGTCAGAGAGATTTTGAGGGGGGGTCCCTGCTCGCCTTACATAGCCAGGGAGCAGGGTTACAATTCCCATATCCTAACAGATTACGATCGGTTCTCTATGGAAAGGGATCCAAGTCTATCTACTAGGATCTTCCTTGGCAAGCAAGACTTCTTCGGAGTCCTTGGCAAGCACGGCGGGCTAGTGGGTGTCTTCTGGTCGGCAGACCCATAAGGTCCCTGGGGATATGCCGAGGTAATATCCCCAACAGAACCCAAGGCGGTCCATCTCTTCCTCCGACACACCCACAGCAAAGCCGGTTCCCGCCCGACCTAGGTCCAGCTTCGGGTAGTGTGACTGTAACATGGCAAACCCATGAGCAGTCATACTCTATGCCGCAGAGGTTGTGAACAACAAGAACCTACCCCAGAGCTTGCGCGCCTTCGAAAGGACCCCCTCCATGGTCGCCCGCTCGGAACGCTCCGGGATTAGTGCTTGCCCATCGATACACTTCACCACTGGGTTGACCTCCTTCGCCAGCGACCAAAAGTGGTCATAGTAGGTGTCCATCTTTGCCGGCAGGTCTGCAAATTGAAGATGAACGTTCCCCGGGTAAGCTGCGAGCACAACAACATCGCATGAGATGACCCCACGGGCATAGCAACAGGCAAATTACAGTAGAGCCTACCTTCGTGCATCGCCTGCATTTTGTACACCTCATGTTTGGCCACGGCGGCCTCCTCTTCCACCAGATGTTTTGCCTCCTCCATCACGAGCAGCCCTACATCAATTGAAGGTAAGAAGGAATCGACCAGAAACCTCCAAGTCACAAAGGCAGAAAGACTAAGCAGAAAGGAGAACTTACGGGCGGTGACCTTGTTGACCCTCTCCGCCTGCGTCAGGAGTTCAAAGTTCTCACGCTCCCTCTCTCAGACGGTGGCCTCCAGCACCTGCAACCGCCGGTGTGCATTATCCAGACTTGCCTCCCGCCCGGCGAACTAGTCTTTGACATGAGCAACCTCCCCGCGAAGGCGCTCGTTCTCCGCCACCAGGGATGCGAGCTAGTCGGCCATGGCTTTGTACTCCTTCCCAATCATAATGAGGCGCTACGACCACACAAGCACCACCGTCAGACGCTACACTAACCAGGTATAAAGTGAAGAGAAGTAAACCAACCTTGATGCACTCCATCATGTTACCCGCGTCATTCAGGAAAGTCGCCGCCTCCTCGTCGGCCTCACCATCTTCAACGACGAAGAAGTCATCACCTTCATGTCGGAAGGTGTTGACACCGTTTTTCGACACGTGTCAAATGGGTTGAAGCTTGACTGGTCAATGACCGTTCTCCATCGGCATCGGTAAAATGTGCCAATATTGCCGATGGGAGAATGCTGCAAAAAGCCAAGTGTGTTGCCGATGGAAGCTGGATGATCTTTGCTCACAAAGGTTAATTGGCGGTCTTGCCGATTGCCGATGAGCTGCTATTGCCGATTGCCGATAAGGCTCATTGCTGGTTGCCGACAGGGAGATGTTGCCGATTGCCGATCGGGAAAGTATTGCCGATGCCGATGGGCGTGATTTAGCATTTGGTGGCAGCAGAAGATTACAAGTGGCCAAAGAAGGAAGGTACGGATTAAAGGGATCTGCCGGTGGAAAATTTCCATCGAGAAGAAGTATAAGGAAACTGGTGTTCTGTGCCAGTATTATTATAGTAGTTTGAGTCCGACTCTTGCATGGGTCGCTTATTTTCCCTTAAAAATAGGTGTGTTTGTTTAGGAAATAAATATTGTTATCCGGCTCCTGCGCGAGTCAGTTTCCTTTAAGGTAGGAGTTTGTTTTAGGAAAGATATGTGTCGTGTCATTGTACAACTCTCCATGCGAGAGTATAAATATGTGCCCGAGGGTTATGGAATAAAACAATCAATCCAATCAAAAACAAACCAATTCTACTTTTTATCCTACTTTTACCGCAATTTATCCTTTTATGCATTAGTTATAGTTATCAATGAGTTCTTCAAGCTTTCGACGGGCTCCATCACCCTGATCTCCGTCAAAATCCTTGCTAGTTCCGCATGGAGTACCTCTAGGATTTGGCAATCCGGGCGCATCGCTGTTTGCCTCGTCTAGCTCTGCTCTAGTTATCCGTGATCAATTTGAGCCTTGACGTCCGGGCGCATCGCTGTCGTCTCGTTCAGTTTGTCATAGTTATCATCCTTGTCGATTGATTGGTCAAATCGACTGGCACGCCCTTGACATCGAGCTTTGGGTAATAGCCCGAGGTGTTCACAGATCTGACGCTTTTTGTGTCAACACCTCTTTTGGCACGCCCAGTGGGACCTGATTATACAAATCTACATATCCGGCATGGCTGATCACGCCGATGTCGACCAGAGGAATGTCATCGCAGTGTCTGAGGCCGATCTGAAAGATGATCAGAAGCAGGCCATGGAGCGGGCTATGGAGGAATACAAACAGCTGTATCTCAAATCCTTCAGCCTCAGCAGGAGTGGCGAAGCAATTCAGAAGCAGGATCCGCCGTTGCCACGGCAGGTCACGTATGACGCCAACCCTGGTAAGCTACAAGAGATGGTTAACGCTGTTGTAAGTCAAGCTTTGATTAACCACTCCAACGTGCTGTCCAATACTGTCTACAATGCTGTCGCACAAACATTCAAAGAAGGACATGCACCATGGTATGTCGGTCCAGCGTACCATCAACCTGGATTGGCATCTGCAAGCCCATCGGCGGCTCAAATGGCGTCTTCCACCCCTGTGGAACCATCTGCCGATGTGGCTACATCACCAAGACCGAACGCCGGCGATACTACCAAGTTCAGCGCAGATCCAGCCGCGTCGGCAACTTCAGGACCAGCCCCCGCTAACTGGTGGGGATACGGTATGCCTCCGAATCTATATGCTGGCTCTAATCTGGTGCAGGGAGACGGTTCAGCCTGGAAGAACTCTACGGCATCGGCAGCACAGCCACAGCCGATGGCTCATATGATGCACAACTCTGCGCCTGATCCAACCGTACAAGCGCCATCAAATGATCTCCAAGTAATCCCCAAGATACCTCTGATGGCACCATCGGCAAACTCCGTGCTGATGCAACAGATTATAACAACCGGCAGTCAATCTTTGGCGGCAAACTCTCAAGCTGGAGTACCGATTCCCCAAGGTAATCTGGTGATCAATTGCTCCAAGATTCAAGAGCCGCATGCTCCGGTCAGCTATCAACCATCGGCAAGTCATATGCCGATACCTTATAATCTTGGATGGGTCAACCAGCTACCAGCTCAGCAGCCTGGCGTGCCGGAGTATTATTACGGAGGCCCAGCTTACATTCAAGGCGGATCATCGGTACAACAACCGATGAATGTGACAGTTCAGCCGACTCCGCCAAGTATGCCAAATCATCCATCGGTAAGTCAACCGATGCATAGCGTGCAGATGACCGATGCTGCGCCCGCGACAACTGCATATCTTCAAGGGGCACATCAGCCGACTCCGGCAAGCATGCCAAACTATCCATCGGCAAGTCAGCCAATGCATAGCATCTAGATGACTGATGCTGCGCCCACGACTACTGCACATCTCCAAGGGGCACGTCAGCTGACTCCACCAGTCGATAATCAACCAATGAGTCGGCAAGAGCAGGATGCGTACTGGGTCGGCAAAATTGCCGAAGTCATGAAAGAGCAATTCGGCATCAAACCCAAGGTCAACACATACTCTTATCGGACCCCGTACCCATCTGCGTATGACTTGATTCCTCTTCCAAATCGGTACAAGGTGCCCGATTTTACCAAGTTCTCTAGCCAAGACGACACGTCAACAATGGAGCACATCAACCGCTTCATCATCCAGTGCGGGGAAGCTGCCAGCAGGGAGGAATTAAGGGTGAGACTGTTCTCTTCATCATTGTCTGGATCGGCATTCACGTGGTTCATATCATTGCCTTCAAATTCTATAATTACCTGGGCCGATCTGGAGAGGCAATTTCATAAGTACTTCTTTGCTGGTATACATGAAAAGAAGCTTACCGATCTGGTCAAAATGAGGCAACGCAACGATGAATCGGTAGAAAGTTTTGTGCAGAGGCTGCCGGACGTGAAGAACAAGTGCTACAGTCTGGTGCTTGATGATCGGCAACTAGCAGATTTGGCCTTCCAAGGGTTACTGCCGCACATCAAGGACAAGTACGCGTCCCAGGAGTTTGAGAGCCTAAGTCACCTAGTGCAGAGGATTGCCGATCAAGATGTCAAAGCCTTTGAGCCCAGGAAGACTTGGAACAAGAAGGTGACCTTCATCGGGAAAGAAGAAGACTCTGGATCGGATGAAGAGCTGAATGTCGATGAGGCCGAATGGGTGAAGGATAAGAAGCCTGTGTCTTGTCCGTTCGGCCAGAAAGAAACTGAGAGGTTCACCTTTGATATCACCAAGGCCGATAGGATGTTTGACCTATTGCTGCAAGAGGGGCGAATCAAGTTGGCGCTCAATCAAGTGATTCCATCGGCCGAAGAGCTCAAGAAGATTAGGTACTGCAAGTGGCATAATGCAACCTCACACAGTACCAATGACTGCAAGGTGTTCAGGCAGCAGTTACAGTCAGAGATCGAATCTAGACGTATCAAGTTTGAAAACTCTAAAGTCCAGAAACCGATGAAGATAGATCAGCACCCGTTCCCAAACAACATGGTGGAAATCGGTGAAAAGACCAGAGTGCTGACATCGAAAGCTGCCAGAAGGAACTCATCGGTAGATCCTGACCACCAAGTGCCTAAGCACGACGCAAGAAGGTTTGCCGATGACAGAAAGGGTAAGAAGGTTGCCGATGAGGGTAGCAGTGCCAACAGGGCTCCCGGAGTGGTGATTACTCACAAACAGCCAAGGCGATATCATCGGCAATCACGTGAAGAACAGTATCGGCAAGAAGAAGAGGAGCATCGGGAATGGCTTCGACATAAGGACCACTGGAGGTGTCCCTTCTTTGTTCATTGCTGGGAAGAAGGCATCAAGCTGCCCACTGCCGATAACTGTCCAGAATGCAATGGATACTACACAGCCGATCGGTCAGGTAAGCGACCTTGTTTTGATGATCAGGCACCCAGGTACGCCAGACCGCTCAGAGAAGACAGATCGGCACATGGCCGACTGGGGGGCAAGCTCAGTGCCCATGATCGGCTTGGCAGGCGTATCGACCAAGGGGAGCTAGAGGAGATGGCCAATGCTAGAGTGCCCGATGAAGAGATATTCTCAAAGGATCCCAACATCGGAAGAAGTGCCGATGCAAGCGGTGAGAAGCGGCACCAACCCGTCTGGAAGACCAAGCTTCCTCCATGGTGCCCTAAGGGTTTGACTAAGACCCAGAAGAGGAGGATTCAGCGCCAGCGCCACGACGACCTGCATGACAGTGCAGAACCCTCGGAAGAGAAGCAATGGAGGCCGAAGCGTAAGGACAGGGGCCCATCGGCAGACATAAACATGGTTGTCATGTTGCCGATGGAGTTCATGGCGCCCGTCAGCGATGATGAAGAGGCTGCCGATATGGCACAATTGATGCTGGATCCAATGACGGCTGTCTTTGAGAAGCCGGCCGAAGATGAAAGGCAGCATTTAAGGGCTCTGTTTGTTAAAGGCAGAGTGGATGGTCAGCCGATGACCAAGATGCTAGTGGATGGTGGCGCATCGATCAACATAATGCCCTATGTCGTGTTCAGGAAGCTTGGCAAAGGTGATCAGGATTTGGTCAAGACTGACATGAAGCTCAAAGACTTCGAAGGCAATGTGTCAACCGCCATGGGAGCCATATGTGTTGACTTAACCATCGGCAGTAAGACTTTGCCGACAACGTTCTTTGTAATCAGCGGCAAAGGCACTTACAACTTGCTCCTCGGGAGGGATTGGATCCATGCTAATTGTTGTATCCCTTCTACTATGCATCAGAGCCTGGTACAGTGGATCGGGGATAGAATTGAAGTCATCCGCGGTGAAGCCCCATCTACTGTTGCGTCGGCAGAGTTGGACACTTATGAGCAGACTAGGTGCATATCTGGCGAAGCCTGGGACAAAGAGTTCCTCAAAGTTGCCGATTACCGTATCAAGCCGATCCAAGCAGTCGGTCCTGAGGAGGAGTCTTAATGGATCAGTTCGCCGATGACGGGAAATTGGGGCAGGGCTTCACGTCTGCCGATGACTTGCTCGAAATCGACATCGGCGATGGTAGTAAACCTAGGCCTACTTTTATTAGTGTTAAGTTAGATTCCCAATGTAAGCAGCAGTTAATTGATTTATTAAAAGAGAATAAAGATTGTTTCGCTTGGGATTATACAGAGATGCCTGGTTTAGACCGATCGATAGTTGAACATCGGTTACCCATTAAGTCTGGTTTTCAGCCACATCGGCAGCCGGCACGCCGATGCAATCCTACTATCTTACCCGATATCAAGGCCGAGATTACTAAGTTGATCGAAGCTGGATTTGTTCGGCAATGCCGATATGCCGATTGGATTTCTAATGTGGTTCCTGTGTATAAAAAGAATGGAAAACTTCGTGTTTGCATTGATTTCAGGAATCTGAACAAGGCTACGCCGATGGATGGCTATCCGATGCCTGTTGCCGATCTGCTGATCGATGCTGCTGCTGGACATCAAATTATTAGCTTCATGGATGGTAATGCTGGGTACAATCAAATATTCATGGCTGAAGAAGACATATCCAAGACTGCTTTTCGATGTCCAGGTCACGTCGGTTTGTTTGAGTGGGTAGTCATGACTTTTGGCTTAAAGAACGCCGGTGCTACTTATCAGAGGGCAATGAATTTTATCTTTCATAAGTACATCGGCACAATTGTTGAGATCTACATTGATGATGTGGTGGTTAAGTCTGGAGACTTCAAGAAGCATCTTGCCGATTTGCGGAAAATATTGGAGTGTACGAGGGAGCATGGGTTGAAGATGAATCCTAACAAGTGTGCGTTTGGCGTATCGGCAGGGCAGTTTCTGGGCTTCATGGTGCATCAGAGAGGCATTGAAATCGGCAGAAAATCTATTGATGCAATTAACAAGGTAGTTGCTCCCACAAACAAGACTGAGTTGCAGTCTCTGATCGGCAAGATTAATTTCATTAGAAGATTTATATCCAATCTGTCTGGTAAGATTAAATCTTTTAGTCCTCTGTTGAAGTTGAGAGCCGATCAAGAGTTTATATGGAGAGAGGAGCAGCAGATAGCCTTAGAAGAAATCAAAAGATATTTGGTAAATCCTCCAGTCTTAGTTCCACCTCAACACGGGAAGCCTTTCAGGTTATATTTGTCTGCCGATGACGGTGTTATCGGATCAGCCTTAATTCAGGAGTTTGAAGGGAAGGAGCGTGTAATATATTACCTGAGCAGAAGGTTGGTGGATGCTGAAACCAGGTATTCGGCCATAGAAAGATTGTGCTTATGTTTATACTTCTCTTGCATTAAATTAAGACACTATTTACTGTCGGCCGAATGCACTGTTGTCTGCAAAGATGATGTGGTCAAGTACATGCTGTCAATGCCGATTTTGAGTGGACGAATCGGTAAGTGGATTTTGGCACTATCAGAGTTCGACCTAAGGTATGAATCGGCAAAGGCTGTTAAAGGTCAGGTGATGGCCGATTTTGTCACACAGCACTGCAATATGGTGAGTTTTGTTGAGATTGCTCCTTGGGCTCTATTCTTTGATGGGTCTACGTGCAAGGAAGGAGCAGGTATCGGTATTCTGTTGATTTCACCCCGAGGACAGAGGTATGAGATTTCATTGTCGATTGTTGCTACTTCGACAAACAATCAGGCTGAATACCAGGCTTTGCTTAAGGGGTTAGAGCTACTCAGGGAGGTGCGTGCCGATGCCATTGAAATCTTCGGTGATTCCATGTTGGTGATTAATCAGCTGATCGGGACATATGAGTGCCGAAGTGAAGTGCTAATTGCAGCCCATGAGCGGTGTTTGCAGTTGTTAAAGGAGTTCAAAGAATACCGCCTTGAACACATTCCAAGGTTGCATAATGAAGAGGCCAATCGGTTGGCACAGAATGCTTCAGGATATCAGCCGATTTAGAAAGTCACGACATCGGTAACAGTTGTCGATGACTGGAAAAAAGAGATTGCCGATTACTTGAGGAATCCGTCCAGGAAAGTTGAGAGGCATCTAAGGTTCCAAGCTACTAAGTATGTACTCCTTGATAATGAGTTATATTATCGGACAATTGATGGAGTTTTGCTCAGATGTCTCGGCAAAAAGGAATCGAAAGAGTTGATGGGTGAGATCCATGAAGGCGTATGTGGAGCGCATCAATCGGCATTCAAGATGAAGTAGATGATTAGGCGGAATGGATATTATTGGCCGACAATCCTTGAAGATTGCTTCAATTATTTCAAAGGGTGCCAGGACTGTCAGAAGTTTGGTAATGTGCAAAGGGCACCTGCATCGGCAATGAATCCTATAATCAAGCCTTGGCCGTTCAGAGGATGGGCCATTGATCTCATCGGCCAGATTTATCCGCCGTCGAGCAAGGGGCACAAGTTCATACTTGTTGCTACCGATTACTTCACCAAATGGGTTGAGGCAATCCCGTTGAAGAAGGTGACATCGGCAAACATGGTGGATTTCGTTAAAGAGCACATTGTTTACCGATTTGGTATTCCTCAGACCATTACTACCAATCAAGGGACCATGTTCACATCGGGAGAGTTTGATGACTTTGCTGCTAGCATGGTTTCAAGGTGTTAAATTCTTCTCCTTATTACGCTCAAGCCAATGGTCAAGCCGAAGCGACTAATAAAGGAGTCATTAAGCTTATAAAGCGCAAGATTGATGAAAACCCTAGGAGGTGGCACATGGTATTAAACGAAGCTTTATGGTCATATCGGATGGCTTGTCATGGTGCAACCAAGGTTTCGCCGTATCAGTTGGTTTATGGACACGATGCTGTCCTACCTTGGGAGATTAAAACTGGTTCTAGGCGATTATCTTTTCAGGATCAGTTGACGACTGATGACTATATTACTCTGATGAAGGATGAGTTAGAAGATTTGGCAGGTCATCGGTTAAGAGCATTAATCAGTATTGAAGAGAACAAGAAGAGGGTTGCCCGATGGTATGATAAGAAAGTAAAGGTAAAGGAATTTGCCGACGGTGATTTGTTTTGGAAGTTGATTTTACCGATTGGGACTAAGAGCTCTAAATTTGGAAAGTGGTCCCCTAATTGGGAAGGTCCTTATCGGGTAAAACAGTCTGCTCCTGGTAATGCGTACATTTTGGAAACCCTCAAGGGAGTGACATTTTCTAGGGCGATCAACGGCAAATACTTAAAGAGATATTACCCCAGCATATGGGTAGATGCATAATGTTCAGTCGAATGCCGATGAAAAGCAAACTTATAAAAAATATCGGTAAAAACAAACTGGCATTATATTACAAGACAAAATCAAGTATCATGCTACATTCTTGCCAATACAACAGGCATTAGAATAAGGAGTGGATAACGTTTATCGCACGCAGGCGAATTTAATCTATTTCGTTTATCTCCTTGGCATCAGCATCGGCAGAGCCCTCAACCGGCTTGATTTTCTTCTTCCACGAGATAGCTTGCCGAGCGTACTGATCCCTTTCTTGCTGTAAAGCCCCAATGGAGTCGGATAGTTGGGTCTTTTGTTGATTGGCAGCTGTCAGACCCCCTTCGACCTTTTGCAGCTCTGCCAGCAGCTCCTCCTTCCTTGCCGACAGTCGAGAGATTTCCTGGTCAAGGTTGCCGATGGAAGCTTTGGCTTGAACGATGCTTCTGTGCTTCTCATCGGCAAGGCGTTTAAATTTGAGCTTCTCTTCCTCGCTCTTGGCTTGGGCCGCTCTATCAGCAATGCGACGAGTAAGCCTCTGGTACTGGATCTGTTTGACATCAATAGAAGCTGCCTGGAGGAGGGTTTCTGCTGCATCGGCGGAAAGATGGCTTTGGATATCTTTGAATATAATCCTTGCCGCCGATGAGTCCTGGACAAGTTGAGAGGTATCTTGCAGCAGTAAGGAGAGCAATTCCTCAAGTCTAGACTTGACTTCTACCGACAGAGCTGGGGTGGAGCTTTCCTCTTCATCGTCATCGGGGATGTTGACGGCAAAGGAAAATAAGTTGTCCGCTTGAAGACGGCCCTGGCTCTCATCTTCGTTCTGAAGGTTCAAGCTATAGGAGAAGAGGTTGTCTGGGGAATCTTGGGCCTGAAAACAGAGGTTAAAATATGCCGATTGTAAAACTATAAGCTTTAAGGTAATTGACTTACCGTCTTGAAGCGGATCTCCTGCCTGGGGCTTGGCATACTGGATGGTCCAGCTTCATCCTGAACATCAGCAGCAGATGCCGATGACTGGGCCCTTGTTGGAGAGGCAGCCGACGTCACTGGTGCTGGTATAGTTGTGGCCGGCGTCGCCTCCGATGTAGTGGCAGTCTCTTGTGGCGGTTTCGTCCTAACATCGGGGACTTGGGTCGACGGTGCCGATGCCGATGTTGCTGCTGCTGCGGAAGATTGAGTGATTCCTTCACTGGGCAGTTTGGTTGATGTCGATGCCGGTGCTACCTCCGCTGCTACGGCGAGAGTCATCTCTTCCTCCAGCGTGGCCGGTGCCGATGCCGATGCCGCTTCGGTTGCAACAACTGCTGTCTCCTGGGCAGTGGTGTCATCCATCGGCTGAACAGGCACAGAAGCCGATGGAGGTTCTACCGATGACCCGTCGGCAGGTGGTGCGATTGGAGCCAGAAGCGGTCTTGCTGGTGATGCATCGGCAGCTGATGGTGCAGATGGAGCCGATGGTGGAGGAGAAGCCAACCTCAAACGCCTCTTCTTTGTCGGCGCAGCAGCAGGGGAGCCGACCCGCTTGGATGAAGACCGGGGGGCATCGACAACCGGGCTGGAAGGCGTTTGCCTGCTGGAAGCAGATGCCGATGACCATAGTGCCTAAAAATACAAAGCGAGTTATGCAAAATAAATGTTACCGATGAAACAGTATGTGATCGGTACAAGTAAAGAGTTTACTGCATAAGTTTGCGTCAAGGCAATAGCAGCAGCCGATGTAGCCTGAGCTGTTGTAGGCATCGGTGAAGGTACCTGTTGAGGCGTGAAGGCAGCCAATGTTGGAGCTTTGTTGCCGATGATCGATATAGGACCCATCATCCGAAGGTTAAAGGGTCTGCCGCTGTTGCTCGTTGTGGGGACTGGATCATCGGCCTGCCAAACGCATGGGTGCAAAGGAGTTAAGTATTGATACCGATGGCAAATAAAGTAATGAAAGTGCATCCGATAGCAGACTTACTACGTCATCAGGGATGACGTAATCGGCATCGATCAGGTGCCGATAATAATGTGAAGACTTAGCGAGTAGTTGGCACTTCCATTCTTGCCACCAAGACTTGAATTCGTTGGTGATGAAGGAGGTTGGCGACCAGGAAGACAAGTCAAGGTCCGATAGATCGGCATCGGCAGAGAGGCTGATGACTTTATTCCAATCCAGATTGCTAGAGATTGTCTGCCTAGGTCTTACTACCCTGGAGTAGCACAGCTTGATCGGCAGTTGGCCAAATGCCAGTTGTCTCGCTGCTGCCGATGGATGATAGAACTCGTACAACGGTGGGGTGTTCTTCCCAGATCCAAAGATGTTTACCGGGAGAGCTCGGGGAGTGATGCTGGCCCTCATAATTGCTTGGTTCTCAGGCAGGCTCATATCGGTCAAGTTGAACAGCAACGGGAACTGGTTGTGTTCATCAAGATACGGCCACCAAGTCCATTCTGAGGAGGGAAGTCCGTTGTAGAACTTCTGGAAATAGTAGCCGAAGTGCTCTACATCGGCATCGGTACCTGGCAGCATTATGACGGCCTCTCCAAAGTTAAGCGGAGCTCGAGTTGCCGATTCGTCATCGTCGTATCGGTAATCTTCTGATATGTCCCTCGGGAATTGTTGGGCAAATAGATCAAACCCGAGAGCCTTGTGCATATGTGCATTCAACCAGAGATTAACAAACCACCAAGGGCCTCCGAGATTGCCGATGGGCTCTCCTAGCAGTAGCTGGTTGGATACTTGATGCAGCAATCGGTAAACTGACCCGAGGAGGTACCTGCCTAAGGGGAGCCTTGTTCCATTGGCAAGCATTTCAGCCGCTAGAAGGTGCATAGTGGTCGGGCCGATGGTTTTGCCGCAGAAGACAAATTTTTCCAACCACATGTTTAAGAAGATAGCATGCTCTCGTTGGGTTACCGATCCGGTTTTCTGATGCTCCTGAATATAACCTGTCCAACCGCCGATGCTACGGGTGTTCACTTTGTACTCAGGTTTTCTGTTGAAAAGGTTGAGCGTATCGGCAGAAGTGATATCCAAGCCGGTCAGCATGTAAACATCGGCAAGGGTGGGAGTAGCTGGTCCATGCCTGAAGAGGAAGGCATTTATGCTATCAGACCAGAAGTATGAGGCCGCTATCATTAAGTTTTCGTTCCTCTCTGCATCGGCAATTGAGAGCCTAATGCATTGATCTAAGGCACGTTCCTGCCAGTACACTTGCTGTGACCTGGCCAACCTCAAGTACCAGTTTTTCCATCCTTTGGTGTGCTTAGGCCATGAGCGGAATGTATCCTTCCACAACCCTAGATCGAAGCTCTCAGACCTAAGCGGTATCCGGTTGGTTACCGCGTTGATGATAGAGGTAGGGTCTGGATTGCCCATTGGGCCTAGGCAACTGAGATTGGAACCAGCGAGAGGGATGATCACTTTATTGTACAGCTCCTAGGGTTCGAAGAAAAAGGGACAAATCAGAAGGAAGAATGGGGATAAAAACCAGGTTTTTGCGGAGAAAAGAACTGTGCAGAGAGGTTGGATTGGATGGGAAATGAATCTTACCTTCGGGATGTCAACTTGGATCGCCATTTGGAACTGGAGAGATGCTTGATTCGTCCTTGGAGTGCGAAGAAGTACTGTTGCTCGAGCCTGTGTTCTTCAGGGCAGCCGGAGGTTGAAGACGAAGGCAGGAAGGTGAAAGTGAAAATGGGCTCGGGTAAAAAGGTAGTGTGGATCTCGGTAACTTTTATAATCCTGTTCAGGGGAATTTTGGGGTTCTGTTCCACACTGTGCAGGAATGTAGAGAGGCCCGCGGTAGATACGCGCGGTGATCGAGGTGGTCTGTAACTGTTCGTGCTACAATCGAGGAATTTTATTATTAAATTGCAGTTCCACATGCGGGGATCGAGGAAACCGTACGCCTATCTCGGGGGTAACGGCTACAGAAACGGCTACAGTGGAGAGAATTTCGGCACGTAAAGTTATACGCTCCGAAACTGGGGGGCATGTGTTGACACCGTTTTTCGACACGTGTCAAATGAGTTGAAGCTTGACTGGTCAATGACCGTTCTCCATCGGCATCGGTAAAATGTGCCAATATTGTCGATGGGAGAATGCTGCAAAAAGCCAAGTGTGTTGCCGATGGAAGCTGGATGATCTTTGCTGACAAAGGTTAATTGGCGGTCTTGCCGATTGCCGATGAGCTGCTATTGCCGATTGCCGATGAAGGGGCCTTGCCAATTGCCGATAAAGGCTCGTTGCCGATTGCCGATGAAAGACGGTTGCCGATTACCGATAAGGCTCATTGCTGGTTGTCGACAGGGAGATGTTGCCGATTTCCGATCGGGAAAGTATTGCCGATGCCAATGGGCGTGATTTAGCATTTGGTGGCAGCAGAAGATTACAAGTGGCCAAAGAAGGAAGGTACGGATTAAAGGGATCTGCCGGTGGAAAATTTCCATCGAGAAGAAGTATAAGGAAACTGGTGTTCTGTGCCAGTATTATTATAGTAGTTTGAGTCCGACTCTTGCATGGGTCGCTTATTTTCCCTTAAAAATAGGTGTGTTTGTTTAGGAAATAAATATTGTTATCCGGCTCCTGCGCGAGTCAGTTTCCTTTAAGGTAGGAGTTTGTTTTAGGAAAGATATGTGTCGTGTCATTGTACAACTCTCCATGCGAGAGTATAAATATGTGCCCGAGGGTTATGGAATAAAACAATCAATCCAATCAAAAACAAACCAATTCTACTTTTTATCCTAATTTTACCGCAATTTATCCTTTTA
The DNA here is from genome assembly GCA_022036555.1 of Microstegium vimineum. Lineage (NCBI taxonomy): Eukaryota > Viridiplantae > Streptophyta > Magnoliopsida > Poales > Poaceae > Microstegium > Microstegium vimineum. Next base: position 20,817,602 of record CM039130.1, on the reverse strand, counting down.
TGCATTAGTTATAGTTATCAACGAGTTCTTCAAGCTTTCGACGGGCTGCATCACCCTGATCTCCGTCAAAATCCTTGCTAGTTCCGCGTGGGAGTACCTCTAGGCTTTGGCAATCCGGGCGCATCGCTGTTTGCCTCGTCTAGCTCTGCTCTAGTTATCCGTGATCAATCTAAGCCTTGACATCCAGGCGCATCGCTGTCGTCTCGTTCAGTTTGTCATAGTTATCATCCTTGTTGATTGATTGGTCAAATCGACTGGCACGCCCTCGACATCGAGCTTTGGGTAATAGCCCGAGGTGTTCACAGATCTGACGCTTTTTGTGTCAACAGAAGGTTCGCACCGGCGTAGGTTTTGGGCCATCCTCCAAGCGAGGGATATCCTCTACGACCTCCGACTCCTCCGCCACCGGCGTCACCGCCCTCCTCCTCTTCTTCGGTCGTGCTTCAAGGGACACCGCCACAGTCATCTCACACGGGTCAATGCGGACCGACCCGGCAGCGACGGCGTCCCCATCTCCGACCACCGGCGTTCCAACTAGCACCTCACCCACCGACCCGGCGGCGACGCCATCGAAGCACCCAACCGGCGGAGCTTTGGCTTCAACCGCCTCCACCACCGCCGCACCAGCACTTGTTGGGTCAGCCCTCAGACTTCTTCCAAGTTTGGGCTCCTCCGAACGCCCCACGTACCCTCCTGATGCCGGTACATCAGAGCCCGTAGGCTCAGGAGCATCCAACGCTCGATTGACACCTTCAGCTGCTACGCCCGGAGGTGTGGCAGGATCTTCAGCAGTCGCTGAGCTACAAGAACTTGTTGTAAGTCCAGGACCCATCAAACCTGGCAAGTAACGTATATGAAGAAAAGACGAAAAACTCACAACGCCGACAATCGCTGCGCCCTCGCAAAACGCTGCATTCGAGGCGCTCCTGCAGCACTAGTCGGGGCCACCAGCGGTGGACTCCCCGCTACACCAACGGCCTGTGGCTGGTCCGTAGGCCTGGTTGCGACCACCGGTCGCCAAGGCACGTTCACCAGTTGGCTAGGCAAAGGCACCTTAGCAGCCGAACTCGACGACCCCTGCCCAGCAGCTCCGATCGGTGGAGGGTCATCCTCACCATCCGACCCCTCGTTAGTCCACTCAAACAACATGGACGGTGGAGGGACGACGCCCTCGTTTATGATAAACTTGTCGCCGGTATCCACCGACGGCTTCGACCTCTTTAGGGATGCAGGGGCTGGACGCTTCCCCTTCGAGTCATCACGCGCTCGGCTCCTCCTGGAACGAGGCTCGGGGACTTGCCTCCCACGAGAAGACCCAAGGTCCTCGTTGCCATCCTCACTGCTATCCGCCATGGCCGCCCGTCTTGGCGCCTGATCAATGGCCACAGGCCACTCAGCAGAGGGGACCTAGGAAAAGAAGACGACACGATCTTGCCCACGAAACTACAAAAATCGATCACCACAGTAAACAACACTGAGGAACCAATAGGGAAAACATAGGACATCAAGTCTCACCTGCGACGGCGGTTCATCTGATCAGAAAGGACTCCTTGGATTCTGCATATACGGAACACTGAGATCAAAGAGCACTTGAAGACGATCTTTGTGCAAACTCGGGCTCCATCTACTCTGGTGTTTCCCACGTGGGGTCGAGACGACCCTTGTAGAGAAATGCAGGTTGGACCCTATCCTTACAAGGCTGGCAACGCCTCATAATGAAGTTCCAGCCAACCGCGACCCCATCTAAAGTGGCCCGGTCAACCAAGCCAAGGAGCTCCGTCACCTAGTCCATACCAGCAACCGATGGGCGCGCCGACCAGCTCGCTGCGACACGGGGATGGTCGTTAGATCGCAGCGCGCGTATGGCTCTTCCTGGGAAACATAGAACCAGTGGCTTTTGTACTCCGCCACCTAGGATTGCAGAGGCATACTGATGTACGTTTTCGCCATCCCCTCGCAAAGCTGAAGGTAGACTGAGCCGATGACCAGCGAGGCGCCATGACCATTGTACTTCAGGCGGAAAGAATACCGAAAAAGTTCGAAATGGGGATCGATCCCCAAATACACCTCACAGAAATGGATGAAAACCGCAATATGCAACACTGAGTTGGGATGCTGGTTTCATATTGTGATCTGATAGTACTCCAGAAGACGGCGGAGGAAGGGATGAACGGGAACACGAAAACCGCTCCAGAAGAAGGGCTCGAAGACAACGAGCTCACCAGTGTTGGGCGTGGGGAAATCCTCCCCGATCGCCGTCCCCCACTCGATAATCGCCTTGTCCTGGAGAACGCCGATGGAGACGAGGAGTTGAATTTCCTCGACTTTGAGGGTACACCAGGACCAGTTCTTGGTCCAATCGGGTCTCACGATCTCCGCCTTCTTCATTGCCTTCTCCGCCGCCTTCTTCGACGAAGCATGGGTAAGCTTCCTCTTCGGCGCCATCACTGCTGTTGGGTAAACGGACGGGATCTAGAATCCACAGCAGAAGGAAGGGCAAGAGGCGCGCAAGCAGAAAGCAATGGAAGAGACTGAGGAAGACGGAAGATTTTGCAGCAAGGGAAAGCGTGAAAAAACATCACTATCGCTAAGTCTGCCTTTTATACCTAGCGGCGCGGCGCTTCGTCTCCTAGGGTTTTTGGGAAACCACAACGGTACAATGCATTACCACCATGCAAGCCGTCGGTCGCAGCTCTGATGGTTCGCTTTCTCATGGGCCGATAACCACATGGTTAATACGGCCCACTTACCTATTTTGTTATGCCATTTAATCCTAATAACCTCCCTAATTTATGGTTAAGTATTTTTTAATCTGGCTAACTCCACAGTCCCGGGGACTGGACCTACACTTTTCCAAGCAATTTCTTCACAGCTACAGTAGCTTCGCTACAGTAACAGGTCATGAGACTCAAGCAAAGTATCTCCAGTGGTGACACTCGGGGACTGCGCTGACCACAGCTACGATTCCCAGCACCTGGTCGTTGTTGCCAACCAAGGCATGGGGACTTCACCGACCACAAGGCTCGAGCAGGACTCGAGGACTGCATGACCCGCAACCTCCGCGTCCACACTCCCGATACTCGTAGAAAAGCCTCCGTCGGCAAACAAGCTTGGGGACTGGGACTCGGGGACTGCGATCACTACAGAAAGTTGTGACCCTGATACAAGGATCATCGCACTCTTTACATCAGGCTCGGGGACTATGGGTATTCTCCATCATTTTCTACGAACCTTCTGTTTAAATATTCTAGCATTTTATATCTTTTATAGCTCGGCACCATGTGCATACTTCACATACTACCAAGCTCGGAGACTAAGTGGGTACACTTCACCTTGCGGTGAATGTGCCTATTTCTTTCTCGACAAACCCTGCTATTCCATGGTGTTTTTGTAGAATCTAAGTGTGTACACTTCACCTGGAAAGGACTTTCAAAATTTTCTTCTTCAGCACATCACATTCTTCCGACAAGCAGCTGCGGACTTATGACGAGGCGACCTGTTCGCTGATCAAGCTATGACGCTCTTGACCAGTCTGATCTGGTCGGGAGGCTTCTCCGGGCTTTGTCCCGACAAGGCAGCCTAGTCGGAACTCTATGATGACGCTGACGCATGAAGGCAACCAATCCACATCCCCTCAAAGAACGACAGGACAAGCTCACTAGAAGAATGCAACGTGCTTGGGGACTTGTTGGGGATAATACCTCTGTATACCCCTAGGGACCTAAATGGACCTCTTGATCAGAAGATGGCCTAGCTTGTGAGGCTCTACGGCATGCGACCAGGCCTGTCGTGCTCGCCAGGGACTCCAGAGAGCCTTGCTCACCAAGGAAGATCCTAGGAGATAGACTCGGATCCCTTGCCTTAAGGGACCGATTGTAATTTGTTAGGATATGGAAATTGTAAACCTGCTCCCCGACTATATAAGGCGAGTAGGGACCCCCCTCAAAAAGATCCATCTACACCTCGTGTAACCTAATTCTCAGATCAATCTAGCCACCAGAACACAAGACGTAGGTGTTGACACCAGAAGTGGAAAATGGGTAAAGACCGCAAGCGTACAGCTATCAAGTGTAGCTTTCACCGGGAGTATTCCAGGTATCGTATTTTCCACAGGGAACGACAAGTGGTTTAACTAGAGATCAAGGTTATGTCCTATGATGAGACAAGGGAGACTATGGTATTTGGGTTGAGAGGTTCACTATAGCAAAGATATCTAACTAGGAAAAGCTGGTTATACTAGCTTTATCAGCCCTTCTCTTGCAGGAGGCGATGGGATAGATCAGTAGGAGGACAAAACTCCTATCGGACCACGCCATCATGTTGTATTGAGGCCCTACATTTTAAGAACTTATGTTACACACGTGGTGGAATACAAAGACTAGACAGGGCTGTCACCACCTGCTAGCTACCACAAACAATCCATACCATAAGCGGTTTACAAAGGCAAGATCTAGTCTAGACAGCATATCTACACTATTCTTACTACTTTATCCCTACGTCAAGGCTAAAGCACTCTACTTAAAGTAAAGCAACGAACAAGTGTGAAAAGATTTATAATAGCTATGCCAGAATTAGAAGATCAAATACTATAAAGAACTCAGATGAAATAACTTACAAGTGTATAAATTACAAGAGAATCGCATCCGCTGAGGTACAGCTCGGAGAAGACGCCAGACAGGCCCGGCTATCCTCCCATCTCTCCTCACTCTCTTCCAACTAGCATAGCGCTACAGCAGAGCTTCGCTAAGCTACTAAGGAGTAGTTTTCCTCCAATGTGTCATGAATGAGAGTGAAGGCTTAGGGGGGTATTTATAGCCCAAGGTGGAGTAGGGGCTACTCTACTGCCACATCAGTAACCGACATGATGCTGCCTGGGAGCCCTTGGATCATAATCGCCATCCAATAGTCTCAGAATGGAGGGCTCTAATCTCCAACATGTGGGAAATGTGATGGGGAGTCACCAGGAGCTTCGGAGGGTACTTGGGGGTATCGATCGATACCCCTATGTCATGTGGGCCCTACCACTCCTTCTAGAAGGGGTCCCCACTAGTCAGGGACCAAGTTGGGGGGTCATAGCCCCCATATGGGTATCGACCAACCCCCCTATGAGGTATTGGGCCCACCTAGGCCTTCTAGAACAAGTCCCCACTAGGCAGGGACCTAGTGGGAGGTGGTGGCCCCTATAGGGTATTAGTTGACCCCCCCTAGGGGTCTCAGGCCCACCACCTCCTTCTAGAAGGTGGTCCCACTTGTCATGAAGCTTGGTTGATCCTCCTGAAGTGTTTGTCACGCTGGTTCTCTTGATGTGGGCCCATGGATCCTTGTGCACTTGATCTGGTGCGTTGAATGAAAGCACAGGTTGCATCCCAGGGTTGGAATGTATTTGACATGGATCATGTTGGCTTGGCTAGCCAGAAGGGTCCGAATGAGTATCGGTCGATCATGTTTTGACTCCTTTGGAGCCAGGATTTCTTGTGGGAGCTCCTGGACATGTCAGGAGTCTCATGGTATAAACATTCTAGAGTTTGGCTTGAATCACACATTGGGAGATGTGCAAATGGAGCTTCCATCATTGCTGATTGGCCTGAAATGTTATTCCCTGCAAGACAAAGCCTTCCAAGTATATGTGGAACTTATTAGTGGCAAACATGTCTATGTAGCATTATTCTACCTTTGAAACCGAGACTGTTGACGGTATTTTGAGTATGTAAAAGTATGTCATTCTTACCGTCAACAAGATCTCCCATACTTACATCTTTGCTCGTCCTCGAGTAAAGGATAAAAGTAAACATAACTATGCTATTATCAAAGTATAAAGCAAGCATAAAGATTTACTCAAGACACTTTGTTATACAAGTGGGATATGTGGTATTGTCTAACATATATCCTTGAGAGGTAGATAAATGGAATAGTTCTCAAAGCAAAGTCATCTTCCCAAATCGTATTTTAGTACTTGGAGTTTTTGATAAGTTTTTCAAAAGAAAACACATAAGTCAACTTACTCCTCTTATAGTAGTCTAGATCACTCATAATGTATATGATTCTAAAAGGATCAAGATGCCCAAGAGGGGGGGTGAATTGGGCTCTTTTTAATTTCTAAACAAGAATTAAACCTATAAAGAGCCAATTAACCCCCTAGTGCCTACCGCTTGTGTGTCCTAGCTAGAAAGCGGTAGCAAGTCAATAGAAAGCAAAAACTTCCTACACAATTCTAGTGTGAATTGAAAGACAATCCTCCGGCGATCACCTTCCTCCGAGCACCACCGGACCGTCTAGGTGATGTTGATCACCAAGAGTAACAAGCCTCGATCTTCGCTTGACTCACTCAAGATTCACAACTAGAGGATGCACACTTGAACTCTTGGATGAACTAGAGGAGAGTATGGATGGATTCGCGAATCACTCTCTCTCTCTCTAGGGCTCTTGCTCTCTTCCCAACCTTCTCAACAAACTCAGCAACTCAAATGAGCAACGGCCAGGTGGGAGAGAAGTGGGAGGGGCTATAAATAACCCCTCAAAAAACTGCCTCGGGCTGGCAACTTAAGTTGGCGACGGACGCTCCGTCGCATGCCCCAACGGCTAGTTTTGTTCATAGTTTGGGCGACGGACGCTCCGACGCCTAGGCGACGGACGCTCCGACGCCCTGCCCAACGGCTAGTTCTGACACACTGTTCCCAGCGACGGACGCTACGTCACTGGGGCGACGGATGCTCATCTAAGAGTCCGACGCAACACTCTGGCTCGGGCTGAAAAACACCCTCTCTGGAAGGTCGACGGACGCTCTTCCAAGCATCCGACGCCTGGCCGACGGACAGCGTCCGACGGACTCTGAAAAACTTAGCCAGAAAACATCTCCACTGGAAGGTCGACAGACGCTATGGACTCATCCACCCAGCGTCCGGCGCCTTTGTCCGATGCGACGGACAGCGTCCGACGCCTCCATCAGGAGCGTCCGACGCCAGAAAAACTGTTCTATCAACTTCGTTTTTCATCGCGATGAATATGGAAGTTGTTCTAGGCTATCTTACGGTCAACGTAGGCTTGCTTAGAGCTAAGGAAGTCAAGTGTGCACCACACCTAAGTCATGAAGCTTTCCTAAGTCAAGCTACTAGTCTCAACCCCTCTTAATAGTACAGTCAAAGATAAAAAGAGAAGCCCTATATATTTCTAAGTGCCCTTCATCACCTTATGGCACTTAGCCTATCATTCTAGGGTCTTCATCATGTCTCCTTGAAATCCAAAATGATATCCATCTTGGGGGCTAAGTGATGACCATTAATGCCCATTCTTGTTGATCACTATGGCTAAGCTACGCATAGCCTCTGCAAAACACACGTTAGCCATAATAATCTCTAATTGTCGTTAATCACCGAAACCAACTAGGGCAATGATTCTTCAGATTCCTTACCAAGGCATAGCATGAGATTGCCTTCTTTTGTATCTCCCTACTTCTAAATGGCTTATGTGGAGCTTAGGTAGGGATGAACAATGTAGCATACTTGCATTACTTATATTGTAAAGTCAAAACAAGGATCCAAGGAGAAAAATGTCATAATTCTAGATCAAGATGTGCATGTCTATGGAATATGGTAGTGGACTTTATTGTACTCTTTAACTATGTATGATCTCTCTAGCTTTATGTTTATTTGAGATATGGCTATATTTTTTTCTTTTTTTAGAGCTGCACTTGCTCATCATCATTTTTTTCATCATCTATGATAGCCATATATCTTTTGAAGAGTTTTGAGAGAGATCATAACATTTTTCTAGAGTATTTATTAGATGAACATGGAACATGTGAATGAAAGGCATGTTTTGCGTACTTCTAGTGTAGAAGCAGCGTATATATATGGTATGTGTGTGGTCTTGATCTTTGAACTATGACAAATTTCTCAACAAGGGCCAACATGGTTTGACCAAACTCAAAGCAAACACAATAAAGCTTATGAGGAAGGTTTTTGATCATGTATAAACATATATGGCCTTGGTAGGAAATTTCTCACTACAGAGGTGTAGTGACATTATGGTTTTATGGCATTTTCAAAAAGTAATCTCCAAGTACTTTAAATGGATAGGGTATGAATCATGAGCCGAGAACTTATATCTCATTGATCAACAACTTAGTCAATATGATTCCCTATCAAGATATTTCCCACTAGCATAAGCAAAAGCCTGAATTCATCATTATGACGCTTTTACCCTTCGAACGTCATAAATCATGTCACTTTTCAAATTTTAAGTTCAGATGTGACCTTCTTGTTTTTATTCAGTATTAAAAGGGAAATAAACTCAGTAATTAATTTCATGAAGAAGTAATATTTTTATTTTTATTTTTAGAAGGAAAATGAGTAAAGTAAATAAGAGCATAAAAGAAAAAGGGAAGGGACGTGGCAAACCAGATAGGAATGATGTTGAGGTTGAGTAGCTGATGGCTGGTGGACCCAAAGGTCCTTGGTGGTGTCGGACGACCCGCTTTGGAGGCTTTGGCCACGTCGGTTCCTGAAATGAGATGTCTTACCTCTAAATAGCTCTCTGCACTATCAGTTCTGTCTGGAAGCTCCTAATGAGTATCGGCCGATACTAAAAAGTGGTCGTTGGTACCCAAATTTTTCATGGAATGTGCCATGACCATGTACATCATGATGCAGTGGTCATTCTTGTCAAATGGCCTGTTGGGATGTCGACCGACATCCCCCATACTTGTTTCACTGCATAACAAAGCACATAATAGAAAGATCAAATGCAGGGGTTATGCTGGGGTAACATACCAGCAGAACTAAGAGTTTCATTTGTCATTGACAGCTTAGGCACATGTTCATTGATTCATGAGTGATAGACTAACAAGCCTAAGTGTCTTGTTGCTATGAAGGGCTAAGGTGTGTCAAGGGAGAAGATGGAGGGAGAAGGCTCTATTTTTGACATGGCCTTAGCATAAGGGATGACAAGCATTTGTCATGCTCTCTTCTATCAGAGCCATGATGTAGGTTGTGTTGATGGCTCTAGAGGATGACTAAGGAGAGCGAGAGGTGAAGAAGAGAGAGTCCAAGTCCTGCGCCTCTATTTTTGCTTGGATCATGCCAGAAATAAAAGAGGAATGTTAGTCCAATGTTCAGGAGCAATGGGCATGGCTGAAGGGCCAAAACCTCAGTCGACCGACACCCTTTTAGGAATTTTGGCCCGACCAAGCCAAGATTCAAGGTCCCACAGGTCAGGTTCTTCGGTCCACGAAGCATCGGGCCCTGAAGCTTCTTAAGGCGATCGGTCGATACCGTTTTGGGGCCAAACGGGCCCAAATTTTGCGTGGAGGAGCTAAGGCTAAGTCTAAGCTAACCCTAAGGTCAAACACGAAAAATGAACAGAAAATTTAAAACATGTAGATTTTAGTTCTAAGTTGGATTGAGGACAAAATCTATCATGTTAATTTCATGCTCAGGTGATTCATGTTCATCAAAAACTTTGACATTGACCATTTACCTTTAAAGGTGTTGCAGCCATAATCTTGAAGCGTGATGATTCCATGTGTCTGTTGACACCAAAGGTGGCAAACGGAAAAGAACCACAAGCGTACGGTTGTCAAGGTAGCTTTCACTAGGAGTATTCCAGGTATCGTATCCACAAGGAACGAGTAGTGATCTAACTAGGAATGCGGGTATGTCCTATGATGGATCAAGGGAGACTATGATAACTAGGTAGAGAGGTTCGATATAGAAAAGTAGACTAACAAGGTATAGTTGATTATACTGGCTTTATCAGCCCTTCTCTTGCAGGAGGCGACGGGATAGATCAAAAGGAGGACAAAACTCCTACCGGACCGCGTCGTCAAGTTGTATTGAAGCCCTACCTTTTAAGAACTTATCTGACACGCGTGGTGGAATACAAAGGCTAGATAGAGCTGTCACTTTCTACTAGCATCCATGAACAATCCACGCGATAAGAGGTTTACAAAGGTAAGATCTAGCCTAGACACCACGTCTACACTATTTCTTACTACTTTAACATTGGCCTAAGATTAAAGCACTTTACTCAGAGCAAAGCGATGAACAAGCAGGAAAAGGTGTATAACAGCTAACCCAGACTTAGAATACTGAATACTATAAAGAACTCAGAAGAAGTCACTTACAAGTGCTAAACTTACAAGAGACTTGCATCCGCTGAGGAAGAGCTCCGGAGAAGATTCCCGATAGGCTCGGGGCTTTCTCCAGAAGACTTCCTTCACTCTCCTCCAACCAGCATAGCACTACTACTAGAGAGCTCCGCTAAGAGACTAAGGAGTAGTGTTTCTCCAATGAGGCATGAAATGAATAGGGGCCTCTAGGGGTCTATTTATAGCTAGAGGTGGAGTAGGGCTACTCCGGTGCCACGGCAGCGATCCGCGTCACCTTCATCAAGCACCGTTGGATCCAACCGACTTTAGAACCGCCTAAGGATCAAGGGTGTTGATGTGGGGGAGTGGGTAAGTCGGTTGTGGAGGTGAAACCGCCCTATAGTGGTTCGGCCGAACCACATTGCTTCCATATGGGCCCTCTGCACCTTCTAGATGGTGGCCCACTGGTCAGGGACCAAGTGGTGGCCAGGTGGGGCCCATCTTGGGGTCAATCGAACCCCATGTGGGCCCTTTAGCCCACCTCTGCTCTCTGGGTACTGGTCCCACCTGTCATTTACCTTAGATGTTGATTCTGAGTTGAGTTGTCACGTTAAACTCCTTGATGTAGGCCCACGGATCCTTGTGATGTGAATCTGGACCATTGAGAAGAGATACAACTAGATCCAAGGGTTGAGAGTATTCCAAAAGGGTAGATCTTGGATCATGGGATCTTGGGATGCCAAGTGGCCCCACAAGGTGGTCGGCCGACCCCCTGTGTGGGCCCACTGGCTCCCAAATGTCCCCTTTTGTCATTCCTGCATGGATCTTGGGATGCCAAGTGGCCCCACAAGGTGGTCGGCCGACCCCCTGTGTGGGCCCACTGGCTCCCAAATGTCCCCTTTTGTCATTCCTGCATCAAATATTCATGGGCCATGTGGAACTAGCTATTTGGCACAAATATGATCAGGTTATGCTTGCTTTCCTTGGAGAATGAGGATGTTGACGGTATTTTGATGGTAACAAGATAGCTCTTAATTACCGTCAACAAGATCCCCCATACTTACCTCTTTGCTCGTCCTTGAGTAAAGGTTAAAAGGTAACAAGTCTATGCTATTCAATGTATAAAGCAAGCATAAAGATTCACTCAAGATATTTTGTCATACTAATGGGATATGTGGTACTGGCTAACATATATCCTTGAGGAGTTGAGAAATGGAACAGTTCTCAAGGCAAAGTCATCTTCCCATTTCACATCTTAGTACTTGGAGTTTTTGATAAATTTTTCAAAAGAAATCTCGTAAGTCATCTTACTCCTCATATAGTACTCTAAGTCACTCAAAGTGTATGTCTCCTTACCAAGGCATAAAGAGGTTGCCTTCTTTGTATCTCCCTATTTCTAAAAGGCTTATCTGGAGCTTAGGTAGGGATGAACAGTATAGCAAACTTGCATCACTTATATTGTAAAGTCAAAACAAGGATCCAAGGAGAAAAATGTCATAATCCTAGATCAAGATGTGCATGTGTGTGGAAGAATGGTATATGGCTAACATGTACTCCTTAACTATGTATATGATCTCTCTATCTTAAGATAACTTGAGATATGGCTATCATCATGATTTTTTTAGAACAAAGAGCTTTGCTCATCATTTTTCATGATAGCCACATCTCTTTTGAGGAATTTTGAGAGAGATCATAACATTTATTTCTATAGTATTTATTGGATGAACATGGATAATGAAAATAAAAGGCATATTTTTGTGTACTTCCAGTGTAGAAGCAGCGACAAGTATGTGGCGTGTGCGTGATCTTGATCTTTGAACTATGACATAATTCTCAACAAGGGTCACATGGTTTGACCAAACTCAAAGTAAAAACAAGAAGCATATGAGGAAGGTTTTGAACTTGTATAAATGTTTATGGCTTTGGTAGGATTTTTCTTACTATAGAGGAGTAGTGACATTATGGTTTTATGAGATTTTCAAAAAATTAATCTTCAAGAACTTTAAATAGAAAGGGTATGAATCATGATCCGAGACTATATCACATTGAACAACAACTTAGTCCATATGATCTTCCTATCAAAGTATTTTCCCACTAGCGTAGCAAAAAGCAAGAATTTATCTTTATGACGCTTTTGCCCTTTAAACATCATAGATCATGTCACTTTTCAAAAATTTTAATTTCGGAAGCGATCTCTTGTTTTATTCAATATAAAAAGGAAATTAAACTAAGTGATAAATTTCATAAAGGAATTATTTTTAATTTTATCTTTATTATTGAAGGAGAAAATGAGTAAATAAATATAAAAACATAGAGGAAATAGGGAGAGACGTTGCAAACCAGTCAGGATAGGTGTTTGACGTCAAGGGGACTCTGGCTGGTGGGTCCAAGCCCTAGAAGTACGGTCGGCCGAACGCTCCTTGGAACCGTTTGGTCACTTCAAATTCTAAATTTGGATCCCTTACCTCCGAATGTTGATGTTCTCTGAATTTTCTGAATTTTGGCCTTTAACGTGGTTCGGCCGATCTAAGAAAGTGGTTGTTTCTGTCCAAATTTTTTCTGGTACGTGCTATGGATGTGTTCAGCATGATTCAGTGATCATTTTGGTGTTTTGACAAGTTGGAGTCTCGACCAAGCTCCCCAATACTTATTTCGGAGCATGCTGAATTCAATGACAGAGAAACGTCAAATGCAGGGCTTCTGCTGGGCAAAATACCAGCAGAACCGAACATTTTATTCAATTCAAACTTGTTTATAGGCACACATTACATTGTTGAAAAGGGAAATGCATGAAACAAACTAGAAATTAAACCTAAGTGCCTATCTTATTGTGGAATTAGTGATCTATGGAGAGGGAGGGGCAAAGAGATCCTCTCTCTCGATGGCTTGGGCAAGACGCTTGATCTTCGCATTGGTGCTAATGCGAAGGGCCTTAAAATTATCCTCAAGATCAAGGCGTGTCATCCTCTCCTCTGATGCACGCTCTGCTAACTTGGTGTTATTTTCTCTAAGCCTAGCGACTACGCGCAACAGTTTCTCTATGTCACTCTCTTCCTCTTCATCTTCGAATTGGCCAGGAGGGCCAGAGATTGATGGCGGATTGCTAGTCCGCCGAACGGACTTGCGAGACTCCTCCATCTCCAGTGATCTGCGCACCCCCTCCCTCCGCTCCTCGGAGGTGAGAGGGGGAACGAGCACCTTGCCTCTTCCCGGTCCACTATTGGCCCTCTGGAGGCGCATCCATGGCGGTGTTGACGGCGAGTAGGAGTGAGTGTAGCCGGTGCTTGTGTCGCCGTCGGTGGAGGAGGAGACGGGGGTCTTCTTCACCCCTATCTGGCCGATGGTCGGCCTTTTGGGCGTCACAGGCCGCGCAGTGGGCTTGTTGAGGTTGCGACGCAGAGACATAGATCGAGCGATGGTCCGCATCCGCTCTGAGCTCCACTGCCTGGTCGGTCGACCCCCCCCCTAGGGGAGTTTAGCTGCACCGGCGGTGGTGCCATGGCCAGGGGAGTGACTTCGAGCACCTCGACGGCCATGGCATCGACATTGATGTCTTCTTGAGCCTTGGATGGGCTTCCGTCGAAAGGAACGAGCGGAGCCTTGCCATTGTTGCGTGGTGGAGCCATTGGTGGTGATCAAGGAGCTGCAAAAGGGGATGGTAGTGCTGCTGGTTGTGAAAGAGAGCAAGGTGGAAGGAGGAAGGAGAAGGAGAGGGGGTTAAGAAGAAGAGAAACAACGTTCAGGGCCTTCGTTTTCGCTCGGACCGCGATGGAAACCGAGGGAGAACATTGGCCCGACGCTCCTGTGCAGCGAGAAGTTCGAACTAGTTCAAAACACATTTGGCCGAACGCTTTTTGAAAGTTTTTGAACGACCGAGCCAGGTTTCGAACTTGTTCGGTCAAGTGAGTCAGCTCGTGAAGTTTTGGGCCGTTTGGCCCAAATGCTGGTTCGGCCGAACCACAATAGTGGCAAAAAGGGCCGAGCTTTCATGAGGGGGAGTTAAGGCTAAGTCTAGGCTAATTCTAGGTTATTCTTGGAATTTGAACAAAAAAGTTAAAACATGTATATTTTAATTCTAAATTGGATTAAGAACAAAATCTAGCATATCAATTTCATGTTCAGAAATTTGATGCTCATAGAAAATTTGAGACGTTGGCCATTTACCTTAAAGATGTTGCCGTCGTTGTCCTGGAGTGTGATTGCTCCATGAGTCGCGGTGTTGACGACGAGGTACGGCCCTTCCCATTTGCTTCTAAGATTTCCATGACCCGAAGAGCTTGACTCTTGAATTGAATAATAAAACCTTGTCCCTTGGCTTAAATTCCTTGACCTTGATTCTCCTATCATGCCATTTCTTGGTTCTCTCCTTGTATATCCTGGCATTGTGATATGCTTTTTCTCTCCATTCTTCTAGTTCGGAGATTTGCATCTTCCTGAACTTTCAAGCAGTTGGCAAATCCATGTTCCATTTCTTGATTTCCTAATGTGCTTTGAACTCCAGTTCCAAGGCAAATGGCATGTCTTCCCATATACAAGTTGGTACGGTGTCATACCAATTGGAGTCTTGTATGCGGTCCTATATGCCCACAATGCCTCTGGCAGCTTGTGGTACCAAGCTGTACCCATCTCATCTACAGTCTTTTGCAGAATGTTCTTGATCTGTTTGTTGGATGTTTCTGCTTGACCACTTGTTTGAGGATGATATGCAGTTGCAACATTGTGCTGGATTCCTTGTTTAGTGAGGAACTGGCGAAAGCCTTTGTCAATGAAGTGAGATCCCCCGTCACTTATGACTAACTTTGGGGTTCCAAATCTGGGAATATCACTTTATGGAACATTCTCTTTGAATTGGCTGCATCGGCTTTGCGGCAGGGTAATGCTTCTACCCATTTGGACACATAGTCCACCGCCACTAAGATATACTCATACCCTTTTGATGAAGGAAAGGGCCCCATGTAGTCGATGCCCCATACATCAAAGAGCTCGACTTGTAGGTTGTTGGTGAGTGGCATAGCATCTCGGGCATTGATGTTCCCATGCTTCTGACACCTTGCACACCTTTTGACATAGTCATGGGTGTCTTTGTACATGGTTGGCCAGAAAAACCCACTCTGCCAAATCTTAGCATGAGTTCTGAATGCTCCGTAGTGACCTCCATACTCTGCCCCATGGCATCTTTCCATGATCTTGATTGCCTCCTCCATAGGTACGCATCTTCTCAATAATCCATCATTGCATACTCTATAGAGGTATGGTTCATCCCACAGATGCACTCGACTCTCCTGCACTAGTTTCTTCACATCTGCCCTAGCGGGACATGGCCTGTGACCATAAAGTTGACGATATTTGCATACCAGGGATTGGTGTCCATCACCTTGAGGAGTGTGTCATCTCTGAGGAAGTCGTCGATGGGCAAATCATGTGCTTCTTTGAATTGCATTCTAGACAAATGATCGGCAACAGAATTTTCTACACCATTTTTATCTTTGATTTCAATATCAAATTCTTGGAGTAGTAAGATCCATCATATTAAATGTGGTTTAGCATCTTTCTTAGTGAGCAAGTATTTAAGAGCAGCATGATCTGTGTAAACAATTACTTTTGCTCCAACTAAGTAAGATCTAAATTTGTCTATAGCAAATACCACAGCCAATAGCTCTTTTTCAGTTGTTGCATAGTTTAGTTGTGGCCCTGTTAAGGTTTTGCTAGCATATGAAATAGCGTGATGCTTCTTATCTTTGGTTTGGCCTAATACCGCACCGACACAGCATAATCGCTAGTATCACACATTATTTCAAAGGGAAGCGTCCAATCAGGGGGTTGAATGATTGGAGCTGAGACGAGTGCCTTCTTGAGAATGTAGAAAGCATCTAGGCACTCATCAGTGAAGTCAAAGGGTGCATCCTTAGCTAGCAGATTTGTTAAAGGACGGGCGATTTGAGAGAAGTCTTTGATAAACCGCCTATAAAAGCCTGCGTGGGCAAGGAAGCTACGGATTCCCTTGATATTCGTGGGAGGTGGAAGCTGTTCTATGACTTCTATTTTAGCTCTATCCACTTCTATCCCACGTTCAAACACTCTATGTCCTAACACTATGCCTTCGCGAACCATGAAGTGACATTTCTCCCAGTTCAGGACTAAGTGCTTTTCTTCGCATCTTTGTAAGACTCTATCCAGATTCTCAAGACAATCATCGAAAGTCTTTCCATAGACAGAGAAGTCGTCCATGAAAACTTCCATGATTTCTTCGATTATATCGGAGAAAATGGACATCATGCACCTCTGAAAAGAGGCAGGAGCATTGCATAGGCCGAATGACATTCGCCTGGATGCATATGTTCCATAGGGGCATGTGAACGTAGTCTTACTTTGATCATCGGGGTGGATTGGTATTTGATGATATCCCGAATAACCATCAAGGAAACAAAAGAAAGAATGCTTTGCAAGCCGCTCCAACATCTCATCAATGAAGGGTAGCAGGAAGTGATCTTTCTTTGTAGCCTTATTAAGTTTTCGGTAATCTATACACATTCTCCAACCCGTGACGGTTCGTTGAGGAATCAACTCGTTCTTGTCATTTCGAACGACTATCATACCTCCCTTCTTAGGCACAACTTGC
Organism: Microstegium vimineum; assembly: GCA_022036555.1. Lineage (NCBI taxonomy): Eukaryota > Viridiplantae > Streptophyta > Magnoliopsida > Poales > Poaceae > Microstegium > Microstegium vimineum. Next base: position 20,800,899 of record CM039130.1, on the reverse strand, counting down.
ATGGGGCTGACCCATTCGCTATGAGGAACGGGGTAGATGATCCCCGCGTGCAAGAGTTTCAAGACCTCCTTCTTTACTACTTCCCTCATCGCATTGTTCAATCTACGCTGAGGCTCCCTAGAAGGAAGAGCCTCGGGTTCTATGGGGATGCGATGTGTGCAAAGAGCGGGACTAATGCCCTTGAGATTGTGAAGAGAATAGCCTAAGGTTGACTGATGCTTTTCTAAGACGGTGAGGAGCTTAAAAGACTCTTCAGGAGAGAGTTTTTCACTGATGATCACAAGGGCCTCACGATCGTTATTTAGAAAGGCATACTTTAAGCCAGCTGGAAGGGTTTTAAGCTCTATAGAGGGCTTAGATGGGGGTTCGGATTTCTCTAGATCTATGGGTTCGTCTAGATCGTCTTCTTCCTGGATGAAATCTTCAGCTTCTTCTAGATCAGGATGAGATGATTCTAAAAGAGATGCAACCATCACTTCCTCTATGGGGTCGGATTCTAGGATCGATTCTATCATGGTGTTTGTGGAGTTGGTTAGCGGAATCGAGAGCTTGATGCTACTCCCAAGATGACCCTTAAGACTCCCATCAAGAGATCCATCAAGAAATCTCATGAGTGGGTGTCCAATTAACAAGTCAAATTCCTCTATATCAAATATGAAGAAATTCAAGAGGATATTGACTTTGTTAATTTGCATAGGTATGGTCTATGCAATACCACAACTCTCAATCAATTGTCCTGAAGAAAGCTTCAAGAACTTATTGGTTGGAGTTAGATTTACTCTGCCTAGGAGAGCATTAGCTAAGGACTTAGACATAATGTTGACTCCTACGGCAGGATCGTAGAGAGAGTCTAACCGTGCTCTATTGATTTGACAAGGAATGGTTGTAGAGGAAGAAAGAATTCAAATTGGCTCGAATGAAGATTCGGCCTCTTCTAACCACTCATTGCACATGATCGAAGCTAGCTCTTGAACCGTTTCTTGATGATAGGCTTCCTCTATGAGATTAGAGAAGTGGAGGTTTGGAGCTTTTCGAGCAGATGACTTCTTTTGCATAGATTGACTCAAGGCATTTCCAAAATCGGAAAACAAATCGGCCTCGATATCAAGGGGAATTCCAAGGGATGAATTTCTTCTTCCCTTGGTGGTTCAGGGTCGATAGCAGGATCTTGAGGTGTAGAAGGAAAGTTTCGGCTATCGATGATGTTTCTATTTTGGGGGGTGGTTTTAGTTCTTCCGAAGGTCCTTCATAATATACATTAGTATAGGGGGTGTTATCAAGAATCTTCGTAAGAAGACTCTTCCCTGCACTAACGGGTAAACACAGGAAGGCTCCACCGGAAGATATATCAAGGAGTTGTGCAGATTCTCTGCTAAGACCACCATAAAAATGTTGTAACATTGTCGGCTCAGTTATAGCAAGATCAGGGCCTGAAGATACTAGATCTAACAGACGGGCCCATGCATCACCTAGAGATTCCTTCTCTTTTTGTGAGAAGTTGATGATCTCTTTTCGAAGACGAATGACATAGGGGATAGGGAAGAAGGCTAAACAGAATTTAGGCATCAATCTTTCCCAATCTCCTTTTGCATCATCTACATGGCGAGTGTACCATCATTTGGCTATTCTCATTAAAGAGAACGGAAATAGCTTCCACCTAAGGGTACCTGGCCTCATCCCTTGTATGTGGACACATGAATAGAGTTGTTCAAAGTCACGTATATGAGTATAGGGATTTTCGTCTTCATCCCCAGAAAACGGTTTTTCCTGAACCATCGCTATGAGGCTCGGGCGAAGCTCATAACGAACGGCCAGAACGGCCTGAGATGATTTAGGTGGCTCCAAGCTAGCGCCCTTTGGAGCACCGTATTCGATAAGGGGTGTTTGATCCATATGTGTATGTAGTATGAAAGGTAAAATCAAACAAAGGTAAAAATAGGACCAAAAGATACTAGTTAAAACAACTACCGTTCTCCGGCAATGGCGCCAAAAAGCTTGTTGACACCAAAGGTGGCATACGGAAAAGAACCGCAAGCGTACGGTTGCCAAGGTAGCTTTCACCAGGAGTATTCTAGGTATCGTATCCACAGGGAATGAGTAGTGATCTAACTAGGAATGCGGGTATGTCCTATGATGGATCAAGGGAGACTATGATAACTAGGTAGAGAGGTTTGATATAGAAAAGTAGACTAACAAGGTATAGCTGGTTATACTGGCTTTATCAGCCCTTCTCTTGCAGGAGGCGACGGGATAGATCAGTAGGAGGACAAAACTCCTACTGGACCGCGTCGTCAAGTTGTATTGAAGCCCTACCTTTTAAGAACTTATCTGACACGCGTGGTGGAATACAAAGGCTAGATAGAGCTGTCACTTTCTACTAGCATCCACGAACAATCCACGCGATAAGCGGTTTACAAAGGTAAGATCTAGCCTAGGCACCACGTCTACACTATTTCTTACTACTTTAACATTGGCCTAAGATTAAATCACTTTACTCATAGCAAAGCGATGAACAAGCAGGAAAAGGTGTATAACAGCTAACCCAGACTTAGAATACTGAATACTATAAAGAACTCAGAAGAAGTCACTTACAAGTGCTAAACTTACAAGAGACTTGCATCCGCTGAGGAAGAGCTCCGGAGAAGATTCCCGACAGGCTCGGGGCTTTCTCCAGAACACTTCCTTCACTCTCCTCCAACCAGCATAGCACTACTACTAGAGAGCTCCGCTAAGAGACTAAGGAGTAGTGTTTCTCCAATGAGGCATGAAATGGATAGGAACCTCTAGGGGTCTATTTATAGCTAGAGGTGGAGTAGGGGCTACTTCGGTGCCACGTCAGCGATCCGCGTCACCTTCATCAAGCACTGTTGGATCCAACCGACTTCAGAACCGCCTAAGGATCAAGGGTATTGATGTGGGGAGTGGGTAAGTCGGTTGTGGAGGTGAAACCGCCCTATAGTGGTTCGGCCGAACCACATTGCTTCCATATGGGCCCTCTGCACCTTCTAGATGGTGGCCCACTGGTCAGGGACCAAGTGGTGGCCAGGTGGGGCCCATCTTGGGGTCGGCCGAACCCCATGTGGGGCCTTTGGCCCACCTCTGCTCTTTGGGTACTGGTCCCACCTGTCATTTACCTTAGATATTGATTCTGAGTTGAGTTGTCACGTTAAACTCCTTGATATGGGCCCACGGATCCTTGTGATGTGAATCTGGACCATTGAGAAGAGATACAACTAGATCCCAAGGTTGAGAGTATTCCAAAAGGGTGGATCTTGGATCATGGGAGCTTGGGATGCCAAGTGGCCCCACAAGGTGGTCGGCCGACCCCCTGTGTGGGCCCACTGGCTCCCAAATGTCCCCTTTTGTCATTCCTGCGTCAAATATTCATGGGACATGTGGAACTAGTTATTTGGCACAAATATGATCAGGTTATGCTTGCTTTCCTTAGAGAATGAGGATGTTGATGGTATTTTGATGGTAACAAGATAGCTCTTAATTACCGTCAACAGTGTCACAACATTGATGATGAAGAATGGTCTTTCTCCTGTGAATCATCGCATTGTACTCAGACCCTTTCCTCCATTCATTGCTTCTCTCCTGTGAAGGATTAGTGGACAACACATACCCGAAGGAATTCACAAATAATTTGAAGCAAGGGCATTATTGTCATAGAAATAGAGGACATTTTATGCTATAGAAAAGTTGGTTTTAGCATTTTAGCACAGAAAGGGATGTTCCCTCATTGTTCACCGATTATAAATTAGGCAAGGTTAAGGCAAAGATGTGTAATATTATCTCAATACTATCTCAAACCTTGATTCATCTCTTATGAATGATCTCAAGACTTACCCACCAAAATTTGGAAGTCATCCTGCGTGGGTTAGTCCAAAAGTACAACAAAATTCCATACAAGTAATATACTTTTGGTTCATTAATCAAACTTGACACCATATCTAACTTGATTAAGGAAGGCTATTTAACCTAAGCACCATGCTTAATTTAAAGAGCTTATGTGAGTATGTACACTACTCCCAAACCAAAGCATACTCATAACAGAACTAGGAAGCATGAAGGCATAAAGAGATTCATTTAAGAAGAGACAAGAGCATGGATAGTAAACCAGATGAACATTTATTATTATTATTATTATTATTATTATTGTGACTTAGCAAGATGAGCAAGGCATAAGGAGAAAGAAAGGTAGAGACAACCGAACAAAATTAAACAATGAAGCATGACATGAGGCTCTTTAGAGAAATCCACTCCCTCCATACTTGGATTTTGCAACATTTGATAATGAGCAAATCCAAGTCTAGGATGTGAAATTTCCTTTTGAATGTGCTTCATTATTAAAGGATGTTTGGTTGGACATACCTTGTGTTTTGCTCCATCATTTTTTGTGTTCAAACCTAAAATGGTTAGTGACAAAAATACCAGAAGGAACACTTTCACAAATATTCCCTTAATCTCATTTTACAAAGTCATTTTATTTTAAAATTTTAGGGAAATAAAAAATGTTTTTATTTTGTTTTGTAATTTTTTTAACAAGCAAACTTTAATAGAAAAGAAGAAGGCTCGGGTTATATCCCGAAAGTGCTTATTTTTAAGACACAAGTTTGTCTTTGGGAAACCTTCAAGTTGCATCTCATTTTGGTGAAGCGGTTTCCCCTTCAACTCCAACATTTGCGGTCATATCCTCAAGACCAAAACCCCTACGAGATTTGCAAAATTTATGGTAGACAAACACATCTACAACCAACCTTGCAAAGATCTTAGCGACAAGAAGCATGAAGGGGTTGTAGATCATGTGTTTAGTGATGGTAGAGGGAAGAATTGATTTGGGAGATTTCTCATGTGAGCATGGGATTGAGGAGAAGATCAAGGAATAACTTTCATGCTCATTGATATCATTCTCCCTTTCAAGGAGTGGGTGAGCACTTTCTTTCTCATGACATTTCAAGTCATCCTCAAGGCTTGAATGGGTCATGGTTGTTAGCAAGATTGACATAAGCTCACCCCTTGGATCAAGAACAGACTTGGATTCTATTCCTTTGATGAGAGGTTGGGAAGACCAAACCGGTAGATAATCTTCACCTATTCTATGACCAAGCTTCAAATTTCCTAAAGTGTTCTCCAAGATTATTCTCATGATCGGCCTTCCGATAAAGGTGAGATGAAAGGAAAGTCCAGGAAGGTCAAAGATATGGAAATCTAGGAAGATCTTGAAATCATCAATGACCACAAGAACATCATGGAGGACTCCTAAACAATCAAGGATTTGACCATTGGGGAGTCTAAGGTGCTTTTGTGATTGGGATAGATGATCCTTTGATGATGTTGGAATATGGAATTGAGGAATGATATTTATCCCGAGGCTAGGATCGTAGAAGATTTCGCCATCAATGCCCAACACTTGACAAGATATTCTCCTTACATGTGTCGGCATTTTAGCAACTTCTTTTGAAGATTCGGCCTCATCCAACCATTCTTGGCTTACAACGGTAGATAGAGGCTCTAACCGTTGACTTTGCTCCTCTTGGACAGATTTATGGCCCTCATGGCTTCCATGCCTCGAGTGTCTTAATGAATTCCCAGAGTCATTAAGTGGGTCATCATAAGACTTGAATGAAGGAACACATGGGGGGTCATCAGGATCAAGGATGGGTTTAGAAATGGGTTCGTAGGATAAGTCAGATGTGGGCATAGAGAAGGAGAGGATAGATTTAGCTTCTAAACACTTTAGTTCTTGTTCTATAAGCTCACTCGACATTTCTTTATTAGGTATCCCAGACTTTTCCTGATGTGCCATGTGGGAAGTGGAGGCACAAGATGATGTTGCTTTGGGAGGCTTTTGAAAAGATCCCTTCATGGGAGGTTTAGAAAGGTAAGGTCTCTTTTGGAAAGGATAATTTTAAGCATTCCCAAAACTAGCAGGATCAGATAGGAGGTTGGCCTCGAACTCGAAGGAATGGTTTAGGTGTTGGATTTCTTCTTCCTTCGAGATTTGTGGTATTTGTGGTCCAGGATCGATGGCAGAATCTTTGGATTGGAGTGGTGGTGATTCGGCTATCGAGGTTTCTTTTCTTGGGGCTGGTTTTTCTCCTTCTATGGGTCCTTCATCATAAACGTTAGTGTAGGGGGTGCTTTCAAGAATCTTCATGAGAAGACTCTTCCCTTCACTAATGGGTAAACACAGGAAGGCTCCGTTAGAAGCTATATCAAGAAGTTGTGCGGAATATTTGCTAAAACCGACATAAAAGTGTTGTAACAGTGTTGACTCGGTTATAGCAAGATCAGGGCCAGATGATGCTAGATCTAAAAGACAAGCCCATACCGCACCTAGAGGTTCTTTCTCCTTTTGTGAGAAGTTGATTAACTCTTTTCAAAGACGAACAACGCGAGAAATTGGGAAGAAAGATAGACAGAATTTGGATTGTAACTTTTCCCATTCTCCGTTTGCACTATCTACGTGGCGAAAGTACCATCATTCGGCTATTCCCGTCAAAGAAAACGGAAATAGCTTCCACTTAAGGGTACTTCGCCTCATCCCTTGGATGTGGACACAAGAACATAATTGTTCAAAGTCACGTAGGTGAGTGTAAGGATTTTCGTCTTTGTCCCCAGAAAAATATTGTTCCCAAACTTTGGCTATGAAGCTAGGGCGAAGCTCATAGCTAGGTAAAAGGATGGTTTGTGATGATGGTGGTGGCTCCAAACTATGGCCCTTTGGAGACGCAAGATGAAAGATGGATGATTGGTTCATGGTGTGAAAAGCATAAAATGAAAAGAAAGATAAAACAAGGATAAATAGGACCACTAGGTTCTAGTTAAAACAGCTACGGTTCCCCGGCAACAGCGCCAAAAAGCTTGTTGACACCAGAAGTGACAAATGGATAAAGACCGTAAGCGTACGACTGTCAAGTGTAGCTTTCACCTGGTTTATTCCAGGTATCGTATTTTCCACAGGGAACGAGAAATGGTTTAACTAGAGATCAACGTTATGTCCTATGATGAGACAAGGGAGACTATGGTATTTGGGTTGAGAGGTTCATTATAGCAAAGATATCTAACTAGGCAAAGCTGGTTGTACTAGCTTTATCAGCCCTTCTCTTGCAGGAGGCGATGAGATAGACCAGTAGGAGGATAAAACTCCTACCGGATCGTGCCATCATGTTGTATTGAGGCCTTACCTTTTAAGAACTTATGTTACACATGCGGTGGAATACAAAGACCAGACACGGCTGTCACCATCTGCTAGCTACCACAAACAATCCGTGTCATAAGCGGTTTACAAAGGCAAGATCTAGTCTAGACACCACGTCTACACAATTCTTACTACTTTAACTCTACGTCAAGGCTAAAGCACTCTATTTAAATTGTATAACTTACAAGAGGATCGCATCCGCTGAGGTACAGCTCGATGAAGATGCCAGATAGGCCCGACTCTCCTCCCAGCTCTCCTCACTCTCTTCCAACTAGCATAGCACTACAGCAGAGCTTCGCTAAGCTACTAAGGAGTAGTTTTCCTCCAATGTGTCATGAATGAGAGTGAAGGCCTAGGGGGTATTTATAGCCCAAGGTGGAGTAGGGCTACTCTACTGCCACGTCAGCAATCCATGTGATGTTGCCTGGGAGCCCTTGGATCATAACCGCCATCCAACTGCCTTAGAATGAAGGGCTCTGATCTCCAACATATGAGAAATGTGATGGCGAGTCACCAGGAGCTTCGGAGGGTACTTGGGGGTATCAGCCGATACCCCTATGTCACGTGGGCCCTGACACTCCTTCTAGAAGGGGTCCCCACTGGTCAGGGACCAAGTTGGGGGGTCATAGCCCCCATATAGGCATTGACCGACCCCCCTATGAGGTCTTGGGCCCACCTAGGCCTTCTAAAAGGAGTCCCCACTAGGCAGGGACCTAGTGGGAGGTGGTGGCCCCTATAGTGTATCGATTGACCCTCCTAGGGGTCTCAGGCCCACCACCTCCTTCTAGAAGGTGGTCCCACTTGTCATGGAGCTTGGTTGATCCTCCTGAAGTGTTTGTCACGCTGGTTCTATTGATGCGGGCCCATGGATCCTTATGCACTTGATCTGGTGCGTTGAATGAAAGCACAGGTTGGAATGTCTTTGACATGGATCATGCTGGCTTGGCTAGCCAGAAGGGTCCGGATGAGTATCGGTCGATCATGTTTTGACTTCTTTGGAGCCAGGATTTCTTGTAGGAGCTCCTGGACATGTCAGGAGCTCATGGTATAAACATTCTAGAGTTTGGCTCGAATCACACATTGGGAGATGTGCAAATGGAGCTTCCAGTATTGCTGATTGGCCTAGAATGTTATTCCCTGCAAGACAAAGCCTTCCCAGTACATGTGGAACTTATTAGTGACAAACATGTCTATGTAGCGTTATTCTACCTTTGAAACCGAGAGTGTTGACGGTATTTTGAGCATGTAAAAGTATGCCATTCTTACCGTCAACAGTAGGGTGTTACGGCGATTTGTCGGCCTGAGTCTATCTAAATCGTCGTGTCTACGCTCTTTATGTTACGCTTGAGCGTCGTCGCCACACCTCTGCCTACAATCTACTATTGTAGGGTACCCCTAAGTAGACTGCGACGCATATTTAGTCGACACAAATCTTTATAATTTTCTCTACAATTATTGGTCAAAGTTAAAATGTTTTGACTTTTAATAATTGTTAGAATGTTTTATAATTGAGGATGGAGTGAGTATATTTTAGGGCTATTTTTCAGAGCCCTAGCTCTAGTTTCTTTGAAGAGAATCACTTTTTCTCACTCGTCAAACACCTAAAATATCGACTGATGAGAATCGCTAGCACAGGGGGCGCTCCGCTGCGCCGGTTTTTGTTAAGCATTTGTTGCAAGCGGTAAAAAGAGTTAGTTTTTTTATATATTCTGAAACAATATATGTACAATAGCATGAATAAGTACTTAAAATTATTGTTATGGTCTAATAACAGCGCAATATAAAGATGTGCCTGATAGAAATATTACAAACTCTTTATTGTCATGATTGATATGAATCACCATACTGCACACATTTTATAGTGTGTGATCGCTGCTTGTATAAAACAAAATATAAGAAAATAAATGAGAAAAAAGAATAAAAAATCTTAAATAAATTTAAAACTAAAAGATAATAAAAGATTTTGGGAAGTAAAAACTAAAAAAGATTAACCGTTAAATATAAAGCTATAATGGCCTGATAAAAAGACTACATGCTCTTTATTGATATAATTGATATAGACTATCACACTGCATGTATTCCGATGTGTAGAATCGTGCATATATATAACAAAAGATTAAAAATAAAAATACTACAATCTCTTTATCATTTGTTTCGATTGATGTAGATCACACTATATGCACTCCGCTAAATAGAATCGTGTATAAAACAAAAGATAAAACATAATTAAGATAAAGTAAAGTAAAAATAAATAAAATTAAAACTAAAAATAAAAGAAAATAAAAAAAATTAAATATGAAATTTAAAAATTATAATAACAAACTAAAAATAAATAAAATAAATAAATAAAAAAATATCAAGTCGATGAACAGTGCCAGATGTCTGTCCGGTCTCCAATTTATACTCGCATGAAAGATATCGTATTTCATTGGGAATGAGCTAAAAAAAGAGAGAACTCGAGAATCAAGATTTGGCACACCGCGCAGCCGGCGCTTTTTGCCGTCCCAACCCCACGTGTGGGTATAATTTTCATAAAAATCAGTTTCCATATATATCTAATATAGTAACATATTAATTACTTAAATATTATATAATATAATTCTTCCTTTTTTTAAAAAAGACACACAATGGGACCATCCCACTCAAGTAGAGGAAAAAACAAGAAGCTTTCGCAAGATGGCCAGCGGCTTTCGCAAGATGGCCACCTAGCTCCCTCATCGATTATCAAGGTAGAAGAGATCAAAAAAAGATTATCAAGGTAGAAAGTCACCCACGCTCGGTGAGCGAATAAGCGAAGCGAGGGAGTACCGAGGAGGGCCGGATCGGGATGGGAGGGGTGACCTCGAGTGTGGCGGCGAAGATGGCCTTCTTCCCGCCGACGCCGCCGTCGTACGCGCTGGTGGAGGATGCCAGTGCGGGGGTCATCACGCTCAGCGGCCAGCCGCACCGGGAGAACGTCGAGTTGCTGCGCCTCCGCACCCGCAAGGGGAACACGCTGGCGGCGATGTACGTGCGCCACCCGGACGCCGCGTCCACGGTGCTCTATTCCCACGGCAACGCCGCTGACCTGGGCCACCTCTACCAGCTCTTCCTGCACCTGTCCTTCAACCTCCGCGTCAACATCCTCGGGTGAGGATTGGCCCGCCTATCACCTTAATTGCTTTCCCTCTTAAGTGTAATTAGGTTCACGTAGCTTGCTTCTCCTTTTCTGTTTCGCGTGATCCGTGGTCCGTGGATGCTCTTGGGCATGCGTGTCTGGGCGGCTTAGCCCTGGGCTCAGGCTTTCCTCGATTTGTCACCGTCGATGTGTGAAATCTTGTGTTCTGACGCCAAATTCTTTTCTCTTTCTCCCTAGTGTGTTCAGATTTTACTAAGTTTGGGCGGAATTTCATGCTTCTGGTATGCTTGCCTAACTTTCCTTTGCTTTGTCCCCGTTTGTTTCTCGTGATCTTCTTTGAGTGTGGGGATAGATATCTAATCTAATGGTTTGATGCCTCGCTTTTTTGGTTACTTTGTGAGTGAATTCCTGAAAATCTTTTATATTTTGGAATCTGTATTTGGGATTTCTGATATATGGAATGAAAAATAATTTTTTAGGGAGTTCGTCTTCTTTCCTCTTTCTTTTTTCTAGAATTACAGCATGGAATGTTGAGCTACTGGGCTGAAACTTCTGCGCAGCGAAGATCCTGCCTGGCTGTTTTGGGTTTCGTATTGCAGCTTTTCTTGAAGAAGGGGAAAAAATCTTGCGCAGGGCAGTCGGACTGGTATGATGATACTAGTTTCTGCTTTGTTAGCTTTCCTCAAATGTGTGTTATACTGCGATGTACTACTACCTACGTCCTGAAAAGATGTAAGATCTAGTTATAATTCTGTCTAAACTCAACTATTGAAAGTTTGACCAAATTTATAGAAAATAGTATCACATGAAACATGTATTCTATGAAAATATACTTCATGACCAATATAATGACACTTACCTCCTCCGTTCCTAAATGTTTGTCGCCACGATTTGCGTGCCGATGAGTTTGACTCGATTTATAGAAAATATATGCAATATTTGTATCTCCAAATAAATTTATTAAAAACTAGATTCAAATATCTATCCAATGATACTAATTATGTACCATAAATATTAATATTTTTAATATATATTTAGTCAAGTTTATCGGAAAGCGAAAACGCCAGACATATAGGAACACACGGAGTATTTGGTATAAAATATTGATGCTTTCTGTTTCTAAACTTGATCAAATTTGAAATGGTTTGACTTGTTACTATGCTAGAATTGCGTTATTTTTAGGATTGAGGGAGTGACTTTTTTCTTAGGATTGTTTTTGTCTGTGGTGTAGGATGCCTGCAATCTAATACTTCTCTTCCATTCCACAATTCTTGTTGTGGTTGACCAGTTGTGCATTTATTAGGAACTTTACTTGTCCTATCCAGGGGAAATCACTGATGGTTTGTTTGATATAAAATAGATGTAGTTTCTTGTTGTCAATGAAAAGGAACTCATTCTTGTAGACTTGGCTCATTGGTTACTGTGTGGTGCATTACTGGTGTATATATCAGGGTTCTCATTGCACATGATCTAGATTCTAGATGTGCTTATAAGGATAAAATTTGGGCAGTCATTGAGTCATAGGGCAAAAGGGCCAAAGTTGATTTATAGTGTATTCTTTTGAGTGGTTGTGCCTTCACTTTTTTGGTAGGACAGAAAGAATCTATCATCTGTGTCCTTGTTACCATGCACAGTGGCTCTAGAGAGGTTTTTGCCATGCCTAAATTGATCCCTTTTATATTAAATAAACATTCCAAATGCTTTATCTCAAACTGTGTCCAAAGGATTTCTTAAATTATTCTTTGCTATGGAGTGTTGTTGCCAAAACATAACCTCAATATGGATGATGGAGACTTGTAACACATCGTGGGAGGTGGCTGCAGCTATGGAGGGGGTGGCTGCGGCTATGGTGGTGGCGGCTAGGGTTTAGGGGAGGAACGCATGAGAAGGAGAGGAGGGGCGGCGCAACAGAGAGGAGGGGAGAGGGATAGAGGAAGGAGCAATAACTCTTTTCTTGCTCGATTAGATTTATTACATCCTCCCTATATTTATAGTCCCTATAAGACTTGTTTTCCAAGCAGCTATGGGAGATATCCTTATAGATTTGATTATCCTTTCTAAACCAAACTCTAATATCCTAATTTGCTTTCTATTCCTATTTTATTGCCTGTAGTTACTATTCACGCGCGGGTACTGTAGCGTGGCGGCCGCCGCCGCTGTTCATGGGTTGGCGCCCCTCACATGGGCCGCAACTGGCCCATTGACCGTGGGCTAGGGAGGTGCCATTAGGTATGTGACATCACTCCCCCTTTCTCCGGTCAGCGCGCCCTCGTGCTGAAACCAAGTCCAATTGGTGACGATGTTCGAGAGGTCTTGCCCAAGGAGAATGGCCTTGATGTGGATGCGCAGGCTCTCGTGAATTGGATCAGCGAGGATGATGTTGTCCCTCGTACAATGGACAACAAGCATGAAGCAATAAAGGAGATTGCCGATGTAGCCGTAGGAGTAGTTGTGTGGACTAGCTTCTCCCATGGTCCCCAAAACCCTCATGCATGCAGCCATGAGGTTGGTGACGCGGTTGTCAATATTGGGCGTGAAGTAGACCGGAACTCGATGCCAAATTGTGGCGTTGGCGTGTGTCGGTAGTGAGGTCATCAAGTCCAACATCGTGCCAAACATGAATTGTCCGATGGCAAACTCATTTGGCGAGAAACGTTGCAGGTTGGAGCCAGAGTGGAGAGCGATGTAGACGTTGACGCGGAATATTTGGCGACCCCTGTCATCGATGAAGACCATCGTGACCGATAGAAGGGTGCTCCTTGGCCAAGGGAAGTCGAGCAGGATGCCTGTGAGGGCAGTGTTGTGGTCGGCCTTCGTTGGTGGAGAGTGGCAGCCAAGTGCTAGGAGCTTCGAAAATGGTGGTCCTCGTAGTAGTACCTGTAGGATATCAAATAGAAGTGGCGAGACTGAAGGTATATAGAGACATCCGTCAAAGAAGAGTAGTCCTTGGTCCAATGACCAAGCGGGTGCTGCTGAGCCGTTGTCAATGACGATGGCGATTTGGTGTAGTTCCCACTATTGAAGAACCTCTTGTCGAAAGTTGGTGAAGATGGTGTTGCTGGCGGAGCACCACTGGTTGAGGGCATTTGGGCGCCTAGACCGGCTCGCTCGAAGCATGACTTCGTGAGAAAGTGACTGTGATGCCTGGTGTTCTTGTGGTGCATGCTGAATCAGTGCGGGTGCCGGAAGAGCGAGGAACGACGTAAATTGGCGTCGAGGTTCAGCGGAGGTGAAGGTGATGAGGTGGCCGAGATAGTAGTACTAGAGCTCCATGGTAGTCCCATGTCAGGCGCCCAAGGCTTGAAAGCCAAGGTGTGCCTAGGATGATGTTGATGTCGTTGCCGATGTCGAGGAGGATGATGGTGTCGATGCATTGCTTGCAGAGGCCAACTGCTAGTAGATGGGGAGTCGTCATCCCTATTGATGCCAGCAGGTACCATAGCAGGAGCAAAGTCGACGGTATGTAGTAGGGGTCGCTGTAGCCAACGCTGACGTGTTGGAGCGACGAAGCTGGAGCCGTTGCCTGGACTTCAATGGTGCCTGGACTAAATTGTAATTAGCTTTCAACTAATCTAGCCACAAGTCCACATATCCTTATAGATTAGATTCTCCTTTCTAAACCAAACTCTAATATCCTAATTTGCTTTCTATTCCTATTTTATTGCCTGGTAGTTATTGTTCACGTGCGGGTACTGTAGCGCGGCGGCCGTTGCCACCATTCGTGGGTGCGCGCCCCTCACATGGGTTGCAATTGGCCCATTGGACGTGGGCTGGGAGGTGCCATTAGGCGCGTGTCAAGTCCCATATAGTAATTTCATGGCAAATAATTGTTTGTATATGTCTGCATTATTGCATCATCTTGATGGGGCTCAAAATAGATCTCATTTATGTTGCATGTAAAACTACATCCTTTTACTTTATGGGTGGGACTGTTTGATATAGTTTTGTTTTGGCATCTTATGCCTTGGTAGTGCTTGCTTGCTCATTGAGATAATTCTGTGGTGCGTCATTATTTCCTTTCTTGGAAATTCATTGACGAATGATTATTGATTTGTAAAGTCCTTCATGTTTAGGAAAGTTTGGTGCCTCTGTTTATCTCATTTATCTCTAGATACTAAAGGAACTTGAACACAGTCATATTATCTTATAATTACTTCCTAAAATTCAAAGTTTATTGATGGACAAACTTGTATATGTATGTTTCTTTTGCTTGCATAAAGTAAAGTTAGGAAAAGAAAGTATTTACGCTTAGCTGGAGCTCAAGCTATGACTTTATTTGCATGATGATTGTATGTGATAGAGTGCGCATGCTGGCTGTGCTTATTCGATGTTGGACCATGGATATATTTTCAAGCATGGCTTGCCTTGCCTCACCTAGCAGTCTGTTCCTGCTGCGCGGTTCCGGCGTGTCTACCAGCGCTGACCGCGGCCGCCTCCGCTGCACCCGGAGCCGGCCGCCCCGCCGTCGTCGCCGCCTCGGTCTCCACCGCTAGGATCTTCTCCACCGTCGACGCCTACACCACCACCTCCACCGCCTCCGACTGCACCCGACGTGCCGTCGGTGTACAACCCGCCTCTCCTGCACCGCCACCCGCGTCATGTTAACCCCATGGTGACGCGACACCTGGCTGGTACCTTGCTGCCCTGGGCTCTTGCGGCGATGCCCGACGAGCCACGAGTTTTTCCAGTACCCTCTTCCGTTCGTGATGCCTTGTCGAATCCTCACTGGCGTCACGCGATGGAAGAGGAGTACGCGGTGCTCCTCGCCAACCAGACATGGGATCTGGTGCCCCGTCCACCTGGCTCCAATGTTGTCACGGGCTAGTGGATCTGGACACACAAGCGGCGTGCTGATGGTACCCTCGATCGGTACAAGGCTCGCTGGGTTCTCCGGGGTTTCATTTAGCACCCTGGAGTTGACTACAATGAGACGTTCAGTCCAGTGGTGAAGCCGGCTACCGTCCGCACGGTTCTCTCACAACTCTCTCTCGCTCCTGGCCCGTGCATCAGCTGGATGTCAAGAATGCCTTTCTGCATGGTACTTTGACTGAGACGGTCTACTGCAGTCAGCC
The DNA here is from genome assembly GCA_022036555.1 of Microstegium vimineum. Lineage (NCBI taxonomy): Eukaryota > Viridiplantae > Streptophyta > Magnoliopsida > Poales > Poaceae > Microstegium > Microstegium vimineum. The sequence goes on along the minus strand of CM039130.1, from coordinate 20,785,505 downwards.
GGCGGGGTTCGTTGATTCTTCTCGTCCTGATATGGTCTGCCGGCTCAGCAAGTCCCTCTACGGCCTCAAGCAGGCGCCTCGGGCTTGGTACTCTCGGTTTGCTACTTTCCTACGGACACTTGGTTTTGTGGAGGCCAAGTTAGACATTTCTCTGTTTATCTATCGCCACGGAGCTGAGACTGCCTATCTGCTGCTATATGTTGATGACATTGTGCTGACAGCCTCCAGTCCGTCTCTCCTCCAGCGTATTATCACGTCTCTTCAGCAGGAGATTGCTATGAAGGATCTGGGTGTGCTGCATCACTTCCTCGGGGTCATAGGTGAGCCTTGTCCTGGGACTCCTCTTTCACTAGCGACAGTACACTCTTGATATTCTTGACCGGGCTGGGATGACTGACTGCAAGCCCTGCTCCACTCCAGTTGACTCTCAGGTCAAGCTGTAAGAGGCCGAGGGCACACCAGTGACCGATCCCACTGCTTACCGGAGTCCTGCCGGTGCTCTTCGGTACCTCATCTTCACCAGGCCCGACATCACTTATGCAATTCAGCAGATATGCCTCCACATGCATGATCCTTGAGAGCCCCACCTCACTGCACTCAAGCGGCTCCTCCGCTACTTCCGTGGCACTGTCGACTACGGCCTTCTACTCCACTGGTCCTCCTCCACCAAGCTAGTCGTCTACACCGACGTTGATTGGGTTGGGTGTCCGGACACTCGACGCTCCACTTTCGGCTACACTGTCTTTCTAGGAGGCAACCTGGTGTCCTGGTCGTCCAAGCGCTAGCCGGTGGTCGAGGCAGAGTACTGCGTTGTTGCTAACGGCGTGGCAGAGGCCTCTTAGCTTTGACAGCTTCTTGCTGAGCTCCATAGTCCCTTCTCCCGGAGCACGCTTGTCTACTGCGACAACGTCAGTGTAGTATACCTCTCCATCAACCCTGTTCAGCACCAGCGGACCAAGCATGTGGAGATCGACCTCCACTTTGTCCGGGATCGGGTCGCCATCGGCGATGTTCGGGTCCTCCACGTCCCGACCACCTCGCAGTTTGCCGACATCTTCACCAAGGGCCTCCCGTCCTCCACCTTCTCCGAGTTTCGCTCTAGCCTCAACATCACCAGTGGCTAGTTGCGTCTGTGGGGGGCTCGTGTGTGTACTCTTCTTTCTTTCTTGCCCAGTCTGCAACTCCGCTGCGCCAGTAGTTCAGATTGCGAGGGGTGTTGGAGTATGTGTATCCAGGCCCATGAGGCATACTATATAGCTACCCTTCTAGGGTTAGCCCAATTAATCCAATTATTCTATTCAGCAAAATCCTCCGTGTCAATCCGGATGGGAATGTTGCGAGCCACGCACTCGTTGGCGACCATGACGTGCAAGTTGGCGTTAACCTCCATTGCGAGGCCGATGCAGCACATGGTCCCCGCATTGAGAAAATTCTAGGTCAAGCCGGTGTCAAGGAGGGTGAGTAGCTGGTGCCCCTTGATGTCGACGTGCAGCAGTGTGGTATTCTCCGTGGTGATCCCAACGATGGTGTGGAGGGAGACCACCGGATCGTCGGGCGGTCAGCAAGGGCTAGCTCGGTGCACACGTCCTCAACCGCCTAATCGACTAGGTAGTTGGCTGCCTCGTCACAATTGTAGCACAAACCTTGGTGGCGGCGCTCTAGCATCGTGGCCATCGTGAGGCAACGGAACGGGCGCGGAGGCGCTGGTAGGGCCGGCACTATTGGCACCCGCCGTAGGGTTGGCATGGTGGCTGCGGCGTGGCACTCATAAGCCCAAGCAAGGTATATCGCCGTCTATAGGTCCCAGGGCTCCTCGATATCAACGCGGATGTGCTCCAGAAGGCCCCCCACCAATAGATCGGTCCTTCTGGCATCGGAGCAACTGCAGGTTGTGGTATACCAGTGCGTTGAAGCACACTTGTAGTCCTGGACCATCTGGTGGAAGGGCAGCCGTGCGAGCTCGGAGAGGCAATTGCAGTGGTCAGCCGGTCCAAAGCGCAAATTGCACAGGTCCTTGAAGTGCTCCCACGAAGGAATGCCCTCATCCTATTCGAGGCATAACGTGATACGAGGCGATCATGTGTTGGCCCTTGAAAAACTGCTCGCAATGGGTGAGCTAGTTCAGGGGTTCTCCGTACCATCAGAGGTGAAGTCAAGCTTGCTGAAGTGAGGCACGAGAAGCCTTGCAGACAGCCCGAGCGCAGGTGGCTGCTGCATGGCAATGTAGTGTGGAAACGGAGGCCCCACTAGCGCCGACATGTTGGGTAGAGGGGATGGAGTGATATGGAATCGAAGACCTCCACGGGTGCATTGCCATCCATGGCCGACACCTTTCTCGATCCTGTGGCGATAAATGCTATGCTTGACCGCATCCTCATGCAACTCTCCACCATAAACAAGCGGTTGAATTCGCATGACAAGCGCATTGCACGCCTAGAGAAATTGCAGCAAGCGAAGAAAGTGCGGACAATAGCGACACCCACCTCCGCTATGGTCGCCTTCAGCCGCGCCTTCGTTCCCATGAAGGCCTTGGAGGGCAACATGGCCATTGACGCTGCCGGCCAGGTCACCATGAACGACAACTTGGTGGCCAATTCGGTGGGCAGCGCTGTCTAGCGCTACGTGTCGCCACATCTGAGGGTACTGCTGGAGCAAGGTCTGATCCCGGAGGCTGTCGGCATCGACTATGTGGGTAAGAGTAAGGTGCTAACCCCCACCACCGACGTCCCGCATCTCCTTCGTCTACGATTGCCACGACCAAACGCGGCGCTCCGCAAGGTCTGCGAGGGAACTGCCATGATCCGGACCACGGGGAAGGCTGGCACATGCAACATCGTCAAGATGGTGCGCCACATATGCATTGTCATGGGCGACGCCTACGCGCTATGAAACATGGACGACGCCAAGGCCTTCATGTATGCCAAGCGCATTGCTGTGCCCTACAACCTCATCATGTAGAACCCTAGCCATCGCCACAACTCGAGGACGAGTTGTTTTGGAGGGGTGGAGTAGTGTTATGGCAAGCGTGGAGTCGCCCAGGGCCCATGTGGTACTGTGGCGTGTGTACAATACCACGTGAACAGTACCGGTTCAGATTAGATTAGATTAGTTTGGATTGGTTTGTTAGGAAAGAGATAAGTTAGATTGATTCGGTTAGGATATTACTTAAGGGTCAAGTAAGTTGTCTCTATAAAAGAGACCATCATGTATCAATTAGAGCAAAGCAAGAAGAAACCCTAAGATAGTCTCCGAGGAAGGGTGGCTATCTGTGGTCTGTCTGCTAATCTATCTATCTCTAGCCATTCCATATCATGGCGAGAGGGAAGTTGATGAGGTGGATGGGAAGGGGTGCAATTAGGACAACGGTGGCACCGGGCATGGGGCAGTGGGCAGCGTGGTGGCGGATGGTGTGGTCGACATGGCGATGGTGGGGATGACGGTGGTGGAGCAGCGAACTGTACCCCAGCATCCCATAGGGGAAACCCTAGGGCATAGCGCCTGCCAAGGTCGACGCATGGTTGCTCTGCATGTTCGCCACAGGAGTGGAGAGGTTGGCCAACTGCTGGGCGATGTTGGCAAGGGCCTTGGCGGTGACATTAGCGGCGGTGGGCTGCACCACCCGTCGACTCTTTCCCATCATGGGAACCTAACATCTCCTATACTAGATTGATAGGATTGGTGATCCTACCATGATTGCGCAGATCATAGGGGTAGGAGACGGGAGGCCGGGGTCGATACCCCTGGCAGTAGCGTGGCTAGGGCAAGAGAGTCAAGCACGTGAGGAAGGCCCTTGATGCCCGGCAAAGATATTTGCCTTGTTTAATTAATCACAAAAGTGTCAATGGATTTTTACCCCTTCACCTTACAAGCAAATCAATCACAATCCTATAATTATGGAAATAGGGAAGATATGTAAGGATAGCAAATCTTGAGGGCCTAGCCCCTAACCGCCGGTGTGGCCTAGCCACTGGGCAGCCCTGGTGCTGATATGTGACGCCAGTCATAACACATGATGGTTAAGCCTATCACTTGTATCTTACTTTATGCTTTTACTGTTTGCTGTCTAGCATTTGCCAGCTTGCCTTAACAGCCTTGTAAGCATTTGCTTTAGTAGGTGGCTGCCTCTTTGCCTATATAAGCAAGAGCAGACCCTCCCTAGAATGTGATCCTGAACTCTGTTTTCAATTCAATTCAAGCGGCCTCTGGGCAAAGCTGCCCTCTGGCATTACCCTGATCCATGTGTGGCCAACAATTGGTATCTAGAGCCTAGGGTTTTGAGAGAGAGGAGAGGATGTCCACCGAGAGCTCCAAAGCCCGCGCCGCCACCGCCGCCTCTGCGGTTCTGCAGGAGGACGCAAGGCCAACCGGTGCGAGGGCTGATGACCGCGCGACGCGCCTTGCTGCCGCGGAGGCAGCGGCGGGCGCTGCGGCAGCCACAGCGCAACAGGCAGCAGCCGCGGCTCAAGCCGCGGTAGCCGCCGCCGCAGCTCTACGCCTGGAGATGGAACGGGAGGACATGGACTCCGCACGATCGCACAGCCCCGAGCACCGCCGCCGCCAGTCACCGTCTCCCGAGCGACGTCGCGGCCGTCGCGGGCGCTTGACGGTGCTGCACACCGTCTACCGCGACTCCGGGGCCGGCACGCCTTGGCCGATGCTCACCAAGAGCAACTACCAGGTGTGGAGCCTGCTGATGAAGGTAAAGCTTCAAGCTCGTCATCTCTGGCAGGCGGTGCACGTCGGCGGAGTCGGTTTCGACGACGATCGACGAGCCTTGGAGGCGTTGTGCACATCGGTTCCAGTCGACGTTGCGGCCTCCATCGCCAACAAGGCCATGGCGAAGCTGGCGTGGGACGCCATCGCGCTGCGCCACACCGGAGGCGATCGGGTGCGCCGCGCCACGCTCCAGCGACTTCGTGGAGAGTGAGAACTCTCAGCTTTCAGCCCGGTGAGCAAGTTGAGGACTTTGCCGTGCGGATGAGCAACCTGATGGAGCAGATGGCGCGGTTTGGCGACACCGACCTGACGGAGGAGCGAGCGGTGGAGAAGCTGCTCCGGTGTGTGCCGAAGAAGTACGCGTAGATCGTCAATTCGATCGAGACGCTGCTTGACTTCGACCAGCTCACCATCGAGGACGTCGCCGGGCGGTTCAAGGCGGTGCAGGACCGCGAGCAGACATCGGACCCCGATCCCGGAGGGAGGCTGCTGTACACTGCAGAGCAGTGGCGCGCCTACGACAAGAAGAAGCAGGACGCTGCCGGGTCGTCGAAGGATCGACGCCGCCGTCCTCGCGGCGGTCGGAAGAACAAGCCGCGCACTGATCGTGGCGGTGAAGGAGGAGCGGACAAGGCAGGAACTGTCGGCGGCGAGCGGAGGCCCAATCGCGACAACACCTGCCTCAACTGCAACCGCGCCGGGCACTGGGCGCGGGACTGCCCTCAACCTCGCCGACAGCGGGACCGCGGCGGTCAGGCGAACGTCGCCGAAGCAGAGGAGCGAGACGTGGCGGCGTTCCTGGTGCACGGCTTCCTCGAGCTGGATGAAGATCAATGCGGAAAGGTTCAAGCTTCAACCTTTTGCACCAAATCGGCCAGCCTCGACATCAAGGAGCCGCGAGCCCGTGCATTCCTCGACACTGGCTCCGACGGCGGAGGGAAGCTGGATGGCAGGTACCTCGACAGCGGCGCGACTCACCACATGACCGGCCGGCGCGAGCTGTTCGCCGAGTTGGACACCTCCGCCAAGGGCGTTGTGAGGTTTGGCGATGAGTCAATGGTGGAGATCAAGGGAGTTGGCTCGATCATCTTCGAGGCCAAGAATGGTGAGCACAGAGCACTCCATGGCGTGTACTACATCCCTGCTCTACGCAATTCGATCATGAGTCTCGGCTAGATGGATGAGGGAGGCTCGAAGGTGGAGATTGAAGACGGTGTCTTGAGGATTTGGGATAGGCAGAAGCGACTGCTCGTCAAGGTACGGCGCGGTGCTAATCACCTCTACATCCTCCACTTCAACACGACCAAGCCACTCTGCCTCGCCGCGCGCAAGGACGATGAAGCATGGCGCTGGCATGAGCGCTACGACCACCTCCACTTCGACGCGCTCCGCAAGCTCTCCAAGGATGGCATGGCGTGCGGGCTGCCAGTGATTGATCACGACGGACAGCTCTGCGACACCTGCGTCATCACCAAGCACCGCCGTCTTCCTTTCCCAGCAGCGGCCCAGTACCACGCGAAGGAGAAGCTGGAGCTGGTGCACGGCGACTTGTGTGGCCCAGTGTCACCGGCGACCCCCGGCGGCAGGCGCTACTTCCTGCTGTTGGTCGACGACGCGACACGGTACATGTGGGTGTCACTGCTGACCTCCAAGGATGCAGCGGCAGACGCCATCAAGCATATCCAAGCGCTGGCGGAGAGAGGAAGCGGGCAGAAGCTGGGCGTGCTCCGCACCGACAATGGGCGTGAGTTCACCGCCGCGGAGTTCGCGGTCTACTGCGCGGATGAAGGAATCCTGCGCCACTACTTTGCCCCCTACACGCCGCAGCAGAATGGAGTGGTGGAGAGGCGCAACCAGACGGTGGTGGCCATGGCAAGAGCGCTACTGAAGCAGAGGGGTGCGCCGGCTCAGCTCTGGCGGGAGGCAGTGGTGACTGCGGTCCACCTCCTGAACCGAGCGCCCACGAGGAGTCTGCAGGGCATGACGCCCTACGAAGCTTGGCATGGCAGGGCGCCGGCCGTGGGCCATCTGCGCACATTTGGATGCTTGGCTTTCACCAAGGATCTCACCCAGCTGAAGAAGCTGGATGATCGAAGTCGGCCGGGCGTGTTCGTCGGGTATGCAGACGGCGCCAAAGCGTACCGCGTGTTCGACCCAGTGACCCAGCGCGTGCGCGTGTCGCGCGACGTCGTCTTCAACGAGAGCCGTGGCTGGGACTGGGCGAAGGAGCAAGGTGAGGCTGCACCAATGCTGGAGGAGTTCGTCGTTGAGCATATCTGGAGCGGCGAGGCTGAGGACGCGCAAGGCACGCCATCGCCGGCCGGCTCGACTGCTCCGAGAACACCCTCACCGGCTCCGGGGGAGTTGGAGAACGCGGGAGCAACTGCGACCACGCCTTCACCGACCGCTGCAGGCGCGACATCGCCCACGACTGCGATAACCTCCACCACTAGGACGCCTCCACGGACCGAGCAACCCCACATCGAGCTGTGTATGCCACTGGAGGATGATGAGGACCGTCTGAACGCCTACTACGACGACGAGCCTCTGCGGTACCGAAAGGTAACCGACATCATCGGGAATCCGTCTCCTCCAGGACTGGCGCCGAGGCTGTTCGCTCAGCTGCATCTCTCGCATGCGGGCGAGCCGACCAGCTATGCCGAGGCGCAAGGCGATCCGGCGTGGCAGGCGGCGATGGAGCAAGAGCTCCAATCGGTGGAGAAGAACAAGACCTGGGAGCTCACAGCGCTCCCAGCTGGCCACCGCCCGATCACCCTGTAGTGGGTGTTCAAACTAAAGAAGGATGAGAAGGGGGCGGTGATCAAGCACAAGGCGAGGCTGGTGGCGAGAGGGTTCGTACAACAGGAGGGCATGGACTACGACGACGCGTTCGCACCAGTGGCGCGCATGGAGTCAGTCCGCCTTCTCCTCGCGCTGGCGGCGCAAGAGGGGTGGAAAGTCCACCACATGGACGTGAAGTCCGCGTTCCTCAACGGCGACCTCAAGGAGGAGGTGTACGTCCGCCAGCCGCCGGGTTTCGTCGCCGCAGGCCAAGAAGACAAGGTCTACCGCCTGCGAAAGGCTCTCTACGGGCTGCGACAAGCGCCGCGTGCCTGGAACGCGAAGCTGGACGCCACACTCAAGGAGATGGGCTTCCAGCAGAGCGCGCACGAAGCGGCGGTGTTCCGGTGGGGCACGGGGCCGTCAGCTCTGCTCGTCGGCGTCTACGTGGATGATCTCATCATCACCGGCGCCCAGGAAGGAGAAGTGAAGAAGTTCAAGGCGCAGATGATGGCGAAGTTCGACATGAGCGACCTTGGACTCCTCTGCTTCTACCTCGGCGTCGAGGTGCGCCAGGATGCCGAGGGCATCAGTCTGCGCCAAACACACTACGCCAAGCGGATTCTCGAGCTGGGGAGATGACAGGCTGCAACCCAGCTCACACGCCGATGGAGGAGAAGCTCCGCCTCAGCCGAGAGAGCAAGGCGGAAGAGGTTGACTCCACGCACTACCGGCGGCTTGTCGGCAGCCTCCGGTATCTCGTGCACACCCGGCCGTACTTGGCGTTCACCGTCGGGTACGTGAGCCGGTTCATGGAACGGCCCACGGTGGAACACCTACAGGCAGTGAAGCGTGTCCTCCGCTATGTGGCGAGGACACTGGACTACGGACTCCAGTTCAAGAAGGCCCCAGGCACGGCGCGTCTGCTCGGCTACAACGACAGCGACCTCACCGGGGACATCGACACAAGCAAGAGCACCAGTGGAACCATGTTCTTTCTGGGTGGATGCTTGGTCAGCTGGCAGTCCATCAAGCAGAAGGTGGTGGCTTTGTCAAGCTGCGAGGCAGAGTACATCGCCACTACAACTGCAGCAACACAAGCGCTCTGGCTGTCCAGGCTGCTCGCTGAGCTGCTGGGCAGAGAGGTGGATGTGGTGGAGTTGAAGGTGGACATAAAGTCTGCCTTGGCCCTAGCCAAGAACCCAGTCTTCCACGACCGAAGCAAGCACATAAGGATTAAGTGCCACTTCATCAGAGACTGTCTGGAAGATGGGAGCATCAAGGCTGACCACATTGCTACCACTGATCAGCTTGCAGACATCCTCACCAAGTCGCTGGGCAAGGCCAAGTTCCAGGAGATGAGGGGAAGGATTGGCCTGAAGCAGATCACCTAGTGCTAGGCTTAGGGGGAGATTGATGGTTAAGCCTATCACTTGTATCTTACTTTATGCTTTTACTGTTTGCTGTCTAGCATTTGCCGGCTTGCCTTAGCAACCTTGTAAGCATTTGCTTTAGTAGGTGGCTGCCTCTTTGCCTATATAAGCAAGAGCAGACCCTCCCTAGAATGTGATCCTGAACTCTGTTTTCAATTCAATTCAAGCGGCCTCTGGGCAAAGCTGCCCTCTGGCATTACCCTGATCCATGTGTGGCCAAAACACCCTCTGCCCAGAGTTTGGTGATTGTTTCTTTCGTTTTGTGATGTGCGTTGCTGTTAGCACAGTGTGGTGTGTGTTAGGTATATGTTTGTGGGTTTGTGATCTTCATTCTTCTCTAATGGAATGGAATGCCGCTCTCCTGCGTGTTTGAGGGAAAAAAAGTTTTACATTGTAAGCAATGCAGCATGGATTTTAGGAAAAAATGTTACTTTGTAAGCAATGCAGCATATGCAACATGTTAATTGATTTTTGTGTAATTAGAGGCTAATAGTAACTTTGAAACTATGCAGGTATGACTATTCAGGATATGGGCAATCGTCAGGAAAGGTATGTTGAAGTCTTGAAGATGAGCAATGTTATTTTTCATAACGAAACTAACTGTCTACTTTGCTAAGTGTTTGCACTGTCCCATTTTAGCCGAGTGAACACAATACTTATGCTGACATAGAGGCAGCTTACAAGTGCCTCATAGAGAACTTTGGAGCCAAGGAAGAAGAAATAATTCTTTATGGACAATCTGTTGGAAGTGGACCTACTGTAGATTTGGCCAGTCGTTTGCCTCAGCTGCGAGCTGTTGTCCTGCATAGTCCTATATTGTCAGGGCTGAGAGTTATGTATCCTGTGAAGCGCACATATTGGTTTGACATCTACAAGGTTTGTTGTCATCTGTTAATTGCGTCATTCAATATTGAGTTATCTTGACCGCTTCTATACCTTAGGTGCCTAATTTTTTGTTGTTATTCAGGCAACATGCATGTTTGTCATTGTTTGGCTATAGAAAAAAATGTAAATTGTTTCTTGTGAGTTGTCCTTTTAGTTATACTAGTTGTTTGTGTAAGATTGTTGCCTGAAAAATTCTAAAAATTTAGGCACCTGAAATATAGCAACTCCTGTCCTTTTATCTCTATTTTATGCTGACAGTTCTCTATTGTTCATTTGCTTCTAGAATATTGATAAAATCCCTCAAGTTACATGTCCTGTGCTCATTATACATGTAAGTGTATCTTCATCTTATATTTTTCTCTCGTTCTGAAATTTTATTTGACAATTCATAGCCAGATATGTGCTGTTGTGTTCCATATGTATGTGTGCTTCTCAATTGTTTCTTTATGCTATATGAGAATTATTTCAGTTATGTTTTATAAAAACAGACATAAAACCTTAAAGTCGGATTACATGAATAAAGTTGTTAACTTGTGCATCAGCTTGCATTCCCACCTGATATTTGGATTACTCACAAGTGTTGAAGTATCCAAGTTTATTGTAGCCTCGACAGTTTTAAGCTTTTGGAGAATATGATTGCTGAATAATCAATGTTTAAGAATTTTTATATTATTTTATTGTAATTTATGTCAGCTGAGACGCAACAGTTGATTACATCCCTATTTGTTTGTCTGTTTTGTGTGATTCAAGTAAACTACATAGTATCATGCAACACACTACTTGTTACTTTGGTCTATCATGTACTTTTAATTTTCAGGTAATTATCCATGTAGTTCTTACTTTCAAACATCTAAATGTCTTCTTGATAACTGGATAAGTTTTGGAGAATAGCTATATGTAATTCTTATCTATTGAAAGTCTCATTATGTTGAAGGCCATGAATTTGTTAAATTTTGCTGTTCTCTTGAATTTTTTTTATCATTAAATAAGCCTCATCTGTCTCCTATCTTAATGAAATGAAACTTAATAAAATGACACACAGCTCTTGTGCATAGTTCGAAAAAAGTCTCATCTGGATATTAGGACAGTGCAAATGATTTGTTAAATTGGATCTTTTCTTGGATATCTAGATTGTTATGCTAGACACAATATATTATTTGATATAAGTAGATAGCAATAGCTGCACACTAAAATAGTGTTTGTTGTCTGCTTTTGGAAGTTTATTATCTCAGTGCTCTCACTTTCAATTTGTGACCTTGCCATTTCTTTTTACTGAAACCCTTATGCTGCACCTGTATACCCTTGAGATGCTTTGGTCCCGTGTTGCATTGAATGTATCAACTGGTGGTCTTTGGTGTTAACAGTGCAAGTAAATGCTCTAGGCTATCACAAGTAAATGCAAAACAACAATGTGTGCTCATTGAGTTATTTAGTGTCTCTACTAGTCTATAGATTGAGTTTATATAAGAGTTTTTATTTTTTTTATTTTTTATTCATTTTTTTTCGAAAACGCAGGAGAACTGCGTATCATTTCATTAATAGAAGGAAAAGGAGTCGTACATAGACTCAACCACACCCACAAACACACACACACACACACACACCCAGGCACACACGCACACTCACAAAATCAGTAACTGAACTCAAACAACTATGACTAAGACCACTGCAAGACCAGGGAAGACCATACACCCACTAACAGCCTGGGCAGGGAACACGAACATCCCCGTGGCCCCAGCTAGAGACCAAAACAGAGCCTCCTCCCGAGCGAGCAGCAGGGCAGCGGATAAGTTTGGTGTGGCTCCATTAAATACAGAGTCATTACGATGCTTCTAGATGGTCCAAGCGCCTAGAATGATGAGGGAGTTCAAGCCCTTTCGCACATCGCTGCTAACTGTTGTTATCACCTTGTCCCACCAGTCATCAAAAATGGAGTCTGTTGGCTGCGGTGCTAGCATTGCGAGCCCATAATTACAAAGGATGGTATACCAAAACTGTCTTGAAAACACGCATCCAATGAGGAGGTGTTGGATGCTCTCTTCCACCTGATCACAAAGGAGACACTGATCAGGGTGAGGAAGACCACGACGGGCAAGTCTATCCGCTATCCAACACCGATTGTGAGCAACCAACCACATGAAGAAGCGACATTTTGGGGGAGCCCAAGACTTCCAGATGCGTTCATAAGGAGCAAATCTGATGGATCCCTCGAACAGAGCATCATAAGCGGATTTAGCTGTATATTTCCCTGAACCAGAAAGTCTCCAGCAATGCTTGTCGGGGATCCCCTCCTGAATCAAGATATCCTCTAAAGCATCATATAGATCCAAGTATTCCATAACAGCCTGCACAGAGATGTCATCCTGAATATCTTCCAGCCATTTGTAGTCATCCATAGTAGATGAAACCGTGCGCCTATTGGCCCTTCTGTTTGAAACAAGAGCAAACAGGTTGGGTGCACGGTTCTGGATACTTCCACCGTTCAGCCAATTATCCTTCCAAAAGAGGGTATTAGCACCATCTCCAATTTCAGTAAAAGTTGCCAAAGACAGAAGAGAACCAGCCTCCTTGCTTGCTTGAAGAGGCAGGCAAGCCCAAGGCTTATTAGACTCAGTTTCCAAGAGATTTCAGATCTGAGATTCCAAGCCCTCCAAGCTCCTTAGGCCGACATACTTTAGACCAAGCAATGAGACAATGCCCCCTTTTGCATCCTTCCGTCCTCTCGAAACAAAACCTCTTCTAATTTTGTCGATGGCCTTAATTGCCCAAGGGGGGAAGTCAACAGCCATGACTAGATAGATCAGCATGGCTGTTAGGACGTGCTGAACTTCCACAACCCTGCCAGCCCGTGTCATTAGATCTGCCTTCCAACCCGGTAACTGGTCTGCAATTCTATCAATAATGGGCTGAAATTGATCCCTTGTGAGTTTCCTGAGAGATAGGGGAAGACCCAAATATTTGCAAGGGAAGCTCATGATTTCACAAGGTAGTAGATTTTGCACAGCAGTCAAGTCATCTACCGAGCACTGGATGGGCAACACACTACTTTTCTGAACATTAGTCCTCAGCCCTGAAGCATCTCCAAACAATTGGAGTAAGCTAAGTGTCAGAGAAATATCCTCGGCAGCAGGTCTGAGAAAGAGGGCCACATCATCAGTGTATAGGGAAATCCTGTGCTGAATGGGTCTTCTAGAGAGGGGTTGTAACAGCCCCTCCTCTGACGCCCTTGTAACCATCCAATTTAGGACATCCATGACAAGAATGAAGAGCATCGGGGAGAGGGGGTCTCCTTGGCGAAGGCCTCTTCTATGCTGGATGACATCTCCAGGATTACCATTGAGGAGAATCTGAGTTGACGAAGATGCCAACAGACCACATATAAGATTTCTCCATCTTAAACCAAAACCCAACTTTTCCAGAACCTGCAGGAGGAAAGGCCAAGAGACCGAATCGAAAGCTTTTGTAATATCTAATTTGAGCAGGATTCTGGGCTGCTTTTGGGCATGTAGGAATCTCACCGTTTGCTGGACCATATAATTATCCTGTATAAACCGATGTTTGATAAAAGCACTTTGGTTGGGGGAGACCATTTCATCGAGGTGACCGGCCAATCTGTTTGCAAGCAATTTAGTCACTAATTTTGCAAAGCTGTGAACAAGGCTGATGGGTCTGAAATCCTTCACTTGATCCACCTCAACCTTCTTAGGAATTAAAGTGATATAAGCTGAGTTAAGCATCCAGAGATTTCTGAAATCTTTTCTCCAAATAGCCTGCAAGGCTGCCATAATATCAACCTTGATCACTGCCCTGCAAGATTTGTAAAACTTTCCAGTGAATCCATCTGGGCCTGGAGCTTTGTCTGAGGGTAGGTTTTTAATAGTGTTCCTAACCTCCTCTTCGGTGAAAGGGCTATCCAGAGTGTCCAACTCAAAAGAGGGGATGTCCAGACTGTCCAGATTAACTGTTCTGACCCGATCACTCTCATTACCAATCAAATTTGAGTAGAAATCAAAAATAGCAGCAGCCTTCTCATCGTGGGTGGTAAGAATATTGTCCCCATCCTTCAGCTTGGCAACAAAATTCTTTTTCTTCCTGTACCTTGCATGCATATGGAAAAGCCTTGTGTTAGCATCCCCATCTTTCAACCAGCCAATACGGGATCTCTGCCTTGCCATCGTTCTTGACACAGAGGTCAGGGCCAAGATATGCCTTTTGAGATTGTTTCGCAGCCATAATTCGTCAGGCTGAAGGGTTCTACTGTCCTGAGCAATATCAAGCTGGTGAATTATTTCTTTTGCAAGGGCCAATTGGGAGGAAATATGACCAATCTTCTTGTGGCTCCAGCGTTGAAGTGCTTTAGCTGTAGCTTTGAATTTGTTGGACAGAGTCTGTAGAGGGCAAAGGTGAGGATGAACTGAGTTCCAAGCAGCAGCCACCGTCTCTGAAAAGCCATCCAAACTGGGCCAGTAAGATTCAAAACAAAAGCGTCTCTTTCCTGGAACGCAATCCCTCATGCCAAGAATGAGGGGGCAATGATCCGAATCATCCGAAGCTGAGCTCTGGAGTAGGCAATCAGGAAACATCTCTTCCCAATCCAAGGAACAGAAAACCCGGTCCAATCTAACCAAAGTGGGGGAGGCACTGGTAGACGAGCTAGACCAAGTGAATTTCCGCCCGTGCAGGGGTAATTCCGAAACCGCCATATCATCTATCCATCTTCTAAACCGGCCCATCATTGCCCTGTTCAAGTTGGAGTTATTCTTGTCTTCATCTTTATAGATAAGATTGAAGTCACCTGCTACCAGCCAGGGCCCAAAGCATTGGCTTCTAATATCCCTGATCTCCTGTAAAAACAGAACTTTGTCTTGGTTATCTTGGGGACCGTAAACACCAGTGAACCACCAGGTGGATCCATTTGCTGGGCAAAACTGGACCGAAACACAGTGATTGTCCACCCGGCTAGCCTGTGCCGTTCCCAAACCTCTTCTCCAAGCAACCAAAATCCCTCCACTAGCGCCAACTGAAGGCAGGTAAGTGTAGTTGTTATCAAATTCACTCCCCAGCATGGACAGAATCAAATGCCGGGAAATAGATGTCATCTTTGTTTCTTGAAGACAGATGATGTCGATTTTGGCTGCTTTAACCAGAGCGCCTACAACATCCCTTCTTGAAACCGAATTAAGACCCCTCACGTTCCAAACAAGAATATGTGATGGATTCATATGGACACATAACAAGGAACGACCAGGAACGAATGATTCAGAAATCACAGCAAGCACTCCACCGGCCCAGACACAAAATCCTCCTCTGTAGGGGCCCAACCAAAAAGAGCAGCTAATGCTCTTATGTGGGAGGAGGGTAACAGGCTGGCGAAAGCGCCGAGCATAATCATCAAGCAGTTGTTGCTCTAAATTCTCCTTTTCAACATCCACCTTCAGGTCTAGAGCCCGCATCACTTGTTTTTTCAGGTGTGTGGGACATACCTTATCCAATTGCGCCTCCATACCAGCAATCCGCCGGCTGCGACGTGGGGCCTCCCTGGAAGGTACTCGGATCTTCTTTCTTCTCTTGTTGATGTGAGGGATCGGCAGCAGAGCATTTGGAGACTTCACCATTTTCAAAAGGAAGGCCTTGGCAGGACTCAAGGGATGAGGGCCTGAGTCCGCCGTGGCCTCACGTCTGAAGCGGCGACGCGAGTAGACTCTGAACTGGAGCGGTGCTACGTCACTGTCTGCTGCGCCGGCGTTGCAATCAAAGGCAGCAGGCCCGCCGCAGAATCTTCCTCAATGAGGCTGCCCACCAGTCTTGTGCACCGGTCCGGCAAAGGGCGTGCAACAGTAGATGGAGTCGTGGCCATGCCCTCAACGCCCCCAGGACCAAAGGTCCGGTGCGGAGTCACTGCCACATCTGCCAAATCCACCGGCTCGGTCATGGATTCCACACCATCTAGACAAGAATTTGGGAGCGGAGCCACAACCTCGTCCTTCTCGGCAACTGAATCAGCCGACGAGATGCAGAGTGCCGCTAGTACAGGAGAAAGGATAGAGATGTCGTCCAGAGCTGGGGAAGCGTCATGCACAAATCCATCAGAATTATTAGCGCTGGCCGCAAGGGCTGGGCCATGAGTGTATTTGGATGGGCTGACTGTAGGATCCAGTTGAAGGGGTGTGGCCATGAGCGTATTCGGCTGGGCCGGGCCAGCATCCACAAGAAACGAGCCCAGCTTCAAAACAGCCCCATCCCCCACACCAGGCAATCGAGATGAACCGTCCTCTTCCGTCACGCCGGACAACACAACCGGGAAACCAGGGCCATCCATCGACAACCAAAACGAAAACCCCGGCATATCCGGGACCGTATCTTCATCAACGAACTCAGGCCAAATAACCTCTGCCGCCATATCATCAATACCCGTCGGCTGAAATGAGGCGGGCATCGAACTTGGAGCAGCATGCATCTCCTAGGGCACAGAGCAGTGTAGTTCCTCCACCGTCGCCTCGGACCCCGAACCGGAACCCAATCGGCTGAGCCTCGAAACTCGCGGGTCCCCACCGTGAACGACAGGATCCTGAACGACGGACACCGACGAAGCGTGAGCTCGCCGCCGGCGTCGACGTCATCCACTGCCAGAATCTTCACTCGGAGGAGGATGTGAGCGTGGTTGGTTTGTTGTGGTTTATTTGCTATCTCCTTAATGCAATGATACCTGTGTATTCTTCGAAAAAGTTATGATTATGTTGCATTCTAGCAGTTGAGTTTGCACAGTTGAAGTAGCGTGATATTGAAAGATAATATAATTGGTGGAATATTGTATGTATTGCATTGGACCTCATGGGCTAATTATATAGGGTACATAGGACTAACACCTCATGTGGCTAGACACTATGGTACTATTCCTATTACTCTACATCCCCCCGCAGTCACAGTGGGAGCGTTACAGACGGTGAGACTGGAGAAGAAGCTGACAAGCTAACATCCCCCCGCAGTCATAATAGTCGATGCGTCGCGTATGTTGTGGCTGGAGAAGAAGCCAATGAGTCCTCATGCAAGGCGGTAGCCCTTTGTGCCGATGTCGAGGTAGCCGAGCGTGAGGGCGCAATAGTCGTGGTCGGAGAAGCCATGCTGAAGATTTCCGAGGTCGACGTAGTTGTTGTTGGGTTGCCGTGTTGATGGAGCTGCAGGAGTAGGCGCACGAGGGGCGCCATGGTGATGACGGAGACGCGTCGAGGCAGTCGACGCAGTCAGGGTCGTCGTAGATGTAGACGAAAGTGACGATGCTATCGAGGCTGACGGGGCGGGAACGGGAGGGTTGATGCCGATGTCGATGCTGTCAAGCCACCTGTGCGCCAATGCGCTGGCTGGATTTGCCAGACCCAGCAGCGCGTCGGGGACGAAAGCACGCGTCGGTGTTGCCAATACCGAGCGTACAAGGGAGAGGGCCCCAACCACGGTGACGTGACGTAGTTGTGCTGGACGAAGAAGCAATGCGGTAGAGAACACGTCGGCGAGCATGGCTCAGCGACGACGCAAGGGGTGGCTGGCGAGCAAGGCTCTGCGATGGCGCTGGTAGTGGCAGCTCGATGACGAAGTCCCAATCAGCAGGACGAAGACCTTGTGTAGACGGACGACGCAGCAAAGATTTCGCAGCACAGACGTCGATGCACAGGGGACGGCGATGTAGATGCAACGGCGAAGCGGAGATACGGGCGGCGATGCTGCGGCTCGATGAGGCGACACAGCAGCAAGAAATCAAGAATGCAGCCCCGTTGCTCGGAGAAGATGCGTGTACGACTCGGCGCGATGCCGGAGTAGTACGCACGAGGTCGACGGGCGATGGGCGACTCAATCCCGATCAATGATCGGGCAAACCAAAAAGATACAGCAGCAGAGGATCGGGTGTACCCAGCCTCGATCGGACCATGCGGGGCGCACGGCGTGTCGTGGACGCGTAGTGTCGAAGACGTCGACGCAGATGGAGTCGACGTGGTGGAGAGATCTGCCCGATAAGTGCTGGATCTGACTGCCTCCATGGCAGCCATGATCGAGGCGTGTTGCTGTACCTGGCCGCCACCATTGCGGCACGGGACGGGGCGAGCTCCATCTGGCTCCATGTGACGAAGATCAAGAAGTTGTTGACGACGACAGGTCGACGACAAGTCCGGGGACGAGGCGACGACGGCCCGACGACGAGTCCGGGGACGTGGCGACGGCGGCCCGACGACGAGTCCGGGGACGTGGCGACGGCGGCCCGACGACGAGTCCGGGGACGTGGCGACGGCGGCCCGACGACGAGTCCGGGGACGAGGTGGCGGTAGCCCGACGACGATCGAGTCCGGGGACGTGGCGGCAGCGGCCCAACGATGAGTCCGGGGACGTGGCAGCGGCGGCCCGACGATGAGTCCAGGGACGAGGCGACGGTCGTCCAACGACGAGTCCGGGGACGAGGTGGCGGCAGCCCAACGACGATCGAGTCCGGGGACGTGGCGGCGGCGGCCCGACGACGAGTTCGCGGACGTGGCGGCGGCGGCCCGACGACGAGTTCGGGGACGTGGCGGCGGCGGCCCGACGACGAGTTCGAGGACGTGGCAGCGGTAGCCCGACGACGAGTCCTGGGACGTGGCGGCGACGACGGCCCGACGACGAGTCCGGGGACGTGGCGGCGGCGGCCGGGTGACGAACCTGAGACGAGGTGGCGGCGGCAGCCTGACGACGAACCCAGGACGAGGCGACGGCGACCCGACGACGAGTTCCCGGACGAGGCGGCGGCGGCTCGACGACGAACCCGGGACGAGGTGGCGACAACGATGGGAGATCCCGATCTGCTGCGCGACGACGACGATGGCAGCCGGATCAATAGTATCGGGCGCCTAAACAGGGGCGCTGCCCCCGGCGGAGATCGATCCCTCCTCGGGGGCGCGCGGCGGAAGCGGCGGCGGCTAGGGTTAGGATCTAAACCTAGGCGAAAGATACCATGAAGGAGAATATAATTGGTGGAATATTATATGTATTGCATTGGGCCTCATGGGCTAATTATATAGGGTACATAGGACTAACAGCTCATGTGGCTAGACAATATGGTACTATTCCTATTACTCTAACAGATATCAAACTTGGTATCTGGATCTTGCATCGAGCCAAATAAACAAGACATTTAATAGAATGTTGAATAAAATTTGGTCCCAAATCAGTACTTACAATGATTGTCCCCTAACATTAACTTCACAGAAATGAGAATCATTAAGAAAACGTTGTAAATTTCTTAAATCTGTAATCTGTGGCTTGAGTATATTTTCCTTCAAAATTTGTTAGAACATAAACCACTGGACCAACCATGATCTGTAACATGCGAACCATGTGAACATATTGATAGATAAGCCTTTGTTGAAACCACCTTAGTCATTAGTTTCATTTCAGTCATTAGACAGTGATCAGTTCACTTTTCCTTTTTAGCTTTGCTTTGTTTCTTTCTTGACAACCAAGTAGCCTTGTAAGATATTCTAGGAATATGCTCTAGTGAGCTTCTTGTAAAACAAGTATTCCACTGCTATATAATAGGAAGGGACTAGCCCACAAAGACTGCTTTTTGGCAGCACCAATACCTGCCTCTATTGTTCCATTGCCAACAATTGGTATCAGGAGCTTGGTTGAGAATAGGGTAGCCACAAGCCATGTCCCTCTCTGCAGAGCGCGCTGCTCGCGCTGCCGCCGCCGAGGCCGCAGCGGCAGCAGCCGTTGAGGCTGCAGGCAGGCCGCTGCAGCAGCACAAGCCGCGGCGCAGACCGCAGCGGCGCTCCGAGCAGAGATCGACGGAGAGGTGGATGGAGATGGCACGTGAGCGAACAGCCTGGAGCGGAGGCGCGCAGAGTGCAGTCTGCAGAGGCACGCAGCGCGCAGTTCGTAGAGGCACCATGCTCGGTCTTCATCACTGGTGCGCTGTCATGACCGCTGTTAGAATGTAATAGTAACAGCCCATATTGAGTGTACGGCCCATTGTCCTTGTACATTGTAACCCTAGCCTATTAGGCTATATAATGAAGGTCACCCCCCTGATTAGGGTGTGTGGTGTTTTTCTACATGGTATCAACCTAATTACGATCCTTTCCTTCCTTACGATCCTCTCCTTCCGCTCTCGCGCCTCCTCTGCCCGTGCGTCCTCCGTGAGGACGTGCGCTACAGCACTAGCCCCGGCCGCGCGCGCACTCGCGCCACCGCCAGGCCGCGCGCCCCCTCCAGTCGCGCCGCCGCCTCCGTAAGCCGCGCCGCCTCCTTGGCCGCGCGCTGCAGGCGGCCGCCCGACTCAAGTCGCGCCGCCCCACGCCGCCGCACGATCTCCCTCGCGCCGCCTCCTAGGCCGCGCGCGCGCGATTGCCGCTCCAGGCAGCCGCGCGGATCGCACCGCCGCCTTGTAGCCGCGCCCATGACGTCGTCGTCGAGTTCCTCCTCCACAACCGTCGTCCTCAGCTCCCAGTCGTCCGGCGCCTACGCCTCCGTCAACGTGAAGCAGCACGTCCCCATCGCGCTCAGCCTCGAGCGCCCGAACTACTCCAAGTGGAAGGCGTTCTTCACCGCCCTCTGCGGCAAGTACGGGCTGCTCAGCCACATCGCGGAGGCCGCGCGCTCGGCTAACCCCTGTGGTCTCACTGCATCCGCGGCTGGATGTACGGCTCCGTCGACGACGCCGTCCTCAACCTCGCTATGGAGCCCGATCAGGATGCACACGCTCTGTACGTTTCTATCGAGGCCCTGTTCCAGGTGAACAAGGAGTCCCGCGCCGTCGTCCTCGAGCAGGATTTCCACAACCTATCCCAGGGCGACCTCTCTATCGACGCCTACGCCTAGCAGATGAAGCGCACCACTGATGAACTTCGGGAGGTCGGCCACACCATCTCCCCCGCGCAGCTCGTGCTCAATCTTCTGCGCGGCCTCAACTCCCGCTTCGCCAACACCGCCGACATCATTACCAACTCATCGCCGCTTCCCAACTTCCGCTTCCGCGTCAAGGAGCTCCGAGGGGAAAGAGGCCTCGGCTTCCGCTCTTGCTGCCTCCACCACCTCCTCCTGCACTTCACCGTCCTGCCGGTCCACCTCCTCTGCACCCACTGATCGTGGGGGCGGTGGCAAGGGCAAGGGTGGGCGTGGCGGCAACGACAGTGGTGGCAGTGGCGGCGGTGGGCGCAACCAGCAGCACAGTGGCAGCCTCAGTAGGCAAGACGGCGGCTCCGGCGGGCGTCAAGCTCCTCAGCCGGCCGACCCTTGGGTTTGCTACAACCCTTGGGCCGTCCAGTGGCCTCCTCAGCAGCAGCAGCGGTGGGGTGTCCTCCGGCTTCGTGCCGCCTCAGTTCTCCATTGTCGGCGGTCCTCCGGCTTACGGGCCTCCAGCCAGCTGGGATCAGATCAGCCTGATCGCCGCTCTCAACCAGATGGCGGTTCAGGGTGGGTCTGCACCCTAGGTCATGGACAGCGGAGCGACATCTCACATGTCCTCCAACGACGGTATTTTACTTTCCCATCTCCCGTCGCCACCGTCCTCCATTACGGTCGACAACAGTCAATCAATTCCTATTCTTAGTCGTTGCACTTCTCTTATTCAAGTATTGATCGTCCTTTTCATCTTGATAATGTTCTTGTCGCTCCCCAACTCACTCGTAATATGTTATCTGTTCGACAGCTTACTCGCGACAATAACTGTTCAATTGAGTTTGACGCCTCTGGTTTTTCTGTTAAGGATCTGCAGACCAAGACGTTCTCCTTCGGTGCAATAGCAACGGGGACCTCTACACCATTCCACATCGCATGCCACCTCGCTGCCATGTCGCCATCGTCTCCCCGGAGCTGTGGCACTTCCGCCTTGGTCATCCTGCACCTGCCGTCATCACTACTCTAAATAAGCTATCAGCTATCCAGTGTAATAAAGCAGCTCGCCGCCTTTGTCATGCGTGTCAGCTAGGCAAACACGCTAGGCTGCCATTTGCTAGTCGGTTTCTAGTACATCTGCACCTTTTGCACTTGTTCACTGTGATGTCTGGACCTCTCCAATTTCGAGTATTACTGGTTATAAATTTTATCTCGTGCTAATTGATGATTATACTCATTATTGTTGGATGTTTCCTCTTCGCCATAAATCTGAAGTTCATGAACATATTGTTCAGTTTGTTGCTTACGCTCACACACAGTTTAGCTTTCCTGTGCGCTGTTTTCAGAAAGATAATGGCACCGAGTTCATCAACAATGCCACCGCTACCTTCTTGGCTACCTGCGGCATCTTGCTCCGCACCTCGTGCCCCTACACATCCGCCCAGAACGGCAAAGCTGAGCGGATGCTTCGCACGCTGAACAATGTTGTTCGCACGCTTCTGTTTCATGCCGCCATGCCTCCACCCTATTGGGTTGAAGCTCTTTCCACCGCTGTGTTTCTGATCAACCGGTGGCCCTCATCATCCATACATAATGGTATTCCCTATCATCTCCTTCACCGCAAAATGCCAGACTACTCCATCCTTAGAGTTTTCGGTTGTTGTGTTATCTGAACCTCAGTGCCACGACTCCCCATAAATTGTCTCCTCGCTCAGCAGCGTGTGTCTTCCTTGGTTACCCTCTTTCCCAGAAGGGCTACCGGTGTCTTGATCTTTCTACTCGCAAGATCATCTCCCGCCACGTTGTTTTTGATGAGACACACTTTCCGTTTGCGGCTTCCAAGCCCTGTCCGGATTCTCTTGATTTTTTGTTACAGGATATACTTCCCGCGCCTACCCCGTCTACCTCAGATGTTCGGACCTCGCGGGCCTCGGTTGCGCCAACCTCATCTGCCTCAGACGATGCCGGCGACCCCGTTGGGGTCGACCCTACCATCCTGTGGCACGACGCTGCCCACCGGCTGCCCCAGGCGCCTCGGTAGGCCATGGCTCCCGCACCTCCTCCACCAGCAGGTGCCGTCGCCCCTGCCCCCTGTCCGGCAGCTGTATGGCATCCACTACAGCCGTCGTCAGCATCCGGCACCGACTCCACAGCCGTCGCCGGAGGTACCTCTGGCCCCATAGCCGAAGGTCCAGCATCGCAGGCGGTAGTGCCCCGAACTCTAGAGCCTCCTGCGCGGGCGACTCGTTCCCAAACGGGATACCTGCCGCCGCCCATGCAGCGGTATGGCTTCACCGCATCGGCCTCTAGTCTGGCTTCTCCGTTGTCGGGCAACTCTCGCGCCGCGCTCGTCGATGCGAATTGGCGCGCGGCGATGGTCGCAGAATACAAGGCGCTCGTGGACAATGGCACCTGGCGTCTTGTTCCTCGACCGCATCGTGCCAACGTCATCACCGGCAAGTGGGTCTTCAAGCACAAGTATCGTGCTGACGGCTCTCTGGCTCGTCATAAAGCCAGATGGGTTCGTGGGTTCTCGCGGCGGTACAGCATCGACTACGACAAGACGTTCAACCGGTTGTCAAACCGGCCACCATCCGGGTCGTCCTCAGCATCGCCGCCTCTCGCTCCTGGACGATACATCAGCTGGACGTGAAGAAAGCTTTTCTTCCCGGTCATCTGAACGAGACCGTCTACTGCCAGCAGCCGCTCGGCTTCGTCAACCCGGCGGCTCCGACCACGTCTGTCTGCTGCAAAAGTCCTTGTACGGACTCAAGCAGGCGCCCAGGGCGTGGCACCACCGGTTCTCTGGCTTCGTCCAGCGGTCCGGCTTCACTGCTTCGACCTCCGATACGTCCCTCTTTGTTTACAAAGCGGGTGCCGACATCGCCTACTTGTTGCTCTACGTCGACGACATCATCCTGACAGCCTCGTCGACCCAGCTTCTTCGTTGCATCACCGAGCTCCTTCACTCCGAGTTCGCCATGACAGATCTCGGGGATCTTCATCACTTCCTCGGGATCTCTGTCACGCGTTCTGCTGACGACCTCTTCTTGTCTCAGCGCCAATACGCTCTGGACCTGCTCTAGCGCGCCGGCATGGCTGAGTGTCATTCTACGGCGACTCCTGTTGACACTTATGCCAAGCTCTCTGCTACGGACAGCGCTCCGATGGCGGATGCCACTTAGTACCGTAGCCTCGTCGGTGCGCTACAGTATCTCACGCTGACTCGTCCGGACCTCGCCTATGTAGTTCAACAGGTTTGCCTCTTCATGCACGACCCGCGAGAGCCTCATCTTGCGATGCTCAAGCGTGTCCTGCGGTACGTCAAGGGCACCTGTCCACCGGGCTTCACATTGGCACAGGCAGCATCCCCAGCTTGACCGCATACTCCGATGCTGATTGGGCAGGTTGTCCAGACTCTCGGCGCTCCACTTCAGGCTACTGTGTCTTCCTCGGTGACAACTTGGTCTCTTGGTCCTCCAAACGACAGACTACGGTCTCTCGTTCGAGTGCGGAGGCTGAGTATCGTGCTATTGCGCACGTTGTGGCTGAGACTTGTTGGCTTCGTTAGTTACTTCAGGAGCTCCGCGCGCCCATCTCTTCGGCGACGATCGTCTACTGTGACAATGTCAGTGCTGTCTACATGACTGCCAATCAAGTTCATCATCGTCGCACGAAGCATATTGAGATAGGTATTCACTTTGTCCCTGAGAAGGTTGCTTTGGGACAGGTTCGGATGCTCCATATTCCATCGTCTCATCAGTTCGCGGACATTATGACCAAAGGGTTACCTGTACAGCTGTTCACTGACTTTAGGTCCAGTCTTTGTGTTCGTGACACTCCCACTTAGACAGCTAGTTAGGCCCAACTCCGAGATGAAGCCCACTCGTTGGCTGGACGACCAGACAGCCTAGACGGACGATTAATCGCGACTGGACGACGACTAATCGGACGACCAGGTTTCTGGGCGGTTTGGACGAGTCGGAGGCCCTGGTCGAGTAGCTTGAACCGTCCAGGACGATTAATCGCGATTAATCGGACGTCCTGAAAACATGGGGCTAGACGAGAAGCGCGTAGTAAAGTACTTGCGCGTCGTTTCGACGAAGTACTCCCAACTTGTCAGCGCCATCAAGACTCCTTGATCTGGACAACCTCACCATCGAGGAGGTGACCGGGTGACTCAAGGCCGTTGATGATCGAGAAGAGCCACCCCCCACCGAGCCAATCACCATCAGCGAGAAGCTGATGTATACGACAAAGTAGTGGCGGGCACGCCAGAAGAAGCAAGTGGGAGATAATGGCGGCGCGTCGTCCAAGGATCGCCTGCAGCCAGCGCGGTGGTCGGAGGCAGTGGTGCAGAAGGAGGAGATGGAGACGGTGAATGCCGGGCAAACCGCGATGACATTTGCTTCAATTGCGGCCGCAACGGCCACTGGGCACGCGACTGCCGTGGGCAGCGTCATGAGCGCGGTGACGACCGTGGCGGAGGCCGCGGTGAACGAGGCGGTGGTGACCACGGCGAGCGCGGTGGCAATCGTGGAGCTCGCGGTGGTGATCCTGGTGGAGGCCACCATGGCGAGCGCGGGCCTGACCGTGATGGAGGACGCGGTGGAGCTGTACACGTCGTGGAAGCTGAGGAGGACGACACAACTCTCTTCTTCGCCCATGGCTTCCTCGACATCGATGAAGGCGTGCAAGCTTGCGTCTTCACGAGCGATCTCGATCGCCATGAGCCAAGGGCTCGTGCCTTTCTCAACACCACCGCCGATGAAGAGAAGATGGGGGGGCTGGTACCTGGACAGCGACGCCACGCACCACAAGACGGGTCGCCGAGAGCTGTTCGCCGACCTCAACCCCAACGTGCGCGGGACTGTGCGATTTGGAGATGCATCGCGGGTAGAGATCCGCGACATCGGCTCCATCATCTTTCAAGGAAAGACCGGCGAGCAGCGCATCCTCCATGGCGTCTACTTCATCCCTGCTCTGTGCAACTCAATTTTGAGTCTTGGGTAGCTTGATGAAGGAGGCTCGAAGGTGGAAATCGACAAGGATTGTTGCGCATCTGGGATTGCCGTGGTCGCCTGCTTGCCAAGGTTCGGCGTGGCCCCAAGTGTCTGTACATCCTCCACCTCGACGCAACGCAACCATTTTGCCTCGCCACGCACAAGGAGGACGAAGCATGGCGATGGCACGACCGCTTCGGCCACCTCCACTTCGACGCGCTCCGCAAGCTTGGCAAGGAGGAGCTCATTCGTGGGATGCCGGTGATCGACCACGTCGAGTAGCTTTGTGACACCTGTGTCACCACCAAGATGAGGCGATGCTCGTTCCCGGCCAAGGCCGCGTACCGCGCCAAGGAGTACCTCGTACTTGTGCATGGTCATCTGTGCGGCCCGGTGACGGCGGCAACACCTAGAGGGAAGTGGTACTTCTTGCTCCTTGTGGATGATGCAACACGATACATGTGGGCCGCTCTGATTCCCACGAAGGACGCTGTCGCCGACACCATCAAGAAGGTGCGAGCTGTGGCCGAGATGGAGAGCGGCCGCAACACAAGTGCTAAGGAAGGGATCAAGCGCCACTACTCTGCTCCCCATTCGCCTCAGTAGAATGGCGTAGTCGAGCGCCGCAACCAAACCATCGTGGCGATGCCGCGCGCTGCTAAAGCAGAGGAGGCTGCCAACGCGGTTCTGGGGAGAGGCGATCATGATGGTCGTGCGTGTTCATCGGCTATGCTGAAGAGGCTAAGGCCGGCAAAGTGCCCGACCCAGAGACCCAGCGCGTCAAGGTCAGCCGCGACGTCGTGTTCGATGAAGGACGTGGCTGGGATTGGTCTGCACTGGAGCCTGGGAGGCTGGGACGTCGAAAGCGGTTGATAGCGACTTCACCGTCGAGTATTTCTGGCCGGCTGAAGCAGAGGACTGCAGGGCGCACCAGAAGCTGAGCCTTTTCGTGACATCACCCACTCCATCGTCGCCAATCCACACGTCACCAGCGTCTCCGGGGGGCACCGGAGCAGCCATGGCGTCAACACCTACCTCTACGCCTCCGGCAGCCACCCCAACTGCGCCGGAGACACTGGGACCCCAACATGAGCATGCCACTCCGCTGGATGACGACGAGGAGCACGTGGACGCCTGGCACGACGACGAACCGCTCCGCTACAGGACGGTTGCCAACATTCTGGGGGAGTAGCCTACTTCCCCACCGGCGAATCCACTCTTCGCCGAGCTACACCTCACTCACTCCAGTGAGCCTGCTACCAACGTCAAGGCCAAAGGAGACCCAACCTGGATGGCGGCAATGAAGCAGGAGCTGCGCGCCGTCGAGCTCAACCGGACATGGGAACTGGTGCGCCTTCCGCCGGCCAATGCCGCATCTAGCTCAAATGGATGTACAAGTTAAAGAAGGACGAGTGTAGTGCTGTGATCAAGCACAAGGCCTGGCTAGTGGTGCGCGGCTCTGTCCAACAGGAGGGGATCGACTACGACGACACCTTCGCTCCTGTCGCCTAGATGGAGTCTGTCCGTGTGTTGCTCGTGCTGGCAGTTCAGGAGGGCTAGCGCGTCCACCACATGGACGTGAAATCCGCGTTTCTCAACGGCGAGCTCAAGGAGGAAGTCTACGTCCAGCAGCTGCCCGGGTTCGCCGTCACCGGAGAAGAAGACAAGGTCTACCGTCTACACAAGGCGTTGTATGGCCTACGTCAGGCACTAAGGGCATGGAATGCCAAATTGGATGCAACACTGAAGTATATGGGCTTCGAGCAGAACAACCATGAAGCTGTGATGTACCGGCGGGGCACCGATGACTCAGCCCTGCTCGTGGGGGTCTATGTTGATGATTTGATCATCACAGTTGCAAGAGAGCAAGTCGTGAAAGCTTTCAAGGTGCAGATGAAGATAACCTTTGACATGAGTGACCTAGGACCTTTGAGTTTCTATCTCGGGATCGAGGTTCACCAAAGCTCCGACGGCATCACCCTGCGCCAAAGTCACTATGCCAAGAGGATCTTGGAGCTGGGTGGCATGGCTGATTGCAGCCCAGCAGCCACACCCATGGAGGAGCGACTACGGCTGAGCAAGCACAGCACAACTACTGAAGTTGATTCAACTCAGTATCGGCGGACTGTTGGCAGTCTACGCTACCTTGTTCAAACAAGGCCAGACCTTGCCTTCGCTGTTGGATTCGTGAGCAGGTTCCTGGAACGGCCAACAGAAGAACACCTACTGAGATATGTAGCTGGCACGATTGACTTTGGCCTTCACTTCACCAGAGCACCTTCTGCTGCTCGGTTTGTGGGGTATTGTGATTCAGACTTGGTTTGGAGACATTGACTCGAGCAAGAGCACAACTGGAAGCTTGTTCTTTCTGGGAAACTGCTTGATCCGCTGGCAGTCCATCAAACAGAGAGTTGTGGCTCTCTCAAGTTGTGAAGCTGAGTATGTGGCAATGACAACAGTAGCAACACAAGCCTTATGGCTATCTAGGTTGCTGGCTGAGATGTTGGGAAAGGAAATTGAGATAGTGGATTTGAAGGTTGATAACAAGTCTGCACTTGCTCTTGCCAAGAACCCAGTGTTTCATGTCAGGAGCAAACACATTAGAATCAAGTTCCACTTCATCAGAGACTGCATTGCAGAGGGAAGTATCAAGCCTGACTTCATCCCCACTGTAGATCAGTTGGCAGATATCCTGACCAAATCACTTGGAAAGACTAAGTTTGAGGAGATGAGAAGTAGAATTGGGCTGAAGAAGATCATCAAGACAAGTAGCAGCAAGGCTTAGGGGAAGAATTGATAGATAAGCCTCTGCTGAAACCACCTTAGTCATTAGTTTCATTTCAGTCATTAGATAGTGATCAGTTCACTTTTTCTTTTTAGCTTTGCTTTGTTTCTTTCTTGATAACCAAGTAGCGTTGTAAGATATTCTAGGAATGTGCTCTAGTGAGCTTCTTGTAAAATAAGTATTGTACTGCTATATAATAGAAAGGGACTAGCCCACAAAGACTGCTTTTTGGCAGCACCAATACCTGCCTCGACTGTTCCATTGCCAACACACATAGGCAATGTGACACACAATGCTTAACCCTTTTGGGTTCACATGTCCTCTGCATGCTTAACTGGAGGTCACCTTTGTTGGGCAGGTGATGAAAGTATCTGTTGTCATCACAAATAGTTTGATGCTATACTCCCTCCATCCTAGAATGATAGGTGTATTTTGTCTAGGGAAATGTCAAATTTTACAAACTTTGACCAACAAGTAATCAAATTATATACAAGTTTGGGACATTAAAACTTGCATCAATAGATTTGTATCCGAAGTGCCATTGAGATAAAATTGATTCTTTTGCAAATGACAACACATTGTAAGAGATTAAGAGCCCAAATCTACTTTTTATTACTTCTCTTTGTGGACAACATACGCTTATCTTTCTGGGATGGAGGGAGCAATCCGCAGATTTTCTGATATTAATGTTTGACATACTTTTGTGTGCATTCTGTTTGGGTGTGGTACTCCCTCCGGTTCCACTATATTTGTCCATCGTATGCCATGTGCACTAACCGATGAAAAATTAGTTTCAAGTAAAAGTCCTTGTGAAATAACAATCCATACCCTATTAAGAAATATGATACAAATACTACTCTTCTTTTGAAACATTTAATTAGGGATCATGATCGAAATATCATGATAACTATACTTTTGATATCTTCAATGGACAAAAAATGTGGTTGAGTCGAGGCCCTTCTAGAGGATGCGCCATGGGTGAAGGCCATGCACAAGTCCTCGAAGTCCCAGAGGATGGGACCAAGCGTGCGGAGGAAGTCAACGCCAACGATGACGTTAAAGCCGCCGAGGTCGATGCCAAAACACCTGATGGAGAATTCCTCAGTGCCGATGGCCAGGATGATGTTGTGGGAGAGACCCCTTCACAAGGAACGTGATCCCACATTAGCCACCGAGATTTGCATGGTGGGGTAGGTGGAGTTCGTCAACCGGAGTTGGCACATAACATTGACGCTGATGAAGTTATGAGTGGAGCCGGAGTCGAGGAGCGCGAGGAGGCTGTGTCCGTGGATGTAGACATGGAGTTGCATCTTGTCCTCTGTCTGTATGCCCGTAATGGCATGAAGAGAGACGGCTGGTGGGGCTGCAGCATTGTCGGGCGCTGTTGGTTCGGCGGCCTCTAGAAATGCTGCAACGGCTACCACCTCTGCGGGGACATCTTCGAGGTAGTTGGATGACTCTAGGTAGAAGAGCCGCTGACACTAATGATCACGGGCATAGGGCACAATTGTAATAGAGCCCTTTGCGGCGATGCTCCAGCTGCTCCGCTGGCGTTAAAGCGATGGAAAAGGTGGCCCAGCAGGCGTTGTGCCTGGCATGGCTGTCGAGCCCACGGCCAGATAGGGCGGCATTGGAAGCCCTAGGAGTGGTGGAGGCTAGGCAATGTGCTGAACCGTAGCCGGTACCATGGCCGAGGCACGCGTGAGGTGCATGGCCGTTTAAAGATCTTGGGGCTTGTGCAGCTCCATGTTGGCCTTGATGTGCTTCAGAAGGCCACCCACACAGAGTTCCGCCTTCTGGAGGGGCGACAGATTGTGGTCATGTCACAACACCGCATTTGAGCCATCGGAGTACTCCTGGACCGTATACAGGAAGGGAAGCTGGACGAGCTCAGGCTGGCGAGTGCCACGAACAGCCGGCCCGAAGCAAAGATTACAAAGCTCCTTGAAGCGCTCCTAGCTAGGCATGCTCTCGTCCTGTTCCAGCGTGTAATAGTAGGTCTGGGCCCTGCCGGCTAGATGATAGGATGCAAGCCAGATACGGTCCAGGGCTAGGGTGGGTTGGCTCCTGAAGAACTGTGGTTTAGCCAGTTCATGGGATTCTCGGACCCATCATAGGTGGTGAACTCGAGCTTGTAGAAGCAGGGATGGCCAGGGCCGGGGGCAGGGGCCTCGGGTGTGCCCAGGTACGGCGACGCGTTGGGGTTTGGAACGCTAAACGAGTAGTTGGGGCTGACTCCATAGATGAATTGGCCATCTGCACCCATCACGTTGAGGGAGCTGGCATCCTGTTGGTATTGGTGACTTGGCCCGCCTAGAGCGGTGTTGCCGGCTGCCGTGGAGATCATAGCAACCATTAAGGCAGGGGCCCCCGACCATGGTGAACATTGGGGCTGCCACCGAAGCCATGGAATAGGAGGGGATCGGTCATGGGGGCAGGCATGCAAATTTGGTGGATGGGTAGTGGGGCGGTTGACAGCGCGTCCGGTAGTGATAGGGCCTTCGAGACGTAGCCCGACATCCCATAGGGAAACACCGTTTGGAGGGTGGCAACGGGCGAAGGTGGTGGTGGCGGGTAGGACTCGATGTTGGCGAGGCGAGTGGAGATGCCGGCGATGGTGCATGCCAAGTTCGTGACTGCCTTGACCGGGGTCAGGCGCGGATGCCGAGGTGTAGGGCAGCACAGAAGTGGTGGTGGGAGGCTAACCTGACATAGCTGGTTGGTACGATTAGGGATCCTACCCGAGTTGCTACGAAGGTTGTAGGGATGGAAGAGAGTAGGGTGAGGTTTATGCAAACGGTGGCGGCGTTTTGGCGCTGTGGGTGATCATGGCGCCACTGAGAGAGGGGGCAATGAGGGCTTCAGGGGAAGCCGAGCAACTAAAGTTGTTGCTTTGCTTAATTCCTTCCATCAATGTGTACAGGATATTTATCCTCTCTAAACAACCATATAGGAGATCCTATATTTAAGGAATAATTGATCTATTTGAGGAAACAATAAATAAGGAGACAATTCAGGCTATTAGGCCCCTAATAGATGGTGCCACCTTAGCCACTTGTGGACCGACGCTTGGAGTAGTGGACGCCGGTCATAACAAATGTCTTCTGCTGAGGCTATAGACAAACATACTGGTATGGAGGGAGTAATGGCTGAATAGATGTGTAGGTAATCTGTGTGAAGTTATGTGGGTTAGGAACCCCGTATCCACAGTCTTTATTTGTGTTATATAGTGTTTTCTCAATCACATGATCTGTACTCTTGAAACCAGGTGGGTGTAGCTTGGAGCATAATGATTGGTTAAACAAGTCACAATGCCTAATACACATAGCCACATAGCCTTTTTTTCGTTTGCAATCAACTGTATCAGACACTTGCTGGTCATGCCATTTGAATGGCACATTCAACAATATATGTAATGACCTTTACGTGGTCTGAGCTTGTGTGCTGGAGCACACAAATAATTGCAGATACTGTTGTGCATGTGGAATATATGGGAACTTTACAGGGAATTAAATTGTAATTTACCCTTCATGGAGCGGTGCAATTTAATTGTGGGTGAATTTAGTGCAACATTTTTTCACATTAACTTGAATATTTATTGGTTTAATTTGTTCAAATCTATGCATGTTATTTGATTCAATAGCGGTGGTGATAGCTCTTGCTGAATTGTAGGGAACTGCTGATGAAGTGGTGGATTGGTCTCATGGTAAACAACTTTGGGAACTTTGCAAAGAGAAATATGAGCCCTTATGGCTCAGGGGAGGGAAGCACTGTGATTTGGAGCTCTTCCCGGAATACATCCAGCACCTCAAGAAATTTTTCCACACAGTAGAGAAATCGCCATCCCATAGGCAAGCCTGGAGGGAATCTGTGAACCGAATTGAACCCTCGCGGAAGAGCACCGATTTCTTTGAACCTTCGCGAAAGAGCACAGATCAAAGGGAAAAATCAAGGTCAACTCGAGATAGGACGAGAAAAACTGAACATAGATATAGCAACGTCGAGAAGGTAGACAAGCTAAACATATCATTTGATCAGTTTGAGAAATCCAGGAGAAGTATTGACATCTTCGAGAGGCCAAAGAGGAACATTGAGCAGCTGGACTTTGCTCGGAAGAGTGTCGACAGATTGGACAGGATTTGGGCTAGTTAAATTTCTTTTTTACATGATATACAGGTTATACATGGGGTTCAGTTGTTTTGGGTATTTTACAGGTGTGACATAAGAGCTATTTCACCGACACAAAAGGAGCGAATCTTCGTTGACGAGGCTCCGTGTAGAGATGCGATGGCTTATGTGGTGGGAGAAGTGTATGTCGGTCTTCAAAGAAATTGTTCTCTTCTGTTAGAGCATCTTCAAGAGTTCGCCAAATCTACTTGGTATCCATAAAATTTTGCCAAAATATATTAAAAAAAAAACATTCTGCAACAACTTAGCATCTCTACTTGGCAAAAATAGAAACTTGGCAAATTGTGTACTCCATGTCAGCATTGTGTATAATCTGATGCTTTGTATCAACAATATGCTTTTCTTCTATTTCATTGAGTTAGACTTTTCCTTTGATGGATCTTGGCTGCGTATGGGTATGGCTGGTAGGGATTGCAGCATTGTGTATTTGTGTATAATCTGATGTTTTGTATCGACAATGCTTTTCTTTTGTTTCATTGAATTGAACTTTTCCTTTGATGGGTCTTGGCTGCGTATGGGTATGGCTGGTAGGGATTGTGATGCCTAAGGGGGGTTTTTTGTTTGTAACTATGGTATCTAATTTCCATGTAGTCAAAATTATCCAATAAAAAAATGTATCTAGATTTCAATTAAAGTTTCAATAAAGCAATTAAGGTTTTGTTAGGTGTATTATATATACTGTAAAATATTTATGCAACCTAGGTTTTAATCCTATTACTAACCTATCAAACTAAGCTAGAAATATAAAGCACACTACCTGACTGTAAATATGAAAGCTTAAAGAGTGGTAGAGATGAATGAAAATATCTAGGCCCCTATTTTGGTTTTGGTGATTAATGAAGTGAAAGGATCAAGATGTCAAGGGGAGGGGCGTGAATTGAGCTTGTTTTAAATCTACATAATTAAAACCTAACAAATGTCAATTCTCCCCTAGTGCCTAATAGTGTGTCCTATCTAGGAAAGCGGTAGCAATTCAAAGTAGCAAGATATGAAACTAGACAACTAAGCAAGTATCAAAGTAAAGCAACCTAGACATCTCAAGTCATGATCACAAGTATGAAACAAGTATGAATAACTTGAAAGTAGATTGCGGAAAGTAAAGAGGTAGGGAGAAGAAGGGAAGTTGACATAATGATGTTTTTCTGAGGGTATCGAGGAGTTAACACTCCCCTTGGTCCGTTGGAGCACCTCGCAAGGTATTGCTCCCCTCGATCGCGCACGGACCGAGTGCTCTCTACGGGCGAATTCTTCGCGCTCTAGCTCGATGAATCATCCACAACCGATCACATGAAGTGAAGGAGGGCCAAAAAACAAGCTCTCTTTGGGTTTCACCATCTCTCCGAGCGCCACCAAGCGTCTATCGCAAGGTATTGCTCCCCCTTGATCCGTGCGAGGACAAAGTGCTCTCTACGAGTCAATTCTTCGCCGTTCCAGCTCGATGAATCGCTCACAACCGATCACATGAAGTGAAGGAGGGCCACAAACAAGCTCCCGGTGGTCACCATCTCTCCGAGCGCCACCAAGCCGTCTAGGTGTTGTCGATCACCAAGAGTAAAAGCATAAGACCTTCACTTGACCAACTTAAGGCTATGAATGTGGATGGATGCACGCTTGTCACTCCTAGACACCCTAGGGAGGAATTCAAACTTTGGATCTCACAATATCTCTTGTTCACTAGGCTCTTGGTCTCTCAAGAACTCTCTCTAGCTTCCTTTAGCTGAAATAATGGCTAGAGAGCTAACTAGGGCGAGATGGGCAACTATATATAGCCCCCACACTCCCAACTAGTCGTTATGTGTTTTTCCCTTTTCTCGAACCTCCGGACGGACCACATCGGATATCGGACCAAAAACCCGGTCCGGAGCTCACATAACCAACAGGGATCTCACTATGACGGGACCTCGGAAAACCCTTTAATGTCGGAGCTCGACACCCGGGCAAGGCCCACGCCCAAAACCCATTTAAGAATCTGGCCCCGGTTGGTTTCGGTGTTAACGACAATTAGAAATTTTTGGAAAATTTTTTTTGCAGAGGTTATGCGTAGCCCACCTGGTGATCAAGGAAAGGGGTCTAAAGGTCATCATTGGCCCCCCAAAATGGATTCGTTTGGTTTTTAAGGAGAATGATGAAGTGTGGGACGCTGGGGAAAGGGGCCCGTCGCCTTCCAGAGGGTGATTTAAAACCCCTAGCCAGAATTTAGGTCGGCGCGTGGCTGAGCGTCCTTTTGCCATGACTAGCGTTCGCGCTGGAACTGTGTCAGAACTAGCGTTAGACAGAGGGCCGGAGCGCGTGCCTGGGCGTGGGGAGCGTCCGTCGCCTCATTTTGAACAAAACAGCCTTGGGGATGCACGAACGTCCTTCGTAGCGCAGGCGTCCGTCGCCAAAAAAAATGCCAGCCCGGCATTTTCAAGGGTCTATTTAACCCCCTCCCATTCTCCCCCACCTTCCCTTTTTGCTCATTTGATTGCGATTCGTTGAAAAGGTTTTGGGAAGAGAGAAGAGCCTAGGAGAGGGGTGATTCGCGAACCCCATCCTCCTCTCTCTATTTACCCAAGAGTTCGAGTGTGCATCCTCTGTTTAAAGCTTGAGTGATTTCAAGCAAAGATCGAGGCTTGTTACTCTTGTGATCGACATCACCTAGCGGCCCGGGTGGTGCTGGGAGGAAGGTGTCCCCGGGAAAAGATTTTGTCGGGGGCCCCTTCCCCCATCGACGTGTGTGATCGGTTGTGGGCATTCACCGACCCGGAGGGCGAAAATCAGCCCGTAGAGAGCACCCTCCTTTGCGCGGGATTGAGGGGGAGCTTACCTTGGGGGTGCTAACGAGGACTAGGGGATGTGATTCCTCGATCCCTGGGCAAAAATCGCCGTGCAAGCACTTTTTCCCTACCCTTTTTTACGCTTACTTTCCCGCATTGTCTTTCATTTAACAAAATTGTGTAGGAAGTTTTCCTTTCCTTTTGCTTTGTTCCCGTTTCTAGCTAGGAACACAAAGCGGTGGGCACTGGGGGAAATTGGGCTCTTTATGGGTTTAAATTTCTTTTTTTTAGAAATTAAAAAAAGACCCAATTACCCCCCCTTCTTGGGCATCTTGTCCTTTCAATTGGTATCGGACCCGGGTTGCCTAAATTAGGTTTCCCCGCCTAGAGAAAAGAGCCCATGGGGAGGCCACCTCCCATGTTCGATGGAGAGACTTTCCCTTATTGGAAAGTTCGTAGGGGAGGCCTCCCTAGAGGCCGTTGAGTGGGCGTGCTCAAAGCCCCCCAAAAAGGGGAGGTACTCTTTTGCGGAGGCCTCAACTTTGAAAAGCCAATCCCAAAGGGCAAAGAAATACTTTTTTTGGGGCATTAGAAAGGGATGTTTCAACTGAGTGCTAATCCCAAAAAACGCATTGAGTTTGGACATATTTGTGCACTTCACGAAGGCCAAAGAGTGAGCGTGAAAACATATCACGGTTATGGCTAAGTCAATTTTTTCCTATGCATGCAAATGAAAATGAAATGAAATTACTCACAAAAAATATTATTGAGAGGAATTGGGGGCTGGGGTCTAAACAAAGGAAACCCGGCCGTTGGTACCAAGATTCTTTGTGTTTTTCCCCATTGAGAAGTAGGGCCCACATCGTCCGGTGCTTCCCCAAAGGGAAATCTCTCGCGCTACCCCAACACAAATTTTGGGCAAGACAACCCCAAGTGTACATGAAGATTGGTGATAGTGGTCATTTCTCTCCAAAAAGAAAAAAAAAGGGGAAGGGGAAAAAGAAGGATTGTCTCTAAAGGCATTCTCGTCGGAGAAGAAAAATTTGCAAGTCGTGTATGAGAGCAAAGTGATGATGTGATGATGAGATGGATCTCGCTCTCAGGGTGAAGAAAAAAAACCAAGTGTTAAAGAAGCAAGCAAGAATGGGTAATTTTGACCAAAAAAGAAAAAATTTTTCACAACTCTTCAAAAAACCCCCTTCCAAGATGGTTTTCTAAAAATTGTGGCAAACTGGACATTAGCTCATGCTTCCCCCGAAGAAAAAAAAGACAAGTACAAAACAAAAAGGTAAAAAACAAATTAAAGTACAACAAGGGCAACAAGGTTGAGCAAGTGATGAGGGAAAAAGGAGACAAGCCATTCAAGAAAAAGAAAAAACTTAAAATTTCCCAAAAGAAGAAGAAAAAAGGAAAAAGCCTCATTGTTGGTGTTTGGGGCTCACCGACATTGAAGACTAAAGGATCATCCGGAGATGAAGTGAAAAAAAAAGGGGGCCCGTTTGGTGTTTGGGTTTCCCTCTACTCCACCCCCACCCCCTATCATCCCCGGGCTCATCTCTACACACCTATGCCTCTGGCAAAAGGTGACAAAAAGGTACAAAAGAGGATAGTGATGTGAGCAGCTTAGTAATGATGGTGATGATGGTTTGAGCACCTTCTATGATGAGCAAATTTAAAATTTGCAACACTTACACTAAGCTCATTAGGAAGATAAAGCAAAGTGATCACTAGAGAAAGAAAAGGGTAATTTGCATGCTAGCTTGATGATTTGGGAAGTGCTAATGGAATTAAAGCTTGAGAACAAATCCCCTTATCAGCACAGGGGCTAAAAAGCCTCACTCAAGAAGTAAATGAGAAAAATGATAAGCTTGGAGGCAACACAAAGGCCCATTAAAGGGTACAATTGCTAAAAGTAAATACAACCAATTTAAAAATGAACATGGCACATTTGGATAGCTAATGAATTGTTTAAAGTCTTGTAAAATGTTGATTAACCCGGTTTTAAGTTGATATGCTATTTTGTGAGGACTTGCTTATAAAGTTGTAGTGGAAAATGCTAAGTGCAAGGGCGAAGGTAATTGGGGCGACAAGAGATGACCATGTGAAGATGGGCAAAAAAACCCCAAGCTCAAGGAAGAGCTATCAACCTAAAGGCAAGAAAGCCATCATTAAATGGGCCCAAAACAAGTGACCAAGATGCAATGCCCTTTGATAAAGTCTCTCAAAGATGAAAATGCAAAGCTCAAGGTTGAGAAATCAAGCTTAAAAGTGGATTGGAAAAAGTTCACCAAGGGCCCAACCTTCAAAGTGAGTCTTGATGAACACTATATGAAGACCGACAGACCGGCTTTGGGTTAAGGGAGAACCAAATCATAAGGCCAAGGTAAAGTAGAAGCCAAGGGGGACTATTACAAGAACAAGGCTATGAGAAGCAACTATGACACACCAAACCCCAAACCCAAGAATGCTTTGGATGTGGTCAAGAGGTCATCTTAAATCCCAAATGCAAACTCCCCCGCCCAAGACTTGCCAAGCACTAAGGCCTTTCGTCGATGCACACTTATCATTAACAAGGACCCCAAAGGGGTAGCCCAAACAATTTGTTTTTCTCGGTCCAAAGATGAAGAACAAGCCCAAAGTGTAGGGTTGCAAAGGGATTGGTGGACAAGGCATGGGACCTCGCCATGTGTGGGCCCCCAAACAACAATTAACCCAAGTTGCTTGTGTGTAGGTGAACTCAAGCCCGGGGGAAAATCATTGGAAAAATTGATATGGATGCAAACATTGCCCGATGACTCCCGGTGTTCACCACATTTGAGGAAATTGTAAAGGGCAAGACAAGATATTTTGGGGAAAATTCAAAGGCAAAGTGAAAGGGTCTAGGCAAATGGCAATCTCAAATGATAACAATATAAAATGTCGTAGTACAATCTTTGAGCTTAAAACTTGCTATCATGGGACAAAATGTGATCTTGGTTTCCCAATGTCTCTTCATCAAATAAAGGTAGTTGTGCCAAAATTTGAAGATTCATCATTGATTTTCAAAGGTTTGGCAAAACATCTTTCCTGGGGGACTTCCCTAAAAATGAAGCTAGTTTCCAAACTGTCTTTTCCCCAAGATTTTTTTTGGGGTTGGTATGGCATGAAGATTACAAGTGGGAAATGTCAACCTTAAAAAAGCTTGTCAAAAGGAATTGGTTAGGGGTGTGAAGGATGTGGTTTTGAAAAAGATAAACTTTGTAGTGATGTAAAGCGATAAGCAATAGCAAACACTCACCCAACCAAAACTTTCATGCAAATAAAGATTCTAGAGTACTCCACATGGATCTATTTGGCCCTACCCTATTACCCTTTGGGCGGAAACCCTTTTTTTCTTGGGGGTATTTGATGAATACTTAGTACACTTTGTTCTTTTTTCAAGAAAAGGGAGAAACTCAATCAATTTTCAAGAATTTTTTGCAACTAGAGCCCAAAATAAATTTGTGTGAAGATCAAAGTAAAAGTGAAAAGGGACGGTTTTAAACACCAAAGATTAAAGCATTGTGATAAGTTGGAATAAAGCATGAAGTATCCGCCACATATACCTCAACAAAATGGTGTAGTAGAGAGGAAGAACCGGGACACTTATCACACTTGCAAGATCAATGTTGTAAATAAAAAACACCCCGGAAGTTTTGGGCCGAAGCAAAAAAACACCGCTGCTTGCGGGAAAACCGGCTATTTGTCCAAAGGGCTTCTCAAAAAGCCCCCCTTGAGCTTGTGAAGGAAAAAAACCCGGATATATCCTTTTTTGAGTTTTTGGTTGAAAAGTGTACATCTAAAAGAAGCGTCACATTTGGGGCAATTTCCCAAAAAGATTGCATTGGTTTCTTAGTTGGGTTTCACTTAAATCCAAGGGCATACCGTGTTTTTAACAAAGCCACCGGGGTTAGTTGAAGAAAACATAGACTTGGATTTTGATGAAACTAATGGCTCTAAAGAAGAGCATGAAAAATTTTGATGAGTAGGTGATGAACCCTTGAGGGAGGAAATGAAGAACATCCCAAATTTGGTGCTATCAACCCACAAGGGTGGAAGAGTTAAAGATGAAGCGAATAAAGCCCTTTCCACCCACACGCCTCAAGTTGATGAAGAGATAAAGTGGGGAAGCCAAAAAGACCTCACACCCCTAAATCAAGCGGGGCCCGAAGCAAGCATGTTGAAGACCCGAAACCCTCCTCCCCAAGTGGTCAATAGAAATTACACCTATTTTCAAGCACATCCTCAAGATTCATCATAGGGAGTCCATAAAAGGGGGGTAACAACACGATCAAAAACTTGCTTTTTATTTTAAACATCATCTTTTTTTTCCTTTTTTTGAGCCTTCTAGTGTGGAGGATGACTTGCGGTCCGGACTGGGTGAACCCTGCACGAAAGTTGAACAACTTTACCCGGAACGAAGTGTGGACATAGTAGAAAGCCCAAAGGAAAAGAATCATTGGCACCAAGTGGGTGTTGAGGAAAAAGAAAGATGAAAAGCGTGGTTGTGAGAAACAAGGAAAGATTGGTGGGCAAAGGGGGTTCTCCCAATTTTAAAGGTTGGGTTTTTGGGGGAGATTTTTGCACCGGGTTGCAAGACTAAAAGCCATTCGTTCTTTTGGCATTGCTTCACCCCAAAAAATGAAACTCTTTAAAATGGATGTAAAGGTCCCTTTTAATTTTTCTTTAATAAATTTTTTTTTGTCTCACACCCCCGGGGTTTGAAGCCAAATTGCCTAATCTGTTTAGGTTTTCCAAGGCATTATGGATTGAACAAGCCCAAGAGCTTGGTATGAGAGGCAAGGGACTTCCTCTCAAAGGGCTTAAAGATGGGAAAAGTGGATACCACATTTCACCAAGGTGCTAGATGGAGAGATTTTTTTTTTGCCAAGTATATGTCGATACTTAATTTGGGTCAACAAACCAAGATCAAGCAAGGTTTTTGGGTGCTTTGATGCCCAAGGATTTTTGGGGAGATGTCGGATTGGCGAGCAAAATTTTTTTCCCTACTTCCAAGTGAAGAAAATTGAGGGGGGGCCCCTTTATATCTCAAGAAAGTACACTTATGTGTGCTCAAGAAATTCAAAGGAGGATTGCAACCCAATCAAACCCCAAAATGCCTACTAAGGGGCATCTCGATCTCGATGGGGGAGGAAAACCCGATCGACCAAATCTTATCTTTCTTGATGGGTATTTACTTTACTCCCCGCTTCTGACCGGATATCAGTTAGTGTGTGTATGTGTGCTAGGTTTCAAGCAAACCCAAAGGGTTTTTCGCATTTTTGTGCGGTTAAAAGAATCCTTGGGTATTTAAGGCACCCCCTAGCAGGGTCTTGGTACCCAAAGGGCCCCCTTCCCAAACTATTGGCTATTCCGATTCGGATTATCCCGGGTGAAGGTTATAGGAAGAGTCCCTCCGGCGGGTCCCACATGTAGGAAGATCACTTGTTTCTTGGCCCCAAAAGAAGCAAAATAGTGGGGGCTTTGTCAACCCGGGGCGGAATACTTTCCATGGGAGCAATTTGGGGCAAAAAATCTATATTGACCCAAACACTCTTTGTTACGGGGGTTTTAAAGAAGTTCCCCTTTTGTGTGTAATGAAAGCCCCGTAAAGTTGCAAACAACCCCGGTTCAACACTCACGTACCAAAGCACATAATATTCCCCACCCTTTTCTTAGAGTCATGGGCAGGAAAAAATATAACAAATGTTGGAGTTAAGAGCGAAGGCAATTGGGGATATCTTCACTAAACCACTCATAAACAACCTTTTTTTAGGTTAAAAGTGGTTAAAGTGCTTGATACTCTAATTTCACTAAAAGATGTCATGTGGAACCTTTCATTCATAGAAAAATAACTTGTTTAAAATAGTAAGCACATGGGGGTTGGCAAAAAGGGGGTTAAAAATAACCCCCCTAAAAACGTGTGGGGAAAAAATTAAAACCCCGGGGTTTAAAAATTGCAAGCAACCTAGATTCTTTTCGTTTTGCATAAATTTTTCATGTGTGTTTTTTCCCTTTCTTTTTTTGGTTAATTTCTTTAGCATCCTCTATGGTAGTCCCCTTAGGGGGGCATTTCCCAAACTCAAAAACATCTTCTACCCTATTGTGCCAAATGATTTCCCCTTTGGGGGCTTCCCTTCGTATTTTGAGGGTAAAAATTTTAAAATTTTAAACCCCATGGGAAAAAATTGAAAAGTATTTGAGAGATGGGGGTTTTCCCCCTCAAGTCCCCCAACAAATGTTATTTTTGGGTCTTATTTTGGGGGGGGAACTTGGGTTTGGGGGAAAAACGCAAAAAAAAATTTGAAAAAATTCCCTTTTTTTGGGGGAAGCTGCCGACGGACGCTCGGGGTCAATTGCCTCGGTCCCCCCCGCGACGTCCGGAGATTAACCCTTGCCCGCAAAAAGGGGGCCCGGCCCCCTCCCCCAAACGTCCATCGCGGAGCGTCCGTCGGGTCCAAAGGGGCTGGGCTTTCAAATCGGCTCTGGGGAACCCGGGGGCGAGGCCGCGGACCTCCCCCCAGGTCCGGCGCTGCCCAGGAGCGTCCCCTCGCCTATGGTCGGACCGTCCTCGCGAACTAATCGGCGAAATTTTTTTTTAAAAAACCCGATCTTTCCCTCTGTTTTCTCCCCCCTCTGTTTAGTCCCCCGCCGCGCCCCCCAAAAACCCCAACCCCCAAAAATTTGTCGCCTTGGCTCCTCCCCCGTGCTGCCACCCCACAAATTTTGCCCTGGGGGGTTCCCCCCTGGGGCCGGGGGCCCCTTTCCCCCGCCGCCCCCCCCCTCGCCCCCCCCCTTTTCTCGGGCCCCCCCGCACTCCTCCCCTTTTCCCTGCACCGCCCGGGGCCTCTTTCCCCCCGGCCCCAACACCTCCACTCTCCCAATTTGTTCCCCGCTCTTCTCCGCCGGGGGGGGGGGTTCTTTTGGGCGAGGATTCCCCCCTGTTGGAGGTCGTTCATCCCCTTTGGGGGCAAAAGTGCGAATTTATTTGCGGGTTGCGGAGTGCGGTTGAATATCGGGGGAAAATTTTCCCCTTTTTCTCCTTTTTGGGCGGGCTCGAGGGGAGTTTTTCAGTTTCAAAACCCGACGTGGGCAGTGATAGAAAATCGGGGCAAAGCCCCCCGGGAAAGGGTTTGAGGGGAAACCTCGCAGGACGCCAGGGGGCCCCGGGGGGCCCCCTCTCGATTGTTGTAAAAGGATCGGGCAAAGGGTTTTTAAAAAGGAGTGGGGGGTTTTGGGGTTTTTTTTTTGCGGATTTTGCGTGGAAGGTTTTAACTTGAGAAATGGGAAAAAGGGGGAAGAAT
Source organism: Microstegium vimineum (assembly GCA_022036555.1). Lineage (NCBI taxonomy): Eukaryota > Viridiplantae > Streptophyta > Magnoliopsida > Poales > Poaceae > Microstegium > Microstegium vimineum. Next base: position 20,742,782 of record CM039130.1, on the reverse strand, counting down.
CAGGTCCCCTTTTCCCGCAGTGGTGGTGACCCTCCCCCTCCCCGGCCACCCCCTTTACCGCGGGAAAGGGGGAAAAAAAAAGGTCTCTCCCGGGAAACGCAAAAAGGGCCCGGGAATGGGTCCAGATTTTGTGCCGCGCTTTTTTGTAGCGAGGCGCCGAGAGGCTGAAAGGGGGAGGACGTTGCCCGGGGTTTTTTGGGGGTCGCCCACCCTGGAGGCGTGTAGTCCCTCCCCCTCCCCAAAAAAGAGCCCCCCCGAGGGTTCAAAGGCCCCCCAGGACAAGCCAGCCCGCGACTGAGCCGACCGAGGGCCCCGGGTCACTCTTTTTTTGGGGAGCTGTAGCCGTGCGTTACTCTTCCCCGGGGTCAGGTGCACCACCCAGCCCCCAGGGCCCTGGCTCCCAACCCCCTTTTTGGGGCCCCGGTCAGGGCCTTACAAACAAACAAAAAACAAGCTTCGGTTCTCACTTCCCAGTTCTGGTTCCCCCCTCAGAGGGACGCCCCTGCCCCGGCCAGATTTATCCACTGAAAGGGAAATTTTTAAACCCCCCGGATTTTTAACCCATGCTCCCCTAGGGCCCCTGGGGGTGGGTCTCAGATTGAGGGGGCGGGGTCCGAGTCCCCCCCGCATTTCCCGTACATCTAGGGTTTTTTTTTGATTGATGGGCCCCTCAGGGGCATTCAGAAGGGTGGGGCTATCCCTTTTATGGCCCCTCTGTGGATTCACCCGATCACGAGTTCCTTCCCCCTTTTTATATCAGGGACGTACTTTTAAAAGGGTTTTTCCCGCCAGGTTTTCCCAGAGCTTTTTCCACCTTTGGGTCTTCACCCCGGCCACATCTTTTTTTTGGGGGTCAGGAGGGGGGCCCCCGCAGACCTCCCCGATGGATATTGCCCCTCCACAAAAATTTTCCCGTCCTGTTTAGCAGCCCTTCACTGAGGGGGCCGGGCGCCACTGACCCCCATCCTTTTTGGGGGGGTCCTCCACGAGGTTCTCAGGGCCATTTACCCAGGATTGGGGGTAGGGATACTACCCCTCGCTTCGTTTTGGGCTCCTTCACTTTTCCCGGAAAGAGCGTTCATCTAGGGGGTTGAAGTGGCGGGGGTGAGGACATCTAGCTGCTGGTTTGAGGATTGGCAGCTACAGTTCGCAATTGATCTCTTACTTGGTAGTTGCCAAGACTGGTCAGGGGTTATGAGAGTCACCCTCACGAGGTCAGCTACAGAGTTCCCTGTCTATTCGATGACCAGCTTGTGGCTCATGGGCAGCTACCTCCCCCCAGCAACTTACAGACCAGGCACGAGACAGGCCGGAGTGCCACCACATCAGCCGAGGTCGCCGATCCCCACAGTTGGCAGATAGCTCAGGCAGAGTTAGCTGTTTGGGACGCCGAGATTGATACAGCTGCAGAGACAGTGTTTAGAGAGGATTCGACTCTGACAGCTCAGACGAGGACTACCAGCCCATGCAGGAGTATACACCTATGACACATGACCACGAGGCTGGTGGGTCAGGCACAGCTGCAGCAGCTCCAGCTCCAGGCTCCAGCTCCTCAGAGGTACCTTGCTTACTATACTCCTTCGAGGATGCAGGAGGAAAAATCTCGTCAGGCAGGGAGCAAAGAGACAGGCTGCAGACCTACGGAGGCTCATGAGCAGCAGCTGGCCCGCCAGGCACAACACAGGCTAGGCAGGATGAGTTCCAGCGCCAGTTCCTAGCCTATCAGCTCCACAGGCAAGTACAGAAAACTCAGACTCTTTTTACTTGAGCGTCTTTGGCCTCTAGCTCCGGGCAGACCTCCGACGCCACACTTCAGTTGCCCCCCAGTCTCCCCAGCACAGCAGTTCACCTCTCCGCCACCGCAGCCTCCGTAGTATGGTCCCCACTCTAGCGTTCCCCGCCCCAGAGGACACAGAGTCAGGCACCAGCTACACCTCCCTTCCAGCCGCAGCTTCTCCAGAGTACCAGACTCCGAGGACCCAGGTGCCCCTCTTGGATAGGTTCACCCGGAGAGTTCCGACGAGATTCATTCCTACCTGGGGAAACACACTAGCAAGGCCTCGCGAGATCTTCTGCTTCGCACCTGGAGATCACGGGAAGAAGACTCCCCAGGAGCACCTCACAGGTCACCCAGCTCCAGAGACCGCAGGGATCTTCTGGCGACAGGCACTCACCAATCCTCGTTGCGTCGTCGGAGATCGCACCTGAGCAGTCAACCAAAAGACAGTCACCACACCTCCCAGTGCCGTTCAAACGGATGCCATACATTAGCAGATGGGGTTTACAGTGGCAGTGTCCTCTCCTGGTCAGACTCGCCTGCAGAGGTTGCAGCGGCAGTGTCCCTAGTGGCACTAGCGTGACCACGTCCCCCTCGCCTCGAGTTTTCACTCGTCGGCCCCCAGGCCCACTACTACTGAGGCAGGACAGTCCGAGGGGACCAGCAGAGTCTCAACGACAGTCAGTGAGCCGCAGCTCCAGAGGTGCCAGTGGGCAGCTTCAGAGGCCACCCCAGTTGCACCTACACCAGCAGAGACCCTGTCAGATGAGTCAGACGAGTCTGACCTTCAGGACTTCATTATGCTCGATCGCCAAGCTGCCGCTACTTCGCCTTCTTCTCCAGCCCCCGACTCGTATTTTTTGGTGCTAGACGCCAAAGGGGGAGAGAGGGTCGAGTATAGAGATAGGGGGAGGATTTTGATCTTTGTATGATTATTTCCCCTACTCTTTCATCCTGTCTCTTTTTTTTTCTTTTGTCTATATGTGTGATGTGATGATGGTTGATTTTATTATGGTTGATGTGACAAACTCTTGTGGTTCTTTTATTTTTAACTTGTGAGTTGTTTCATTTCTTGATATATCTCTTTGCCTAAACGGTATTTTAGCTTCCGCGTTTTACTCCGATACATCCTTTGAGAAAATCATGAAGTACTCTTCTTTCTTCATATCCTTAAGTACCATGTTTTGTGATTTGGTTGGGTGAGCAAGTGTACTTCATTACCTTCTCACTAACCCTTGCTCAACCATTCCAAGTCACCCTCGATTCTTAACCAAAACTCTTATCCTACTCGAGGTTCTATTTTCGTCAATCACCAAAAAGGGGAGATTGAAATCATGGCCCTGGAGGTTTCAGTGATTAACGACAATTAGAAAATTTTTATGGCTAACGGTGTTTTTTCAGAGGTTATGCGTAGCCTAGCCATGTGATCAATGAGAATGGGCTCTAAAGGCATCACTTGGCCCCCCAAAAGGATATCGTTCGGTTGTTAAGGAGACATGATGAAGACCCTAGAATGATAGGATAAGTGCCATAAGGAGATGAAGGGCACTTAGAATTAATAGGGCTTCTCTTTTTACTTTGACCGTACTATTAAAGGGGTTGAGACTAGTAGCTTGACTTAGGAAAGCTTATGTTTTGGGGTGGTGCACACTTGATTTCCTCAGCTCAAGCAAGCCTATGGGACCCCTAAGATAGCCTAGAACAACTTCCATATTCATCGCGACGAAAAACGGAGTTGTCAAAATCATTTTTTGGGCGACGGACGCTCCTGGCAGGGGCGCCGGGGCGCTGTCCGACGCGTCGGACAAAGGCGCCGGACGATGGGGGTTGAGTCCACGTGTCCGCGGCCTTCCAGAGAGGTTGTTTTCTGGCTAAGATTTTTTAGGGGGTCGGACGCTGTCCGTCGGCCAGGTGTCGGACGTGCGGGGAAAAGCGTCCGTCGACCTTCCAGAGAGGGTGATTTCAAACCCTAGCCGAATTTAGCGTTGGACGCTGTGGTGAGCGTCCGTCGCCCAGTGACGTAGCGTCCGTCATGGGAACACTGTTCAGAACTAGCCGTTAGACAGAGGCGTCGGAGCGTCCTCGCCTAGGCCTCGGAGCGTCCTCCCTCATTTATGAAACAGAAACTAGCCGTTGGGCATGCGCGGGCCTCCGTCGCCTAGTCGAAAAGGCGTCCGTCGCCAACTTAAAATGCCAGCCCGAGACGTTTTCAGAGGGTCTATTTATAGCCCCTCCCACTTCTCTCCCGCCTTGCCTTTGCTCATTTGAGTTGCTGAGTTCGTTGAAAAGGTTGGGGAAGAGAGCAAGAGCCCTAGAGAGAAGAGTGATTCCGAATCCCTCCATCCTCTCTCTAGTTCATCCAAGAGTTCGGGGTGTGCATCCTCTAGTTGTTTAAGCTTGAGTGAGTCAAGCGAAGACGAGGCTTGTTACTCTTTGGGGATCGACATCACCTAGACGGTCTGGTGGTGCTCGGAGGAAGGTGATCGCCGGAAGATTGTCGGCGGCCCTTCTCCATCGACGTGTGTGATCGGTTTGTGGGCGATTCACCGAGCCGGAGTGGCGAAGAATCAGCCCGTAGAGAGCACTCATCCTTTACGTGGGATTGAGGGGGAGCTTACCTTGAGAGGTGCTCCAACGAGGACTAGGGAGGAGTGTTCGACTCCTCGATACCTCGGCAAAACATCGTCGTGTCAAGCATCTCTTTCCCTAGCTCTTTATTACCGCATTACTTTCCGCACTTGTCTTTCATTTCATACTCGAATTGTGTAGGAAGTTTTCACTTTCCTTTGCTTTGTTACCGCTTTCTAGCTAGGACACACAAGCGGTAGGCACTAGGGGGTTAATTGGCTCTTTATAGGTTTAATTCTTGTTTAGAAATTAAAAAGAGCCCAATTCACCCCCCCCCCTCTTGGGCATCTTGATCCTTTCACCCCTCTCTGGACCTTACTGGACATCGTCAGACAGGCCGTCGAACTTGGCCTCCGGACCAGTCCGGTGCCTAACCCTAGGCACTGCTCATCAAACTCATAGCACCAGATTGGTCACCATTGGTTCGGAGCCCTTCAGACAAGTTGTCCGGAGCATCTTCCTCAGCACTCTGCCACACCCTAGGCTCCGAACCACTTGCATTGGTCCGGAGCCTCTTAGGTAGACTGGTCCGGATCCTCTCTAAGCCCCCTCTTCACCTCCAATCTCCATGACTTGTGAAGGGGACTTGCTCCTACCATCTCAAGGGCTATTTGTAGGGTTTCTAGGACTAGGTTTGACAAGTGTGCATACACCAACATTCACAACCTCTCCTAGGTCAAGCTACTAATCTCATACCCCCTTAATAGTATGGCCAAAGCAAAAACAAAGCCCTAGTCTATACTTAGTGCCCTTCTCACACCATAGTGGCACTAAGAACTAGCCTAGTCTTCAACCTTGAACTCCATCCTTTGAAAACCGAAACGAAATCCATCTTGGGGCATGAATACCATTTAGCCCATTCACTTGCCATCACATATGACCTAGCTTAATCACTTTTGCCTTTGGAAAACACACGTTAGGCATAGTGATCTAGCATTGTCATTAATCACCGAAACCAATGGGGCCTAGATGCTTTCAATCTCCCCTTTTTGGTGATTGACGACAATTACGAGCTCGAGTATAGAATATGAGTTGATTTTGATTTAGTTTTCATGACTTGAATTGAATAGGCATGGGTTAGTGATAAGAAAGAGATATACATGCCTAAATCATTCAAACCACATCAAGCACATATAGAGATAGGAGAGATTAAGTACTTGAAAGGATATGTATGCTATAGCAATCACAAGATCAGAGACTAGCATGGAAGCAATATAGCATAACCAAGTGACATGACATATATAGATATGGAATGAATCACACATGTCACAACCATGTACAAGAGTAGCAAGCATCATCACACACATATAATACAATGCATGAAAAACGGTAAACATGATGTATGCTAGAGTATATACACAATCAAAGAACGAATCCTACTAGCTCCCCCTGAAGCTAGCATACTCGACTCTCCCTCTCCCCCTTTGGTATCTAGCACCAAAGACTACGGCTCTAAAGGCAAGGCTAAAGAAGTAGGGGCACAATCAAGACGCTCAAAGTCTAAAAGGTCAACATCATCATCATCTAAGTCTTCACCCTGAGTAGCTGGAGCTGCAAGTGAAGCGGTCTAGGTGGGATCAGAGGAACCTGGAACTGTCTCATCTGCAATTGGTGCCACCGGAGTAGAATCTGTAGCTAGTGCTAGAGTAGGATCCACAGAGACTACCACTAAAGGAGCCGGTGCCACTGAAGCTGGCTAAACTGGCGAGAGGTGATGACCCGCTGTCTAAGTGAGTACCTCTGTCGTCTGGACCTCTAGCTATTCACCAGTGGGGGATGGCTAGCCGGTGATGTCGTTGAATGACGTAGAAAGGTCTCTAGCAGTCAAACCCAAACAAGCTAAAGCCGACATTGGAGTGAATCCGGTAGTAAGGGGTGTGATTGTTGAGTCGGGCCAAGGGTGTCCAACCACTGGGTAACCTGTGTCGCTGGTGAGTAGAACGAGGTGGTAAGTCCTGCACCCTAGAGTTCGTTGGACTATAAGGCTTTGGTGGGAGTACCAGAAGGACTGGCAGACACCAGAGGGGCCACAGAGGGGCCAACTGACTGCTGAGGGGCCCCAAAAGGGCCGATTGCCAAAATGGGGCCGCTGAGGGGCCAACTGAGTGTGAAGGCTATGACTGAGTCATCATCAGAATCTGAGGTGCGCCTGGAAACTGAAGTGGAGGAGCGCTGGTGTACCTCATCATGTGCTCCATGAACGCGAGACTCTGCGCCTGTAGCCGCTGTTGGCACAAGTTATGATTAACTTTTCTATACTTAAAATTGTGCCACCAACCTCTGGATTAGGGATAAAACAAACACATCATGAACATAGTTTATCAAATAACTAGTTCCACATGTACATGAGTGTTTGAGTGCAGGGATGAAGAAATGAAGCAAGTGAGAGCCAGTGGGACCCACATAGGGGGTCAGCCGACCACCCTATGGGCCCACCTGGCTCCCCCCCTCGGCCATGATCCAAGAGAGGCACTCTAGAGTGCAATCCATCCATTGGATCACTCTGTGCTTTCTCTCAACGGCTCATAAGCAAAGCACAAGGATTCATGGGCCCACACAAAGGAGATTAATGTGACAACCACCACAGAACCAACAATCAACATCCATGACAAGTGGGACCAGCACCTGGGAGACCGAGGTGGGCCAGACACCCCAAGAGGGGGGGGTCGGCCGAACCACCTTTGGGCCCACCAGGCCCCCACTTGGTCCCTGATTAGTGGGGCCACCTTCAGGAGGATAGAGGAGAGCCCACTGGCCATAGGGGGGTTCGGCCGAACCACCCCTAGGTCGGTTGGCCTCCCTCCACCCGCCATATGCAGGGACACATGGTGGAAATCCACACCACACACCCAAGGACGGTTCCAAGGTCGGTTAACCCAAGGGTGGAGGATTGAAGCCCTCTAGATCGATGATGTGGCGATGGAGTAGCCCCTACTCCACCTCCCACACTAAATAGAGGATCATTCCCCCCTCTCTAGACATGGTGAAGAAGCCTACAAGCTCCATTCCTTAGAATTGTTCTAGTAGTTAGTCTAGGGTGGGAGTTAGAGTTGAGTCGAGCTTGCTCGGGATTTTCGGAGTCATCTTCGGGGAAGTCTGGTATAGCTCTTGTATATTTTCTTCTTTGTAAGACTTTATCTTTATCAATATATTATCCTTTCCCTTTACTTTACTTAGTATTTACTTTGAGCATTACTATACTAGATATAGTATTGTTATATGCTTTTGCTCTTTAATAGACTTTACATTTATAGTCTGTGATCCTTGTGACCTTTCCTGTATGCGATCATTGCCTGTCATAGGGTGTTTGATTATTGATCGTAGTCAAAGTAATAAGTTGTGTGTAAGCGTGGTGCTTATATATTAGCTTATCCTTGATTACCGCTTATTGCGTGGATTGTTTGTGGATGCTAGTAGAAGGTGACAGCTCTATCTAGCCTTTGTATTCCACCATGCGTGTCAGATAAGTTATTAAAAGGTAGGGCTTCAAGATAACAGGAGGGCGCGGTCCGATAGGAGTTTTGTCCGCCTACTAATCTATCCCCTCGCCTAGCATACTTGTATTGAGGAGGCAAACTATAGTGTTTAGTCTAGTTAATTAGCTAAGTATATTAAAGTAGAGTGAATTGCTTAGGAGTCCCTTGTACTCTCTCGTTGTCCTCCGACCTAGCTAATCTGTCTAGTCCGTTCTAAGTATCATTTACCTAGGCTCTTTCATTCATCAATCCCCTTCCTATCACATTTATCATTTACCCTCCTATACTAGTCGATACTAAGTTGAGGTACTCTCTAGGATCTCTCTCTAATTATCATTTCTAGCTCAGCTTTCCCTTAGGATAAAATAAATTACGATACCTTGGAATACTCCTAGGTGAAGTGCTACAACGGTATAATCTGTGCGCTTGCAGATTTATCCAATAGTCATAAGAAATACCCATAAACATTTCTGGCGCCGTACCGGGGATAGGGATTTATCTCTATTTGTGGTGTGATGCTAAGACGTGTCAATAGCCGCTGAGACTATAACTGCATCTCAATCATCTGTCTCTGAAACTCGTCCTGGCGGCTCTACACTTGTGTCATAGCTGAAATAAGAGAACCCTGCTGCTCCTGCATACGGTCAAGAATCCTGAGCAATACGGGGTCTGAAGCTGGTGCAGAACGAGAACCACTAGCCTCGGCGTCGTGTGCCCTCACGGGCATGGGTGGAATGGGCCGGTAGTCGTCGTTGGAGCTGTCAGAAGAGGTCTGAACGGTAGCACCCTCAGCCTCCTAGGCATCCAAGTCACGAAGCTCCTGCTGCACAACACCATGAATAGCCTCGTCCTGGGCATCCACATCGTCCATGTCTGCTAGAGCTGTGCGAAGTTTGACATGACGAAGTGCCTGTTGGTATTTCTTATGACTATTGGATAAATCCTCAAGCGCACAGATTATACCATTGTAGCACTTCACCGGGATTATTACATGTATCGTATTTTCCACAGGGAACGAGAAGTGAGTTAACTAGGAATATGAATATGTCCTATGATGGATCAAGGGAGACTATGATAATTGGGTTGCGAGGTTCGATATAGCAAAGATATCTAACAAGGTATAGCTAGTTATATTGGCTTTATCAGCCTTTCTCTTGCTGGAGACGATGGGATAGATCAGAAAGAGGACAAAACTCTAACCGGACCACGCCATCAAGTTGTATTGGGGCTCTACCTTTTAAGAACTAATCTGACACGCGTGGTGGAATACAAAGACTAGATAGAGCTGTCACCTTCTACTAACATCCACAAACAATCCGTGCGATAAGCGGTTTACAAAGGCAAGATCTAGTCTAGACACCATGTCTACACTATTCTTACTACTTTAACCCAAGCTTTAAGGTTAAAGCACTCTACTTAAAGTAAAGCGATGAACGAGCGTGAAAAGATGTATAACAGCTATGCCAGAAGTAGAATATCAAATACTATAAAGAACTCGGATGTATCACTTACAAGTGCTGAACTTACAAGAGACTCGCATCCGCCGAGGAAGAACTCCGAAGAAGAAGCTAGACAGGCCCGACTTTCCTCCAGACTCTCCTCACTCTCCTCCAACTAGCATAGCACTACTGAAGAGCTCCGCTAAGAGACTAAGGAGTAGTGTTTCTCCAATGAGGCATGAATGAGAGTGAAGGCCTAGGGGGTATTTATAGCTAGAGGTGGAGTAGGGGCTACTCCGGTGCCACGTCAGCGATCCGCGCCACCTCTATCAGCCACCGTAGGATCAAACCGTCATTGTAGCCGTCTTAGATCAACGCTGGAGATCAAGTGGATGCATGGCGGTATGCAGGAAGGCGGTGGAGAGCTTGGAGCACCTTTTGGGCACCTGGGTGTGGTCAGCCGACCACCCCATGACAGGTGGGCCCTTCCACTTTCTCTAGGAGGTGTGCCCACTGCTTAGGGAGCATGTGGGTGGCCTGGTGGGCCTAATGGTGGGTCGGCCGCCCCCCCTATGGGGTCTCTGGCCCACCTCTGTCTCCTGTATGTTGGTCCCACTTGTCATCTGCGTTGGGTGTTTATTCTAAGATGTTTGTCACGCTGATGTCCTTGATGTGGGCCCATGGATCCTTGTGATGTAAATCTAAACTGTTGAGAGGTAACACACTTGGATCCAAGGGGTAGAAAGTGCTCTAGAGAGTGTTTCTTGGATCATGGGGGCTTGGGATGCCTAGTGGCCCCATAGGGTGGTCGGACGACCCCTAAGTGGGCCCACTAGCTCCCAAAAGTCCCCATTTGTCATTACCTGCATCAAATAGTCAAGGTACATGTGGAACTAGTTATTGGGTAAAATATGTTCATGTTATGCTTGTTTTCCTTTGAATATGAGGATGTTGACTGTATTTTGATGGTGACAAAATGACTCATATTTACCGTCAACAAGATCCCCCATACTTACCTCTTTGCTCGTCCTCGAGTAAAGGTTAAAAGTTAACAAGACTATGCTATTCAAAGTATAAAGCAAGCATAAAGATTTACTCAAGACATTTGTCATACTAATGGGATATGTGGTATTGTCTAACATATATCCTTGAGAGGTTGAAAAAATGGAATAGCTCTCAAGGCAAAGTCATCTTCCCAAATCATATTTTAGTACTTGGAGTTTTTGATAAGTTTTTCAAAAGAAAGCACATAAGTCAACTTACTCCTCATATAGTACTCTAAATCACTCATAAGGTGTATGGTTCCTCACCAAGGCATATGTTTGAAATTTGCCTTCTTTTTCCTCCTACTCTAAACGCTTATGTGGAGCTTAGGTAGGGATAAACAATGTAGCATACTTACCTTGCATATATTGTAAAGTCAAATTCCAGATCCAAGGAGAGAAATGTCATACTCTTAGATCAAGATGTGCAAGTGTGTGGAAACATGGTGAATGAACAAAACTCCTTTATAAGATCTCTCTTTCCTAACTTATTATTTTGAGACATAGCTATCTTTATTTTTCTATGAGCTTTGATATGCTCATCATCATCATTTTTTTCTATGAGCTTTGATGTGCTCATCATTTTTTTTGATATTTTTTTTTCATAATTTTGCATAGTCTATGTCTCATTTACTAGCACATACTAGAGAGGATTTTCTATTAGAACATGGAGCATGTACAATGTGGAAAATGTAAGGCATGTTTCTACGTACTTCCAGTGTAGAAGCAGCATGTAAATGTGGCGTGTACGTGATCTTGATCTTAGGAGCATGATAAATCTCTCAACAAGGGTCACAAAACCTGACCAAACTCAATACAAAGTAAGCAGCTTACGTAGAAAGCTTATATCATGAAAGAGCATATATGGCTTTGGTAGAAATTTTCTCACTATAGAGGAGTAGTGACATTATGGTTTTATGACGTTTTCAAAAATTAATCTCCAAGAACCTTAAATAGATAGGGTATGGATTATGAGCCAAGAACTTATATCACATTAATCAACAACTTAGTCAATATGGTTCCCTATCAAGATATTTTCCCACAAGCATAAGCAAAAGCAAGAATTTATCTTTATGACGCTTTTACCCTCAGAACGTCATAGATCATGTCACTTTTCAAATTTTAGTTTGAAATGCGATCTTCTTATTTTTATTCAATATTAAAAGGAAAATAAACTAAGTGATGAAGTTCATGAAGAGATTATTTTTATTTCATTTTTATTTAAAGAGGGAAAAAGAAGTAAACAAATAACAAACATAAAGGAAAAGGGGAGAGATGTGGCAAACCAGACAGAATGGATGTTGAAGTTGAGTGGACGCTGGCTGGTGGGCCCGAGGCCTATAGGCACGGTCGGCCGACCGCCCTTCGGGGCCATTTGGCCACTTCAGTCTCTGTATTAGACTACCTTACCTCTGAACATTGATCTGCTCTGTCCGTTCTGAATTTTGGCCTTCAAAGTGCATCGGCCGATGCACAAAAGTGGTCGTTTTGGTCCAACTTTTTTGTGGAACGTGTCATGACCGTGTACATCATGATTCCATGGTCGATCTAGTCAAATGGTATGTTGGGGTGTCGACCGATACCCCCCCATACTTGTTTCAGTGCATGCTGTAACATAGGACAGAGAGAGATCAAATGCAGGGGTTCTGCTACGGTAAGATACCAGCAGAACCAAGAGTTTCATTTGTCATTGATAGATTAGGCATGTGTTCATTGATTCATGAGTGATAGACTATCAAGCCTAAGTATCTTGTTGCTATGAAGGGCTACGGTGATCCAAGGGAGAAGATGGAGAGAGAAAGTTCTATGGACTTAGCATAAGGGATGACAAGCATCTTGTCATGCTTCCTTCTATCAGAGCCATGAGGTAGGTTGTGTCGATGGCTCTAGAGGATGACTAAGGAGGAGTGGCAAGGAGATCCTCTCTCTCAAAGGCTTTGGATAAGAGCTTGAGCTTTTCATTAGCGATAATGTGAAGATCATTAAGGCTATCTTCAAGACCTAGATGCGCCATTCTCTCCTCAGAAACCCTTTCTTCTAAGTTGGTAATGCTCTCTTTAGCAACAACACATAGGAGCTTTTCCATATCGCTCTTTTGATCTTCTTCTTGGTGGAACCATGGTGAGGTCAAGGAAGGTGAGAAGGGAAGCAAGAGGAGATGGAATTTCTACTGGTGGTGAAGAAGAACAAGATAAGAGGAGGAAGAAGGAGAGGGAGAGGTTAAGAAGAGAGAATCCAACGTCCTTCTCTTTTGTTTTCACTTGGATCGTGTCGGAAATAGGATAGGAATGTTGGTCCAACGCTCAGGAGGAATGTGCAGGGCTGAAGGGCAAAACCCCCAGTCGACCGACTGCTTTTAGAGAGGTTTGGCTCGACCGAGCCTGGATTGGAGGTCCCACGGGTCAGGTTAGGCAGGTCGTGCAATGTCGGGCTAAGAAGCCTCAACATGTGGTCGGCCGACCGCCTTTTGGGGCCAAATGGGCCAAGATTTCGTGTGGGAGGTGACAAGGGTAGGTACATGCTAATTCTAGGGTCAAACACGAAAAATGAACAAAAATTAAAACATGTAGATTTTAGTTCTAAATTCGATTAAGGACAAAATCTACCATGTCAATTTCATGCTCAGGTGATTCATGTTCATGAAAACTTTTAAGACACTGACCATTTACCTTTAAAGGTGTTGCATCCGTAATCTCAAAGCGTGACGATTCCTTGCGTCACTGTATTGATGATGACTAATGGTCTTTCTTCTGTGAATCATTGCATTGTACTCTGTAGAATCATGGACCCTTGTGTTTAGGCGATTAACGACAATACTAGGTCACTATGACTAACGTGTGTTTTGCAGAGGCAAAGTCATGTGTGTTAGGTCATTAGTGATGCAATTTGAATGGGCTTAATGGATATTCATGCCCCCAAGATGGAAATCGTTTCGGTCGCAAAGGATGATGATACAAGGTGAAGACTAGGCTAGTTCTTAGTGCCATAAGGTTGAGAAGGGCACTAAGTATAGCTAGGGTTTTGTTTTTCCTTTGACCGTACTATAAAGGGGGGTATGAGATTAGTAGCTTGACCTAGGAGAGTTTAGGAGAGTGGGTTTATGCACACTTGTCACAACTAGTCCTAGAGACCTTGCTTTCAGCCCTTGGTTAACCCTAGAAATGGTAGGAGCAAAATCCCTTGAGAAATCTCAGCGAAAACAGTTGAAATAGGGGGAGAAAGAGGCTCCAGACCAGTCTGCCAAGTAGGCATCGGACCAAGCAGAATGGTCCGACGGTCCCTGACTTAGGCAAAAATCTCAGCTCGAGAAGCTCCGGACCACCTGTCTGGAAAGCGTCGGACCATAGGAGAGTGGTCCGATGGCTCATGTCAGAGAGAGAGAGAGAAGGCTCCGGACTAGTTCGACGGTGAGTCTAACGGCTAGTCCGACGCTTCAGACAGGAGGTTGGTTTCATACAGTAAACCCCCTGGCTCCGGACCAGAGTGTCGGACCAGGGCTCTGGACCAAGGAGAGTGGTCCGGTTGTTCGAAGAAGAGAGGATGTTTTTCACTCAGTGAGCACCCTGGCTCCGGACCAGGGCGTCGGACCAAGCAGAGTAGTCCGACGGTGCCTAAGTTGGATTTCAGAGTGAGCTCCGGACCAGTGTGCTTGGTCCGGTGGTGTAAGCTCCGGACTAGTCCGGTGGCTTCGCAGAGAGAGGAAAAAGCAAAAAACGGCTAGTTTTGGAGGTGGGGACTATTTATAGTTGCCCCCTTCGTCCTTAGGACTACTCATGGCCTTTGTTTCAGCTGGTGACACCTTGAGAAATCCTTTGGAGAGTCAAGTGCCTAGTGAGGGAGAGATTAGAGAGAGTTCATCTTGTTCTTCCCTCCTAGAGTGATTAGGAGTGACTTGTGTGCATGCATCCACCTTCCTAGCCTTGAGTTGGTCAAGTGAAGGTCTTGTGCTTGTTACTCTTGGTGTTCGACAGCACCTAGACGGTTTGGTGGTGTTCGGAGGAAGTGATCGCCGGAAGATTGTTGGCGGCTCTTCTCCAAGCTTCTGTGATCGGTTGTGGGCGATTCACCGAGCCGGAGTGGCGAAGAATCAGCCCGTAGAGAGCACTCTACCCTTGCGCGGGTAGAGGGGGAGCGATACCTTGCGAGGTGCTCCAACGAGGACTAGGGGGGTGTGTCGACACCTCGATACCTTGGGAAAACGTCGCTGTGTCACTGAGAATCTCTTTTCCCTAGCTCTTTACATTTCCGCATTACATTCCGTCTTGTTTTTATCTTACCTACTAGAATTGCTTAGGTTGCTCTTAATTTCCATGAACTGCTACCGCTTTCTAGCTAGGACACACGGACCGTAGGCACTAGGGGGTGATTGGCATTTGATAGGTTTTCATATTTTCTTTAGAAATTTAAAACAAGCCCAATTCACCCCCCTCTTGGGCATCTTGATCCTTTCAATTGGTATCAGAGCCTTGTTGCTCTAAATTAGGCTTCACCGCCTAGAGCAAGATGTCCCATGGGGATGGACCGCCACCCATGTTCGATGGGGATGACTTTCCTTATTGGAAAGTGCGGATGGAGGCCTACCTTGAGGCCGTGGACGTCGGCGTTCACAAAGCCGCCACCCAAGGTGGATCGGTGTTCGCCAAGGACTCATACTTTGAGAAGAACAATGCTAAGGCAAATAACATTCTTTTCCGTGACATTTGCAAGGATGTGTTCAATCGTGTGCGAAATTGCAAAACCGCGCATGAGATTTGGACAAACATTTGTGCTCTACACGAGGGCACTAAATGTGAAAGAGAAGAGCGTTATCACCTCATCATTGCTAAGTTAAATTCTTTCACCATGCTATCTCATGAAAATGCTAATGAAATGTACTCTCGCTTGAATGTGCTTGTAGAGGAGTTGAATGGCCTTGGGCTCTCCCAAATGACACTGGCCGATGTGGTGCGCAAGATACTTTGTGTCCTACCAATAGACAAGTATAGCCACATCGTCACGGTCCTTCATCAAGGCGATCTCTCCGCAACTACACCAACACAAGTGTTGGGCAAGATCAATGCTCATGAGATGTACATGAAGATCAATGATGGAAGTTCATCCTCCTCCAAGAAGAAAGAGGAGGAGAAGAAGGACTTGGCTCTCAAGGCATCTTCCAAGGAGAAGTGCAAGATTCAATATGTCATTGAGAGTGCAAGTGATGATGATGATGATGAAGACAACATCGCTCTCATGGTGAAGAAGACCGCCAAGATGTTGAAGAGGCTAAACAAGAATGGAGTCAAGTTTGACTCAAAGAAGAAGAAATTCTTCACAAGCTCTTCAAGGAAGCCAATCTCCCAAATGAAGTGCTACAATTGCGGCACTCTTGGTCATCTAGCCCATGTGTGTCCCGAAGAGAAGAAAGACAAGTTCAAGAACAACAAGTTCAAGAACTTCAAGAAGAACAAGGGCGGCAATGATGACTCAAGTGATGATGACAAGAAGCAAGACAAGCCATACAAGAAGAAGAAGAACTTCAACTTCCACAAGAAGAAGAAGGATGACAAGGCTTACATTGTGGGTGATTGGCTCACCGATATTGATGATTCAAGTGACTCCTCCGATGATGAGAGTGAAGAAGAGAAGGTGGCCGCATTGGTGATTGGTTCTTCGATTCCACCGCCACCTCCTCCTTCATCGCCGGGCTCATCCTCTACACACCTATGCCACATGGCTAAAGGTGACAAGAAGGTACAAAAAGAGGATGATGGTGATGACCTCTCTAGTGATGATAGTGACGATGAAGAAGCACCTTCCTATGATGAGCTAATTAAAATTTGCAACAAGTACGCTAGCATCATAAGGAAGTACAAGAATAAAAATGACAAACTTCTTGAAATCAAAGAAAACTTGCATGATAAGCTTGACAACTTGTCTAGTGCTAATGATGATTTCAAGCTTGAGATTAATTCTCTCACATCTAGCACTAGGGAGCTTAAAGCCTCTCTTAAGCAAGCAAATGAGAAACATGATAAGCTTGAGAGGTCATCCAAGAGCTCCTCACAAGGTATAACTTGCTAAAAGATGACTACAACCAAGTGAAAAATGATCATGGCACACTAGTGGTAGCAAATGAATTGCTTACTCAAGATCTTACACATGTTGCTACTAACCTGTGTGCTAAGTGTGCAAGTGCTACCTCTTGTGAAGTCGAGCTTGATGATGTGGCTCTTGAGCAAAGTGCTAAGTGCAAGGGCAAGAGAGTTGTAGAAGCTGACAAGTATGATGATTATATGAAGATGAGGGAAGAGAACTCAAAGCTCAAGGAAGAGCTAATCAACCTCAAGGCAAACAAGCCCTTCACCATCAAGCCGGCTCAAGAAGAAGACAAAGATGCTATCACTTTGATCAACTCTCTTCGAGAAGAAATTGCCAAGCTCAAGAATGACAAGACCAAGCTTACAAGTGGCCTTGAAAAGTTCACCAAGGGCTATAATCTCCAAAGTGAGCTTCTAATGAGCACCGTCATGAAGAATGACAAGACTGGTATTGGGTACAAGGAAAATCAAGTGATGAAGGCCAAGGTCAAGATTGAAGCCAAGAACTACTACAAGAACAAGTACAATGGCTACAATCAAGAGAAGCCAAAGCCCAAGCCTAAGAGGTGTTTTGGATGTGGACAAATTGGTCACTTCACGTTTCAATGCAAGACTCCACTTCCCAAGACCTTGCCCAAGCACACTAGGCCATTTGCTCATGATGCTCACTATGTCATCAACAAATATTCCAAGGGTAGACCACTTGTGGTGTTTCTTGGACCACCAATGAAGAACAAGCCTAGGGTTCTTTGGGTTGCTAAGGAGTTGGTTGACAAGGCAATGGGCCCCCGCACTAAGGGGGTTCCCAAACAACAAGCTTAACTCCAAGTTGCTTGTGTGTAGGTGAACTACAAGACCGGTGGGAACCATTGGGTAATTGATAGTGGTTGCACTCAACACATGACCGGCGACCCCCGGATGTTCACCACACTTGATGAGGATTGTGCAAATCAAGACAAGATTACTTTTGGGGATAATTCAAAGGGCAAAGTTCAAGGCTTAGGCAAAGTGGCTATCTCCCAAGATCAATCAATTTCAAATGTCTTGCTAGTACAATCATTGAGCTTCAACTTGCTATCGGTTGGTCAACTTTGTGATCTCGGGTTTCATTGTCTCTTCACTCCAAATGAGGTGATTGTGACCAAGATTGAAGATTCATCAATGATATTCAAAGGGTTCCGGCACAACAACCTCTACTTAGTGGACTTCACTTCAAATGAAGCTAACTTGCAAACTTGTCTATTCTCCAAGAATTCTTTGGGTTGGCTATGGCATAGAAGATTAGCCCATGTGGGCATGTCAACCTTGAAGAAGCTTGTCAAGAAGGAAATGGTTAGAGGAATCAAGGATGTGGTGTTTGAGAAGGACAAACTTTGTAGTGCATGTCAAGCCGGCAAGCAAGTGGCAAACACTCATCCAACCAAAGCTTTCATGTCAACCTCAAGAGTCCTAGAGTTGCTACACATGGATCTATTTGGCCCTACCACCTATGCTAGTCTTGGAGGAAATCTCTATTTCTTGGTGGTAGTGGATGACTACTCTCGATACACTTGGGTGTTCTTTCTTCAAGACAAGGGAGAGACACAAGGCATCTTCAAGAAGTTTGCTACAAGAGCTCAAAATGAATTTGATGTGAAGATCAAGAAGATTAGAAGTGACAATGGCACCGAATTTGTGAACACAAAGATTGAGGATTATTGTGATGAAGTGGGGATCAAGCATGAGGTGTCCGCCACATATACTCCACAACAAAATGGTGGTGTAGAGAGGAAGAACCGGACGCTCATAACTCTAGCAAGGTCTATGCTTGATGAGTACAACACTCCGGAGAAGTTTTGGGCGGAGGCAATCAACACCGCTTGCTATGCGGCAAACCGTCTCTTCGTCCAAAGGCTATTAAAGAAGACCCCTATGAGCTTGTCAATGGGAAGAAGCCGGATATTTCATTCTTCCGGGTGTTTGGTTGCAAGGTGTACATCTACAAGAAGCGCCAACACTTGGGTAAATTCCAACGGCGGTGTGACATTGGTTTCCTTGTTGAATATTCACTTAAATCCAAGGCATACCATGTATTTAACAAAGCCACCGGCTTAGTTGAAGAAACGTATGACTTGGAGTTTGATGAAACTAATGGCTCCCAAGGAGCGCTTGAGGATATTGATGTAGGTGATGAACCCTTGAGGGAGGCAATGAAGAATATGCCAATTGGTGCTATCAACCCGCAAGAGGTGGAAGAAGTTGAAGATGAAGCAAATCAAGATCCTTCTCCACCCCACACGCCTCAAGTTGATGAAGGAGATCAAGTGAGGGAAGCTCAAGAAGACACTCACATTCCTCAAGATCAAGCCGAGGCCGAAGCAAGCAATGTTGAAGCACCTCATCCTCCTCCTCAAGAGACAAATAGAAGATAAACATCTATCCTTCAAGCTCACCCCCATGATCAAATCATAGGGAGTCCATCAAAGGGAGTAATGACTCGCTCTAGACTTGCATCTTATGTTGAACATCACTCGTTTGTTTCCTTTGTTGAGCCTACCAATGTAGAAGAAGCACTTGCGGATCCGGATTGGGTGAATGCCATGCATGAAGAACTCAACAACTTCACCCGGAACCAAGTGTGGACACTTGAAGAGAAGCCAAAGGATGCAAGAATCATTGGCACCAAGTGGGTGTTTAGGAACAAGCAAGATGATCAAGGCGTGGTTGTGAGGAACAAAGCAAGATTGGTGGCAAAGGGGTTCTCTCAAGTAGAAGGACTCAATTTTGGAGAGACCTTTGCACCAGTTGCAAGACTCGAAGCCATCCATATCCTTTTGGCGTATGCTTCACATCACAAAATGAAACTTTTTCAAATGGATGTGAAGAGCGCTTTCTTAAATGGTTTCATAAATGAACTTGTCTATGTCTCACAACCTCCCGAGTTTGAAGACCCAAACTTGCCTAATCATGTGTATAGGTTGTCCAAGGCACTCTACGGATTGAAGCAAGCTCCAAGAGCTTGGTATGAGAGGCTAAGGGACTTCCTAATCAAGAAGGGCTTCAAGATCGGGATCGTCAACACTACACTATTCACCAAGAAGCTTAATGGAGAGATCTTCGTTTGCCAAGTATATGTCGATGGCATTATATTTGGATCAACAAACCAAGACCATTGCAAGGAGTTTGGTGACTTGATGTACAAGGAGTTCGAGATGTCAATGATTGGCGAGCTAACCTTCTTCCTTGGCTTTCAAGTGAAGCAAATGAGAGAAGGGACCTTCATCTCTCAAGAAAAGTACACTCATGATCTACTTAAGAAGTTCAAGATGGAGGATTGCAAGCCAATCAAGACCCCAATGCCAACTAATGGGCATCTCGATCTCAATGAGGGAGGTAAACCGATTGACCAAACTCTTTATCGCTCTATGATTGGTAGTTTACTTTACCTCACCGCATCTAGGCTGAATATCATGTTTAGTGTATGCATGTGTGCTAGGTTTCAAGCAAGCCCTAAGGAGTCGCATATTTGTGCGGTTAAAAGAATCCTTAGGTACATAAGGCACACCCCTAGCATGGGTCTTTGGTATCCCAAAGGAGCTCCCTTCCAACTAGTTGGCTATTCTGTTTCGGATTATGCCGGGTGTAAGGTTGATACGAAGAGCACCTCCGATGGGTGCCACATGCTAGGAAGATCACTTGTTTCTTGGTCCTCAAAGAAGCAAAACAGTGTGGCATTGTCAACAGCCGAAGCGGAATACATTGCCATGGGAGCAAGTTGTGCACAAATCTTATACATGACCCAAACACTTCTTGATTACGGCGTTGTTTTAAAAGAGGTTCCACTTTTGTGTGATAATGAAAGCGCCGTAAAGCTTGCTAACAACCCGGTTCAACACTCTCGCACCAAGCACATAGATATTCGCCATCACTTTCTTAGAGATCATGTGGCTAGGAAAGACATAACACTAGTTGGAGTTAAGAGCGAAGATCAATTGGCGGATATCTTCACTAAACCACTCGATGAAACAACCTTTTGTAGGTTGAGAAGCGAGATGAATGTGCTTGATCACTCTAACTTCACTAAAAGATGAGTTTGTGTGAACCATGCATTCATATGTAATATAACATGTTTAATTTTGTAATGCACATAGGCTTGGCTAACGCGGTTGAGATAACTGCCCTCAAAAGCATGTGACAAAGCTTAACCGCGGTTCAAACTTGCAAGCAACCTAGATTCAAATTCCGTTTTGCATTGCATATGCATGAGTGTTGCTTCTTCGTTTCTTTTCGGTTAAGTTTTTTGGTCATCTTTAGATTCATCACTTAGGGGGAGCAATTCAACGCTCTAGCTTCAGCTAATACCCCTCTTGTGCCCCTATGGTGACCCTTGGAGCTTTATTGAACTATCTTCTTATGAAAACTAATCCTAGCCTATGGCAAACTATCTCTAAAATTGAGGGTTTGAGAGATGGTTCTTATGTTAAGTCCAACAAGTGCTCCTCTTTGCTCTTTTGTGTTGGTACTTGGCTAAGAGAAAAGATTGGAGAGAAAAATAGGAAAATTCAGAGCAAAATCAAGCATCGGACCACCCTCCGGACCACTTTGCATGGTCCGACGCTCAGTGGTCCGACGCTATGTAACTCTCTGCTCAAAATTTCTCCAGCCATAGAATCCGTCGGACCACCGTCCGACGCTCCTCCGGACTATAGGCAAGTAGTCCGGTGCCTCTGTCAGTTATGTCTAAGCGTCGTCGGACCAGTCCGGTGAGTAGTCCGACGCACTGGTCTGGTGGTTGGGTGCTCTCTGTTTTCTTTCTCTGGTACCGTCGGACCAGCCTCCGGAGCAAGCATAGTGGTCGAACGCTATGAAATTTTGCGGATACCCCCCCGCGAGCGGCTTTGTTTTGGCCGTGTTTTTCACTTGCCGTCCGTACACCGCCGCTCCTCCACCGCCGCAGCTTCACCGCCAGCTCCCCCGCGCCGCCATTGCCGCCGGTGAGCGTCCACGAGAGCTCCGCCACCACACCTCGCCGCAGCAGCGCTGCCTTCCACCGCGCTGCCACCACCACTTCTCCTCCTTGCGGCAGCTGCGCTGCCGCCACCCTCTGTCCTCGCCGCCGAGGAGCCCACCTCACCGACGACCAAGCTCCACCTTCTCCTCCCTGCTTGTGCCAAGCTAGGGTTTCCCACTTTCTCCATTGTCTCTGATTGCAAACCATGAAGGAACGACCACTTAGGGTTAGCCCTAACCCTAGGGTTGGATTGTCGACGCATTCGGCCTTTGCGGAATTCCATTCGTCGTCATCGACCTCATCTCCTCGCTAGGGTATGGTTTCATCTACGACGTCGCGTTTTGTCAAGTCATAGATAGAGTCATGTCCTAGGGTATTTCCATGAAAATCCCTATTCAATTCAATTCACTAAATCAATGTCAATTGTAATTCACAGCTGGTAAATCTCTTTCGGAGTGTGGTTTGGGACTTGAATCGCTCTGATTAGATACGCTCTCTTACCTCAGGTATCATGTCAGTTTTCATTCCTTTACTTATCTAGATGCTTGCTTCTATACGGATTCTTATCTCTAGATTTTATATATGCTTATATATATCCTGTCTATTCTATCTAGCAGTAGTCAGTGGCAGTTTCAACTCGGGGCAAAGCTCACGAGTAAGGATTGAGGCAAAGCCTCAGAAGGTTCAGTCCAGTGGCTTGCAGGCCCCTCTGTCAGTTGTGCTTTGATTGATCAGTTGGCAGTTGATACTTACAGAGATCAGTGGTTCTTGTGGCAGTGGATCTGTCAGTGGTTTCTTGTCAGTGGCAGTGACTCTTTGATTGATCCATATGGCTCGTGGTTCTCGTGCTCGCACTGCTGGCTCAGGTGATGACACTCCTCCTCCTCCACGTCCTTCCAGAGACAAGGGCAAGAAGCAGGTTGTTGAAAAGCCAAAGAAAAAGAAGCGAAAGCTAACAGAGGCTGAGAAAGCCGAAGCAGTGGCAGATGCAGCCGACCGTGCAAAGCGAGGCGGTCGCCGAGGTTCAGTGAGACTTGGCACCCCTCCACGGGCTCTACCGTCTACTCCTCCTACTGGGTCATAGACAGAGGACACTCCAGAGGAGCAGGAGCTTGTCACGGAGGCCCTAGGTACACCGTTGGCACCTCATTCCTGGGGGCGATCTACTCGCTCTCAGTCAGCTCAGTCACCTCAGAGTGCTTCAGCAGCTCCCACAGCAGCTTCAACTTCTGTTCATCTTGATCTGCAGAATCTTACAGCCAAGCAGGTGAAGAAGCTTCGGTTTGTCGCTCTTGAGAAGTGGTGCCCTGATCAGCGTGACCCCAGAGCCTCACCAGGATGGCACACACCTCTCATGGAGGATTTCTACAGAGCAGCACAGCTTACCAGCATCTCCCTTCCAACCAGCATCCAGATCCGACCTCACAGGGTTTGCTCCTTGGAGAGCATAGTTGAGTTGGCTGGTGAGGAGATTAGACCGTTTATCACATACCTTCCGGGACTCGCCGATTTACTTGGTCATTCCGGAAACTACATTGAGAGATGGGTCAGAGAGTTCTATGCCTCAGTATGGGTTGATCCAGAGCACAAGTTTCTACAGTATACTTTCAGAGGAGAGCGATACAGGCTCTATTTGACTCGGCTCAGAGAGATCTTTCACCTCACTCAGACCGGTGGCGAGCTCAATCTTCACTATGACTACTACAGAGGAGCCTCTGTGCCTCGCTGAGCTCGAGGTGGTCATACGTTGTCAGTTCAGGAGGTGGCCCCTCTCTTCAAGCCACCTTTCTCAGAGGGCTCCCGTCGTAGCCCAGCAGAGCTTCGACCCACCGTTCACCGTTTGAACGAGGTTCTACGTCGTACCTTGCTGCCTCGCACCGGTTACAAGGAAGGATTGACCAACATGCAGCAGCTACTTCTTCAGGCCCTAGTCTCTCAGACACCATTCGACATAGCAGACTTTCTTGTGTCAGAGATTGAGGATGTGATAGCAGATGGCATGAGGGCACGACGTCAGTTTCCCTATGCTCACTGGATTTCATCTATCATAGCTATTGAGCTTGAGGGAGCCAACCCTGGACTCCGTGCCCTGCTGGATTAGTCACCGACTTCTTTCCCGGCCTACAGAGTCCTTGGTTCGTTTGACGGCCGGTTTGGGAACCGGGTGCTTCGTCTTGTCAGGGAGAGGACTGCTCCAGCTGACAGAGCTGATGTTGATACTCAGGATGAGGCGATCCGCAGTGTTGAGTAGCAGGAGCTTCATGGATTAGACACTGGAGCTGATGTGACTCCCGAGGATACCTCTTCAGACAGCTCAGACGCCGACTTACAGCCAGTTCCACCTATGCCCCCACGGGCTCACGACACTGAGGCTGGCGGCTCTGGCTCTGCCACAGAGACTGATGCTGAAGATCCTTGACCATCTCAATGAGCAGCAGATCTCCCTAGTCACTGCAGTTACTCAGGTCCAGCAGAGACAGGATGAGATGCAGAAGCAGTCTGAGGAGTGTCACTTTGAGATGCAGCGACAGATGCTAGCTATGCAGTTGGAGTCACAGCGCCTACAGCTACAGTCTCAGCAGCTTCAGCAGCAGAACATGGCCTTTATGGCCCACATGATGAAGTGGACTGGTGCCCCTCCTCTTGAGTTTCTAGCTGCACCTCAGATCCAGATGATGAGCACATCTCAGCCCTCTCAGTCAGTTGGGTAGCTAGGAGGACCACAGTTTTCAGTTGGCCCCTCAGTTGGCCCTTTAGTGGCCCCTTCGAGTTCCGCCGGACAGACAGTCACTCCCACCCCAGCCGTACAGTCCAGTGGACTTCAGGGTGCCGGATTGACCACCCCGTTCCAGTCATCGGCGACTCAGGTGACACAGTGGTTGGACACCTTCGGCCCCACTCAGCAGTTCACCCCTCTCACTACTGGTTTCACGCCGCTTACTATTACGATGGGTGCTACTGCCAGAGATCTATCCGCATCGTTCAGAGACATTATAGGGCAGCCGTCCCGCACTGGTCAGCAGCTAGCAGCAGAGGTTGAGGCAGAGCTGGTTGCACCGACAGCTGATCAACACCGCTCTTCAGTAGCTTCCTCAAAGGCTACTCACGACAGTCGGGCTCCAGCAGTGTCCACTCCACCCATAGCTGCAGTTGCTACCGATGCTACAGTGGTTACTACGACTCCAGTACAGCCTCCGCAGTCTCCGGTTCTTCAGACTCTAGTTGAGTCCGTGCATGAGGCACAACCGGATACCGCAGCTCCTGAGGCTCCGGCAGCGACACTAGCACCGGTTTCTAGTCCTTCTACTACCCCAGCTACTGCTCCAGAGTCTTCCGACCCCCAGACCGCTTCACTTCCAGCGTCAGACACTCAAGGGGAGGACTCAGATGATGAGACCTATTTGGCAGCGTTCAGGGTGCTCGACCGCTCCGCGGCTGCTTCCACTCCGCCTCCAGACGCCTAGTTTTCGTGCTTCGAAGCCAAAGTGGGAGAGGGAGAGTCGAGTAGATGGACTAGCTTCAGGGGGAGCTAGTAGGACTCGTTCTTTTGATGTGTATTAACTCTATCGCATCTTGCATCACGTTTACCGTCTTTATGCATTGTATGATATGTGTGATGGTTGAGATTTGATGGTTGTGTGACATGTGTGGACATTCATCTATATATATCATGTCACTTGTTTATGCTATATTGCTTCCGCGCTAATCTCTGATCTTTTGGCTATAGCATATCCTTTATGAAATCAAGTACTATGCTCAATTCATATCTATTGTGCTTGTCATGGCTTGAATGGTTAGGCATGTTTTTGTCTTTCTTATCACTAACCCATGCCTATCTCATGCCAAGTCATGTTTTCTCTTATCAAAAAGGAGAGAAGTCAAGTTTTCTCATTATTCTCTACTCGAGCTTGTATTGTCGTCAATCACCTAAAAGGGAGAGATTGTAGAATCATGGACCCTTGTGTTTAGGCGATTAACGACAATACTAGGTCACTATGACTAACGTGTGTTTTGCAGAGGCAAAGTCATGTGTGTTAGGTCATTAGTGATGCAATTTGAATGGGCTTAATGGATATTCATGCCCCCAAGATGGAAATCGTTTCGGTCGCAAAGGATGATGATACAAGGTGAAGACTAGGCTAGTTCTTAGTGCCATAAGGTTGAGAAGGGCACTAAGTATAGCTAGGGTTTTGTTTTTCCTTTGACCGTACTATAAAGGGGGGTATGAGATTAGTAGCTTGACCTAGGAGAGTTTAGGAGAGTGGGTTTATGCACACTTGTCACAACTAGTCCTAGAGACCCTGCTTTCAGCCCTTGGTTAACCCTAGAAATGGTAGGAGCAAAATCCCTTGAGAAATCTCAGCGAAAACAGTTGAAATAGGGGGAGAAAGAGGCTCCAGACCAGTTTGCCAAGTAGGCATCGGACCAAGCAGAATGGTCCGACGGTCCCTGACTTAGGCAAAAATCTCAGCTCGAGAAGCTCCGGACCACCTGTCTGGAAAGCGTCGGAGCATAGGAGAGTGGTCCGATGGCTCATGTCAGAGAGAGAGAGAGAAGGCTCCGGACTAGTTCGATGGTGAGTCTGACGGCTAGTCCGACGCTTCAGACAGGAGGTTGGTTTCATACAGTAAGCCCCCTGGCTCCGGACCAGAGCGTCGGACCAGGGCTCTGGACCAAGGAGAGTGGTCCGGTTGTTCGAAGAAGAGAGGATGTTTTTCACTCAGTGAGCACCCTGGCTCCGGACCAGGGCGTCGGACCAAGCAGAGTAGTCCGACGGTGCCTAAGTTGGATTTCAGAGTGAGCTCCGGACCAGTGTGCTTGGTCCGGTGGTGTAAGCTCCGGACTAGTCCGGTGGCTTCGCAGAGAGAGGAAAAAGCAAAAAACGGCTAGTTTTGGAGGTGGGGACTATTTATAGTTGCCCCCTTCGTCCTTAGGACTACTCTTGGCCTTTGTTTCAGCTGGTGACACCTTGAGAAATCCTTTGGAGAGTCAAGTGCCTAGTGAGGGAGAGATTAGAGAGAGTTCATCTTGTTCTTCCCTCCTAGAGTGATTAGGAGTGACTTGTGTGCATCCATCCACCTTCCTAGCCTTGAGTTGGTCAAGTGAAGGTCTTGTGCTTGTTACTCTTGGTGTTCGACAGCACCTAGACGGTTTGGTGGTGTTCGGAGGAAGTGATCGCCGAAAGATTGTTGGCGGCTCTTCTCCAAGCTTCTGTGATCGGTTGTGGGCGATTCACCGAGCCGGAGTGGCGAAGAATCAGCCCGTAGAGAGCACTCTACCCTTGCGCGGGTAGAGGGGGAGCGATACCTTGCGAGGTGCTCCAACAAGGACTAGGGGGGTGTGTCGACACCTCGATACCTCGGGAAAACATCGCTGCGTCACTAAGAATCTCTTTTCCCTAGCTCTTTACATTTCCGCATTACATTTCGTCTTGTTTTTATCTTACCTACTAGAATTTCTTAGGTTGCTCTTAATTTCCATGAACTGCTACCGCTTTCTAGCTAGGACACACGGACCGTAGGCACTAGGGGGTGATTGGCATTTGATAGGTTTTCATATTTTCTTTAGAATTTTAAAACAAGCCCAATTCACCCCCCCCCCTTCTGGGCATCTTGATCCTTTCATACTCAGACCCTTTTTCTCCATTCATTGCTTCTCTCCTGCGAAGGATTAGTGGACAACATATACTCGAAGGGATTCACGAATAAATTTAAGCAAGGGCATTGTTGCCATAGAAATAGATGACATCTTCTATGCTATAGAAAAGTTGGCTTTAACATTTTAGCATAGAAAGAGATGTTCCATCATTGTTCACCAATTCTTTAAAAGTTAAGCAAGGTTGGGGCAAAGATGTGCAAGATTATTTCATTACTACCTCAACCCTTGATTTGTCTCTAATGAACGATTTCTTGACTAACCCACCAAAATTTTGAAGTTATCTTACATGGGTTGGTTCAAAAGTACAACCAAATTCCATACAAGTTTACTTTTGGTTCATTAATCAAACTTGACACCATGTCTAATTGTGGGAATCCCAAGCTTTTCCTGATGTGCCATGTGGGAAGTCGAGACGAAAGATGATGTTGCTTTGGGAGGTTTTTGAAGAGATCCCTTCATGAGAGGTCTAAAAAGATGTTTCTTAGAAGGTTTCTTTAGGAAAGGATCATTTTGGGCATTCCCAAAACCAGCAAGATCATATGAAAGGTTAGCCTCAAACTCAAAGGAATGGTTTAGATGTTGAATTTCTTCTTCCTTTGAGATTTGTGGTATTTGTGGTTCAGGATCGATGGCAAAATCTTTGGATGGGAGTGGTGGTGATTCGGCTATCGAGATTTCCTTTCTAGGGACTGGTTTTTCTCCTTCTATGGGTCCTTCGTTATAAACGTTAGTGTAGGGGGTGTTTTCAAGAATCTTCATGAGAAGACTCTTCCCTTCACTAATGGGTAAACACAGGAAGGCTCCCCTAGAAGTCATGTCAAGAAGTTGTGCGGAATCTTTGCTAAGACCGCTATAAAAGTGTGGTAACAAAGTTGGCTCGGTTATAGCAAGATCAGGGCCAGATGATACTAGATCTAAAAGACGGGCCCATGCCGCACCTAGAGGTTCTTTCTCCTTTTGTGAGAAGTTGATGACCTCTTTTCGAAGATGAACAACACGAGAGGTGGGGAAGAAAGCTAGGCAGAATTTGGATTGTAACTTTTCCCATTCTCCATTTGCATCATCTACGTGGCGAAGGTACCATCGTTTCGCTATTCCCATCAAAGAAAACGGAAATAGCTTCCACTTAAGGGTACCTCGCCTCATCCCATGGATGTGGACACATGAACACAATTGTTCAAAGTCACGTAGAGTGCTCCTGTTATCTTGAGGCCCTACCTTTTAAGAACTTATCTGACACGCGTGGTGGAATACGAAGACTAGATAGAGCTGTCACCTTCTACTAGCATCCACAAACAATCCGCGCGATAAGCGGTTTACAAAGGCAAGATCTAGTCTAGACACCACGTCTACACTATTCTTACTACTTTAACCCAAGCTTTAATGATGAGGACATCCTCCATTATTACCCGTTGGCAAAGACGCAACAAATAATGGGCCAAGTGGCCCAGTTGTAGTCGGGCGGTGAACGTGTGAGCCTCTGAATAATCCCACCTTGCTTAGCTTGGGAGGAGGAAGCCACCTTAAAAGGGAGAGCCACCCTTCCCTTATCAGACTAGTCTTTTAGGGAGATTGGGCCTTTCTCCGAGTGGGTGTGCCTAAGAACTGTTGGGGTCCGGGCAACCTCAATTTATCGGGCCTCGGCCAACCCTACCTGGGCCGGATGTATCATTTGGTATCAGAGCCTAGTGGTATTCAGAGCCTAGTTTCATCGGTGAGAGATTTCAGTTTGCTTTTAATTTCCTAAAGTCCAGAAAAAGCCAACAAAAATAGTAGATTCGTTTCCCATAATCCCATAGACCTTTTGAGCCTTTTACTAGTATTGATTAGTTCGGGCTTGTTGAGTTTGGTTTACATCGGTTGAGTCGTGTTGCTGGTCTTAGGGTTAGGCTTTTAGAGTTTCGAGTTCTTGTCACGTTTTGGTCACTATATCCGCTGTGTTTACCATCACCATATACATCTCCACTACATCATATATATTTCTTTTGCAATCGTTGCTACCATATACATCTTCGCTGCACCATATCCATCCACATTTTTTTCACATCCAGATCTGATTTAGGCACACAAAAAAAATATCAGCATTGCTAGTTCTTTAAGAAAGAAAACACATTGTTACGTTGCTTATTGGAATCTGATTTGTCAAGATCCAATTTTGTTATAGTTGTGCAAAGTAAAAGAAAAGAAGAAGAAAAAAAATCAGAAAGAAAATAGAAAAAAAAAGAAGAAAAGAAGAGAAAGAGAAAGAGAAAAGAAAGAAAAGAAGAGAGGAGGAAAAGAAAGGGAGTGTTTTGCTTGCTATTCTTGTGCCTTGTTTTTGCTGTACCGTGACTTCGTTTGTGTCTAGGCTCGCGTCTCTAGCACGGTCTAGCCTAGGACCAGCACGGTACCTCCGTTGAACAATTTCTCAACTTGCTTTTGTGACTAATGTGGTGCTAGTACTTCCTTGCATATTATTTTTAGCCCTCCTATAGCTCCACATATTCGGATATAGCTTGACAGGTGTTGTTGCTACGGTGTCGATACACTACATCCAAGGTTTCCGACTTGCTGGTTGTTGCAACCCCCCTGTTTTGCTGGGTAAGAACTTGTAAGAATTTGTTTGATCGAGTTTAGAGTGAGAGAATTACAGCAACCACATCCTACTAGTTAATAGGAACATAAATACTACTGTGTATGTTTCTTGTTTTGTTCTAATCATGACAGGAATCTACATGGAAATTGGAGATGATCAGATTGTCTATTCCAATCACTTTGCTAGGGGTGTGACAAGTGATAACCATGCTACTCATGAGGTATGTGATGTTTGGTTTGATAAAATAAAATCTGCACTACCTTATTTTGAAGGAAACTATGATCCTTATGCATATATTGAATGGGAGCTACATGTAGACAAGGAATTTAAAAAGTATGATCTATCTGAAAAACAAAAGGTTAAAGTTGCTTCAAGTGTTCTTATTAAGTATGCTTTAACTGAGTGGAAACACCTTTGTAGATTTGATAAAGCTCCTCAATCATGGAAAGATATGAAAAGACATTTTAGAGATGTTTTTGTTCCTAGCTATTATTCTGAAATTTTGAATGGAAACTTGAAATCTATAAAACAAGGAAACAAAACTGTAGCAAAATATTTAGAGAAACTAAAATTGGGTTTGCTACGTTGTGGCTTAGAAGGAACCGATGAGTTTCTGGAACATAGATTTTTGCATGGTCTTAATGTGAAAATTCAGAATATACTTGTTGATAAACATTATCAGAATTTTGATGAGTTGTTTGATCTTGCTTGTGATGCTGAAGTAAATCTACAAAGGGAACATACAAATACTATAGAAGCATTTGTCTCTCCTATTACTAACAATTTGCAGGAAGGAGATGATAATATACATGTTGACAACAATCAATTTAAGATAGGAGGTGAAACATTTAAAGAGAGCGTGAATCTGGCTACACCTACACCAATTGAGATGAGCATCCAAGTTATGTCAAATGCTTGTAAACTAAATCAAGGTGAGAATACTTTATTTGACTTAAATTTGCCAACTAATCATGATATTATAGATCAATCAATTGTTGAACTGGTCGCTGATTTTCCTTTGTCATACTTTGATATGCTTGATATTCCATGTGACAAAGAAGAGTTGTGTGATAATGAATTACTTATATCCATACCACAACTACCAAATAAAGCTAAAAATTCTAAATCAATGAGTGCTGAATTCCAACATATTGTTCATATTGTAAATGAAAAAGAAGAAGCTCAATTGTTGTCATCTTTACATACAATAGGGTACATTGAGTTTGATGATCTTTGTGAGCTTAACTATTTGCAGAATAAATTTATTGGTAGATTTGAATTGCCAAGTTCTTCTAATGTTAGTTTCCATGCTATTGGAAAATTAATTGTAAAGAGGAGTATATGGTACATCGAATTTACATTTGCTCAGTTCTACAATCTTCTTTTATTGTGAAAAGATGTGATCAATTAGAAGTATACAATAACAATAACCATGCCATGTCAAGCTTCCCTAGTTTTATTTTAAAGAAACAGGATAACTATCAAGAATGGGAGTATGGTTTGCTTGTATCTACAACACATCCTCCGACAGTGGTCAAACCGAGGACGGTTTGCTGTCAAGAAAGGGAGAATGATGAGGACATCACCGGCTTAGATATGACCATGCCAACCACTTCTATACCAAAGGTGACACCATTCTATATGAGGTTTATCATTGTTACATTTGATGAATGGGTGCTGCACTATGAAGTGTGTATGTTTTTATTTTCAGAATTGCTTACATGGATCAAAGAAGGGTTAGATTGCATATGGAAAGCATGGATGGTCAATGAAGTTGATTGGGGACCAAATCCAAGTGTTCCTAACGTTCTCCACCAGGCCACCACGTCATATTGGATCCAAGGAAACAAAGAGTCCAAGTCCAACACGTTTTGGAAAGTTCAATTCGGACTGCAGAAGAGTCCAAACTTGCGACGGTTGCCACGACTTCATACGGACTCCGATTGGGACGTTATAGGACCTTTTGGAAAGCTTATCAAGTCTACTTTCCAATGGGTCCGGACTCATACCTATATCCTATCAGATGCGTGCACA
The DNA here is from genome assembly GCA_022036555.1 of Microstegium vimineum. NCBI lineage: Eukaryota > Viridiplantae > Streptophyta > Magnoliopsida > Poales > Poaceae > Microstegium > Microstegium vimineum. The sequence goes on along the minus strand of CM039130.1, from coordinate 20,711,085 downwards.
GTAGACAATTTAATATCGAGATCTTTTCTGCCAACGGTGCTGCGTCACCCTATTTTGGGCCGATGGCCCATGTATCAAGTTGAGTCCATTAGGGACTCATCCTAGGGTTGTAGGACGACACTAGGACCCTTGTGGTCGTCCTCCCTCCTCCTTATATCCCCCTAGAGCCGCCACAAACAGATTGGGTTTTGTTTAGATGAAAGTTTAGCTGCTGCTACTTCCTTGTAGACGCGTGTGTCGACTAGACCATCCGTTCTACTTGATTCGGAACCCCACCTTCATGTGTATCACATCTGATCCTTCATCTCTTATTTGCAATTGAGTGCTTGTTCTACTTGTTCTTGCTTGTTCTTCGATTGCTTGCAGGAATAACCCTAGTGGTTTGGTTGATTGTGATAAACAAGATCGTGAGCAACCGCTGGATTTGGTGTATCGATCGCTAAGGCGCAGCGTCCTTGGATGGTTGTAGTCGGATCGTGAACGTCTCTCCAGTCAAATCGTAGTTATCTATCTCCACCGAAAGATCGGGACACCCACACACTCATCATTTAAGGTTAAAGCACTCTACTTAAAGTAAAGCGATGAACGAGCGCAAAAAGATGTGAGTCGTACTAGCATAGCACTACTGAAGAGCTCCACAAAGAGACTAAGGAGTAGTGTTTCTCCAATGAGGCATGAATGAGAGTGAAGTCCTAGGGGGTATTTATAGCTAGAGGTGGAGTAGGGGCTACTCCGGTGCCACGTCAGCGATTCGCGCCACCTCCATCAGCCACCGTAGGATCAAACCGTCATTTTAACCGTCTTAGATCAACAGTGGAGATCAAGTGGATGCATGGTGGCATGCAGTAAGGCCATGGAGAGCTTGGAGCACCTTTTGGGCACCTAGGTGTGGTCGGCCGACCACCCCATGACAGGTGGGCCCTGCCACTTTCTCCAGGAGGTGTCCCCACTGCTTACGGAGCATATGGGTGGCCTGGTGGGCCCAATGGTGGGTCGGCCGACCCCCCTATGGGGTCTCTGGCCCACCTCTGTCTCCTATATGCTGGTCCCACTTGTCATCTGCGTTGGGTGTTTGTTCTGAGATGTTTGTCACGCTGATGTCCTTGATGTGGGCCCATGGATCCTTGTGATGTAAATCTGAACCGTTGAGAGGTAACACACTTGGATCCAAGGGGTAGAAAGTGCTCTGGAGAGTGTTACTTGGATCATGGGGGCTTGGGATGCCTAGTTGCCCCACAGGGTGGTCGGCCGACCCCCTAAGTGGGCCCACTAGCTCCCAAAAGTCCCCATTTGTCATTACCTGCATCAAATAGTCAAGGTACATGTGGAACTAGTTATTGGGTAAAATATGTTCATGTTATGCTTGTTTTCCTTCGAATATGTGGATGTTGACGGTATTTTGATGGTGACAAAATGACTCATATTTACCGTCAATAGTGCCCTACTACCAAGTCGACTATCAACTAAAGAGATCATCCTATACTCAAAAGACTGTCGGTGACTGCTCGTACTCATCGAGAATCCTAGGGTGAACCTTAAACAGCTTTGTTGCTAGCATGAAACTGATCCAATGTGCATAGGGCATCTGACGCCAGGCCTTCAACCCATCTGAAATAACCTCCACAATCTCTAACAATATGAAATCAACAATATCAAATGGAGTCTGGTCACTAGAGCGTGAAGAAGGAACTGCTATAGGTTCGTTAGACCCTCCTTGTAGCCTGTGCGAGGCAACAAGGTCCTCTGAAGAACGTCGTTCAGCCAGTGAACGACGGGAAGGAACTCTGCCGGGGTGCGACGTGCACCATCACTGAAGGGCGGCCTGGAGAGCTGGGCCACGAACTCTGCTCGTGGGGTACGGCCACCGTGAGCACGGTGGGGTAGCTCAACACCTCTGTAGCACTCATCGTGAATACAGTAGTCTAAGGCTGGAACTCTGAGCAACTCACGGAAGGCTGTCAAGTATGTATTGTAAGGAATGTTGCTAAAGGTGTACTGGAATTAGCGGTGACTGGCATCAATGCACACCGAAGCGTAGAACTCGCGCACCCAACACTCAACGTAGCTCCTGGAACGATCTAGAAGGTCAGAGAGGCCCAGGAGGTAAGTGAGGAAGGGGAGGATCTCCTCTCCACCAAGTGCAACAATGATCTCCAAAGAGAAACCCTATGCGGTCGAATCTGAATCATCGAAAGATCAACAACTGTATAGAAACCCTCCATCTGTGGGGTATACCAACCCGGTGAAGCTCTAGGGTCGCTCTCAGCTAGGAACCACTGCTCAAGCTCAATGAACCAGAGCTCCTGTACTCGTGAAGCTAAAATACTCCTCAAGTCAAGGTGTACGGGAGGCTCCATGGTAGGTGCTAGAGTATCTCGTGGCACACCCTCACCATGCTTCGGACTCTCAGGACGAGGAGGGACGTAGTCCCGAGAGCGAGTGACACGTCGCATAGCGGGAGCTACCAATGGCACTGCCTGAGAGTCCTCGGCAGGCACTGACTGCGCTGTTGGTGCTGAAGAAGTAACTATCGCTGTCTCTGAAGGTATAACCCGCGAAGGGGACCCGATACGAACTGAGCCCCGGCTACCACCTCGCTCTATGCGGGTTGCTGCCTTTGCGACTGCCTCTGCAACCTCTGCATCTGTCCTCTTGCGCTTCTTTTTCGCAACCACCTTGGCAATGCCCTTCCCTTTGTCCTGAGACAGGGGACGAGGCTAGGGAGGAGCATCACCACCCAGACTTCCACCCACATTCTTCAATCTAGCCATATCAAATCTGACAAGAAACCATTGCTAGAATACCGCTATCAAAGACCAACTAACCAAGATCCACTACCAAACCCTAATACCAATCAACCTCTGTCAAATAGGGAATCTGAAAGCCGCTGGACTGACACTCAAGAGGCTTGGCCTCAATCCATACTCACGGGCTTGGCCCTGAGTTTATCTGCCATGGACACCAAACTGCTAGAAATAAATAGATAGGAAGTATATAAGCATATATAATCTAGAGGGGGAATCCTATAGGACCAAGCATATGGATACAAAAGTAGAATGAAATCCAGGCATGCTACCTTAGGTAAGAGAGCATGACTAATCGAAGAAATCCAATCTCGAACTGAGCACCACAAGGATATCACCAACTACAGATCACAATCGGCGTATTTCAATATAAGTGAATTGTGGATTTGAATTGAATAGGGCATGAATTGAAACTTGACTCGACAAAACCCGAATCGAGAGACAAAGGCATACCCTAGAGATCAAAGATGCGGAAGGATCGAGTCGAGATCAAGTGTTAACGATCGACAAAAATACCCTAGGGTTAGGGTAACCCTAGGATGGGAAACTCTCTATGCTGTTAGGCGAGTTGGGGCAAACCCTAGCTTGGGGTGGCTAAGCATGGCTGCTCTGCTGTGGAGGTGAGGTGTGGCGAAGGCAGGGGAGGCTGGTCACCGGCGGGTGGCAAGCGATGGCGTGGTGAAGGCAAGCGGCTACTGCTTGCATGCAGTGGCGAGACAACAGGGGAAGGCGAGCAGAGTAGGGTGGAGCGGAAAGCAAGGCTGTGGTGGAGGCTCTCTGGCGAGGATCTCACCGGCGTTGAGGGGAATCACGGTGCGGGTGCGGCGGTAGATGCGGTGTATGGACGTGCGACGCAAGCAACTACCAAAGGAGAAAGTCATGCGGTCAATGCTATTATGAGCGGGGCCTCCAAACGAGTTAAAGAAGCATCGGACCAGTTTAGAGGGGGTGGTCTGACGTGTTCCAGAGAGTTCCAAAACGTCGGATTTTCTGTCGGACCATATCCGGAGGGAAGCTCCAGACCAATTGAAGTAGTCCACAGAGTTTGACTAAGCATTGTGTAAGTTAGACCATGCACCAGACCGGTTGAGATTAGTCCAGTGGTAGCATTTTAGGATGGTTCGACGACCTGTCTGAAGCACTACAGAGAGTATGCAGGGAGGAGCAAAGCATCAGACTTTTGTCCAAAGCCAAGCGTCGGACCAATATAGGTAGTACGAAGGTATGTTTGCTGCTGAGGTGGAGGCTCTGGACCTGAAGGAATGGTCCGGAGGTCTGTGGAGAAGTAGTCCGGAGCTTGGTCCAGAGCTTGTTTTGCTTCGAATTTTCCTAAAATTTTCACAAGTCTTTCTCCCAACCAAATGCCAACACAAAAGAGGACAAAGGAACAATTTTTGGCCTTGGCATGAGAACCACCTCTCAAACCCTTAAGTTTTTCAAATAGTTTTCCATAGGCTACACATAATTTTTATGAAAATAGTTCAAATGAAAAGCAAGGAACATCATAGGCCACAAGAGGGGTATAGAAGTTTCTTGAGCTTGGAATGTTCCCCCTAAGTGGACGAACCTAGCGAATGCTCAAACTAACCGAAAATAAACGACAAACAACACACGTGCTTATGCAATGTGATACGGGAATTTGAATCTAGGATGCTTGTCAAGTTTAAACCTCGGTTAAGCTTCTTCACACGCTTGAGGGCGGTTATCTTAACCAAGTTAGCGAAGCCTATGTGCATTACAATAATTAAACATGTTATATTACAAAATGAATGCGATTGGTCACCACAAGATCATATTTTAGTAAAGTTTGAGTGGTCAAGCACAATTAACTCATTCCTAAACCTACAAAATGTTGATTAATCGAGTGGTTTAGTGAAGATATCTTCCAATTGCTCTTCGCTTCTAACTCCAACAAGTTTGATGTCCTTTTGTGAAACATGATCTCTAAGAAAGTGATGGCAAATATCAATGTGCTTGGTGCGAGAGTGTTGAACCGGGTTGTTGGCAAGCTTTATGGCACTTTCATTATCACACAACTTCGCCTCGGCGGTGGACAATGCCACGCTATTTTGCTTCTTGGAAGACCAAGAAACAAGTGATCTTCCTAGCAAATGGCACCCTCCAGAAGTACTCTTCCTATCAACCTTGCACCCGGCATAATGCGAATCAGAATAGCCAACTAATTGGAAGAGAGCTCCTTTGGGATACCAAAGGCCAATGCTAGGGGTGTGCTTTATGTACCTAAGGATTCATTTGACTGCACTTAACTGAGATTCCTTAGGATTAGCTTGAAATCTAGCACACATACACACACTAAACATGATATCGGGCCTAGATGCGGTAAGGTAAAGCAAACTACCGATAATAGAACGGTAAAGAGTTTGATCAAGGTTGAGATGTCCATTAGTGGGCATTGGGGTTTTGATCAGCTTGCAATCCTCCATCTTAAATTTCTTGAGCACACCATGAGTGTACTTATCTTGAGATATGAAGGTGCCCTCCTGTTGGTATTTCTTATGACTATTGGATAAATCCGCAAGCGCACAGATTATACCGTTGTAGCACTTCACCCAGGAGTATTCTAGGGTATCGTAATTTATATTCTCCCAAGGGAAAGCAGAGCTAGAAATAATAATAAAAGAGAGATCCTAGAGATCACCTCAATTTAGTATCAACTAGTGTAAGGGGGTAATCGAATAATGATAGGAAAGTGATGATGTAACAAACCGATAAAGATAAGTAAGAGATGACTAGTGGGTATAACTATGTGGGAGGACAACGAGAGAGTAAAAGGACTCCTATGATTCCAACTCTACCTTTGTGAATTTAACTATGGCACTCAATTGAGACAAACATCGATTGATTCCTCAATACAAGTATGCTAGGCGAGAGGATAGATCAGTAGGAGGACAAAACTCCTAACGGACCGCGCTATCTTCTTATGGGGGCCTTATCTTTTAAGAACTTGCCTAAGAACACGTGGTAGAATACAAAGAATAGACAAGGTTGTCACTCCTTGCTAGCTACCACAAACAATGTGTGCAACAAGCGATAACCAAAGGCAAGATTAAGTATAAGCACCACACTTACACCTAATCTCACTACTCTAATCGTGTATATGACAATTAAAGCACCCTATGACAGGCGATGATCGCATACAGGAAAGGCCACAAGGATCTCAATCTAGTTTATAACAACTAAATGACAAGATAAACCACAACAATACTATAATAAGTATAATATTGCACAAAGTAAAGACTAAGTAAAGTAAAGAAGGAATATTGCATTAAATAAGTAAAGTCTTACAAAAGAGAAAACATACAAGAGCTTATACCAGATCCTCCAGGAAGACAACTCCGGAAAGCCTGAGCAAAGCTCAACTCAACTCTAACTCCCACACTAGAGAACACCACTAGACTAATCTCCACTTGAGAACAAGAGTGACTTGTATGGATTACATCATGACTAGAGAGGGAGGTATGAGCCTCTATTTATAGTGGGAGGTGGACTAGGGGCTACTCTAGCGCCACGTCATCGATCCAGGAGGCTTCAATTCTCCACCCTTGGATCCAACCGACTCTGAACTGCCTTAAGATGGATGGTGTTGATTTCCAACATGTGTTAGTGAGTATGGCGGTTGGCAGGTGTTGAACCGACCTAGGGGAGGTCAGCCGACCCCCCTATGGCCTGTGGGCCAACCTTCGGTCTTCTAGATGTAGCCCCACTGGTCAGGGACCAAGTGGGGGTCAGGTGGGCCCATAGGGAGGTCGGCCGACCCCCCCTTGGGGTCTCTGGCCCACCTCGTCCTTCCAGGTGCTGGTCCCACTTGTCATTGGTGATTGTTGTTTGTTCTGTGGTGATTGTCACGTTGATCTCCTTGGTGTGGGTCCATGGATCCATGTGCTTTGAATGTGAGCCGTTGGGGGAAAGCATAGAGTGATCCAAGGGTTGGAATTCACTCTGAGGTGCTTCTCCTGGATCATGGCCATGGAGGAGAGCTGGTGGGCCCACAGGGAGGTCGGCCGACCCCCTATGTGGGTCCCACTGGCTCTCCTTTGCTCCATTTCTTCATTTCTGCAATCAAATACTCATGGACATGTGGAACTTGTTATTTTATAAAATATGCTCATGATGTGATTGTTTTATCCTTGACCCTAAGTTTGTTGGCAGCATTTTAGTTATGTAAAAGTGTGCCATTCTTGGTGCCAACAAGATCCCCTAAGCTTAAACTTTGCTCGTCCCGAGCAAACAATCAAACTTAGCTCGATGGATCAAGAGTTGCTACTATGCTTCATATTTCAAGAGTACTAAATCTACAACAATCATATTTCTCATTTGAATGGAAAAATTAGCAATAAAGACTCACCCGTATTACCTTAGTCCTTCATGGGGCTTATAGCTTTATCCTTTGTCTTGGGCGGTTGAGAGATAGAACAACTTGACTTGAGCACTAGTTTTCTCATTCTTTCACAAGTTTCATATCGGAGGTTTTGCAATGTTTTGTAAAAGAAAACTTAGTGTTCCTGAAATGGTACTCTCAAGTCACTCGTATGGTGTATGATTCCTCACCAAGGCATAAATCAGAGTTTTCCTTCTTTTTCATCCTACTCTAAAGGCTTATGTGGAGCTATAAGTAGGGATAAAAGATGTAGCAAACTTACCTTGCATATATTGTAAAGTCAAATTTCGGATCCAAGGAGACAAATTTCATACTCTTAGATCAAGATGTGCAAGTGTGTGGAAACATGACAATTGATCAATACTCCTCTATTTGAAATAATCTCTCTTTCTATCTTATAACTTTGAGACATAGCTATCTTTATTTATTTTTCTATGAGCTTTGATTTGCTCATTATTTTTCTAAAAACTTGGGACCGTCATGTGCCCCTTTTTTTATAATTTTGCATAGTCTATGTCTCATTTACTATCACAAAACTAGAGAGATAACTATTTTAGAACATGAAGCATGATCTTTGTGGAAAATGAAAGGCATGTTTCTGCGTACTTCCAGTGTAGAAGCAGCATATATATGTGGCGTGTACGTGATCTTGATCTTGGGAGCATGATAAATCTCTTAACAAGGGTCACAAAACTTGACCAAACTAAACACAAAGCAAGTAGCTTATGTAGAAAGCTTATATCATGTAAGAGCATATATGGTTTTGGTAGAAATTTTCACCATTGAGGAACAAGAAGTGGTTTTATCATTTTAATAAATAAAACTCCAATAATCATTCTTGTTTAGAACAATATTATAACAACTCTTGTCTTGTTATATCATGTCTCACAACAACTTAGACTTAGTTTCAACATTTGCAACCCACAAAAGTTTTAGGTTCATGATGGTTTCTTTTAAGCCAAGTAATCCATACTTAGAGAAATATCAAGTTGTAAACTGTTGGCACAAATTACGGTACACTTTTTCATAATCAAAATGATGCCACTAACCTCAGGATCAAGGATAAACAAACACATCATGAGCATAATTTATCAAATAACTAGTTCCACATGTCCATGAGTGTTTGAATGCAGGAATGAAGAAATGGAGCAAAGGAGAGCCAGTGGGGCCCACATAGGGGGTCGGCCGACCACCCTATGGGCCCACCTGGCTCCCCTCTCGGCCATGATCCAAGAGAAGCATCCCAAAGTGGTTTCCAACCCTTGGATCACTCTTTGTTTTCTCTCAACGGCTCACAAAGATAGCACATGGATGCATGGGCCCACACCAAAGGAGATAAACGTGACAACCACCTTAGAATCAACATCCAACATCCATGACAAGTGGGACCAGCACCTGGGAGACCGAGGTGGGCCAGAGCCTCTAAGGGGGGATCGGCCGACCCCCCATCTGGGCCCACCAGGCCCCCACTTGGTCCCTGACCAGTGGGGCCACTTCCAGGAGGTCAGAGGAGGGCCCACCTACCATAGGGGCGGTCGGCCAACCGCCTCTATAGGTCGGTTGGGTCCCTCCAACCGCCATATCCATTGCCACATGATGGAAATCACCACCATCCACCCTTGGTCGGTTCAAGGGTCGGTTGGATCACAGGGTGGAGAATGGAAGGCCCTGGATCGCTGACGTGGCAATGGAGTAGCCCCTACTCCACCACCCCTACTATAAATAGAGGGTCCACACCCCCCTCTTTACACATGGTGAAGAAGCCTACAAGCTCTATTCCTTAGATTGTTCTAGGAGTTAGTCTAGAGTGGGAGTTAGAGTTGAGTCGAGTTGCGCTCGGGATTTCCGGAGTTGTCTTCTGGAAAGTCTGGTATAGCTCTTGTATCTTTCCTTCTTTGTAAGACTTTACCTTTATCAATATATTATCTTTTCTCTCTACTTTACTTAGTATTTACTTTGAGCATTACTATACTAGATATAGTATTGTTATATGCGTTTGCTCTTTAATAGACTTTACATTCATAGTCTGTGATCCTTGTGACCTTTCCTGTATGCGATCATTGCCTGTCATAGGGTGCTTTGACTATAGATCTTAGTCAAAGTAGTAAGTTGTGTGTAAGCGTGGTGCTTATACATCACCTTATCCTTGGTTACCGCTTGCTGCACGGATTGTTTGTGGTAGCTAGCAAGAGGTGACAGCCTTGTCTAGTCATTGTATTCCACCACGTGTTTTTAGGCAAGTTCTTAAAAGGTAAGGCCCCCGTAAAACGAGAGCGTGGTCGGGTAGGAGTTTTGTCCTCCTACTGATCCCCTCGCCTAGCATACTTGTATTAAGGAGGCAAACTATAGTGTTTAGACTAGTTAATTGGCTAAGTATATTGAAGTAGAGTGATTTGCTTAGGAGTCCCTATACTCTCTCGTTGTCCTCCCACCTAGCTATTCTACCTAGTCTGTTCTAAGTATCATTTACCTTGGCTTATTCATTCATTCATTCATCAACCTTTCCTATCACATATATCGTTTACCCCCTTATACTAGTTGGTACTAAGTTGAGGTACTCTCTAGGATCTCTCTCTAATTATCATTTCTAGCCCAGCTTTCCCTTGGGAAAAAATATAAATTACGATACCTTGTAATACTCCTAGGTGAAGTGCTACAACGGTATAATCTGTGCACTTGCGGATTTATCCAATAGTCATAAGAAATACCAACATAAACTAAGTAATAGAGAAACATTTAGCAGAGCAACTATTCATCATTTCCACAAGAGAGATAGATATTTATGGAACATATTTAATCTAGGGGAAATAAAGCATAATTAATTGATGGGGAAATATTTTTGTTGTTTTTAACATTTTTTTAGTTTTTTTTACGAAAATAAAATGTAGAACTAAAATGCTGGAATTAAAATTGCAAAAATTAAATTGCAAAATTAAAACGCTAAAAAATAAAACTGACCTTAGTGGGGGAGGGAACCTCCCCCAAGCTTATTCTTTTCATGGTCCTGGTGGAGGGAATTGCATTGGATGCATTCCCTGCTAGGCGCAGAACATAGCCCATTGCTAGGCATTGTGGTCTCTCATTGCTTGAACCCATTGCTGATTTTGGACCGTGTTCTGATAGAGAATTTCATGCTCCACTCGTAGCTCACCCACTTGATTCGTGAGTAGATTTATGCCGTGGTGGAAATCACGGTATTCTCTTTCCTGTGAAGAAGCAAAAGAGAACCGTGCACTTTGGGTGTGTGATGTTGATCTCTGAAATCCGCCGCTTGAGCTGGAAAACTATGTGGCACTAGTGGATTCATCTTCGAAATCTGGACCTAGATATGTGCCTTCTTCTTGTGCAGCGTATGCCATGCTGCGTGTCACCCGTTGCCCTGCAAATCTTCTACGTCCTTCTTGGGTGTCTTTATTTAAGGTTAGTCGCCTACACCTATAGAGTTTAAGTCTTTCACAGGGAAGTGGAGTCCTGAGTGTAGGGTCACTAGACATATATATGACAAAATTATTTGGTTCATTAGCCAGCATGTGTCCTTGCACAAAATAAGCCATATTTAAAACACCCCTATGTGTATCTAGGAAAAATTGATAATTATCAAGTTGAGCCAAGTTGCGCATAATTTTAGTGATCATGGATGTAAACTCAAAGGGTCCTTTTCTTTTAATGGTTGTACACCAGTGATCTACCATGGCTCTAACAGGGATAACATGAATCTTATTTACCATGGCAAAAAGTATTCTTAGCTCAATCTCCGTTACAATTCTTACATCATCTCTAGGAAACAAGGTTATTCCTATCCAACGATGCTTGAAACGTAAAGTGGGATTATGGATATCACTTGTTCGTGGGTATCTAGCATTGTATTTTCCACTAATTAGTTTCCAAAATTCACGTCTATTATATCCCTGGGTAGCATGCTCAAGGTTAACAACACATGTTTCTCTACACCCAAAAACAAGACCAAATTCTTTCCAGGTAAAAGTAAGTGGATGATTAAGCAACCGAAAAGTGAGTCTTTGTGCATTTGTGTTAACTGTGCTTCTAAACTCTAGAGTTAAAAGTTTACTTCCTGGGTCTCTAGATATGTCCCAAAACTCACTAGTCCACCCCATAGCTTTAAAAACTTCATCAAACTCTATGTCTAACCCCATTTTTGCTAAGAGGGTACGATCAATTACCTTGGTGTGCTCGTAATCACGTACCTTTAGTTTGTTGAATGTGGTCATCTCATGAGGTGTGAGCTGGATGCCGGTTTCAGGATCAGTGACCGTGATGATTGATCTCCCAAAATATCGGTCGGTTCGTAATGACCGACACTATGATGTTCTTGCTTGTAACATCCTCGGTGTTAAGCACGGGCTAAGAAGTAATTAAGCCTAATTATATCGGATCTAGCGATAATCGTAGACTATAGTTCATGTATGGGAATATATGATAAGGTATTTATTCTAGGTGCCTCATCTATATTTCCATCTATATGAACCATTGGAAGAGTTTCACGAAGTTTAGAACCGAAAAGTTAAGTGAACGGAGGATTCATATGATTATCGGATTTACCATGTGAAGTGGGAATAATTATAGGAGTGAACCGAGTCTCATTACCTTACCCAAAATACTCCAGTTGAACTCTACAACAAAAGTCGTGAAAGGTTCATGTTGCCCGGAAACACAGGAATTGTCCAGGAAATATTCCGAACCCTAGTCCGAGCGCAACCGACGATGTTTTGACCATCGTTGACCGACAATTTGGAGATCTCGCATATCGACGTGCATTGAACGAAAGTTGTAGATCGAATCGAGACGGACAAACTTCGTTCAAATGTCGAGACCTGAATCCGAGTCAAAAATGGTGAAACAGATGACCGAAGATCGTCGGAATGCCATTTTTGGTACCCGGGAGGTTTTCTTCGGGAATCAATAATTCACAAACCATTTGGAGTTTGACTGCGGTTCTTGAAGCAAAATAATCTACTCGTCGAGACCTTCGCAACGGTGCCATCGGATTTGCGAAACGAGTTACGTTTTATCGGTGGTAATTTCGCGAATATCCCCAAATTCTATAGTGACAATTAATGGATTTGGGGGACAAGTGGGGGAAAGGAAAGGGAATAAAACAGGGCCGGTTCCCCTCGGCCTCCTCACGCCGCGCCCCCTCCCTCCTTTTTCTGCCAAGCAGAACAGTAGGAGCCCCTGCTCCTTCCTCCTCCCTCCTGCTCTCTCCCTCCCCTAGGGTTTGAGCTCAAGCAACTCCTCCCCCTCGCTCCATCTCCATGGCTGCTCGCCTAGGGCTGCTCCTGCCCTCCTCCTTTCCTTCCCTGACCGCCAGAGCAGCTGCCGGCGCTGCTCCCTGCTGCTCGGCCAGCCCTGCTCGCCCTGGCCAAACCAAAGGGCTGAGCAGGAGCTCGCCTGATCGTCGGCACTGCTGGTCGCCGGTGCTCAGCACCCCTGATGAGGACATCCTCCATTATTACCCGTTGGCAAAGACGCAACAAATAATGGACCAAGTGGCCCTGTTGTAGTCGGGCGGCGAACGTGTGAGCCTCTAAATAATCCCACCTTGCTTAGCTTGGGAGGAGGAAGCCACCTTAAAAGCGAGAGCCACCCTTCCCCTATCAGACTAGTCTTTTAGGGAGATTGGGCCTTTCTCCGAGTGGGTGTGCCTAAGAACTGTTGGGATCCGGGCAACCTCAATTTATCGGGCCTCGGCCAACCCTACCTGGGCCGGATGTATTATTCTTGATGAGTGTATGGGTTGTCCCGATCTTTCGGTGGAGATAGATAACTACGATTTGACTGGAGAGACGTTCACGATCCGACTACAACCATCCAAGGACGCTGCGCCTTAGCGATCGATACACCAATTCCAGCGGTTGCTCACGATCTTGCGGATCACAACCAACCAAACCACTAGGGTTATTCCTGCAAGCAATCGAAGAACAAACAAGAACAAGTAGAACAAGCACTCAATTGCAAATAAGAGATGAAGGATCAGATGTGATACACATGAAGGTGGGGTTCCGAATCAAGTAGAACGGATGGTCTAGTCGACACACGCGTCTACAAGGAAGTAGCAGCAGCTAAACTTTCATCTAAACAAAACCCAATCTGTTTGTGGCGGCTCTAGGGGGATATAAGGAGGAGGGAGGACGACCACAAGGGTCCTAGTGTCGTCCTACAACCCTAGAATGAGTCCCTAATGGACTCAACTTGATACACGGGTCATAGGCCCAAAATAGGGTGACGCAGCACCATTGGCAGAAAAGATCTCGGTATTAAATTGTCTACTGCGCACGCATCTGATAGGATATAGGTATGAGTCCGGACCCATTGGAAAGTAGACTTGATAAGCTTTCCAAAAAGTGCTAGAACGTCCCAATCGGAGTCCGTATGAAGTCGTGGCAACCGTCGCAAGTTTGGACTCTTCTGCAGTCCGAATTGAACTTTCCAAAACGTGTTGGACTTGGACTCTTTGTTTCCTTGGATCCAATGTGACGTGGTGGCCTGGTGGAGAACGTTAGGAACACTTGGATTTGGTCCCCAATCAACTTCATTGACCATCCATGCTTTCCATATGCAATCTAACCCTTCCTTGATCCATATAAGCAATTCTGAAAATGAAAACATACACACTTCATAGTGCAGCACCCATTCATCAAATGTAACAATGATAAACCTCATATAGAATGGTTTCACCTTTGGTATAGAAGTGGTTGGCATGGTCATATCTAAGCCGGTGATGTCCTCATCAACCCCTGGCGCCCTGCTGCCTGCTGCAGCGGAGGCCGTCGCCCCTGCTGCCCTACAGGGCCAGCGCCTCTTCCTCCCTGCTGGGGATGGCCAGGAGCCCAGCATCTGCACCAAGCCACGGCCAAGGCAGCGCCCTTCCTGCTCTCCATGGTTGTAAACGTCGAGAACGGCGACGATCCGCTCTCTCCTTCGTTTTCAGTTTTTCCGATGCCTGCAGCGATGTTCGAAAAATCACGTAAATTCATGGAAAAATCATATGAATGTGTGGTTGTGCTTGTTGGAATCCTTGTTAAATTCTCTACAGAGTAGGTCTATTGGATGTCATGTGTTACTTTGATTTGATTGCTGTAAAAATCAATTTATGCAGTTAGGTTTAGAATGTGATTGGTGTGAATTAAATATTTGATGTCGATAAGGAGTGCTCCAAAAATTGTTCAATAATTGTGGTATGTTCCTACTGTTATGAATAGCTTATGGTTAAAATTTCATGGCTATATGTTGAATAATTTGGGAGATATAAAAATAACAAGTGTCTTATTCACTGTTTTGGACTGCATGCATGATCTCTGAAGATTAAGTTTTTTCGTGAATAAAAGTTTGTTTTCTATTGGTGTGGTGAATACCAATGTTGTATTTTATGATATGGTGAATCTTGTGTTAAATTTTCATGGTCATATCTCTAGTAGTTTGAGAGATATGAATTTTATCAAGTTGATGGTTGAAATCTGCCATTCTCTGGACAGACCTGGATGTTTATGTTGTTTGACCAAGTTAAATTTGGAATAATGTTTTGAGCAGGTGGAAAAATTTGTAGTGGTTTTCATAAGATTTCTATAATGTCCAAATTCATATTTTTAGGAGCTCTAGATTGTGAGTTATGGCTGTTTGAAGTAGAGTGACAGAATCTGCCCACTTGTGGACAGAGATGTACTCTTTGTTTATTTTAAGTTTGTTAAGCTTTGAATCATGTTAAGGTGGTTATAAGGAATTTGCAGAGAATTTGAGTACCTTTTCAATGAGTCAAGAACCATATATGTTGGATAAGTAGAACTTTAGTTATGCTTCTACGAACTTCAGTAATGTTGTATGTCTTTATCTTGCCAATACTATGTGGACTGATTTCACCATGTTACTTGTGCATTTATTTTCATGACCTTATTGTTGTTTGCTGTTGTTGATATGAATAGCAAAGTTAAGTATAATGTTATAAGATTTCTAAAAAGTCTAGAATCATCCTTAGGTGGCATCTAGAACTCAAGTTATAGATAATAGAAGTTGTATGTCAAATCTGTCCATGTTTTGATATATTTGCTCATTTGTGTTTGACTGACCTTGTTAAGTGTATAATCATCTTGTTATGATAATAAGCATGTTTTGGATAACTTACTAAGATTTCTATTAAGTTAATATTCATGCTTCTTGGATGTTTGTAACTTAAATTATGCATGTTTAGATGTAATGTTACTTTTCTGTCCTAGTTCGGTCAGGTCTGAACAATTGCATAATTGACTTATTTAACCTTTTGATTTAGCTCTTAGTGGTTACATCAATGTTGTAGATAATTTCAATACCTTTCCAGCAAGTCTAAGATCACCTCCTTTGGATGATTAAATCTCTGGTTACAATGACAACAAGTAATCTATGTGTTGCTGCCTTGTTTTCTCTTTGCATGCTAAGTTAATTATTCTAGTTCATGCTTGTTGGATTTAATCCTTTTGTTAGTTTTTGGGTGATGAACTCTTGGCCTTGGTTAGATTAGTAAGCATGTAGGATCCTAATATGTTTGTTATCCTCCTATGCTATGTTAGGGTAATAATTAATTAAATAACCCTTGTGCTTACTGAATGCTTACAATAGCTTGAGAGAGTTAACTAATGTGTTTATCCTTGATGTGCTTGCTACCTTCCTATGATATGCGTGTGTGGTAATTAGTTAAAATAAATCTATATACTTATGTGGTTGTTGTCATATAGCATCCCTAGTTCTTGTATGCTATCATTGTTGAGTAGTTCTTGGCTGTTGCATGCTTGTAATGGCTAAGCTTGGATGAAGAATAATTTATATGTCATACTTGATTTTCTTGCTACCTTTGATGCTAGAGTTTAGTGATAGTAGTTTCATAAATTGCTCTATGAGTGCTTATATATGTTTTGCATACTCTTATGTTGGTCTGGTATGCTTGTTTATGTGTCTTGTGTTTCCTTTCATCGCATTCATACACTTGCATCTTGCATCTCATTTAGGTACGCTAGGTACACGATGTGGAGATGTGATGGTTGGAGCTAACCCAAGGATGGTGTTGATGGATGAATCCAAAGGACATAACAATCCTGGAGTACAAGCGTGGATCTGAAGAGCTCGCCAAGCGAGTGTCATCTAACCATCGCTGACTTGTGTCGGTTCCCAAGGCAAGCCCCGGAGCATTACAAGCCTCCTCCTTATCTTTTTAAAGTATTCACTTTCAATTCACAATTTTGCTTGTGCATTAAGTTATAGGAGTTGAATGAAACATTTGATGCATTATCTTCCTTGTCCAACAAAAAGAACCTTGTAGGCCCAGGATCGAAATAGATGCTTAGCCATGCTTAGACTGGTAGAAGTCAGGTGATTCTTGTCACCTACGAGATATAGGATGATACTGGTCACGGTTGGCTATATTTGCTATCGCGGAAAATAACCATATGGAAGTAATAAATCTAGACCGAGCAGACAAGGTGTATGTGAGCCACTTGACTTGGAGGTCTTGTGAGCGGGTTCTCTCTGCCTGTGTCGTTAGGCACTGAACCGTGGTTGGACATCTGCCGAGATTGAACGCATGCCTCCTTCATAGCTGGCCGAATAACTCGTTCCGACCGCGAAGCCTAACTCTTTACGTTCGGTCCAGAATCCCCTCCTAGTTGGGTCATGAAGACCGCGAGCGACATACTAGTCGTGGGCAGGAGACCTGAGCTACCTGGCCGGGACCGTGGGCAGGATCTACCTGATTGACCTGACTATCCGTGAGTCGCTACTCATGCCGGTACCGGGGCATCCGCGGCTACCCGAACTATATTGAAGGTGACCCATCAAGGTCAACCCGACGGGGGAGACTTGGGTGTGATTGAGGAATAAACCTCCAGCTGGATAGGAATTCGATTCGAATCACGGTCTCTCCCCGTCAGTGAGAAACTTGAAAGATCTTCCTCCCACTGTAGAAACATGAACTCTAATAAGTAACCAAAAGATGGTTATATGGTTTATATGCAAAACTGGATATGGTTACTATTGTGATGCTTAAATTAAGTGATTGCTCTAGATCAGGTGCAAATCTAGACTTGGTAAGCTTCATTAATCTTGATGCTAAAATATTGATTAAAATATTGAAAGATAGGACTCAAGGTAGTAATGCTCTTTTATGCAAAAATTATGCTATCCTGTCAACTCCACCATATGAGCCTTGCATATCCTTGGGAGTCTTTTATTTCTCTCCTGTCGGGTAAGTCTAGCTGAGCACATTCGAGTACTCAGGGTTTATCCCACCCTATTGCAGGTGAAGGACTTCGTCCTGCTGAAGGAGTGGTTAACCACCGGTGGGCTCGGTGAATTCTATAGTTACTTTTTATCTATATGCTATTGTTGGAGGATGTCACTTTAAGCTAGCAATGTATTTCAACCTGTGTTACTATAATCATTTCAAAGCTATGTTGTTTTCAATAATCAGTTTTGAACTCAGATATGTATTATTATTTTTGAGCTTATTTGTAATATTATTTCCGCTACAAAACTCTGTGTAAGTGATTGGTGTTTACTTAATCAAGAGATTTGGGATTGGTTTGTTCATTTACTGGGGTCCTTCAGGATACTCGGTGGACTACCAAACTGGTATAAGTGAGAGTATGTGCGTGTCAACGTGTTTAAACGGGACAGTCATGCTTGATCTTATATTAGTTGGGTGGTTCCGTGACATTGCTCGTACTCACCATGGCTAGCACTGCTAGGCATGATTTCGGTGGCACCCGAACCATGCACTAACTTGTGCCTTGAATCAATTGACATAATCTCCGTACCTTGAGATAAGCTTCCTCCCTAGGAGTTTTTGGAAGAACTCCCACTAACTAAACTACGTGCCTTCTTGAGTGCTTTCTTGAGGGACTTCATCTTATCACTCTAACTAGCTAAAGTCGTACCCTTCTCTTGATTAGCGGTGACACTTATTGGAGAGAGATGGCAAGGATTTTTAGTTCGTGAGCTTGCTGGTCGAGAATGTGTGCTTGAAAGAGTCTCTTTGCATGTGTACATATAGCAGGGAAGAAGGAGAGTGTTGGAGGCACTAGAGCCCCGGTCGACCGACCTCCCATATGCCCTATGAGTGCTCTGAATTGCAAAGTAGTGGCGTGCAGGAAGATGCTCGACATGGATTTGAAAGGAGGGTCCTATACTGCACCGGCCGACCACCCTATTTGGTGCTTTGATGATGGACTTTGCACCACGCCAACTTGAGTGGTAATGGGGAGCAAAGAAATGACA
Source organism: Microstegium vimineum (assembly GCA_022036555.1). Lineage (NCBI taxonomy): Eukaryota > Viridiplantae > Streptophyta > Magnoliopsida > Poales > Poaceae > Microstegium > Microstegium vimineum. The sequence goes on along the minus strand of CM039130.1, from coordinate 20,692,626 downwards.
GGAGCCATTTGGCCATGTCTGCTAATTAGCAAAAAATGCTCCATCCTTTGGCCTTGAGTGATTAGAGGAGAGGGATGAATGGCATGTTCATTTCCTGGTGTTTCAGTGGCCAACTCTGGGCCCATTGGGAAGCCAAGCTTCTCCAATCTCTGAGTGTGACCAACCATCTTTATCACATATGGGCCAACTGTTGCGCCCTCTGCTAGCTTGGTTTCGACAAAAGCCTTGGAAACATTGAACCTTTCAGTCCTGGCTTGAGTCTGGAACATATCATTAAGCACAACGATCATATCATACGCTGCATGGTTATTATCAAAATACATTTGCGGATCAGGTTCCATACAAGCAAGCATAAGGCAACTCACTTCAAGATCAGCATCACATGCTTTCTTGTAAGAGGTTTTCTCTGTAGCAGGTGCATTATCAGCAGGCTCATCTGGTAAAGGGGTGTCTAGAATATCTTCCTTTTTCTTAGCCCTAAGAACAATTCTCAGGTCGCGGATCCAATCCACATAGTTTGTTTCATTCAACTTATCTTTCTCAAGAATTAAACGCAAAGTAAATGGTTGATTACTGGGAGCCATCTACAACAAAAGTAATGCAAAATACTAAGACAATGTATTCAAGATAGAGTAAATCATATTAAACTTTTAATAGATCTACTCCCACTAAAATCAATATACCTGGATTGAAACTTAGTGATTCAAGACCCACAACTAACAAGTCTACTAGTGAGCTTTAGCATCACCGCTAGGAGACATGGTAGATCGGTAAGCAACTCGTTGCTAATGAGATCACATATGACTCTTGTTGTTGGGTGGCATATCTATGCTTGTGTTACCAACAACTAATGCTCCAAGGTCCCTAACCATTAGGATGACCTTGTTCAAGTAACCAAACCTTCTGCGGTAAGTATCCGATATGAACCTGTCTAGTCAAGGAAAACCAGTGGCACCCTAATTTCATAGACCCACCACCAATCGTACAAGACACGTGACAGTGCAAGGTTTGGGGAAGCATTACAACTTAAACATTACTGAGGGATCGTTCTACTTCACTATTGCATATGTAGACAAAAACATTACCACACGTGAAAGTAGAACATAATAAGAACGACATAAACACAAATTTGACTTGGTATAGCCCATTATTCCTTTGGGGATCTCCATCTCCATCAATCTGTTCATCATGGTGATCACCATCTCCATGATTCAAGTATGACATCCTTCCGTGATGAGTCCACCAAGACTATCTATCACTACCATAGGATAGTGAAATAAAATTACATAGTCGCGGATAGGATAATCATAGATTGGCACGCAGGCCATTACATATGAATGGACAATATCTGTGGCTCCAGCCATTTTGTCATACTCATAATGTGTAAGCCATGAATTAATTACATACATGCATCACATACACATAATGGCTATACCAGCCATGAATTCCAGCAAAACAGAGTTAACCGATTCCGACGTCTAAACTTAAAACACCAAAAACATAATTTTCCAAGCTGTTTTTCGCAAATCTAATTTCGCCAAAAGTGGCAAAGCTATTGACACAAATAGACCACATGGGTACACACTACTCATGACACGGTGTCAATGAGCCACAAGATGAGAATGTCTTGTGAGTGTGTTGATTAGGAACTGTTTGTTGTTGATGTGCGATGAGATGGGACTTTGCAAAACTGGCCACATACTCCGGTAAGCCCGACTTCAGATATCCTATTACTAGAATAGTTACTCACACACTAGGTGTGGAGTGATGTCATGAGTAGTGTGTACCCACGTGGTCAAGGACTGGATTTGTGGAGTACTTGCTCTCAGGTGGCATGGAGCTGGTCTTGTTTGAAGGATCCAGGTAAAGGTTGACATATGCAAGCTTAAGTGCTACATATATCATGTGGTAAGGAATCTCAGCTAGGTTATAATTGGTTCAAATTGTCGTTGTTCTTCGGTTATGCAGACTCAACTCACTTTTCCTCAATGTAGTTCATGAAGCATTAACTAGTGATCTTGGAACATGATGAACCAATGGAATATGGTGTTTATATGGTTTATGGTGAACCAGATATGGTTACCTAATTTTGTGATGCTCACTAATCAAGTGATTGCTATAGAATAGGAGCAAACCTAGCAGTAGATAGCTCCACTAGAAAATGAAGCTAAAATATAACTTAAAGTTTGAAAGTAAGAAAAGATAGTAATGCTCTTTTCACAAAAAGTTTTGCTATCCTATCAATTCCACTATATGAGCCTTGCATATCCTTGAGTGCCTTTTGTTTTTCTCTTGATGGGTAAGTCTAGCTGAGTGCATTTGAGTACTCAGGGTTTTATCCCACCCTGTTGCAGGTGAAGGTTCTGTCCTGCGGAAGTTGGTGGTTAAGTGTCGGTGGGCCCAATGACTTTGTACTAACTTCTCATCAATATATTGCTGGAGGATGTCACTTTAAGCTAGCATTGTATTTCAACTTAAGTTATTATATTCATTTCAAAGCTATATTTATTTCATTAACCAATTTTGAACTCAAACTTGTATCATTAGTTGTGAACTCTATTGTAATATTATTTCCGCTGCAAAACTCTACGTAAGTGATTTGTATTTACTTAGTCCTATGATCTTGGTTGAAATGTGATTTACCAAGGTCTTTTGGGACACTCAGCGGACTACCGGGTTCATATAATTGTATGTGCTTGCCAACACGTTTAGTGCGGACAACCGTACTTGATCTTTATAAATTGGTCGGTTCTATCACATTTGTTTATTTTTTTCATAGCCCATATCTCTTTTTTTCAATAAAAACTTTCTATAGACATAGTAACAAGAACATTAGAGCATTATTTAGTGAATAGAAAACCTATTAGGTATGTTTTTATATACTCCTAGTATAGGAGTAGAACATTTTTTAGTGGATCTAAATGGAATGTCATGTTTTGCGCCTACCCCTAGTGTAGGAGTATTACATATTTGGGTAGTGTGTATGTGATCTTAATTTTAAGAACATTACAAATCTCTCATAAGAGTCACAAAGCTTGACAAAACTCAATGCAAATAAAGCAGCATTGAAGGACCGATAATGGCGACCAGATGGGGGGTGAATGGGAGCCTCAAATTTCTCAAAGAAATATTCAGGCCATTGTTCCCAAAACACAAACCCAATTGATGCGTGCTCAACCTCCCCCAAGCAACGCAAGTGGGGATTCAGACAAAATCCGAGAAATGAAAACTCACCGGCAATAGAGAAAAACGCACTGAAAACCCCGAAAACCGAGTTCTCGACCCCTAGGGTAAAGAGGCAAGAACCCAAGCCAATCTGACAGACTTAGCCACCAACTAACACACAGATGACAACAACGGACGCACTAAGCCTGACCAATGGACGCGCTGATGGGTGCGTCTGATGCAAGACCAGAGAAGAACGTGAGAGGACCTTAGACCAATGGATGTGTCCAGTCACAGTCCGATGGACTCACGCCAGTGTTCGATGCAAATTACACAGAGAACCCGAGAGCTCTGAGAATCAACGGACGCGTATGATGCCTTGGCGACGGACGCTCAAGTGCGTCCGATGCAAAACCTTGGCAGGAACAGTCAAAGCGACGGACGCAGACTCAACTGGGTGAGTGCATCCAATGCCAGCGTGCATTGTTTACAGCTCATGAGCACTTCACCGATGGACACGTTTGATGGAAAACAGAGCGTCCATTGGGTGCGTCTGATGCCTCCGAAAACTGTATAGTAAACGCGAAAATCGATGCAACTCGTTTGTTTCAACTCCGATTGAATCCAAACTTTGTGGGGAGGTCTCTGAAAGGTCCTAGATGGCTAGAGGGGGGGTGAATATCCTATTAAAAATCTACAAAACACTAGAGCAAATGTTTAGACAACAACTAAGCGAAGCTTTTTTCTCTAGCACTACAAAGGTTTGCAAGCCACCTATCCAAGCAATTCTAGTTAATTGAGTATCTATCAATCAATAGCAAGAACCTAAGATACTCAACTCAAGCTAGCAAGAACTCAGCCTGGGCATTCGGTAAATACCGAACCCATCGGTTCGGTTCTTCGGTACCTCACCTAATTCGGTTCCTGAAAAACGGGTACCGTTCGGTTCCTAAAAAAATTCGGTACCGAGGAAATTCGATATCGGTACTTTCGGTTCGGTTCCAATATTTACCAAATAGTACCAAACTGATCACAAAGATATGAAATAACATGTTCAAAAACTAATTTTGATATGATTTCGAGAGAATAATAGTGCAAAATACATATACAAATAAAACTCCACAAAAGTATAAGAGTGAGAACAAAAAATATATAAATATAATAGTCTATAATAGTACAATCAATAATATAATAACACTCAATCTCATCAATTTTAGACAAATTCGGTAAATTCGGTTCCCCATGGTAAAGAACTATAAATTCGGTTCCTAGAAACTTGGAACCGAATAGGGAACTGAATATTTCGGTTTCGGTATTTTCGGTTCGGTTCTTGGTTCTCGGTATTTCGTGCCCAGGCTGAGCAAGAACAACTAACTAGAGAAACTATCTAAACAAACTACAAGCTACACAAGCAAGAATGTGAGAATGTAAGTAGAAAGAGGATAGAGGTGATTATACCGATGCCTTGTGAGATTAGGATATCAATGTGAAGAACCAATCACAATAAGAATACCAAGAGAGGCCGAGAGACAAAGTTGACACAAGATTTTCTCTTGAGGTTCACTTGGTTGCCACCAAGCTAGTCCCCGTTGTGTCGACCACTCACTTGGTGACTCGGTGGCTAATAGGCAATCACAAGCCTAGCCCACTACTCGGGCGCCACAAGAATCGACCCACAAATGAGGGTAACTCAATGACATGAGCAATTCACTAGAGTTACCCTTTGGTGCTCCACCAAGGTGGGTACAAGCCCTCTCACAATCATCGAAGTCGGCCGCGAACAATCACCAACTCGCGTCGAAGCTTCCTCAACCGCTCAAGCCATCTAGGTGTTGGCAAACACCAAGAATAACAAGAAATTCCACGGCGATGACGATGACCAAGTGCCACTAAGATACGATGCAATGATCAAAGCACTTGGATCACTCAAACTCTCATGAATATGCAAGTCAAGCAAAGAGAGATGAGTTGGGGGCTATCTCAAGCAAGCACAAAGTGTGAGAATGAATGGGAGGTGCAAGAGTGAGCCCCTTGGGCCGGCCAAAACATATAAATAGCCACCCACAAACATCTAGCCACTTTAGCCCCAAACCTCAACTTCCTGCGAGCCTCTGGACGCTGTGAGTACATGGGGTTCGGACAATTGAGCGTCCGTTCGGACACTTGCCTTTTTGAATTCTCCCGTTGGCGTGCACTGTCTGCCGCTGTTTTGAATGTCAGGACGCAAGGAACAGTCTGACTCCGGACCATTGAGTGTGCATCCGGACTTTATGCAGAGCTAATTACAAAGTGTTCTAAACTCCGGACGTAGCATCCGGAGCTTTGCGTCTGGACAACAACTAGCGTCCGGACTCAACAGATAGAGACAACAGAGAGCTCTGAGACTCCGGACTCATGTCTGGAGCTCGCCTCTGGACTATTAACCCCGTCTAGACACACTGTGCCGCACATTGCTCAGCTAAGGTATGCCTCTGGACACGTAGGCAATGGTCTGGACCATGCAAACCCTCGTGTCCGGACTTGCGTCCGGACCTCTTTTATTTACCAAATCGAGTTGCAACTTCCACACCAAGTCCATGTGTGCTAAGACTAAGTGTTCCACCACTTGTGCTCATGTGTTAGCTTTGACTTCATATTTTCTTGGATTTAATTTCATTTGTTGTCACAAAGGTTCATTTTAAATATGCAATGCAAGTGACCTAGTGGCACATGATAACCACAATCAACACGAATTTTCCCTTCTTGATAGTACGGCTATCTATCCTAAATGCGATCACACTCTCTATAGTGTCTTGATCACCAAACCAAAAATAGCTCCTATATTATACCTTTTCCTTGAGCGTATTTTTGTTTTTATCTTTCTTCTTTTCTTTGTCCATGAAGCACTTGATCCAACTATTATGATCATGCACATTGCTCAATATGTAGAGTTGGATCACCCTAGCTAGATCACACACTTAGCACTAGGGTTAGTCCATAGGTTTCATCAATTATCCAAAACCAAACTTGGGCTTTCAATCTCCCCCTTTTGGGTAATTGATGACAACCTTTCACAAATAAATATATTGAATGAATATGTCAACTTTGGTAGTATTAGCTCCCCCTACATATGTGATTTATATGTTTGGTTCAATTTGATCACATATGCATGGATAAGAATTGTGGGAGAGTTACTACTACCAAATGATGCTAAGGTATAAAGAATGGACCTTTGAAGCGTGATACCAATCGGAGTGCATTGTTATACCATCCTTATCACCATGAATGCCTAGAAAACGACTTGGAAGAACTAGATACCACTTGAAAGTATTACACTTAAACCTATGCATACTAGTACTTCAAGCAACATATTATTTAAGTTTCTAGCATTCACCACACAAGCATGAACAAATGTGAATTTAAAGTTCAATGCAAGCAAACACATATGAAATTCACATAGAAATGCAACAACTAAGTTCATAGGCTTGCTCCCCCTACTTGTGTGCTTGTATTTTTCAAATATTTCTTTGTGATACTTATTTCTCCCCCTTTGTCATCTATTATCATAAAAGATGTGCTCAAAATGTTGATTATTGGAGAGAAGGTTACTTGTGGCTCAATCTATATTACTTGTTCAATATAGTTAACTCGATTTAAACCATGAACAAGCTTCTTCACACATTGTAAGATGGTTATCTTGCTCATGTTGAGTTAGGAAATTGAAGTTTATACTCTAGATCAAGCACTAGGATTGCAAGCCTACAAACATGTCATATGCTACCACTAGACCATATCAAGCATAGAAACAATAGTGGTACCATATAAGCATTAAATTCATTTAGTTTTTCATGAATGAGCCTAATGAAGTGATGTCTAGATGCACTAACAAGTCCTAAGTAATGGATGCATGACATGTCAACCAACTTTTACCTTGCTTTGCTCGAAGAAGAGGCATGTCATATATGAGGGTGCATCAACACATGTTTGAGGAGTCAAGAATGTTCAATTCATTCCTTAGCTTGGAAAATCTCTTCTCATCAAGTGGCTTGGTGAATATGTCGGCAAGTTGATCATCGGTGCCAACACTTGTGATTGTGATATCATCCTTTTGTTGATGGTCCCTTATGAAATGGTGCCTTATATCAATGTGCTTAGTTCTTAGATGTTGAACCGGATTGTTTGTGAGCTTGACCGCACTTTCATTGTCACATAGCAATGGCGCTTGCTTGAATTTGATTCCAAAGTTGCTACACTATTCGGCTTCGGCGGTAGAGAGTGCTGCACTATTTTGCTTCTTTGACGACCAAGATACAAGTTACTTTCCTAGCAATTGACATGTGCCCGATGTGCTCTTTCTATCAACCTTGCATCCTGCATAATCAGAGTCTGAATATCCAACTAGCTCAAAGTTTGACCCCTTGGGATACCATAGTCCTGCATCTTGTGTATGCTTCAAGTACCTCAATGTTCTCTTTGTTGCATTCAAGTGACTTTCTCTTGGTGAGGCTTGGAACCTTTCACACATGCATACACTAGACATGACATCCGGCCTTGAAGTGGTCACATAGAGTAAGCTTCCAATCATAGACTGATACAACTTTTGATCCACTATGTTGCCACTAGCATAATTATCCAAGTTTCCATTTGTACCCATAGGTGTGCTAATGCCTTGAATCTTCTAAGCCAAACTTCTTCATCATATCCTTGATGTACTTGCCTTGACTAACAAATGTACCATATTTAAATTGTTTGATTTGAAGTCCAAGGAAGTAACTTGGTTCACCAATCATTGACATTTCAAACTCATTTGCCATCATCTTTCCAAATTCTTCACAAAATCCTTGATTGGTTGAACCGAAGATGATATCATCCACATATATTTGCAATACAAATAGATCCTTGACAAGTTTCTTGGTGAAGAGAGTAGTATCAACCTTTCCCATGATGAACCCTTTGGAGAGTAGAAAATCCCTCAATTTTTCATACCATGTTCTAGGTGCTTGTTTCAATCCATACAAAGCTTTTGTCAACTTGTACACATGGTTGGGCTTCTTGTCATCTTCAAAACCGGGAGGTTGCTCAACATACTAGCTCATTGATATATCCATTCAAGAAAGCACTCTTCACATCCATTTGGTATAGCTTAATATTGTGTGCACATGCATAGGCCAATAGAATTCTAATTGCCTCTAATCTTACAACTAGTGCATAAGTTTCACCAAAGTGAAGACCTTCAACTTGTAGTTCTTGGGTCTTTCAACTAGCTCCCAAACTTGATTTCTTGTGAAATTATTGAGCTCTTCATGCATTGCATTTACCCAATCAACATCTTGTAGGGCCTCTTCAATCTTTGTTGGCTCTATGGATGATATAAATGAATAGTGTTCACAAAAGGATGTCAATCTTGATCTTGTTTGCACATCACTTGTAATATCACAACTATTTGATCAATTGGATGGTCTCTTGCAATGTTGGTTGGTTGGAGGATAGGAACTTGATTGCTTGTACTTGCTTGATCATTTGGTTGAGATGAACTAGCCACTTGTTGATCTTGCCTTTGAGAACCGCTAGCTTGCACATTTGGTGAGTTTAGCACTTGATCTTTGTCATCTTCAATATCAATCACTTGCCTTGGCCTAATATCACCAATATCCATATTCTTCATAGCATTTGACAATTGAGATCCACTCACATCATCTAGATTCTCATTTTCAACTTGTGAGCCATTGGTTTCATCAAACTCTACATCATAGACTTCAAGTATACCGCTAACTGAATTCCACACTCTATAGGCTTTGCTTGTGGTTGAGTAACCAAGAACCCTTCATCACATTTCTTGTCAAACTTTTCAAGTCTTGTGCCTTTCTTCAAGATATAATGTAGAGTTTGAAGAACCTAGATAGAATAAAGAAAGAACGGAAATAAGATACTTAGAAATAATAAATGAAGAACCTAGAGATTGCTCCGAACCAAATGCTACAAAGGTACAATGTTGAGGAAAATCCGACAGATGCGGCTCCTCCTAGCTCTCTCCTCCTCTCTCTCACCTCTAATTACAACTAGATGAACTAGAACTAGAAGAACTAGATCTAGACAACTAGAGGAACCTCTCTACATCTAATTGAAACCCTAGCTTTTGCTATGGAGAAGAATAATAAGATGAGATGATCCTCAGGGGGGTCAGGGGCCTTGCTTATATAGCCTCCTCAAATGAACGTGGACCGTCGGATCAAACTGACCTTAAGCGAGTGGTTTAGATTCATCCTCAAAGGTGGTGGAGCGCGATCCGCGAGATTGACCGTGATTGGTCACAGGGGTAGGGCGGGTGCCCTGGGTGTGGGCCCACTTGGCTTCTGGCTTGGTCCAGTTCATTCTAGAGCCTTCCTGAATATAAAAAATTATGCGGTTGATAATTATCTCTATGTAAACATGACATGTGGGCCTTTCCTTGGTATTTCCTGATAACCCCCTGCAGAAACAGACATTCACCAAAACTCGTGGAATTCTATCAGTATAAACCCTAATTCTAGCTAGTGGTTTCATTTAGATCCTTTTCCTTGTTTAGTTGACGGTTGAAATTGGTACTTAAGGGCCGTCAACAGGCGCTGAGCCCTCGGGAACCGTCGAACGGGCCCGAGTGCTAGATGAAACCGATTTGGGGTGAGCCACGACATGGGCCACTGGCTAGAACCCTATCGAATGGGAACCGACGCCTGACTCAGATATACCCGTTATCAGCTCGACGAGCATCCATGGTTCGTCCGCCTCGAGGATAGCTTGGTCCGGCTCACCTTCCCCCTTCTCGCGGAGAGATGCGCGGGGAACGTACAAAAAGATGATTTGAACCCGAGACAATTCTTTACGCCGAGTAAAGACTCGGGGGCTGCCATCGCACCGCAAGCCGGTTCTCGCAACCGGATAAAGAGGGAAACACGAAAGGCCCCATTCAACGGGGAGCGACACAGGTAAGATTCGTAAGTTTTTCCATTCATATATATTAATCTGTGCAGGGGTTACATATGCTCTTCTAAAGAGCCTCGGGGGCTAGGCCCGACATAACAGACACCATACACAAGCGATTACAAGGTGGACTGAAGGGAAATCCCCGGCCAAGAGGCCGAAAGCTAGAAATACTACACTGATGCCTGCGCTAAGGGCACCGGTGTCCGACGACCGTCGTATCCAGGTCAGGCAACCCAGCCGTGGGGCTCGGGGAACGCCAAACTGGCCTTCAAGATCGTGTCGGACGGCGGCGTCACGGCCCAGTGACCACCTTGACCAGGCATGCTGCAGCTGTGGGAGAACAGCGGCTGCCTCGTCTTCAGGAAGCCCTGGGCCGCGACAATGATGCACCCTCCCCCGGATCTGGTTGGGCACTTTGCAGCTGTGCGAACACAGCTCCTCCATGATTAAGGTCACCGCCGGCAGGGGACTCCGAGCCCGCCATGCACTGGCAGCTCCGAGTCCACCCATCTCGCCGACGACAACATCGCCATCAACCAGCGGTCAAGGATGGGCCAACTCCTGGGGGCATATAGGCGTACTGCCATGGCTATCCCAGTGGACACATCCTTGACTGTCTAACGGGGAAGGGTAGCACGCCACTTCTCCTCGGGCGCAGAGAGCAGGACCTATCCGGTGAAAGGATAGTCCGTACACCTCTCGGGCCTTGGGGCAGCGGCGAGGGGTGATGACTCAGACACGCCATTCACCGCCTTCCGACAGTCGGACGCCACCCTATCGAGGGGAGTCGTCGTCCTTCTCGCCCTTCCAGTGGCCAGGATAGCGGAAAGGACTACGCACATCGTAGAACTTCCCCTAATGCCAGCCACTGAGCGAGATGGGACCTCGGCACCCCACGCGCAGAAATTCTCCTAATCCCGGGTCGCTCTCAAGAAGCCGCTCGCTAGGGCGGCTCAAGGAGACCACCGACCAAGTCTCGGAGGAAAAAGGGGAAAGCCATGCTGTGGAGGTGTTGAGACTTCTCGCAGGCGACTGCCCGTATTTATAGCCCGCGTGGGCACGCGCGCGGCAGCACGCCCGTGATGCTACAACACTCTCACCCCGACTATTCGGCACTGTGTGCCTCTGCCTATTTTTGCGAAGGCACGGCAAGGCCTTAAATGGCCAAGCAGTCTGTGGGTTCAGGGCTCGCCGTTCGAAGTTTTGACCAACAGGGAGCGGCACCCAGTGTCGCTCTCTGACGGGAAAAAACACGACGCACCCGTATTGGACCGACAGGGAGTACGGCCAGGCTTTCCTGGTGACTACACGGCACCGACCCGTCCACCAGGCGTCACGGTCAGACGGCAACGCTGCGCAACTTCGACTCGTCGCGTCGAAACACACCAGCCAAAGTTCAACAGTGCGCCCCATGGCAAGAATGGCATGCAAGTGTGTCTCTGACTCTAAGCGTATGGAGTAAACTTCGCTTCTCCTTACCCCCCCAAAGAGGATGAAAGGCCAAACACTGTAGACGACCGAATAATCCCTTAGGAGGAAAAGCCATCCTCCCAAGGCCTCGGGGGCTACACCCGGTGGGTGCGCTCGCGCGCACCCACCGGAATCGAAAAACCAAAACACCGACATAATCGCTCTCAAAAGCCTCCGATGTAGTCCCGGTACTTCACCACAGGCTCGGGGGCTACTGTCGGATACCTGAAAATAGGGTACCCTAACACCGCGTTTTGGTAAAAACAAAAACAAAATCACCCCATCATCCTTCCCAGAGGCTCTCCGCCTCGTCCGAGCAGGGGTGATGTCATCTGTGACGCCTCACCCCTCGGGGGTTCCCTCGGGGGCTCTCCGTCTCGTCCGAGCGGGGGTGACGTCATCCGTGACACCTTATCCCTTGGGGGCTCCCACGGAAGCTCTCCACCTCGTCCGAACGTGGGTGACGTCATCCGTGACACATCCTCCCTCGGACGCTCCTCCGCCTCGTCCAAGCGTGGGTGATGTCATCCGTGACGCCTCCCCCCTCGGACGTCCTACGCCTCGTTCGACCAAAGGCGCACAACGCCATTCGTCCTCCCCACTGTTCTAACACGACCAGCCGGGCATGGAATGCCATGACTATCCCTGTAGAGGTCATAGGGTACAACAACCATGCTGCCTACCCTCCGAATGACACTCTCCATGCCTTCGCCCGGTACGGGCGGGACATGCGAACAGGGAACGCCATGCGTATATCACTGTACGACGGAACACAGGGTTACCTGGCCCTGTGGCACCTACCTCCGTCCATGCCCTAACCAGGGAACAGGAAGCCCCTGATTGCGGGAATCGTGGCTACAACACACCCTAAGGACGAAAAGGTCTCCAACAGCATGTCTACAAGCGCAGTCTTCTCCGGGAAGGAAGACGGACAAAAGCCAGAGGCGCTCCCGAGTCAGCAGCCCGTACCAGGCGCACGTCTTCTACCTCTCTCTCTACACTGTACCTAGCCCTCTCTCCCTATGTATAAAGGGGGAGAGTGGACCCTCAATCTAGCGATCTCTCTCGACACCCGAACTTACACCTATTCACATTCACACGAACTCTCACCAGAACCAACTTACCATACGCACGAGACCTAGGAGGCCTCCTCCCTCACTCAACCGCTTGTAGCTCCCCTCTACGAGCAGCCCCGCGCTGGGTAACACGATCTCGCAACACACTAGACGTAGGGCGTTCGTGCTTGAACCAGTATACATCGCCGTGTCCTCCTAGCACAACCATCCGATCTCAGACGCGCTTAGAAATTCACTAGTTGGCTGTCTAGACCCCACCATTTTAGACACCGACAAACACTCATATTAATCGAGGATAAAAATGACAATCTAGACGTATAAAATATCAATATAGAGTTAGGAGTAACCTCCTCACCAAACCTCTACGAGAAAATTGCTATTTAGCCATCATCAAAAGTAGTCTTCGCTCTTTTGCCATCACGGAAATGAGATTCGCTAGTATGCCATTATCAAACTTATCACGCCCGCTAAAATGCCCTGTGACTGGATTATACCATATTTCTATTATTTTTTTGTTTTCGTAATTTTGTTCCCGTTTTACCCTTCCCACCATGGAACCTTATCTGTTCTTTTCTCCTTCGTGGCTCCTCAACTTCTGTCACGAACGCACACAGCAGAGGACGAGAAGCACGCGTCCGCCATCGCCGTCCACACGCGACGCCGGCCAACACAACCGGCTCCGCTCGCGAGGCCCCTCGGCTCTGCCCGTTGACGGCGGCTAGCCGGCAGCTGCAGGCAAGGAGCCGCACGGCCACGGAGCCCGATGGCACCAACGTGGATGGAGCGCGGGGCGTCAGGCTGCGCGGCTTCAGACGTCTGGTCCGGCTACACGCGCGAAGGTGGTCGGGGCGCGTGGGTGTCGGGGTGAGCCGTGTGTGGGCCGGCGTGGGGCGTCGTGGAGACCTGGCCACGACGATGTGTGGGGCGGTCGCGTCGAGCTGACAGCGGGACGACGTGGGGTGGCCGTGACGAGCTGACAGCGGGACGACGTGGGGTGGCCGCGGCGACCGACGGAGGCGTGTTTCTCCCTCTGGACTGTGGTGCCGTGCTTGCGTTAGCACGAAGGAGAAAGAATGAGTTAAACAGATAAGGTTCCATGGAGACAGGGGTAAAACGGGAACGAAATTATGGAAAAAAAATAATAATAGAAATATGGTATAATCTAGTCGCAGAGCATTTTAGCGGGTGTCACAAGTTTGATAATGATATTCTAGCGAATCCTATTTGTGGGATGGTTAAAGAGCAAAGCCCACTTACCATGATGGCGAAATAGCAATTTTCTCAACCTCTACAACTCTACGAGCTGCTCAAACGAGGTGGTCTTCCCATCGCCTCCACCGTCACCTTCCATCGATGGCCGCAGCCACTGCCACCGTCACCTTCTCGCCGTCTCCCGTATCCTGCCACAACTCCCACCTCCGTCGTGGCCCCCGGCTTGCCTCCACCACGACGATAGCTTTTTTCGCACGCCGTTTCCGCGGTGTAAAACCTAGCCCCAACCGCTCCCGAGGCAAGTCCGCCCCGGTCGCCCACGCCGAGGATGGATTCGACGCACTCGAAGCGGAGCTCTGGCGCCTCCGTCGCCTCGCGGAGCGGCAGATCCACCGCCTCGGCACTGAGGCCGACGCCGCCTACCGCGACCTACGCTCGGCGGTGCGCGAGGTCAGCGGGGACCGCGTGGTCCTAACCTTCCGCCGCTCGTCGCTGCGCTACTTAGCCGGAGCGCTCCTCTTCTTGCTCGCCTGCACCGTCGCGGCGCGAGTGCTGCTGGGGATGGTCTTACGGGCGTGGCGGCGGCGGGGGTTGGGGATGGTACTGTGGGGTGGAGGTGAAGGCGGCAGGGCGGTTGTGCGAAGAAGGGACCGCAGCCTGGGAGGGAAGGAGGTGGTGGTTGCTGTGTCGTCGCCGCCTATGGAGGCAGCTAGAACCAGTCGTGTCCTAGAGCCAGCAAAGGAGGTCTGGAGGAGGTACTCACAAGCGAAGTTGCCAGACTGGTGGCCGAAGGTTGGAGCGACGGTGATGGAATCTGGGCCAGAGATGAAGAAGTGGGCAAGAATGGCAAACAGATTGGTCCGAGGTGAATGCCCGTAAATTTCAATTGTTGGCAAAATTCTGAATGTGTTGGCCTAATGCACCAGTCTGCTACATATTTTATTATTATTTTTTAACCTTTCACGTTTTTTGGGTATATAAATTGCTTGCTAATTGAGTTTTTTGGCCTAATGCACCAGTCTCCTTTTTCTGTTTCCTCGAGCAGCAGCAATCCATAGTGGCAATTGGGAAGAATAAACCCCTACCAATAGTTGTATTCTACATTGTTAGGAAATCTAGCTTGCATTATTGTTCCAATGTAATAGGTCCTCGGATGCAGAAGCCCAATGCGTAGACATGGAGGAGCTGCTCGTCACTACGTGTCGTCTGCAGGAGGAGCTCTAGAGGGTGGTGGCCAAGGACAAGGAGCACCACCTCATTGATCTCAACATGCTGACGTTCCTGGGGTACGTGCCTTGCGTGGCTGCATGCGGGTTGGCTTTATGGCTCGCGATGGGTGCTCCAGCTTGCGGGAGTCGTGTGGCGACGTTGTTTCGCTGTCCATGGCGCCGACAGAGAGGCTCCAGGGCCTAAGTTCTGCCATTGCACTAGGCGCTTCTCTACCTGGAGCCATAGGAGGCGACTGAGGTCCGCGACATCCGGTTGCCGGCCGCGTCGGTGAGTTCCATGAATAGATGGAGAACACAAAGGTGGTGGCTAAGGAAGCCCCTGGTATTGTTTATGACAAAAACATGACTGTTGGCTGCAGTGATGGGTACATTGAAATCCTCAAGCAACCATCATCGCCAAGTCACATCCTCAGCAATATTAATTGCACCAGTACGATTAGAGGAGAGAGGAGTTGTTGCAGTAAGCATCATAGTGTCACATCTCAGCAGTATTAATTGCATCAGTGCTATCAGGGGAGAGAGCAGTCGCTGCAGTAACCAATACACCGAAAATCCTCAAGCAACCATCATAGCCAAGTCACATCCACCATAGCCAGCAATTCAGCCTCTACACGAATGGGAAACTGCAGTATGCCAGGCAATCAAAACTGAGTGAGGTCGCCAGAGACTGTCGGGGCCACCAAACTTCACAGTTGCGCTCCTGGCTCTCCGGGCAGAACCTAAATGTTATGTTGATGCAGCTACAGAGACAGACAATGTCCAACATCCCACAGAAATGCAGGACTGGGATTTTTCATCAGCAATACAAACACAACCTACACACCACATATATATGCAGGCAGCTATCACAGATGCAGCGGCTCTGTTCTGATGGCGGAAGCAGCTTCTTTGGATTTAGCAGCGCTCATCATCTCTCACCAAAACATTTAGAGCCCCATCTACCTATCTGATAACTAGACTGGAGAATCAAGAGCTTCACTTGCAGGTTTATTGCATCTAATGCATGCAGAAACCAACAAAATCGACAAGATAGCAAGATAACTAAATACATCTTCGGACCTGTTAGTCAAACAGGCTCTACAGACCTTGCAATCAAGTTCTTCAATGTTGTCTACTGTTTTCTGCTCCAATCAGGAGCACAGATCCATTTGGCCAATCAGGGATGTATTTAACTCTGTACAATGGGAGCTTTTTGCACCCCTTTCAGCAAGGTGCTGCTAATAAAAATTGATTGTTGTCAAAAACAGCTGGAGGGAACTGAACGAGGAAAGAAGAGATGATGAGAAATGGTTCTATGTAGGTATCACATACACGAAGGAAGTGGGCATATAGTGGTCCTGAGTTATTAGGATCGGTGCATTACAATTTTGTGGATTGGAGAAATGCCACTACACTTCACCTATTCAAAGATGCGCCTTTATAATTCTTTTGTTCTCTGAAATATGCCATTGTGTACGTTTTGAACGCAATTGGACCCATTTGCAGGCCAACCTATTTCTGTATTGCTCAAAATGCCCCTCTACACTACCCCCACTCCAAACATTATATACGTTTTGAGCACGACTGGACCCATTTGCAGGCCAAGCTATTTTCATATTGCTCAAAATGACCCTGTCTCTCCAGATCACTAACACGTTGGCTCCACATGTCATTTTCGCCTTCTTTGCCTCCATCACGGACTCACTCGACCTCGGCGCCGCGCTGTCACTAGGCTACAACGCACGCAGGAGGCTTCGTCAAAACACGTCGAGGCAGTGGACATCGGGTTGAATGCCGCCATGGCCTGAACGCTGAAGGATGACTCTAGCTTAGACTGGTCCTTACAAAGGCGCAACACGTCGATGGGCATGAGCGGGTTGAAGAACCGCACTGCGAGGCTTGTGACGGCTTTGGTCTGCCTTGAAGTCAAGCACGAGCTGTGACACCTAGTTCTCGAGCAGAAGGTGTGCACCTCGTCCTCAAGCGTGCGTATGACTGTTGGCATTTCTAAAATCACCACCAAGGAAGGAGCTAGATCCCATCCTCAGCAACGGCGCTAGAAATGCCTCCTGGGGTATTTCTTATGTCGATAATTCCGCAAGTGCACATAATATACCGCTGTAGCACTTCACCTGGGAGTATTCCAAGCTATCGTTATTTATTTTTTATCACAAGGGAAAGCGGTAGCTAGGAATGTTTAATAAAAAGGAGATCTTTATAGTCACCCCAACTTAGCTATCAACTAGTGATAGGAGGGTAAATGATATATATAATAGGAAGGTGATGAAGAACAGATTAAGCAAAGATAACTAAAAGATAACTAGTAAGCATAGCTAGGTGGGAGGACAACGAGTGAGTACAGGACTCCTAAGATTCAAACTTTACTCCTATGACTTAAATTAGACAAATAGATGATATACTATAGATTGTATCCATACATCTTGTAGTACTAGGGAGCTAACGAACTATAGGAGTGAAAACCCGTATCCGAAGCGGACACTATTTTACAGGAGCTTTACCTTTTAAAAACGTGCCTACAACACGTGGCGGGGATTAAAGGCATAGATAGGGCTGTCACTTCCTGCTAGCGTCCACTCGAATCGTGCGACACGCGACAACCAACGATAAGCTAGTGTATAAGCACCATGCTTACACCCTCTCTTACTACTCTAATCGAGATCTCAAGCCAACTAGAGTACCCTATGACAGGCGTTGATCGTATCCAAGTGTGGAATCATAGGATACCAATCTACACTATAACAACTCTATACACTAAGATAAGACACAACAATACTATAACAAGTATACTATTGCACAAGGTAAGTAAAGTAAAGAAAGGATATATATATATATATATATATATATATATATAAGCAAAGTCTTACTAAAAAGGGAAAGGTACAAGAGCTATACTGACTCTCCAGAAGACGACTCCAAAGACCCCGAGCAAGCTCGACTTAACTATAACTCCCACACTAGACTACACTAGTATGAAGAGTGGAACTACACTAAGCTTCACTTGAGCCTTGCTTCTTCATGAATGGAGAGGGGGGTGTGACCCTCTATTTATAGTGGAGGTGGAGTGGGGGTCGCTCCAGCGCCACGTCAGCGATCCGCGTCACTTCCGGCGTGCACCGTAGGATCAAACCGACTTTCCACCGCCTTTGATTAATGGCTCAGATAATATTGATGCATGGAGGCATGCAGAGAGACGGTGGTAGCTCCGGGGAGGCTTGGAAGGCACATAGGGGGGGGGGGTCGGCCGACCCCCCTATGACATGTGGGACCTACCAAAGCTTCTAGAAAGTGTCCCCACATGTCAGGGAAGTGCAATGGTGGGTGCTAGCCTCTCCTCTCGTGTGAAGCATGGTCCACATGTCAGTGACACATTCTGGTGTTGTCACGTTGAGTTGGTTCCTTGGGCCGATGAATCCATCTGCTTTGATCTTGAACCGTAGAGAGAGTACAAAGTGAACCCAAGGGTGGATATTCACTTTGGGAGGTGCACATGGATCATGGTGGCATGGCAGGGCCCGGTGGGCCCATAGAGGGGTTGGGTGACCCCCCTATGTGGGTCTCACAGGCTCCCATGTCCCCACTTTGTCATTAACTGTATAGAAATACTCAAGGGACATGTGGAACTAGTTATTTTATAAAATATGTTCATGACATGTTATTCTTCCTTTCAAATCGAGCCTGTTGACAGTGTTTTGATGGTGTAAAAGTAGGTTATTTACACCGTCAACAATGACGCCGAAGTAGGTTGTGAGCAAAGAATTAAACTCAACCTCGGTGGATCAGGAGTTGCTACTATGCTTCACATTTTAAGAGTACTAAGAGCATCTCCAAGAGTATCCTAAATATGACTTGGTATATCTTGTGTTTTAGCAACTTGCAAAAGCATATGACAAGTAAATAATTAGGCAATCTCTAATGGTTTGGTAAATTGGACTTCGCAAAACCAAAAAAAAAGAGGGCCCACGTTGATTACCAGTGGGAACAGTTGAGGTTGCGTTGAGCTGTTCTCGTGCGGCGCACAGGAACCATCACGCGGCGGCTTCAGGTCTCGCGCAGGAACCACGCCGCCACGGCTTTAGTTGCTCGCTCTCGATCGCCAAAACGCATCGCCGCCAACGTAGCTTCTCCCTCTCCACTGAGCAAAGAACATCTCGTCCCTTGTACCGGCAATCTCCTCCACCAGCCGATGTCCTCATAGACAATCCAGCCATCTCCTCCCTGTGCTCCAATCTCCTTCCCAAGGCGGCCTTGGAATCATGCCTCGCAAGAAGAGATCCCTTTTCCACAGACAGTTGGATGAATCATCATCAGATGACATGACGACGTGATACTCTCCGTTGCGCACATCGTGAACACTTTTTCCAATGTCAAGAGAAGTCACGGTGGTTCTGTCGTTGGTCATAGAGTTATTCAACGACATAGAGAAGAAGGCCATGGCAGGATGTTTCAAGATTATTTGGCGGATAATCCTACGTACGGCCCTGAATTATTTCGTCAAAGGTATTGATATTTCAGTTCGGATTGGTACTTTTTTTAGATAATGGAAACAAAAGTTCCGGCTTCATCTTTCCTCTAGGGGGAAGAATCAGTCCAATTATTACAGACAAATGAAAAAAACATGAACCAGTCTTAATATCCAAGACGATAAGAAAAACTCCATCCATGAGAAGCAAACATAAACATGGCGGTAGACTCTAAAAGCCTGCATGCCTCCACAATAGAAGTCTTGTGCTCATCCAAGCGCTCTAATTGAGTCCAGAATCGGAGTCAATATGTCCTTCGGAACAGTACCTGCAAATAAGTTTGTTTTTGGCATTTGTTAAAAACAAAATCATTTCTTGTGAGCCAGATAGCCCAACACAAGGCCGATGCTCCTGTCAAAACAAGCAAATTGTGTTTACGGTTACCCAATTTTGACCACCCTCCAAACAAGTGAGATACGCTTGTCGGAGGAGTAATACCAAACACCCAATGAACCGCACGCCAGAGAAAACGAGCATGATGACAATCAAAGAAAAGATGCTGGATGGTTTCAAGTTTATTACAAAAACAACAAACTTTACTACCATTCCAATTCCGTCTTGCTAGATTATCCTTTGTTAAAATGACCCCTTTTTGAGGAACCACATGAATATTTTATTCTTTAAGGGTATTTTCATATGTTAGATCTCTTGCGTGACTTTCAGACCATTATTGACAAGGAACTTATACATAGAATTCACAGAAAAGGACCCATTTTTATGCAAACCCCAAATAAACCTATCTGACATATTGTTTAGCGTAACATGCATAATACTAGCAACAAGGTTATGCCATTCTGATAACTTTGTTCCCACTAGAGCCCTCCCAAAGGACACATATAGAGGAGGTTATGCATAACCTATACTTCTTTTTTTCCTGATCGTATTGCCAAAAAAATCTAGATCTGAGGTAGTCAATCTTTTTTAAAACTCCCCTAGGGATCTCAAAAAAAGACATCATAAACATTGGTAGACTAGATATAACAGAATTTATTAGGACTAAGCGCTCCCCAGCTGACAATAATTTACCCTTCTAGCTTTTTAATTTTTTTCTCAATTCTATCTTCAATCACTGTCCAGTCTATATTCGATAATCTTCTAACATGCATTGGGATGCCTAAGTACTAAAGGGGAGTTGTCCTAGTTTGCAACCAAAGAGCTGAGAGTATTGTTCCTCACACTCTTTGGCTTGCCCAAAACAGAAGATGTCACTTTTGTGATAGTTAATTTTTAGATTAGACAATTGTTCAAAGACACAAAGTAACAATTTCATATTCTTTGCTAACTCGATGTCATGGTCTAAAAAAATAACTGTATCAGCATACTGCAAAATTGACAGCCATCATCTATTAAATGTGGGATTATTCCCCTAATAAGACCCTCCTGTTTGGCCCTATATAACATAATTGCCAACATGTCTGCAACTATGTTGAATAGAATTGGAGATAAAGGATCTCCTTGCCTGAGGCCTTTCTTAGTCTAGAAGTAAGGTCCCAAATGATCATTTATTTTAATTCCTATGTTTCCTCCTTGAACCACCATTTTAATCCATTCACACCAAGTCTAAGGTATGTGCTCAATTACTTTGAAGAGTTTATAATTTTTAGTTTGTTGTATTTAGATTCAGGATGTCTAAGGAGCTTTTCCTACGCATTATGTCAAGGGCGTCGAACCCTTGGGTAGCTGGGCCTCGGCTACGTAGTTCGTAGCCGCGATCCGTCTTCTAGGGTGAGGTTATACCCCTCTGCTTCCTAGGCTTGAGAGTACGGGAGTAGGAGATAGATTGATTTGATAATACTTTGCTTAATCCTCCAAGTTCTGCGTACAACAAATATATATGGCCAGAGGCCCACGCACGGAGCAACAAAGCTCCTAAAATCTAGTATATAGAAAAAAAGGAGACAATGTCGATCAGGGAGCAATATCCAATACTGTATTGATGCAGCACTACTAGTCGATCAGGGAACAATATCCAATACTGTATTGATGCAGCACTACTAGCGTGACCTTCAGATCAAGGGCACAACCATCAGCGGCCAACGAGACAAACATGACCCCAATCTACCCCATGTATATCCACAGCTGCCTAGCCCTAGCACTCTAGCAGACGCATGGGTAGTACTTTGTGGTACTGCTTTGTGGTACTGGATCCCCGTCGGATCTTGCTGGCCGCCTGGATTTCAATCCGGGACTGGTGTTCGAAGATGAGGTCCGTCGTCGTTTCAAATCTCCGGTACACCATCCTCGTCCCACCCCTGATGGATCGTTCTTCCTTCTTGCCACGTTTCGGCGTTTTCTGTTCCGTCTGACCGAGGATTCGGTATCCTTGGCCCTGCAATCTTGCCTGGGAGGGAGGGCGTTGAATTTTCACGTGCAATTCCTGAGCAACAATCACTTCCGCTTTTCCGTCTTCTCAAAGGATGTCGGCTTTCTTGTTTACAAGCTCCGTAGAGTCATCAGTTCTACCTTTGATGTCTATTTCCATCTCTGGAATAACGACACTCCCTATTGGGAACGTGAGAAGCGTGCCTGGGAGATTGAGCAAGAGAAGGAATGTACAAAGGTCCTCTCAAAGAGTTCTAAGAAAGCTGCTGCTAAGGCTTCAAAGCTTCAGAAGAGAGTCAGTTTTGCAAAACAGTTGATCAATCGCTCTCCTCCCAATAGTTCGCCTCCCCAATGGATCACTTTCGGGACCTTCTCCATACCCGTTAAACTTGCTTTCCCTGATCGTTTGGTTTTTGGGAGCACTAAACAGAAATTCCATGTCCATCGTGATCGTGTTCTTCAACATTCAGATTCGCAACAGCGTGACATGCAACAGGAAAGAGAAACTCTAGCCGCAAACGGTGCCTGCCATCTCGACCACAAAATCTCTGGAGGTCAGCTTTCGAATTCCATATCTAATGCTCCTGGGCCTCGTTGCTCTCGTTGCCAAAACTTAGGTCATCCCCGCTCAAGATGCCCAGGTATGATCCGCTGTTGGGCATGCCACAACTTTGGTCATACCAAAAGAATATGCATGACCCGCATCCACCCCAATTTGATATGGATGCCTAGAATTCCAAGGGGCAAAAACTTAGAACAGGGCAAACACATTATTGATTTCCATCCGCTACCGCCGCCACACCCCTTGCAACCGTCGTCTCCCCAAGATCGTCTAGACTTGGATCTCTCTGGCTCGTCAGTGGGGTCTCTGCGATGCAGTGGTCCTGATATGTCCCTAGACGATATCTTGGGCAGCAATACTATAGAGGACGGCAGCACTTCTTCTAGTTATGCCGGTTCAGCCCAGGTGCAGGACCATGCCCATCTTGCTGCTATGCAAAGTCGCTGTGCAAATTTGTCGATCCTTAACAAGAAGAATCTCCTTGATGATAATTTTGTCAGAACCACAGCCGGTGAGGGCACAATATATGTTGACAGGAACATGATACAGTCTGCTATAGCCTGGAAACCGCTGAAGGATGTTCTAGCTCCCAGTGGCAAAGAAATTGTGCCCTGGAAACCCACAGGAGCAGCTCTGGCGCTTCAGTTATTTGCTGTGACCATGGAACAGCAGAGTAAATATGACCAAGATCAGCATGGATCCTCCCATCAGAGCTCTGACAACACCTTCAGTCATGGCTTTGATTTTGAAGCACAGGTATCTCAGCCCAACCCAATTACGCGTGTGTACAAGAGGCGCCCAAAGCCAAAGAAAGCTACCCTAAGCCTCCCCACGATGGCCTCTGTAAGCAACCCAACCATGCCAGTGGTGGACATGGTGAACAGGCGCAGCCAGCGTCTAAGTGCCAAGAAGGCGGGCTTCTCCTACAGGCTTGACAAGAACCCATCGAAGAAGCGCAAGATGGCTGCTTTGCAGATCAGCAGTATCGATGGAGAAGAAGGTCCTGTCGCCATCGCCACGCTTCAGTCTTGGGGAATTCAGTGTGGTGTTGATCCTGGTTATCTCACTGAGGAGGCGCTGATGCAGGCGCCGACTGAAGGCAATCATCCGTGAAATCAATGAATACACGTAGCTGGCACATTCTTTGTTGGAACATACGTGGAATCAATGCTATTGAGAAATGTGATGCGGTTAGAGATAAAATTGAGGAAAGTTCGTGTGCAGTCATCTGCCTCCAGGAAACCAAGCGCGAACACTTTGATATCTCGTTTCTTAGAAAATTTACACCATGACGTTTTGATAGGTTTGACTACATCCCTTCGATAGGAGCTTCGGGGGGGGGGGGTTACTTGTGGCTTGGAATAGCTCAATTTTCTCGGGCAATGTCTTAGAGAAACAAAGATTTGGCATCACGTTGAACTTCACTGCTTCTCACAACGAGACCTGGAAGCTTACCACAGTCTATGGGCCCTGTGATGAGCCAGCACGTTCAGAGTTCATTGGATGGTTCCGGGAACATGATATTGGTGAAACTGATAATTGGATCTTTCTTGGGGATTTCAACTTCTATAGGTCTTTGAGCAACAGGAACAAGCCCGGTGGTAACCTCAATGACACGCTCATCTTTAATGATGCAATCGGTCACTTAGGCTTGGTGGAGCTACCTCTGAAGGGTCATGCTTTTACCTGGAGCAATATGCAAACTAATCCACTATTGGAGCAACTTGATTGGTTTTTCACCTCACCCAACTGGACCATTGATTTCCCCAGTACTGAGGTTCTTCCGCTTGCAAAAATCACGTCAGACCACATCCCATGTAAGATAGCAATTGCTACCAAAATACCTCGGGCTAATATTTTCCGGTTTGAAAATTTCTGGGTGGAAAGGGATGATTTCTTGGACACGGTCCATAGCTGCTGGTCCTCCGCAGCGGAGTTCAATGACAGTGCTCGCACTATGTCAAGCAAATTCAAGTCCCTAAGACTTTGTTTGAAGAATTGGAGTCAGCACCTCTCAAATCTAAGTGTTCTCATCACCAACTGCAACAAGGTTATAGCTTTCTTAGATGCCCTGGAAGATCGAAGAGGTTTATATAATCCTGAGATTAATCTTAGAAATGCAGTAAAGAGACAACTCCAAACATGGCTGCGCTACAAGAATATTTACTGGAAGAATCGGTACACAGTAAACCCCATCAAATTGGGTGATGAATGCACTAAGTTCTTCCATGGCATGGCTACCATCTCCTATAGGAAAAATACAATCCCACAGCTTTTGAATGATCAAGGTAGTTGGGTCCAGGACCATGAAGGCAAGGCAGGTCTGCTTTGGGTGTCTTTCAGAAACCGTATGGGTACCACATCATCTCCAAATATGATTTTTGATCTTTCTAGTATGATTGCACCTGCTGATAACCTTGAAACTCTCGCTGAGCCTATTCAAACAGAAGAGATTGATTTGATTGTAAGAAAAATGCCAGCAGACAAGGCACCCGGGCCCGATGGATTCAACGGCCTATTCCTTAAAAAATGTTGGCAAATTGTTAAAGGCAATTTCTATGCCCTGTGCTATGATTTCTGTATGGGTACAGCTAATCTGGAATGCATCAATAGTTCTTATATAACCTTAATTCCGAAAAAAGACCGTCCCATCTCGCTCATGAACATTTCACTAAAGGTCATTACCAAGATTTTGGCGGATAGACTGCAGTCTGTTATCTTGAGACTTGTGCATCCAAACCAATACGGTTTCATCCTTTCGCGCACGATCCAAGATTATCTTGCATGGAGTTATGAATACATCCATCAGTGCCACCAATCCAAGCGGGAGATCCTCATTCTCAAACTTGATTTTGAGAAAGCGTTCGACACAGTGGAGCACTCAGCCATCATACACGTAATGACCACTTGGGGTTCTCGGAGAGATGGATAAGGTGGGTATGTGCAATCCTGTCATCTGGTTCCTCGGCTGTCCTTTTGAACGGAATCCCAGGAAAAATTTTCAAGTGTAAGAGGGGGGTTCGTCAAGGAGATCCTTTGCCTCCTTTATTGTTCGTGCTTGCTGCTGAGCTTTTTCAAATTTTAGTCAACAAGGCTGCTGAACTCAATCAACTCAAAGCTCCACTTTCCCAGCCAATGGGGGATTTTCCAATAGTGCAATACGCCGATGACACGCTATTGCTCCTCCAAGCTGATGTCAAGCAGTTGGTTTTCCTCAAAGCTCTCTTGCATACCTTCGCAGAATCAACGGGACTGCAAGTTAATTACAGGAAATCACAAATGTATCCTATCAATGTGCCACAAGATAAGTTGATCTGGCTTGCGCGCACCTTTGGCTGTGACATAGGAGTGATGCCGTTCACCTACCTTGGCTTGCCTATGGGCACAACCAAACCATGCCTAGAGGACCTCACTCCACTGATGGATAGAGTGGAAAGACGGCTGTCAGCCTGCTCCATTTGGCTCTCTTATTCAGGTCGTCTGGAGATGATCAACTCTGCCATAACGCCAATTACAACATATGCAATGTGCACGATTAAGCTACCGAAGGGGGTTATTGACAACGTGGACAGAGCGAGAAAGCAGTGCTTATGGCGTGGCAATGGTAATGAAAAGAAGGGAGGCAACTTAGTAGCATGGGAGACAGTTCAACAACCCAAAGATAAAGGTGGTCTGGGAATTATAAATCTTTGTTTGCATAACGACGCTCTACTAATGAAGCACCTGAGTAAGTTCTACAACAAAGAAAATATTCCATGGGTCTGGTTGATCTGGAACAAATACTACACCAATCGAGTCCCCCATGCGACAAGTGAGTTGGGCTCGTTTTTGGTGAAGGACATCCTGTGGCTCAATATCATTTTTAGAGGCATCTCTAAATGTGCATTGGGTATGTTTTTGGGACGATTTGTGGACTGACTCGGTGTTATCCTCCAAATATCCGAGACTAGCCTCTTTTGCTAAAAAAGATGGGATCTCTGTGTTTGAGGTCATGCAAGCAGAAGATTTAGATACCCTTTTCTTGTTGCCTCTTTGATGATGACCCGTAGGGTTCGACGTTCGATCTTTCGATGAGAGTTGGTGGATAACTCGATTTGTGGAGGGAGATGACGTTCACGGCTCGACTACAACCGTCCAAGGACGCTGCGCCTTAGCAACCGATACACCACCTCCGATGGCTGTCGTGATCTTGCGGCGCGACAACCAGCCACTAGGGCTCTCGTCCTGCAAGCAATCGAAGAACCAGCAAGAACAAGATGAACAAGCACTCAATTGCAAGATGAATATGAAGGTTTCAATCTGAGAACACAATATGGTGAGGTTCTGATGACAATCAGACGGACGGTTGATCCAACACGCGCGCTGAAATGCGGTAGCAATAGCTAACTCGACGAAACAAAACCTAAACTGTTTGTGGCGGCTCTAAAGACTTATAAGGAGTTGGGAGGACGACCACACGGGTGTTGGGGTCGTTCTCCAACCCTAGGACGCGTCCCTAATGGACCCAACTTGATACATGGGCCACAGGCCCAAAATAAGGTGACGCAGCACCGGTGGACAGAAAAGGTCTCGGTACAAAAACGATGACTCTGGACGCATCTGATAAGGTATAGCCATGCTTCTGGATCCGTTGGAAAGTAGACTTGATAAGCTTTCCAAAGAGTGTGAGAATGTCCCAATCGGAGTCCGTATGAAGTCGTGGCATCCATCACAAGTTGGTGCTGTCCTGCAGTCCAAATCCAGCTAGCGCCCATCCCGTGTCCCGCTGATCCTCTCCATTGTTCCTGAGCAAAACAAGAGTGCACGTGTCTCCATTGTCTAAATATAATGGACAAGAGTTTGAGAATAAACTTACTTGATGATTGAGTTCACGGGCACGAGCATGAGTAATAGGACCAAGTGGTGCTGGAGATGGTTTTGGTGTGGTGTTGATGTCCTCATCATCCTCCCCTTCTTGAATTTGAGTCGTCCTCGACTCAAGCTCATCTTCCTCTCCCAAATATGGCTTCAAATCTGCAATGTTAAATGTGGGACTAATCCCAAAAGCTACAGGAAGATCAAGCTTATATGCATTCTCATTAATACGTTTTAGCACTTTAAATGGTCCATCAGCTCTAGGCAGCAATTTAGATTTTCTCAATTCAGGAAACCTATCCTTTCTCAAATGCAACCAAACCAAATCACCAGGTTCAAAAATCAATTGCTTTCTACCTTTATCACCAGCAATCTTATACTTAGCATTCATGCACTCTATGTTTTCTTTAGTTGTTTCATGCAATTTTAACATCAACTCAGCACGTTGCTTAGCATCAAAATTCAATTGTTCAGAAGTTGGTAGAGGCATTAAATCAATAGGAGCACGTGGTAACAAGCCATAAACAACCTCAAATGGGCACATCTTGGTAGTAGAATGCAATGAACGATTATAAGCAAACTCAATATGAGGCAAACAATCTTCCCACATCTTAATATTCTTCTTTAAAACAACCCTTAACATAGTAGATAAAGTTCTATTCACAACTTCAGTTTGACCATCAGTTTGGGGATGACATGTGGTAGAAAATAAAAGCTTAGTCCCCAATTTACCCCATAAAGTTTTTCAAAAATGGCTAAGAAATTTAGCATCTCGATCAGAAACAATTGTATTTGGCACACCATGCAAACGAACAACTTCTCGAAAGAACAAATCAGCAATATGTGTAGCATCATCAGTTTTATGACAAGGTATAAAGTGTGCCATCTTAGAAAATCTATCCACAACCACAAAAACACTATCACGACCCTTCCTAGTCCTTGGCAATCCCAAAACAAAATCCATAGAAATATCTTCCCAAGGAGCATTAGGAACAGGTAGAGGCATATACAAACCGTGTGGATTTAATCGCGACTTCGCCTTTTGACAAGTCGTGCAGCGAGAAACAAATCTCTCCACATCTCTCCTCATCTTTGGCCAAAAGAAATGACCAGCAAGTATGTCCTCTGTCTTCTTTGCTCTAAAATGTCCCATCAAGCCACCTCCATGCGCTTCCTGAAGCAACAACAAACGAACGGAGCTAGCTGGAATGCATAGCTTGTTAGCTCTAAACACAAAGCCATCATTTAGAACAAATTTATTCCATGCTTTTCCATCCTTACATTGCAGCAACACGTCTTTAAAATCATTATCATGTATATATTGTTGTTTAATTGTTTCCAAACCAAAGATCTTATAGTCAAGTTGTGTTAATAAAGTATATCTCCTAGACAAAGCATCAGCAATGATATTCTCTTTTCCTTTCTTGTGCTTAATGATATAAGGAAAAGATTCAATAAACTCAACCCACTTAGCATGTCTACAGTTCAGTTTTACTTGAATACGAATATGCTTTAAGGATTCATGATCAGAATGAATAACAAATTCTTTGGGCCACAAATAATGCTGCCATGTTTCTAATGTTCGCACGAGAGCATACAATTTCTTATCATAAGTAGAATAATTCAGAAGAGGCCCACTTAGTTTCTCACTAAAATATGCAATGGGTTTACCTTCTTGTAACAAAACACCACTCAATCCAATTCCACTAGCATCACATTCAAGTTCAAAAGTCTTATTAAAATCAGGAAGTTGGAGAAGAGGCGCATTTGTCAACTTATCTTTCAACATGTTGAAGGCATTCTCTTGTGGGGTTCCCCAAGAAAACACGACTCCCTTCTTCGTAAGCTCATTCAATGGTGCAGCAATGGTGCTGAAATCCTGCACAAAGCGACGATAGAACCCAGCAAGTCCTAGAAAACTCCGCACTTGGGTGATAGTCTTTGGTACTGGCCAACCCTGTATAGCGTCCACCTTGACTTTATCAACCTCAATTCCCTGTGGAGTAACAACATAGCCAAGAAAAGAAACACGATATGTGCAAAAGGTGCACTTATCAAGGTTACCAAATAAACGTGCCTCCCGTAGAGCTTTAAAAACAACACATAAATGATCAATATGTTCTTCCATAGATTTGCTGTAAATTAATATATCATCAAAATAAACAACAACAAATCTTCCAATGAAAGCACGCAAAACCTCATTCATCAATCTCATGAAGGTACTAGGTGCATTAGTTAACCCAAAAGGCATGACTAACCACTCATACAAACCGAACTTAGTTTTGAAAGCAGTTTTCCATTCATCTCCCAATTTCATGCGAATCTGATGATACCCGCTACGCAAATCCACTTTGGAAAACACAACAACACCACTCAATTCATCTAGCATGTCATCTAATCGTGGAATTGGATGACGATATCGAATAGTAATATTATTAATAGCCCGACAATCCACACACATACGCCACGATCCATCTTTCTTAGGCACTAAAATGACCGGAACAGCACAAGGACTTAGAGACTCACGTATGTAACCTTTGCCAAGGAGTTCTTGCACTTGACGCTGAATCTCCTTTGTTTCTTCTGGATTGGTCCTATATGGTGCACGGTTGGGCAATGAGGCACCAGGAATGAGGTCAATTTGGTGCTCAATGCCTCGAAGTGGTGGCAGGCCCGATGGTATTTCACTTGGGAACACATCCGAATACTCCTGCAAAACGTTAGCGACAGCAGGAGGCAAAGAACGCTGCATATCATGAAGGGAAATCAATACCTCTTTGCATACTACAGCATAAGCAACAGTAGTGGAAGCATTCAACTCATTAATATCAGATTTAGTAGCAAGCAAACAATTTCCTTTCAATTTTATCTCCTCTTTTAGATCAGCAACAGATTGGTCATTTTTATTGCTCTCACTTTTAGCTTTTGAGGCTTTAGCTAAATCATCTTGCATAATAGCTTCAGGGGACATAGGATGCAACACAATTTTTCTATCATGGTATAGAAAAGAATATTGATTTGTTCTACCATAATGCATAGAATCTCTATCAAATTGCCAAGGTCGGCCTAGCAGCACATGACAAGCTTGCATAGGCACAACATCACATTCAACCACATCTTTATAGGATCCAATGGAAAAATTGATTCGCACAAGTCTAGTTACCTTTGCCTTACCGCTGTTATTTAACCATTGAATGTAATATGGATGTGGGTGTGGTTTGGTGGTAAGCGCAAGCTTCTCCACCATGTCACCGCCTGCCAAGTTGTTGCAGCTACCTCCATCGATGATCATGCGACATGAACGCTCCTTGATGACACACTTTGTTTGGAACAACGTGTGTCGCTGATTTTGCTCTGCCTTTTCCATTTGTGCACTAAGCACACGCTATACAATGAGGCTCTCATAGCGGTCGGCTTCACCTGCATTAATATGTTCTTCTATACATTCTTCACTACCTGCATGGTCAGCGACAAGCAATGCAAGTGTATCTTCATCAAAATCACTAGCGGACGAATACTCACCATTATCTTTGACGACCATAACGCGCTTGCTGGAACACTCACGCATCACATGTCCATATCCCTGGCACCGGTGACACTGAATGTCTCTCGTTCTACCTGTCGATGCTACGGACGAAGCACTTGCACTAGGCTTCTGGGCTGTCTTGACTACTGAATTTGTGGGAGTAGCACTAGGCTTGTCACTTGAGGATGGCATAGTAGCACGTGTGCGGGACTGCCATGAATTTGTCTTCCCTGCAGAAAAGTTATTCCGAACACTAGCACGTCGCCCCTGCACTTCCCTTTCAGCTTTACAAGCAAGATGAAACAAACGGGTTACATTAGTGTACTCTTTATATGAAAGGATGTCCTGAATTTCACGATTTAACCCACCCAAAAATCTTGCCATAGCAGGTTCCTCATCCTCCTCTAAATTACAACGCAACATACCCATTTGTAATTCTTGATAATACTCTTCTACACTTTTAGCACCTTGTCTTAGTTGTTGCAGTTTATGTAGCAAATCCCGTGCATAGTAAGAAGGAACAAATCTAGCCTCATGATTCTTTTTAAAGCATCCCAAGTATGTGGTATGTTATTAGGATTTTTCTTATTATACTCTATCCACCATACAGTAGCAAAGTCACGTGTATTCTCGGGAAATTCGTGGCATGCAAACTTTTGGTCAACAGCAATTTCCCATGAAATGTATGCATCAGGATCATACTTACCATCGAAAGGAGGTATTTTAAATTTAATCTTACTGAAAGCATCATTGTTATTATGTACCTCACGTCGACGGTGACCCATACCTCTCCGATTGAAGCGTAGGCGATGTCGATCACTAAGGTCATTGTTATCAAGGTCCATATCACCAGAGTAAGCATCCTCGTCATTATCTTCGACTCGCTCCTCATCCTTGTGGGCGTCATTATGTTGATGTTGACCCTTGCCGTTTGTGTGGAAGTCATCAAAACGACGGAGAAGAGCGGCAAGGCTTTTGTCCATACGAGCAACCGATGCTTCGACTCCTGTAAGCTTGGTGGTGGTGGCAAGTTGGGCGGCCTCTAGTTGCCCAATCTTGTCATTGGTCACCTGTAAATCTCCATCGAGTCCTTCTGTATGCAGCTGCACTTGCCTTGTAAAATGTTGAATGATGCCCTTGGTGCGTGGAGATTGCGGCATGTTGTTATTATCCTCTGTTCCTGACATGGTTTAGAAGACAAGAACAACAAGAAAACAGGTGAAGAAATAAAAGCCCTACAACTATTAGGATGTAGCTACAGCAAGGCACTCGCTCTCAACCTGTTTCTCAAGCTCTTACCAGTTCTTACCTTGCTCAAACAAGAGGGGTCAACAACCAGCAAGCCTGCAACCTTGGAAGTGAATGTATCGGTACCGTAGCACAACACCTGTCAAGTTGTAGTCGAATATGTGGAGCTGTAGGTGGCCAATGTTATGGACAAGGATAGATACTAGCACCACGTTAGTCACAAAAGCAAGTTGAATAATCGTTCAAAGGTGGTACTGTGCTGGTCCTAGCCTAGACCGTGCTAGAGACGCGAGCCTGGACACAAAGGAACTCACAAACACCAGACTCTGATACCAAATGATACATCCGGCCCAGGTAGGGTTGGCCGAGGCCCGATAAATTGAGGTTGCCCGGACCCCAACAGTTCTTAGGCACACCCACTCGGAGAAAGACCCAATCTCCCTAAAAGACTAGTCTGATAGGGGAAGGGTTGCTCTCCCTTTTAAGGTGGCTTCCTCCTCCCTAGCTAAGCAAGGTGGGATTATTCAGAGGCTCACACGTTCGCCGCCCGACTACAACTGGGCTACTTGGCCATTATTTGTTGCGTCTTTGCCAACGGGTAATAATGGAGGATGTCCTCATCATTCTCACCCCCTTAAACAAGGGCCCAGCTCTGATACCAACTGATGACGACCCGTAGGGTTCGACGTTCGATCTTTCGATGAGAGTTGGTGGATAACTCGATTTGTGGAGGGAGATGACGTTCACGGCTCGACTACAACCGTCCAAGGACGCTGCGCCTTAGCAACCGATACACCATCTCCGATGGCTGCCGTGTTCTTGCGGCGCGACAACCAGCCACTAGGGCTCCCGTCCTGCAAGCAATCGAAGAACCAACAAGAACAAGATGAACAAGCACTTAATTGCAAGATGAATATGAAGGTTTCAATCTGAGAACACAATATGGTGAGGTTCTGATGACAATTAGACGGACGGTTGATCCAACACGCGCGCTGAAATGCGGTAGCAATAGCTAACTCGACGAAACAAAACCTAAACTGTTTGTGGCGGCTCTAAAGACTTATAAGGAGTTGGGAGGACGACCACAAGGGTGTTGGGGTCGTTCTCCAACCCTAGGACGCGTCCCTAATGGACCCAACTTGATACATGGGCCACAGGCCCAAAATAAGGTGACGCAGCACCGGTGGACAGAAAAGGTCTCGGTACAAAAACGATGACTCTGGACGCATCTGATAAGGTATAGCCATGCTTCTGGATCCGTTGGAAAGTAGACTTGATAAGCTTTCCAAAGAGTGTGAGAATGTCCCAATCGGAGTCTGTATGAAGTCGTGGCATCCATCACAAGTTGGTGCTGTCCTGCAGTCCAAATCCAGCTAGCGCCCATCCCGTGTCCCGCTGATCCTCTCCATTGTTCCTGAGCAAAACAAGAGTGCACGTGTCTCCATTGTCTAAATATAATGGACAAGAGTTTGAGAATAAACTTACTTGATGATTGAGTTCACGGGCACGAGCACGAGTAATAGGACAAAGTGGTGCTGGAGATGGTTTTGTGGTGTGTGTTGATGTCCTCATCACTCTTTCCCATCAAGCTTTTGAGGAAATGGAAACTCTCCAAGCCCAGCTGCAAGCCCAGCCATATGATGAGCTTAGTTTAGATAAGTGGGTGCCTAAATGGGGCAACAAATATACATCCCAACGCTTTTACAGAGAGGTATTTAAAAACATAGAAGCCCACCCGGTTTTCAAGGTCATTTGGAAGGCAAGATGTACACCACGCGTGAAATTCTTTGCCTGGCTCATTTTGGTGGACCGGCTGAACACCAAATCCATGCTGCGCCGGCGTCATCTAAATACTCAGCACAGTGACACCTGCGTTTTGTGCAATACAGGAGAAATTGAGACCATAGAGCACCTTTTCTTCGATTGTCCCTTTGCTAATGACTGCTGGACAGTAATTCATGTGGACTGGGATGCATCTTTGCCTCTGAAGGACAGGTTTATCCAGGCTAGATTGAACAGCAACCTCCCATTCTTCACTGAAGCTACCTTGATTGCAGCGTGGGAACTCTGGAAATTGCGCAATGACAAAATTTTTCAAAGACGTGCCCCTACTCCGGCCCATTGGTTAGCTAATTTTAAGTATCAGGGTCTCCTCCGGCCCATTGGTTAGCTAGGGCGGCGTACCTCCACGATCGACACAGCTGTCTGCAAGCAATAAATAACTAAGTTACCCTATGTGTTATAAAAGATGTAGACTAATAGAATCACATTGAATGAAATCCCTTTACAACTACTATAAGGCACATTGAATGAAATTCCGTTGGGCCATGCAGTTCAGGTCTGGGGAAAGAATTTGGAAAAGCTGGGCACCGGCTAAATGCAAGATTTTTATGTGGTTAGTGGCACACAACAGGTACTGGACTGCGGACCGCCTCGCAAGAAGAGGGCTGCCTCATCCTGAGTGTTGCCCTCTATGTGATCTAGATGAGGAAACTATTGATCATTTGTTATTTTCCTCATTTCCTGTGTCTTCTCCCGCAAAGTTTGGTTCAGGACTCTGCAGATGGTCGGCCTGCAGAATCTGTCACCCTGTACTGCAGATATATCCTTTGACAATTGGTGGGAGAGTGCAAGCAATAGAATTGATGGTCAAGCAAGAAAAGGATTCAACACTATTGTTATCCTAGTGGCTTGGTCGCTTTGGAATCACCGTAATCGTTGTCTTTGATGGAATCAGTCCTAATATCGAGGCTACTTTGTCTTCTCTGAGAGATGAGCTGCACCTTTGGAGGTTGGCCAGTGCTCAAGGAGTTTCCCATCTCCTTGTTAGCACTGGTTCCCAGTAACGAGGTGAGCAGCACCTGCTCTCCTTCCCTCTCCCTCTCCCCTGAACCAAGGTAGAAGGTGAGCTTGAGCTCAACCCACTCACACACACACCAGTTCTTCAGCGTTGGCTGAAGACTGCTCACAGGAATGGTGGCAAGAGCTGCCTTTTCCATTGTATTGCATAGGGATATATACAACCTACATGTACCAACTAAGGTACAAGACTTCCTACTCCTTACTCCTAAGGTACAAGGCTTAGATCAGCCATCTCTACTCTAGTACCAGCCCATACAGCTGGTGTACTTCTACCAACTACAGTACTAGAAGAGGTACAAGCAATATGGCCTATTGCCAACTCTGTACCAGGAGTAGCAGGGCTGACCGAGTGCCATCCCTGCTGGAGAGGGTGAGTGAATAGCAGCAGATTACATCTTACAATTCTTCCCCTAATCCTGCTGCTATCCTAACCTTTCACCTCTACCATACCAATCATCTTCCTCAGTTCAGAGAACCTGAGGCGTCCAAGTGATTTGGTGAGGATGTCAGCGAGCTGTCTGCCGGTCTCGACAAACTCGATAACAATCTGTCCTCCATCAACGCAGTCCCTGAGGAAATGGAACTTGATGTCGATGTGTTTGCTCCGGTCGTGGAGAACAGGGTTCTTGGCGAGGGCAATGGCCGGCTAGCTGTCAACCTTCAGCACCGGTGGCTGAGTTACAGCACCAGTCAGCTCCCTCAGCAATCGGCGTAGCCACACAGCTTGGCACGCCGTTGTGGCCGCTGCGACGTACTCTGCCTCGCAAGTCGACAGCGCCACCATCTTCTGCTTCAATGACTGCCATGCAATTGGTGCAGCCCCGAGGAAAATGAGCACTCCAGAAGTGCTCCGCCGTCCATCAATGTCAACGGCCATGTCTGCATCACTGAAAGCTGTGAGCACAGGCTCACCTTCACTGGACTTGGGAAAGATAATCGCCTGATCCAGCGATCCCTTGACGTAGCGCAGCAGCCTCTTCACCGTTGTTCAGTGGTCTTCGCGAGGATCCTCCATGAAGCGGATCACATAGCCCACCGCGAATGCGATGCTAGGCCGAGTGTGAGGGAGGTACCGCAACCCGCCGACAATGCTGCGATAGCGAGTCGCGTCCACCTTCTCCGCCGTGCTCTTCTTCGAGAGCTTGATCCTCTCCTCCATCGGAGTCGCGGCTGGTTTGCAAACCGCCATGCCGCCGCGTTCGAGCAGCTTCTGGGCATACGCCCGCTGCCCCAGTGTGATGGAGTCCTTCCCCTGCCTCACCTCTATGCCGAGGTAGTAGGAGAGCACGCCGAGATCGCTCATCTTGAATCGAGCTGCCATCTCGCGCTTGAACTCGTCGATGTCCTGCGCCCGTGCCCCTGTGACGATCAAGTCATCCACGTACACGCCGACGATGAGCTCTTCCTTCCTCGTCGTCGTGTGTAGAGTGCAGGCTCTGTGCCACAGCGTGCGAACCCAAGCTCGCCCATGGTGGTGTCGAGCCCATAGACGGCTTTGCGCAGTCTGAGCACTCGATGCTCAGCCCCTTCCTTGATGAAGCCCGGAGGTTGCTTGACGAAGACAATCTCCGCGAGGTCGCCGTTGAGGAAGGCAGACTTCACGTCGAGGTGATGGACCTGCCAGTCCTTTGCTGCTGCCAGCGCCAGCAGTAGTCGAACGGACTCCATCCGCGCCACCGGCGTGAACACTTCCTCGAAATCAATCCCTTCCCTCTGGACGAAACCGCGGGCCACGAGACGCGCCTTGTGCTTGACAATGGCGCCGTGCTCGTCCCTCTTGACTTTGAAGACCCACTTCAGGCCAATTGGCCGGCAGCCGACCGACGGGTCAACTAGCTCCCAGGTGCGGTTTTCCTCGATGGACTGCATCTCTTCCATCATCGCCCGCCGCCAGCTGGCGTCCCGTTCCGCCACAACAAACGTAGCGGGCTCCTCTGCGCTCACCAGCAGGAGCTCTTCATCATCTAGCAGTCGGCTCGCCAGGCCAGGCGCCGCTGCTTCCCTG
Source organism: Microstegium vimineum (assembly GCA_022036555.1). Classification (NCBI taxonomy): domain Eukaryota; kingdom Viridiplantae; phylum Streptophyta; class Magnoliopsida; order Poales; family Poaceae; genus Microstegium; species Microstegium vimineum. Next base: position 20,655,633 of record CM039130.1, on the reverse strand, counting down.
ATGATGTGATCCATCCGGCGAAAACGCAGCTCCACGCCTTCGTGGTGCGCGTCCACGAACTCCGAGATGTCAGATGGTGGTGTGGCGAACTCCACAACCTCCTCCGCTGGACTTCCCTGCTCTGTGGAATAATCGCCTGCCCAGGCCGGTGAGCCAAGGATCGGAACAGGGGATGCTGCTGCTGCTGGACTGGGCGGCTCCTCCGCCTTAGCAACCGCAGATCCTCCGCCCCTGCTTCCCCCACCGCCTCGCTGCTGCCATGGATCACCATGTGCTCCACGAAGAATGACTTGAAGAAGCCGCTGTTGCTGGCTGCTTCCCCGCCAGCGTTGTTTTCTTCCCCCGTTGCCGCCATGTCCCAATTCCATGCTGCCGCCTCGTCGAAGACGACATCGAAGGACACCACCACCTTCTCCCCAACTGGATCGTACAGCCGGTAGGCTTTGGATCCTTCCTCGTAGCCTAGGAACACCATCTTGGTGCTCCTGTCCTCCAGCTTGCCGAGGCCGGGTCTGGTGGCCTTGACATGACCAATGCTGCCAAAAGTGCGCATGAACGCGACACTTGGCTTGCGGCCATGCCAAGCTTCGAACGGAGTCTGCCCCTTAAGGGCCTTCGTGGGCGCGCGGTTGAGGATGAAGACAGCCATAGTCACAGCCTCGCCCCAGAACGCTGCTGGCATCTTCTTCGCCTTCATCATTGAGCGCGCCATGCCAACGATGGTCTGGTTCTGGCGCTCCACCACGCCGTTTTGCTGCGGTGTGTAGGGTGCAGTGTGGTGGCGCACCACCCCTTCATCTGTGCAGTAGGCAGCGAACTCCACCGAGGTGAATTCACCGCCCCGATCTGTCTGGAGCACCCGGAGCCGCTTCCCGGACTCCGCCTCCGCCCGCGCCTTGAAGCGCTTGATTGCCTCCGCCACTTGGTCCTTGCTCGTGAGGAGCTTCAGCCACATGTAGTGGCTGCAGTCGTCCACGAGCAAGAGGAAATACCTCCTCCCGCCGTGCGTCGCCGGCATGATCGGCCCGCAAAGGTCCCCATGGACCAGCTCGAGCGGATCAGCCGCACGGTACCTTGCTGCCTTGGGGAACGGCAACCTCCTCTGCTTCCCAGCCAGGCAGCTGTCGCACAGCTCGCCGGCGTGCTTGATGCTTGGCAGCCCGGTGACCATCTTCCCCAGCCGCGCCATTGCGTCGAAGCTGAGATGACCAAGGCGGCCATGCCATAGCCACGACTCCTCCGTGCACTGCGCAACCAAGCAGGCCGGTTGCTCTACCTTCAAATCTAGAAGATAGAGTCGATTACGCGACCTTGTTACCTTGGCAAGCAGCCGACGCTCCCTGTCCTTGATCCGCAGAACGCCGTCGCGGATCAGCACCTCCGCCCCTCGCTCGTCCAGCTGCCCCATGCTCACAATGCTTGAGCGCAGCTGAGGGATGAAGTAGACGTCGGTGAGTGCTCGCTGCTCCCTGTTCAGGCACCGGAAGATGATGGTGCCCTGTCCACGGATGATTACCCGCGAACCGTCTCCAAACTTGACCGCCTCGGTCTTGTTCTTGTCTAGGTCAAAGAAGGTGGTGCGGCAGCCGGTCATGTGGTTGCTCGCGCCGGAGTCGAGGTACCACCTTTGCTCCAACTTGTCGCCGATAGCACCTAGGTGGACCTGTGCGTGCGGCTCATCGAGGTGGACAGCCGGCAGCGCAGTCCCCTGCTCCACCTTCTCCTCTGCCTCGCCTTCCTGCAGCGCGCAGTACTCACCCATCAGCAGCGCGTGCTCGTCGTCGCTGTCGTCCCGAGTCAGGTGCACCTCCTTCTCCGGTTTCTTCTCAGGCTTCTTTTCCGGGCACTCCCACGCGTTCGGGTCGAATTTCTTCTTCCCGTCGTGCGGCGCCTTGCCGCGCCGCTTGTCGCCGCTCGTGCGGCTAGAGCTTTCCCCGGACCGCCGAGCCTTCACCCGCGCAGCCCACTCCTCCTCGGTCAGCAGCAACTTGCCGCTGTCCTCCTTCTCGCCCGCTGCTGGCTCAGCAGACACCTCCACCGCACGCAAACGGCCGGTGAGGTCCTCAAGCTTGAGCGTGGCCAAGTCCAGCATTGTCTCTATGGAGAGAGCAATCTGCTTGTACATGGAGGGAACGATGCGGAGGAGCTTGGAGACGACATCTTCCTCGTCGATGGTCTTGCCAAGGATGGTCATCTGGCCGACCAGGTTCTGCAGCCGCAGCGCAACGTCCTCCACCGCCTCGCCCGGGCGGAACTTGAGGTCATCAAACTCCCGGCGTAGCTGCTGTACCTTGGCCTTCTTGACTCGATCCGAGCCAACACGCATCGCCGCCAGCGCGTCCCAAGCCTCCTTCGCCGTATCCTTCTCCGCCAGCATCTGGTGGTACTCTGCTGGTGTGGAAGACAGCAGCGCCTCCAGAGCAGAGACATTGTCATCCTCCTCCTCGGTTCCCTTCTCGATCGCAGTTCAGAGCCGCCGGGCTCGGAGCTTGATCTTCATGGTTGCCGACCACTCAGCATAGTTGGTGCGGGTCAGCTGTGACTATGATGTGCCACTGACCTCGTGCACCGTACGCAGGACGACCTCGTGTCGTGGCTGCTTTGGCTCGGAGGTTTCCCCCTCCTTGCCACTGCCTTCTCAGCATCGCTGCCAGTCATTGCCGGCTGTTAAGCGCAGCAACAAACACACCGGCGTACGGCTCCGATACCAATTGTTAGCACCGGTTCCCTACCCAGGTGAGCAGCACCTGCTCTCCTTCCCTCTCCCTCTCCCCTGAACCAAGGTGAGGTGAGGTGAGCTTGAGTTCAACCCACTCACACACACCAGTTCTTCAGCGTTGGATGAAGACTGCTCACAGGAATGGTGGCAAGAGCTGCCTTTTCCATTGTATTGCATAGGGATATATACAATCTACATGTACCAACTAAGGTACAAGACTTCCTACTCCTTACTCCTAAGGTACAAGGCTTAGATCAGCCATCTCTACTCTAGTACCAGCTCTAGTACTAGCCCATACAGTTGGTGTACTTCTACCAACTACAGTACTAGAAGAGGTACAAGCACTATGGCCTATTGCCAACTCTGTACCAGGAGCAGCAGGGCTGAGTGCCATCCCTGCTGGAGAGGGTGAGTGAATAGCAGCAGATTACATCTTACACTCCTTACACTTGTGCCTGCCAATGGGTGAACACTTGCTGTTTTTTTTCCTTGGTCAGGGGTCAAGTTTATTTTTGTCTACTAGAGACACGTTTTGGTTCTAAATTTAAGTATGTGGTGTGTGAGCTAGTGAGGTGTTGTAATACCGTCTTTTCACTCTTCTTAATATAATGATACATAGCTCTCCTGCGTGTTCGAGAAAAAAATCCTTTGCTGCAGTAATGAGGTCTGTAAGCTATACAATAGTAAAAAATTATCAGTAGCCAACCAAAAAAATCATACCAGACAAAATGTCACTGGCCAAAAACAAGATTTATGATGGTGAAAAATCCCCTTTAGTTTACACACTAAAACTTGTGACATATGCAGCTCTAGCGATCACGTAATTGTGTATCATAGCCAAGCTGCAGAATGTAATTGGATTTTATGAGGACTCAATCCACATATCATTCAGCTCTTCTATTGCAGCTAAGCTGCATAATTTCTATGAAGCAATTTGTAAAGTCTTGACAAATTGGAAGTTATCCAAAGTCTGACTACTAAAAGAAATTTGCTATCTTGGACTACTTGCACATTTGCCAACTCTCAGAATTCCTCCCTGGCTCCTAACAAACATATATGAAAGCAATTATAATGCAAACAACTCTGCTTAAGGAAAAAAGTCTTTTTATCTAGGAAGCACTTTTTTAAAAAGGAATACCATGATGCAATTTTACTGGAAAGGTTCTGATATTTTAATTGGACTCTGAAACCACCCTCATATTTTCTTGTGAGGTCCCCTCTTGTTTATCAAAGCTAAGGTGTCTCTTGTTGAAAGGAGAAAAAAGGTCTAATTTCTCATATTAACATTTCTTTGGCTAAATTAATTTCGTTAATTGAATTGGTCCCAGTTGGTTGGATGGATGAATATACTGCTAGCTTAGATCCATATCAATCAAACATAGCATGCGGGATGGTCTTCCTTGTTTCCAACAAGATGATTCCAATAGAAGATACAATTCACTTTCATGCTTTATAACTGTAATAATTACTAATAATCCTACATATGAATCATGGTGCATGTGCTAAACCAAACTCGCTGCTTAATTAGTGGAGAAGATTAGATATTATGTTTTTAGTATTGTATCACTAACTAATAACATGAAAACTGCAGTTTTGGGCATGCAAAGATGGGTTTACTCATTGAGCCTTTTACCTGTGTGCCATTATAAAAGATCGATATTACCTGTGTACAATTGAAATTTTGAATAGTTCCTCAGTACTCTTTACCTGTGTGTCATTTTCGTTAAATTCACCTCTAACAGATAGCGGAAAAGACGATTTTGCCCTTAGTTGTAGAGTACATCAATTTTTTCATTCTTTCCTCTAATGACATAACAGCCTGCGTTGTCTAAAACTTTACTATTTCATTCACTGTAACAGTGTGCACATGAATATTTTCAATCAATATAATAAAATTGAATATTTTCAATAAATATAATAAAATTGTAATTTTATTAATTTTCAATAAATATTATAAAATTGCAATTTATTATATTTATTGAAAATATTCAGTTTTATTATATTTATTGAAAAATATTCACACGCACACACATAGCTGTTATAGTGAATGAAAAAGTAAAGCTTCATACAACACGGGCTGTTAGGAAAGAACAAAAAATTTGATACACTCTACAACTAAGGGCAAAATCATTTTTTCCGTTGTCCATTAGAGGTGAATTTGACGAAAATGGCACATGTAAAAGAAACTTCAGACAAGGCTAATGAGAAACCTTTCAAAAATTCAATGGTACCATAGGTAATATCGAACTTTTATAATGGCACACAGGTAAAAGGTTCTTTATTCAAAGCATTTGTAGCACAAGCTATTCTTTACCTACAAATCTAGTTAAATGATCTATTTTCAGCAATATTCATACATAATTCACTGCTAGTAAGTAGTAACTTATCATAAAAAGAGCCATCATGAGGGAATGATCTTCCCATATACCTATACCATGTTAATGGGCAACTACCAGAGAAACCTGCAAGACTGCTTTGTACATTGAGGCTATGGGATCATTAAAATTTTCCAACTATGAAAATGTAAATACCTTGACAAAAGAATCAACCTTGTAGCAAAATTGTAATCAATTTCCATCAGGTTAACGTATGATATAAATAATCATATTCAGGCACTAAGAGAAACTTTTCTGTTTTATGCATGTTTCAGTGTGAAGCAATGAACCACGTTACTCAAACTATGGTATGTCATTTTTACAAACATGCAGTGGGCACAACATTATCGCTAGAATAATACGACAGCAGTGGACACACTACATATTTAGTAGGAGGGATTAGTAGCTGTTATTAAAAAAAGAAAGATAGATTAGTTGTTGTTATTAAAAAACGAAAGATTAGTTGCCACGTCAGCTGCTCATCCCATTCATGATTAGGGCAAACCTGGGAACATATCTTGCTTGGTGGTTGTGTCATGAGGGGCAGCCGGTGGCTGCATGGTCACCAGAGGGAGGGGCATGCAGCTGTGGTCAATTGCAGTTAATAGATGGTTGGGAATTGTAGTCAGGGTTGCGGCAATAGAGGTGCATGCAGCTGTGGTCAATAGCAATTAGTGTCTGGGGAAGAGAATAGAGTTAATTAGAGTTAATAGGAGTTAATGTTGGGGAGAGAAACAAGGAGAGAATTGCTGGGCGCCAGCAGGGGCTGGGCTGCTCTATATAGAGCCTGTAATCAGCTTATGTTGGATTAAGCAATGAACAACAAACAATCCAGTTACCCCCAAATATTCTAGTCTCCCTCCACGCCGACTTTGCCCGGCCTTCCTCTTGGCAATGGTTATCCTCTCTATCCCTTATATGAACTAAGGTTCATAACAGGTTGTCTGATAACTACTTGTTCAGACTTCTCTCAAGAGTATTCATCAACTACAGATGATAAAATCAGGTCTTTAGTCTATGTTGAATATCAGGAATGCATGTCACCGAACAAAAGGATAGTATCAACTTATCAAGAGATTGCTGTACGCACATGAATTGCTTGGGTTCAGATTTGCAGGCGATCTGATTTGAACGGTCTCACTGGACAGTCACAAACTGCAAAACGTACTTGATTCCCTAGAGAGATCCCGAGCAACAGGATCATAGCAGCGATAACCCTTATGCTTGATACTGTACCCAAGGAAAACACACTCAACAGACGGCGCAGTTAGTTTGGTGCCCTCGCGAGGAGGGAGAAGAACAAAGCAGGCACATCCAAAACATCGTAGGTGACTGTAGCAAGGAGGACGACCAAAAAGACGTTCGTACTGAGTACACCCCTGAAGAACGGTGGAGGGCTGCCTGTTAATAAGAAAAAACAGCCGTGGAGACAGCTTCAGCCCAAAAGTGAGGTGGAAGCTGAGGAGAGAGCAAGAGAGCATAAGAAGTCTCAAGAATGTGACGATGCTTACGCTCAGCCACACCATTCTGAGCATGAGCACCAGGGCAGGAGAACTGCGCAAGTGTACCGTGATTAGCAAGAAAGCGACGATGTGCGTCAGAGATGTACTCTCCGGCAGAATTTGCACGAAAAGCACGAATGGGTGAATCAAACTGAGTGCGAATCATAGTAGCAAACTGCTGATAGATAGACAGAAACTGACCACGAGATGACATAAGATAGATCCAAGTAAACCTCAAATAATCATCAATAAATATAACATAGTAGGAGTGACCCCCTTTTGAAACAAAAGGAGCATGCCCCCATACATCAGAGTGAATGAGATCAAAAGGACGATGCGACATAGAGAGCACTGGAAGGATAAGGGAGTTGCAGCTGTTTGCCAAGCTTGCAACCCATACAATGAAGAGCAGCGCCACCAGAAACAGGTCCTAAAACACCACTACCAACACTGTGGGGATCTCCCCCATAGTCTTTTACCGTCAAAAAAAGAGTGGAAAGTCTCGAGCCAGAGAGATGTCCGAGAAGACGATGCCACTGAGCAAAAGTAGTAGTAGTGGAAGCGGATGAAGCGAAAGCTGGAGCACTGGACGACTGACTGGTCAGAGGGAGCGAAGGAAGACGCAGCCAGTCACGCTCCCATAGGCGTTTAGAGTCATGATGCCTAGGCTCAGTCCCTACCAGAAACCCAGTACAAAGATCCTGAACACAACAAGAGTCAGACCCAAGAATGATACGGCAACCATGATCAGTAATTTGACCGGCAGACATTAATTGCATAGTGAGCTGAGGGACATGAGAGACAGTAGGAACATGAAAAGAGGATGTAGAGAGAACACCATGACCAACAACAGGAAGAGAGATGCCATCAGACAATAGGAGGATCAACAGGAGACAGAGATGACAAGTGACTAGAATCCGAAGTCATATGGAAGGATGCACCAGAATCAAGGAAGCACTTGGATGATATACCTGAGGGAGGTGGTGGTGGTGGAGTACTAGAGGCCCGAGCAGTAGTGTCGGAGGGTGACGAAGCAACAACATTGAGACGGCGGAACAACGTGAGGACCTCCTGCTCCAAGGCAGTGACTGAGCGAGCTGCACTGGACTCCCCACGACGAGTCTTCTTGTCGCGCTGCTTCTTGTGACAGACATCCTCGGTGTGTCGAAGCTTTCCATAGTAGCCACATTGAGGCTCGGTGGACGGTGGTTGTGGTGGCTTTGGAGGAGCAGTGGGTAGAAGAGGAGCTCGGGCAGCCAAATCAGAGGACTGTAGAGCCCCATTTATGCCCCCTGCCCGAAGACGAGTCTCAGCACGTAGCTTCGACATCGCCTCATCGAGAGACGGGCGAGGTTGGTGGGCCAGGAGCTGGGAACTGACAACCTCAATTCAGGACGAAGGCGGGAGAAGAACTCGTGAAGGCGCAGAGTGTCCCGCTAGCCTCGATGACGATCACAACACCGACAAGTGCCACCAGCACACTACTCCACACCAAAGACGTCGAGACGATGCCAGGCGATGGATATTTGACGGTAGCGGTGGCTCCACAGTTGGATGATCAGGTCTTTGTGGAATGGTGGGAAGGAGCAAGCAACAAGCTGTCAGGTCAAGTACAAAAGGGCTTTAACTCCATCACTATTTTGGGAGCTTGGCTAATTTGGAAGCACCGTAATTCCTGTGTCTTTGATGGTGGAATTCCAAACATAGTCAGGGTCATGTCGGGGTTTAGGGAGGAATCACAACAGTGGTCAGCAGCCGGGGCTCGAGGAGTTTCAGATCTCCTTGCCCTGGCTCCCACACTTTAATTCCCTTTAGGTCTTGAGGTCTAGTCTAGTGTTTTCTTCAGAAAAAGTTTTGTGAGTTGTGATGTCTAAGGGGGTTGCAGACCCTTGGGGTTCTTTCCCCCTTTGTTTCTTCTTCTTAATATATTGATGCGCAGTTCTCCTGCGCTTTCGAGAAAAAAGAACTCCTCCACGGTAGAATCGTGCTAACGAAGTGACTGGGCCTCCTCCACCACCGCGAGATACAAGGCCTCGTTACGAATCTCGTAGCTGCGTCGAAGATAAGCCCACATGGCCACATCAAATGAGAGGTGACCACGGAGGGACAGAGAGATGTCAACCTCCATGCTCGCAAGCAGGATAGCCTTGGCACAAGCCTCCTCACGCAGCCAGCACCCCTGTATGTCAAGAGCTGACTGGTAGGCTTCCATCTGAGCCTCAAATGCCTCAAGAAGAGGTTTCTTGACCGCATCGTCAGCATCAGGCGCATAGGTGGGCTGAGTGGGAAGGGGTGGTGTGGGCGGACAAGGCCGCTTACCTATGAGATAGCACCACAGCTGCTGCCCGCCCATGTGTACCTTCATGTGAAAGCGAACTCGCCCCAATTTGTGCCATTGAAGATGACAGGGCAGCGAGGGACAGGAATGGTACCCGGTCTTAAAAGGAACGCTGTCTGCCCAGCACTCTGTGCGGGCCCTTTTTTTTTTGCTCTCTGATACAGGAACCAGAGAGGAAGAGCAGAGCGTAATAGAGGGAGGGAGAGCAGAGGAGCAGCACCTGGAGGGAGGGAGGGAGAGCAGACTGCAGAGAGGAAGAGGAGATGGAGGGCGGCCACAGAGGCGTGGGGCGGCGGGGACGCGGGCAGCCACGTGGCTGAGCTGCAGGGCAGCGGGGATGTGGGCTGCCGCTAGGGCACGGGTCGGCAGAGATGGGTAGGTGGAGATGGCTGCGCCGGCTGACAGTGGCGGTTCACCGGCGTCTCGCCGGCAACGGCAGGTTGCTGAATCCTAAACCTAGTCTCTGTTACCATGTTACAAATGACCAACTCAAATCTATTACCCTACCCAAAGGCGCAGATATGGTGATGTACAAAGTGCAGATAGCACCCTACACTAGTAAGTAATTTCAAGAGGTGTATATACATCTAACACACACCATCTGCTCCTCCTATTTCCATTACGCCACCTTTACCTCCTGCAAGACCTTCACCTCCACTGCCTTAGTCTTTTTCAAGACCACCTACCACACGTGTCTTCCGCGTCGTCGTAAAAACCTCCATCAAGCTTCCCTCTATTTCTACCACCTTGGCCGATTCTGACAAGCCTGCTGTTGATGAAGAGGAGAGTAGACTGCAGAGACGAAGAGAAGAGGGAGGGCGGCCGCGGAGGCGCGGGGCGGCGGGGACGCGGGCAGCCGCGCTGACTGTGCTGCGGGGCAGCGGGCACGTGGGCCGCAGCTAGGGCACGGGTCCGGAGAGAGGGGGAAGGTGGAGATGGCTTCGCCAGCCAACGGTGGCGGCTCAATTCTAATGAGTTATAGGTTGGTCACGGTATAATCTTCAAGATTGTGCACTATTCGTCCTAAAGACAAGTATGGTTTTCCTCATGTGAATGCTTATGTTGACGAGCCATCCGCTTATCAGGAAGCTTCTTGTAATTCAGACCCCTTGATCATACAAGAACATAGGATCTTGTTTCATTACCGTCTCATATAGTTCCTATCACGTCAAAGTGGGTATACAAAATTAAGACCAAGTTGGATGGTTCGAAATATGAAGTTTGTCTTGTTTGCTCGAGGTTTTCAACAGCAGGGACGAGATTATGATGAGACATTTGCCTCGTTGCTCATATGACTAGTCCGTACTTTGGGTGCTGTAGCTGCTACTTCTTCATGGTCTCTCTTAGATAGATGTGAAGAATGCTGTCCTTCATAGTGATGCTCCACCACGTGTTGATGCTCCACCTCGTCGTGCTTTATATGGTCTTAAACAAACTCATAGTGCCTCGTTTCAGAGGTTTGGTTTGTCTGTGATAAAGACTGCTGGTTTTTTACCTAGTGATCATGATCCTCCTTTGTTTATTCATCTCTCCACATTGACGTACTGTGTTGCTTCTATACGTTGATATGATGATTTGGGTCCTCTCAGTTATTCCTTAGACGATCTCCAACAAGGTATTCATAAGGGCACCCAAACCTAGAATGGCTCTTCGATGGTTCTGTATCAGCCTCCAATAGAGTACATATACGGAAGACCCATTTTGGGTAGCAGGAGAGGCACAACCCAAATATGACCATTCTCTCATGCAGATCCATTCTGCAAAAAGGGTTCACTTTTGGGTCCTGTTGTTGAAGAAGACCAAAAATGGGTATTAAACTCTTTTGTCTGTAGTGCTACCTTAATGTCAAATGGTTCTTGTATTTTGGGTGCCGTTGTTGGTGATAGTATTAGGGACTGAGGTTCTGCATTCCGCACAGGGATTTTATCTTAGTCCAAGTACATACAAGATCTCATTGCTCATTCCGATATTACTAATAATCGGATAGCTGGCACACCTATGGATTGCAGCTTCATCCCACTTATGGGGTACCTCTTGAGGATCCCTCGATATCAACATATTGTGGGCAACCTTATTTATCTCACTATCACTAGGCTTGATATTGCTCATGCCATCCATATTTTGAGTCACTTTACTTAACACCCCTTCAAACTCACTACCACTTTACCTGATGTGCAAGCAGTATGATGATGTGGCAGTGATGATTGGGTTGGGTTGAAATCTGACAAAACGAGGACCTTTTGCTCGGTAGTAGACACTAATCGAGAGGTTTGAGTAGAAGAACCACCCGAGTTTATAGAAGAATATCGGTTGCGGCCCTTCCGGCCATGTTTCTTTTTGTGAAAAGTCGGCTCCTGATGGCTTAGCTGGCCACAATAGCCACAAAGAATAGAGGAAGTTCGTCACTAGCTAGGGCTGAGGCAGTGAGGGAGGCAGCAACAAAGACACTTGTGAGAGAGTAGCAGCTAGTACAGAGGGCTGCTGTCCTGTTACTGAGCCTGACTCATACCACCAGTGCAAAGACACATCTTCTCGGTCTATAGCTCAGGCATTGCCTCAGCAACTGAACAGTCTTAAACTTAGGACAAAGACGAAAGAGGAATTCATGAAGAAGGAAAGTTTCTTTGACTCTGCTGACAGTCACAACACTTGCAATTGGCACCACAGAACTCAGCTACAAAGTTGCAGGCAATGCCGGACAGCAGACATCTGACGATGGAAGTCCTCCATGGTCAAGCTAAATGTCCAGCTGACAAAGCAACTCAATAATACAAGATACATAACCTCTTTACGGACCTCGTAACTACCACGAAGCAGATACGTGGAAGCAAGACCTTTGAGAGACATTGATAGATCGATGGCAATGCTCGCAAGCAAGATGGCCTTAGCACCAGGCTTTCTCACACAACCAAGTGTCATAGACAGCAAGATCAGACTGATAGGCCTCCATCATAACCTCAAACACCTCCAATAGGATAGTCTTGATGGCATCCTCAACATCGGGGGATACGTGGGTGGTGTGTAGAGAATCGGACATAGGAGACATTTTGGCCTCACCAGTGAGACAATCCCATAGCTGCTGACCACCCATATGGATCTCCTTGTGAAAAACAAACTCTCTCTAATTTGTGCCATTGAAAATAACCGGGCATCAAGGAACATGAGTGGCACTAAGGTACAACTGTCTTGTCTCTCTTCTCTATTTTTGGAGCTACCAACGTCCAGAGTGCAGATGCGGCTACCATTCAGGGTGTGCATGGCCGGCGGCGAATGGAGCTTGTGCTTCCTGTGTAGGCAGGAAAAATAGAGGGGAGGGAAAAAAAAGTGCAGTTGCTCGCCGGTGAAACCTTCCCTTTTGGCGGTGACAGTAGCGGCCAAGTCAGGATCGAATTTTATCACTAGATATCTGTTACCATGTTTTGACTTTTATAGATACATTGTTTTTATTATGTGTCTACACATAGTATATATATAAGTGCATACCAATAGTTATGTATCTAGAAAAGTCAAAACTTCTATCTAATAGTTTCCAGACACGTGGCTTATCCTACACTATGAAAACTTGTGTTACATTGTAGATCACACTGAATGGGAACTCTTCACCAAGGGTGTGTGTGTAGTACTATGGGTTCTTTACCCCTATTTTCTTCTTAATATAATGAAGCGTAGCTCTCTTGCATTTTCGAGAGAAAAAAACTCTTTACCAAAATACTCCCCCCATCCTAAATTATAGGTTGTTTTTGTTTTTTTTTTGTTACATTAGAATTAAGCACATTGGATTTTTCTCTGATGTGTAACTAGTAAAGTGACAACATGTGGCACTACCTATTTTTTTCAAATATGTTTTTTTGTGTCACGAACCTATCTGTTGCATATACACTCTTGAATTATAGGATTATAGGTTGGGATAAAATATCTTTATGATGAAATGCAGCTGAATAATTTGATTGAATTGAAATATTAAGAGCATAGGAATAAATTACCAACTATGAGCCATGATTTATTTTTTTTCTGGACATATTTCTGCTTATTTCTCCTACGGAGCCTGCTTTATTGTTTAGCTTGGACAAGGTCTATTAAAAAAATCTAGACACTATTTTATCTTATTATTGTCCTGATTTGTTATGCAGAGTTTGCTAGATGAATGACAATACACCAGACGGATTAGTTATGCTTAGATTTGTAGTCCGAGTTGCAATGCCCATTCATCAACCACAGATGAAGGCTTTGAAGCTCCTGACGCAGTTTTGATATTGACATGCAGTATGCTACCAAGACAAGAATCAAGCGTACTGCAGATTTCCTTCTCATCATTCTTAGGGACAGATCCGCGCGAGGCCCCAAGACTAATGCTGAATCATTGATCCGTTCATGGACCTTTACTATAGAGGGGTGCTCTTTAATATGTACATTGGCATCAAAACCTCATATACTTACATGATCGGTTCAGTTCACCGAAGGCCTCCACCACCATGGCGATACGGTGCTCGTATTGGTGATCATTGATTACTGAAGCAAAGAAATGTACTGACGAGTTTTATGGTTTCTCTTAGTCGCCTGTGAGTACATGAACTGCTCTTGCAGTATGCAGCAAGTTGTCGTGGGGTTGACCTTTGGACACACCGTCCTCGCATTTGGCCATAGGCAACGTGGTTCTTCGTCTCTGTTTTTGTGGCAGGGCTTGTTGAACCCTCAAGGCTAATTTGGAAGCTAGGGAAAGCACATCGGGGATAGAAATCCCTCTATAAATAAATAAATTAATTAATATTCAAATAATATTTTTATGAATTTTTTACTATAGAAAAAGTTATTGATTTCAAGAGGATTTGAGTTTCTAAAAGAGGCCCGAGGGATGTTTGGACTGGCGAGGGATGTTTTGAGTGTGAGTAGTGCAAGGATGGTGGACGTCCTAATATCGAGATATATGAGGGATATTTAACTTATTGTCATTCTTACGGATGTCACTTCTTCGTTTGTTAGTTTTATATGTGCATCTACATATTTACCATCGAAAATAGTAAGCCTCCTATGTATTTGCCATTTTTGCTGATGTGGCATGCCACGCAGTGAGGTGTGGTGTGTATGGTGGTGGTGTTGCTTTTTTATTTTGTTTTTTGAGGGTTTTTTCACATCCTTTTTATTCTTCTTAATATATAATGATAAGCAGTTCTCCTGCGTGTTGGAGAAAAAAAAAACCGTAGTCATACAATATGGCAGCATCTCTTCTTCGGCTGTTGTCTCTTTCTCCCTCCACCCGCTGAGATGTGGGCCTTACATGTCATGTTCTTCAACCTCTAGACATCAAAACGCACCGAGGGGAGGGGAGGAGCTCATGACAAGTAGGCGGGGCGTTCATGGCTAGCAGCATGCGCACGGGAGCAGGGTGCTTGTGGCTGGCATCACGAGACGCGTAGACAGGTAGGGGTGCTTGCGGATGGCGGACGGGGCGCTTGCGGCGAGCGACGTGCACAGGTTGACTACTGACGCGACATGAGGAGGCGGGCAGGGGCGCTAACGGCAAGCGCATGCAGGGTGGCGGCGTGGCGTGCGCAGGCAGACAGGGTGGGGCAGACGGGACAAGATGAGCGACGAGCGCAGGCGGGTTAGCGACGCTACGCGCAGGTGGGCAGGGCGCTCGTGGCAAGCGCACGCAGGCTGGCTGCACAGGCGGGGCGAGGCAAGCAGCGCACATAGACGTGCGCAACGCTTGTAGCTAGCGGTGCGTGCAGACGAGCATGCTGCCATGGAGGGCAGGGCACATGCGCCCATGTGAAAGGATCAAGATGCCCAAGAGGGGGGTGAATTGGGCTCTTTTTAAATTCTAAACAAGAATTAAACCTATAAAGAGTCAATTAACCCCCTAGTGCCTACCGCTTGTGTGTCCTAGCTAGAAAGCGGTAACAAGGCAATGGAAAGCGAAAACTTCCTACACAATTCTAGTATGAATTGAAAGACAAGTGCGGAAAGTAATGCGGTAATAAAGAGCTAGGGAAAGAGATGCTTGACACGGCGATGTTTTGCCGAGGTATCGAGGAGTCGACACTCCCCCCTAGTCCTCGTTGGAGCACCTCGCAAGGTATAGCTCCCCCTCAATCCCGTGCAAGGGATGAGTGCTCTCTACGGGCTGATTCTTCGCCACTCCGGCTCGGTGAATCGCCCACAACCGATCACAAAGTCGATGGAGAAGGGCCGTCGACAATCTTCCGGCGATCACCTTCCTCCGAACACCACCGGACCGTCTAGGTGATGTCGATCACCAAGAGTAACAAGCCTCGATCTTCGCTTGACTCACTCAAGCTTCACAACTAGAGGATGCACACTTGAACTCTTGGATGAACTAGAGAGAGGATGGATGGATTCGCAAGTCACTCTCTCTCTAGGGCTCTTGCTCTCTTCCCAACCTTCTCAACAAACTCAGCAACTCAAATGAGCAAAGGCCAGGTGGGAGAGAAGTGGGAGGGGCTATAAATAGACCCTCTGAAAACTGCCTCGGGCTGGCAATTTAAGTTGGCGACGGACGCTCCGTCGACTAGGCGACGGACGGTCCGTCGCATGCCCAACGGCTAGTTTCTGTTCATAATTGAGGCGACGGACGCTCCGGCGCCTAGGCGACGGACGCTCCGACACCTCTGTCTAACGGCTAGTTCTGACACACTGTTCCCAGCGACGGACGCTACGTCACTGGGCGACGGACGCTCAGTCACAACGTTCGACGTTGAATTCTGGCTAGGGTTGAAAAACACCCTCTCTGGAAGGTCGACGGACGCTCTTCGCAGCGTCCGACGCCTGGCCGACGGACAGCGTCCGACACCTGGCCGACGGACAGCGTCCGTCGCACCCTGAAGAACTTAGCCAGAAAACAACCTCTCTGGAAGGCCGACGGACGCTGTGGACTCAACCACCCAGCGTCCGACGCCTTTGTCCGACGCGACGGACAGCGTCCGGCGCCCCTGCCAGGAGCGTTCGACGCCCAGAAAACGATTTTGACAACTCCGTTTTTTGTCGCGATGAATATGGAAGTTGTTCTAGGCTATCTTACGGTCACCATAGGCTTGCTTAGAGCTAAGGAAGTCAAGTATGCACCACACCTAAACATGAAGCTTTCCTAAGTCAAGCTACTAATCTCAACCCCTCTTAATAGTACGGTCAAAGGTAAAAAGAGAAGCCCTATCTAATTCTAAAGTGCCCTTCATCTCCTTATGACACTTAGCCTATCATTCTAGGGTCTTCATCATGTCTCCTTAAGAACCGAAACGATATCCATCTTGGGGGCTAAGTGATGACCATTATAGTCCATTTTCCTTGATCACTATGGCTACGCTACGCATAGCCTCTGCAAAACACACGTTAGCCATAATAATCTCTAATTGTCGTTAATCACCGAAACCAACTAGGGCCATGATTCTTCACCATGGCAATCGAAGATCGTGGGGGCAAGGCACACAGCCCTGGGCCAACATGGGAGGTCATGTGACCGACGACACAGGGGCGTGATGGACCGCCCTCTACTTGCTGGTCTTCTTCTCCGCCGGTGGTGAGAGGTTAAGAATAATATGACATGTGGGGCCCACACGTCAGTGAGTGGAGGGAGAGAGAAACAGTAGCGAGAGGAGAGGCGCTGCCAAGTTGGATGACTGCGTGGTATGCCACATCAGTAAAAATGGTAAATACGTAGGAGGTTTACTATTTTTTGTGGCAAATACCTATGAGTGCGTGTAAAACTGGTAAACGAAGAAGTGATATCCGTAAAGATGACAATAAGTTAAATATCTCGATATATGAGGGTAGGGATGCTAGTTGCATGGGTTGCACTATGAGCCTGCTCGGTTAGCCCTCACTACGAGCCCACTTAACCTACTGCACGAGCCCACATATCTAGAGCTGTCAATGTGGGCCCGCCCGTGGTACCTAGCAGCGCTCCTCGCTGCTGCCTTTCTGCCTCCAACAATGGAGGACGTGCTAAAACCTATGCCAATGATTTCTTTTTATTTTACGAGGAATGGACCACGCCTTTCTGGTGGTCAAGGGTCGCGTTGACTCCTTGACGACTCAGAGTGGAGTACCGAACCTAGACCAGTTCTAGCGTTTTGGAAGGGAGAATCCCCGGTTCCAGCTTAATCTTCTGTCCATGAATCTCCAGTCTCAATCCCGGGCCTCCTGTTGTTCCTTCTGGATCTAATCCTTCTAGGCTTTTCTGGGAGCAGGAGGCGGGGTGTCTTCTACTCTGGTGGGGGAGGGGAGGCTGTGGTAGTGGGTGGAGCAGCGACAGTGGTGGAAGTCGCGTGGGTGGTGCGAAAGCTACGGTGGCGTGGCGAGCTGTTACGCGTGCTGCATCACGGGGGCTGGGTGGGTGGTGACTGGGGTGTTGTGGTGGTGGTGGAAGGTGCATCGGAGGTGGGATTTGCGGCGCTTCTAGGAGTTGGCCAGTGGCTGCAGGGGGTTGTGACGGCATGGGCAAATCAGGTGAAGTTGGTGGCGGGTGGGTTTGGAAGGCATACTGCAAGGCCTGAAGCTCTAGAAGGAGGAGAGAAACAAGGTCAAGAGAGCTAAGCGGAGGGAAGGATGAGATGGGGAGCAGGCATCACTGACGGTGGGTAAGCTTTTCGCGAGTAAAGCAGGTAATGTAGATGGTTTGGCTCAAGCTCTTGGAAGGATTTGGTGGCCAGGATAGGGAATCCAGTGCAAGGAGTTTGAGAAAAATCTCTTCCTTTTCACCTTTTTGCAGGCAGGGGGAAGAGGAGAGCCATCATGGAGGGCCTTGGGAGTTTGGTGGGGACCTTCTAGTGGTTGCTGATTTTGATGGCAACAAACATCTAAAGGACCTGGAATTCACTCATATTCTAGTCTGGGTCTGTGTCTTTGATCTACCGTTGGGGATGATGGATTCAGCAAATGAGACGGTGTTGGGAAATCAAATTGGGAGAGCTCTGATAGTTGACACTGAAGATGACGGTTCAGCGGTAGGTGGGTATTTGCACATCAAGGTGAAGGTTGACATTCGCAAGCCACTAATGTGTGGCTTTTTTATGAAGGGGAGGAGGGCAAAGACGAATGATGGTGTCCAATCCGCTATGAGTTCATTCCAAATTTTTGTTATGGCTGTGGACGCGTTGGTCATGTGGAGAGGGAGTGTGATTTCTGTGGTGAGGAGGAAGCAGGGAACAAGTAGTATGGGGACTAGCTGCACATGACCCCAACACGTTGGAAAGGGTAGGGCGAACAGAGGCACAAGTGGTTGGAGGGAGGGAGCTCGGGCAGCGGAAAATTTGGGAGGAGTAGGGAAAGTGGAAAGTTCAGCTTGGTCCATGAACATGATAGGCTGCAAGCAGCTTCGGTGAAAACCAAAAAGATGATTGTACCAGTCCGATGAAAAATACATGAAAGACAGGGGAGGAAAGGCTGGGTAAACCAAAGGCCCTAAGCTTTGAAGAAGTGGCGATCGGGGGAAGTCAGGAGAAGGAGGATTGGGTGGGACATCAACAAGAAGAAGTAGGGAACCAGCATGGGAATGGGGCACATGTGGAGGAAAATAGCGCAGCACCATGCCATGGACAATTGGAGTTACCTAACAGTGTTGGGTGTTTTGCTATGCAAGGTGGGGGCTGTCACTTCAATGGGGAGAGGAGATGGATGTGGACGGCGTTCCAGTGGGGGGGACAGATGTAGGAAATGGAGAAATGAATGAGCTAGGGTTTGTTCAGGGGTTGAAGGAGGGAGGGCTATCTCAATCTGATCATGGGGAGGGAGGGAAGGGTCTAGTGGTGACTGGTGGTGGGGGGAGAAGCCTGGTTCGTATCAGTGGAGGTCGCGTTCCCATCGTGGGGCGGGCGAAGCAAAGCTTGTGGTTATAGAGAAGAAAAGGGGTCGTGAACCAGATAGTCTAGAGGATGAGCTGGACTACAAAAGGAAGAGGGTGGCAGTGGCAGCAGTAAAGGAGGATGAAGATATGGGCGTAATGGGTAAGGCAGGACTAGGTGGTCAGTCCTGCCTGACCAAATGAGACTTATAGCTTGGAATTGTCGAGGATTGGGGAATGGACCGACAATTGAAAGCCTTCTCGAACTCCAAAAGGAGGATGTCCCTAATATTTTGTTTCTCTCTGAGACGAAACATAATGGAAAGTGTTTGGAGTGGTTGCGATGGAGGTTGGGGTTGACTAGTATGGTGGCAAAGGATAGTGTAGGGGCAAGTGGTGGCCTCGCAGTTTTTTTTGGAGGAAGGACCTTGACCTTATAGTCAAGAACATGTCTAAATATCACATAGACATGGCAATAAAGGAGGAGGATGGTTTTGAATGGCGATTCTCGGGGATTTACGAAGAATCGAAAAAAAGAGAAAAATTTAAAACTTGGGATACTCTTCGTACTCTGCATGGGTGTCTTTCCTTACCATGGGTTTGTGTGGGCGACTTCAGTGAGGTCCTTTTTGCGCATGAGAAGGAGGGGGGTTCGATGAGGGAGGAGGCTGCTATGGACAACTTCAGGATGGCTGTAGAAGACTATGATCTGCATGATCTAGGCTGTACTAGGGACCTGTTCACTTGGTGGAACAATGACCACAATGCAGGGAGCTACACAAGAGAGCAGTTGGATCGTGCCCTTACTAACATGACCTGGAGAAATAAATTCCCTCTAGTTCGGGTCATAAATGGCAATCCACGACACTCAGATCATAGACTTGTGATTGTGGATGTAGGGGAGAGGGAGTTGCGGAGGTGGGAGATTCCTCGGGAGATTTTGAGGAATTTTGAAGCTCGGTGGCCGGAGGAGGAAGACTGTGCAACAAAGGTGGAGGAGGCCTGGGGCTCGGCCTTGCTAGATAGCTCTACCACCCTTTTGGAGTTGCAAAGCCAAGTTATAGAGGAGCTGTGGGAGTGGGACCGTACAGTTGTGGGAGAACTAGAGAAGACGGTGAAAAATGCTCGGATGGAGTTAGAAAAGTGCAGGAGGCATGGAATATCTCAGGAGAATGTTAATAGGGAGCATGTGCTGCGGTATAAATTAGAAAGATTGGAGGACCAATTACATCTGTGCTGGAAACAGCATGCCCACAATTCTTGGCTAGTGGAGGAGATCGGAACACAAGATTTTTTTCATGCCTTTGTTTCAGAAAGGAGGAGAAATGGGGTCCGTCGCTTAGTGGAGGAGGGGGGCGGTGTCGTGGAGGGAGATAGGCTGAAAGCTTACATTGCTAGCTAATACCAAGATTTATTTTTGACACAGGCCGGCGATGTTGTGGAGGTGATCAGCTGTGTGCAGCAGCATGTGACACGCGAGCTGAGTGAGGTTTTAATGGATCCATATTCTGGAGATGAGGTGTGGAAGGCGCTGCAAAGCATCGGGGATCTCAAGGCCCCTAGTGCGGATGGCATCCCTGCTATTTTTTATAAGAAATTTTGGGGGCTGATTGCAGAATGCGTGAAGGGATAAGTGTTAGCTGTACTGAATGGAGAAGAAATGCCACCCAGATGGAACAAAACTATAATAGTTTTTATCACAAAGGTCGACAAACCAGACCGATCAGCTTGTGCTCTGTTCTCTTTAAGTTAATTTCGAAGGTGATAGCGAACCGGTTGAAAGTTGTACTGCCAGAGGTCATCTCTCAAACTCAGAGTGCCTTTGTGCTAGGGAGGCTGATAACCAACAATTTCTTGTTGGCATACGAGCTAACACATTATCTGAAGAACAAGAGGGAACGAGCAAAGGGTGTGGCAGCAATCAAGCTATATATGAGCAAGGCGTATGACCAAGTTGAGTGGGGCTTTTTGCACTGTATAAAGATAAAGCTGGGATTTAGACAACATTGGGTTGACCTGGTGATGAGATGTGTCTCAACGGTGAACTACCGTATCAATGTCAATGGGGAATACAAAGAGCCGATTATTCCACAACGGGGTCTCCGGCAGGGGAACCCTCTATCTTTTTATTATGTGTGCTGAGGGGCTGTCTGCCATGTTGGAGAAGGCAGAGTTTGATCGAAAAATTGTGGGCACCAAAGTATGTCGTATATCTCCAAGTGTCAATCATCTCTTCTTTGTGGACAACTCGCTGATTTTGATGCGAGTGCGAAATGAGGAGGCTGCTGAACTGAAAAGGATCCTGGAAGTATATGAGAGGGCGTCTGCACAAATGATCAACAAGGAAAAATCATCCATATTGTTCAGTCCAAACACAACAAGCATTAAAAGAGAACCTAAAAATAGTACACCAATCATTAGAAAACAAGACATAAGGTTTTAACCACATAGGGCTTGTAACTAGAAACGTATGAGCGCAAGAACAACTAAACAAACTTTCTATTGAAAGGCATCGAAATTCAAAGGTAGGATATGGAGGTTTGATAAATGATATGATGGTTGGCTAACTAGGAATATTTACAAAGAAAAAGGATATATAGGTTGAATGTAGATGATTAGGACATGTCATTGATAAGAATAAAGTGGATATAAGCAGATCGAAGGGCTAGTTCACATTTGAGGGAGGTGAAGGTGCTACGCTTGGTGGAAAAGAGAATATACATGTTAACAACAAGAAGAATGGGATGATTGCTGAGCCGAGGTGAATGATAAAGGTTGAAACTAGATAAAAAATTTGTGATAGTGATGTGGTCTGGCTGGCTTAATATTGCTAGGCTTGCAAAGGAGAAGAGGATAGGTTGATGATTAGTCCGTGAAAGATTGTCAAACTTAAATAGGGGCAGCTAGCATCTAACCCATTATTTCAAGGAGATTGATCATCTGATGACAAAATAGTTCAATGAAGATGTATGAAACATACCAAGGTATGATACAGTCCAAGGGTATGCAGATCGAGATGTGATTATGATAGGACAAGCTTGCGATCTGCTGATTGTCCAAGGGTTGCACATCGATGTTTTCAGGACGCAAACATCGGTGGACAGTGAGCACTTCAACCATCGCAAAACATGGTCTTTGATGTATCAAGCAATGATCTGCTTTGTGGGTTTTTTAGGTACATGTGGAGTATTGTTTGTCTAAAGGGCAAGTCTTTTGGAGCTTTGTTGTGCCGGGGAACGTGATTGCAAAACAGAGTGGCATGGCTGTTTGGACAGCGAGGGAAACGAATATTGCAACCTTAGTATCTCGGCCATCATGGCACAAATGACTCCACCAATATTCAGAGGCATACTCATGGATATGAAACACATCCTGGTCAAGGGAACTGACCACTGGAGTGGCAAAACAGCGGGAACACAGATGCCAACATACATCATCACAGCTGCAGGGCAGCAGGGACAGCGAGCACAGAAGGGACGATATCTCTTTCATGTTGGATTATATGGTCAAAAAATTTGCAGGGGCGTGTGCAACTTAATGAACAACATCATGATCAAAGGGCTCGATGACCGGTGGCTAGGAAATCAAGGAACATGCATGCCAATCGGCAATGGTGCTTCTGCAAGGATGCTGGAACAACAACTTGGCCTTTGATCATTTGGTGCGCTCACAACCCAATGAGTTTTTTTTTGGGGGGGGGGGGGGGGGTTGAATGGGAGCCGACAAAAACTTCTCCAAAAGCTTGGCCCTTGTTCCAAAATCGCACCCGACACAACCACTTGAGAAGAATGGTGCCTCACAACCCAATGCGTGGGTGGATACCCTAGGAGATGTCCTAGAAGTACAACAGAGCGATCGAGAAAGGCCGAAGAACAAGCTTCCGAGAGAGCAACTCAAAACAGCAAAGACCAAACAATCCTAGATTTGGTGGCTGGGGGCGGACTGTCCGCAAGGGAGTCCCGGACAGTCCGCGCCCTGGTGCCGGACTGTCCGCCGGCAAAAGACCCAAAAACTGAAGATTGGAAAAAGTTCTGTCCAGAAAATCAGTAGAGGACTGGACTGTCTGCGCTGGGTGGCCGGACTGTCCGCGCCCAGTAACAGGGGAGCGCTAGACTATCCGCGGTCTAGGACCAAACTGTCCGTTGGTCAAAATCCAAAAACATCAACTTCCTGTAGCAGTTCGGGTCACGCTAAAGACCTGTCCCGGACTGTCCGCCACTTGGGCCGGACTATACGCGCCAGGGGGCCCGAGCGGAGCTGAACTCCCCTGTGCTCGGCTCCGACCCCCAGACTATCGGCGGATGAACCATGTACTATCCGTGGATGCCTGGACAGTGCGAAAACAGGGTGATTTCAAAATCGCCTCCACCCAAATCCACCCCAAACTCAACCAAATCAACACCAACTGCCACCAAACTTGGTATGCATGATCTTAAGGCTGCTGGAGAGCTATCTCTAGGAGATCATCGCTCAATTTGCTGAGAATCTACGGAAAAGGGATGAACTCAGGAAAATCCCCAAAACGAAGAACAAAAAATTGATTTCTCCCAATCTATGCCCTTGTGAGGAATTGGAAGATTTCCTTCGGTAGGAATGATCAACTCATGTCCTAGCACAACTTGATTCAAGCAGAATCAACTCAAACACCGTGAAACTAAAGATCTCATCAAAACAAGAACTAGAGAGGAAAGGGGAAAAACGAAAAACGCGAAGAAGACAAGCAAATCAAGACACCGATTTAAAAATCATGCTAACCATGGCACAAGGAGGGAAGGGCCTCCATTCCCGCAAAGCTTGGTTCAAGTGTTTACACTGATTGACGGACAAAATCAAACCGTCAACCTCATTTGCAAGAAGACTAGAGAGAGGGGAGACCTAGAGAGTGGGAGAGAGAAATGAGGGAATGAAAGAGGTGAGGGTGCTAAGTGACCCATCATCCTTATTTAACGACACATTTGGACATTTCCAAAACACCGCCTAGATACATGAGCAATCACCTAGCCCTAAAGCATTGCGGTCCAAGAATATTCTTCATCTTTTCATCAGACGGCCCCGCTTCCTACCCAAACTTACCGTCGCCTCGCGGCAACCTCCAGGATTCCACCATGTGCCACCCCCGCTTCCTCAGAAGCTCTGCCCGAGTTTTGAAGCCCAAACCCGTAAACCGGTCCATGGTGATTTTGTGGCTCAACCACCAAACCCCGAGTTTTGCGGCTCAAACACAGAAACCATTGACCAATGGTTTTGAGGCCCAAACCATCAAACCGCTCGACACGTGCCACCACGTCCTCGCTTGGTCGGTCACCAAGTTTTGAGCCGAGTATCATACTCCATACGCGCCCCCTGCACTCTACTTGCACAACCGCCATCTTGACTTGGTCAACACGGTCTACTCCATATCTTCTCACACTTGTTGATGCCAAGTGCCAACCACCGCGGCTAGTCCTCCAGCCCTCTAGTTTGTCAGTCCAAGCCTCACGTCCGCCCTTCAATGCTCTTAGTCCATCGGCACGACACGTCTCTACTTGACCTTCACCTCACTCATATGAGTGCAAATGTGTCACGATACCAAATAGCTTTACCAAAAAGATACATTGTAACACCCTAGTGTTAAGCTTGCATTCTTGCATATCATTTCATGAGCATGAGCATCATTCATTCATATATGAAGATCATGAAATGATAAGTTAAAAAGAACCCACAACTATTTCATGATTATGTTTGCAAAACATATGTATGATGGTTTTCCATCCTTGTTAACATAAAGTGCTTGATGTTTGATCACTAAGACCCACTTAGAAGTACTTAAGGATACAAATGGAACAATGTTCATCTTAATGACCTTGCCTAGTTAAGCTATATGGTGTTAGAGTGCTTATGTTGACCCTAGGAACCATTTTGTTTGACTAAAAAATCAACCTTGTTAGAGACCTTGCATGGCAGTGAAACCTTAAACAAAGTTGCAGAGAATTTAATAAGCAACAAACTTTGTTTAATGACGAAATCTTGGTTTGAACCCTAACCTACTTGAGTTTAGCTCCTAAAGCAAAATTAGTGCTGATTTTGAGTTTAAAAAATCGAAGTCACAATGTGCTATTTCAGTTTCATGTACTCATGTTTAGAGGTTCATAGTTTGAAATCTAAACCGAATCAAGCCAAGATCGAATAAGCAAACTTGTAGATTTCTTGTAGCTCTAGCTAATAGTGTAATTGGTTGAACATGAAATGTCGTGATTAGAGAGTAATTAGCCAACAAAGTTGTTTTGTCAGTCGGCCATTAGAGGGTCCAGAGTTCAGATTGGGGTGAGCTCGGTGGCCAACCGACATAGGCCGCGCGTGCCACTTGTCAGCCATACACCTGCGTTCGCCCCACTCGGGCGGTGAGGGATGCCCAAACACGCCATCGACCAGCTAGACGTGCTCCCACTTGCTCTCTTGCTACCGCAGTGGAGATGAACGGCGACATCGAGCTCCGTTGCACCTTTGCCGGCCTCGCACGCGCTAGACACCACCACATTGTTGCCCAAAGATTGTGCATAGCTCTGCCACTATCTCGTCTATCCACAACACCAAGTTTTTGAACCAGCCGAGCACCAGGTAGGGTGGAACGTGAGTTTCCGTGATCGCCATTGTTGTCGAGCTCCACCGAGCTCCATTTCACTATGGCCTGCTCGATCTAGCCTTCTCCTCTGTATCTTAGCTCGTGTACTAGGGTCCTTAGAGCTCGTAGATGATCCCTGTGGAGTCAGTTGAATCGATTAGGGTCTAATTCCGCCGGAACGTAGTTCTCGCCATGTCTGTACCGTCGTGGCCGTTAACTCCAGCGAGGTTTACGCTGGGCTATCTAGAGCCACTTGCGAACTCCTGAGTCATGTTAGGGTTAGTCTAGGTGTAGGCAAACTCGGTGTTGGAGTTGGTTGAAGCTTATTCGACTCACTAGCACCGGAACACACGCACCGCAGCGCCGTTGTGCTTGTGGTCGAACTTACCAGCGCTTGTTCATGGCTCAATCTTGTGCTACCTAGGTCCGTTGTGGTTCCAGGAAGCTCGTAGTGACCTCCTAGGGGACAACCTTTGCCTGTGTTGGCCGGCGTCAAGCAGCACAGCACCGCCGTGCCGCCTTTGCCGCCATCGAGCTTGCTCCGGTGTGCTAGGGCTTCAACCAGTATGTCCCCTAGGTGCGGTTTGTCATGTAGAGCATGATGGTAGGTTGGCTTCGCCAGAGACCTCGGCTTCAGCGAGCTCTCACCGATCGAACACCTCCCCCATGTTCTGTGTGACTGACACGAAGGTCCCACTGACCTATGGGCCTGGTCTGTCAGTGGCTAGAGTTTATTTTTCTGTTTCTAGTTTCGGCAGTTTTGTCAAGCAACTTTGCAAATTCATAAATAAATAGAGAAATGTCCAAATAATGTGAATCAAATTTTGTTCAGTTTGTTTTTAATTTCCCTATGTGTTAAAAATATGAAACTTGCTATTTATGATGATTTCCTTGGTAGTTAAATTGAAAATGTACAACATGCTCTTATATGGCTACTTATTTTTGTAATTTCATATCTTGAGTTTGGTAACTGGGAAGAATGTGATTCTAGTTGTGTTAGTCTTGTATTAGTATACCTTAACTAAGAAAAATGCCTAGCCACCAGTAGGATCAATTTTAAATTGTTGACATGCTTGACCTTGTTAAGTGATTAATTTCATTAATTAGACCTTATAACTTTTATAGTGTGCATTATAAGTATGCTCTAGACTTGGTAGATTCTGTACAAGTTCTATGTGCTTAGTATGAGCTAGGAAAAATTTGAAATCTGTTGTTTGACACTTTTCATAGTACAAAAATAATTAATGTCTAGTTTATGCTTGTTTGTTGGTTAGTTTCAATGTGAATAGCTTTACTACTTTAAGAATGTGTTTTTTGTGAAAATGTTGAATACCATAGTGGTAGATAAATATGTAATCATGGTTTCCCTAATTGTTCATGATTTTAGGCAGAATGGTTTGAGAGTTATGACCGTTCTAAATAACTGTCAAGATTTCCTAACTAGCAGAAACAAGTTTGATTGCTTGCTTGTTTAGACTCAAGTCTGTCTATTTCTTGTTTTGGTAAACAACTTTAATGAAATTGATTGTTTGACCAAGTTAACTATGGAATCAACTTGAGATGTTTATAAATGATTTGTAGATAATTTCATAAGATTTTCAGAAAGTCCAAATTCACGTGTCCTGTATTTTGTAACTCCAGTAATGCATCAATCTTGCAGCTGCTGTTTGAATCACTTTGGTGAAATGTTTTGAGTAGCTTGTTGCTAATAAAAACTTGAGAAATAGTTAAGAAAATAACCTAATGATAAAATGGTTAGTTGCAGATGTTAGGAAGCTCACAGAAGATGAAGAGCCATACCTAAGGTTTTTAAAGAAGGGTAAGTGTTATACGCTCTTCTAGAGAAGAGATATGCACATACTCAGTCAAACAAAGAAATCTTGCATAAGCTATGCATCAAACTAGCATCTATGCATACGCACTTGAGCATGTTATCATAGTTCATGTACCTTTATCATATGTCTTGTATCATCATACATCTATACATGCATACATGACCGGCGGAGGGAGTCTGTTGACGGTAATTAAGAGCTATTTTGTCACCATCAAAATACCGTCAACATCCTCATTCTCCAAGGAAAGCAAGCATGACCTGATCATATTGTGCCAAATAACTAGTTCCACATGTCCCATGAATATTTGATGCAGGTAATGACAATAGGGGACATTTAGGAGCTAGTGGGCCCACACAGGGGGTCGGCCGACAACCTTGTGGGGCCACTTGGCCTCCCAAGCCCCCATGATCCAAGATCCACCCTTTGGAACACTCTCTACCCTTGGATCCAAGTGTATCTCCTCTCAATGGTCCAGATTCACATGACAAGGATCCATGGGCCCACATCAAGGAGTTTAATGTGACAACTCAACTCAGAACCGACATCCAAGGCATATGACAGGTGGGACCAGTATCCAAGAGGCAGAGGTGGCCCACATACCCCACATGGGGTTCGGCCGATCCATAGGTGGTGCCCATCAGGCCCCCACTTAGCCCCTGAGCACTGGGCCATCTTCTAGAAGGCCCAAGAGGGCCCACAGGCCAGTTAGTGGTTCGGCCGAACCACCATATGGCGGTTTCACCTCCCCAACCGACTTACCTACTCCCCACATCAACACCCTTGATCCTTAGGCGGTTCTGAAGTCGGTTGGATCCAACGGTGCTTGATGAAGGTGACACGGATCGTTGACGTGGCACCGGAGTAGCCCCTACTCCACCTCTAGCTATAAATAGACCCCCTAGGCCCTCACTCTCACTCATGCCTCATTAGAGAAACTACTCCTTAGTAGTTGTGCTATGCTAGTTGGAGGAGAGTGAGGAGAGTCTGGAGGAGAGCCGGGCCTGTCTGGCGTCTTCTTCGGAGTTCTTCCGCGGTGGATGTGAATCTCTTGTAAGTGATACATCCGAGTTCTTTATAGTATTTGATATTCTAAGTCTGGGTTAGCTGTTATACACTTTTCCCGCTTGTTCATCGCTTTGCTTTAAGTAGAGTGCTTTAGCCTTTAGCTGAGGTTAAAGTAGTAAGAATAGTGTAGACGTGGTGTCTAGACTAGATTTTACCTTTGTAAACCGCTTATCGCGTGGATTGTTCGTGGATGATAGTAGAAGGTGACAGCTCTATCTAGTCTTTGTATTTCACCACGCGTGTCAGATAAGTTCTTAAAAGGTAGGGCTTCAATACAACATGATGGCGCGGTTCGGTTAGAGTTTTGCCCTCTTTCTGATCTATCCCATCGCCTCCTGCAAGAGAAGGGCTGATAAAGCCAGTATACCAGCTATACCTTGTTAGATATCTTTGCTATATCGAACCTCTCAACCAAGTTATCATAGTCTCCCTTGATCCATCATAGGACATATCTATATTCCTAGTTAGATCACTATCGTTCCCTGAGGAAAATACGATACCTGGAATACTCCTGGTGAAGTGCTACATCGGAATAATCTGTGTGCTTGCAGATTTATCCAATAGTTATAAGAAATACCAACAAGCATTTCTGGCGCCGTTGCCGGGGAACGATAGCTTTTAACTAGTACCCTTTGGTCCTATTTTATCTTTTGTTTGATTTGATCTTTTCACTCCACATACACGTATGGATCAAACCCCACTTTTCGAATATGGTGCTCCAATGGGCGCTAGCTTGGAGCCACCTAAATCATCTCAGGCCATTTTGGCCGTTCGTTATGAGCTTCACCCGAGTCTCATAGTGATGGTTCAGGAAAACCGTTTTCTAGGGACGACTACGAAAATCCCTATACTCATATACGTGACTTTGAACAACTTTGTTCATGTGTCCATATCCAAGGGATGAGGCCAGGTACCCTTAAGTGGAAGCTATTTCCATTCTCCTTAACGGGAATAGCCAAACGATGGTACCTTCGCCACGTAGATGGTGTAAACGGAGAATGGGAAAAGTTACAATCCAAATTCTGCCTAGCTTTCTTCCCTATTCCTCGCATTGTTCGTCTTCGAAAAGAGGTCATCAACTTCTCACAAAAGGAGAAAGAACCTCTTGGTGCGGCATGGGCCCGTCTTTTAGATCTATCCTCATCTGGCCCTGATTTTGCTATAACCGAGCCAACATTGTTACAACACTTTTATGGCGGTATTAGCAGAGATTCCGCACAACTTCTTGATATGTCTTCCAGGGGAGCCTTCCTGTGTTTATCCGGTAGTACAGGGAAGAGTCTTCTTACGAAGATTCTTGAAAACACTCCCTATACTAACGATTATAATGAAGGACCCGAGGAAGAACAAAAACCAGCCCCTAGAAAAGAATCCTCGATAGCCGAATCACCACCATTTCTATCCAAAGATTCTGCCATCGATCCCGAACCACAAATGCCACAAATCTCGAAGTAAGAAGAAATCCAGTATCTAAACCATTCCTTCGAGTTCGAGGCCAACCGTTCATATGATCTTACTGGTTTTGGGAATGCCCAAAATGATCCTTTCATAAAGAGACCTTCTAAGAAACATCTTTCTAGACCTCTCATGAAGGGATCTCTTCAAAAACCTCCCAAATCAACATCATCTTATGCCTCGACTTCCCACATGGCACATTAGGAAAAGCCTAGGATATTTGATGAAGAAATGACGAGTGAGCTTATAGAAGAACTCAAGTGTTTAGAAGCCAAATCTATCCTCTCCTTCTCTATGCCCACCTCTTACTTATCCTACGAACCCATTTCTACACCCATCCTTGATCCTGATGATCCCCCATGTGTTGATTCATTCAAGTCTTATGATGACCTACTTGATGACTCTGGGAATTCACTAAGACACCTAAGGCATGGAAGCCATGAGGGCCATAAATCTGACCAAGAGGAGCAAAGACAATGGTTATAACATCTATCTACCGTTGTAAGTCAAGAATGGTTGGATGATGCCGAATCCTCAAAAGAAGTTGCTAAAATACCCACACATGTAAGGAGAATATCCTGTCAAGTGTTGGGCATTGATGGCGACATTTGCTACGATCCTAGCCTTGGGATCAACATCCTTCCTCATTTCCATGTTCCAACATCATCAGAGGATCATCTATCTCAATCACAAAAACACCTTAGACTCCCCAATGGTCAAATCCTTGATTGTTTAGGAGTCCTCCATAATGTTCTTGTGATGGTTGATGATCTCAAGATCTTCCTAGATTTCCATATCTTTGACCTTCCTAGTCTTTCCTTTCATCTTACCTTTATCGGAAGGCCAATCATGAGAATCTTGGAGAACACCTTAGGAAATGAGAAGCTTGGTCATAGAATAGGTGAAGATTATCTACCCGTTTGGTCTTCCCGACCTCTCATCAAAGGGTTAGAATCCAAACCAGTTCTTGATCCAAGGGGTGAGCTTATGTCAATCTCGCCAACAGCCATGACCCACTCAAGTCTTGAGGATGACTTGAAATGTCATGAGAAAGAAAGTGCTCACCCACTCCTTGAAACGGAAGATTCCACCAATAACCATGGAAGCTATTCCCCGATCTTCCAATCAAATCCATGTTCAAATGAGAAATCTCCCAAATCAATCCTTCCCTCGACCATGACTACACACATGATCTACAACCCCATCATTCTTCTTGTTTCGAAAATCTTTGCAAGGATGGTTGTAGATGTGTTTGTCTACCATAAATTTTGCAAATCTCGTAGTGGTTTTGGTCTTGAGGATAGGTTCAGAAATGTTGGAGTTGAAGGGGAAACCGCTTCACCAACATGAGATGCAACTTGAAGGTTTCCCAAAGACAAGCTTGTGTCTTAAAATTAAGCACTTTTGGGAGATAACCCGAGCTTTCTTCTTTTCTATTAAAGTTTGCTAAAAAATTTAGTTTCCCAAAATTCTAAAATAAATAAAATGACTTTGTAATATGAGATTAAGGGAAGCTTGTGTCTTAAAATTAAGCACTTTTGGGAGATAACCCGAGCTTTCTTCTTTTCTATTAAAGTTTGCTAAAAAATTTAGTTTCCCAAAATTCTAAAATAAATAAAATGACTTTGTAATATGAGATTAAGGGAACTTTTGTGAAAGTGTTCCTTCGCGTATTTTTGTCACTAACCATTTCAGGTTTGAACAAAAAGAATGATGGAACAAAACACAAGGTATGTCCAACCGAACATCTCTTAATAATGAAGCATATTCAAAAGAATGTTCCACATCCTAGACTTGGATTTGCTCATTATCAAATGTTGCAAAATCCAAGTATGGGGGGAGTGTATTTCTCTAAGAAATTCATGCCAAGCTTCATTGTTTAATTTTGTTTGGTTGTCTCTACCTTGTTTTCTATTTATACCTTGCTCATCTTGCTAAGTCACATAAAGAAATAATAAATAAATAAAAAAGATCTGCAAATGCTCATCCGGTTCACCATCCATGATTCTCCTTTTTGAATCTCTTGATGCCTTCATGCTTCCTAGTTTTGTTATGAGTATGCTTTGGTTTGGGAGTAGTGTACATACTCCTATAAGCTCTTTAAATTAAGCATGATGCTTAGGTTAAATAGCTTTCCTTGATCAAATTAGACATGGTGTCAAGTTTGATTAATGAACCAAAAGTAAACTTGTATGGAATTTGGTTGTGCTTTTGGACTAACCCATGTAAGATAACTTCACAATTTTGGTGGTTAAGTCATGAGATCATAAGAGACAAATCAAGGTTTAAGGTAGTTTTGAAATAACCTTGTGCATCTTTACCTTAACCTTGCTTGATTTTGAATTGGTGAGCAGTGATGGAACATCTCTTTCTATTCTAAAATGATAAAACCAACTTTTCTATAGCATAGAAGATGTCCTTTGTTTCCATGACAACAATGCCATTGTTTCAAATTATTTGTGAATTCCTTCGGGTATGTGTTGTCCACTAATCCTTCACAGGAGAGAAGAAATGAATGGAGGAAAGGGTCTGAGTACAACATGTTGACCATTCATCATCAGCAATATCGTGACACATGGAATCGTCACGCTTCGAGATTACGGTTGCAACACCTATAAAGGTAAATGGCCAACGTCTTAAAGTTTTCTATGAGCATGAAATTCCTGAGCAAGAAATTTATATGATAGATTTTGTGTGACGGAACCGTCCAAATTATAAGAGATCAAGTACCAAAGTAGCTGATTTAACCGCCACTTAAAGCACTTGAGCCCATATAATCCCGGTAGTCCGGAAATCTCGAAGGATTTCTAACAATCGTATATCCAACTAAGGATCGCGCAAACTCAAGTATGCATATTCGAACGAGCCACAAATAAACCGAAAATACTTGAAGTACAAATAAAGTTATTACAACACTTTGTTCCAAATAAAAGTAGTACTTACGCCACAACACCTGTGGCCGAATAAATCATTGTTTGAAGCTGAACCCAAAGTTTTACTCCACACCAAAATCATTAAAAGATAGGGGTGCCCGCGAGGTCATGTCTGACAACAGCAAAAGATGAGCTCGCAGAAGACCTTGCCCAAGGCCTACTCCTCTTCTCCTTTGAAAGGATAGAGACAGTGCTTACAATAGCCGAAGTATACTTGGCCATCTGCAACAAACGGGATAAACCCTGAGTACGGGAATGTACTCAGCTAGACTTACCCGTCTAACTGAAAATAAAGACTCCAAGGGTATGCAAGGCTATTTATGTGGATCTGGGTAAACTTGCTTTTGCAGAAAAGCGAACAAGATGAAACTAAAGATTAGAGAACAACCATTTTACATCCTATTATTATCTCTAGGTTTGCAGCTGTACTAGAGCACTCACTTGAACTACTCAAACAATATAATAACATATATCCAATTCCTTCATCAATATTTTAGTAGAACCATTACGATGTCACATGGAGTTGTACCGTGGTGAAGCTCAGCATAATCCCCCATATCCAGTGGGGGCGGCAATTCGAATCGATATACAACCAGCTGGCAAGATTACCTTTAACACACGCCCACACTTTCCCCGTCGGGTCCATGCATTGGGTTACCGCTCAACAAAGTCCAGGTAGTATCGTCGCGGGCTCGCATTGGTCCACCCAATTGTAGAAATCAGTTGGCCACCACGGGGCAGATCGTATCTACAAACTAGAGGGTGCTCACAGCAGATTGAGCGCCGGCCCGGACAATGTTTACTCGGCTTCGGGGTCGATACTCACAATGACCCCTATGTGAAAAGGCGCATTCAAAGATGTAAGAGGGCCACCATCGTGTACAAACCTATACGATCCAACGGACGAACTGCCCCAAGTCTAAACCACTTGGTGCACTTGCCTTCCAGTTGACCGCATTTTATTACTACCATTGGTTCTTTCCATGGTAGCAAATATAACCAACCGTGATAGTATTACCCCCATGGGATAACACGAAACATAAATATAAAAGTAACCATTTATTCTAAGCAGGCTAAGCGGTTGCTTTTACTTTTATTTACAGGGTAACAAGGTAGGTAAAACAATAATCAAGGAAGGTAATGCATCAATTTGGGATTCAAACAACTCCTGTCACCTAATGCATCACAGTATAAAATACTCAAGTTGACTAATTGTAAATATTGGGAGGCTTAAGAATGCTCCGGGGCTTGCCTTGAGTGAAGGTGGAGGGCTGGTGGTCAGGGCACTCGGGGAGGTTAGTGTCGAGCTCGTGGTACTCCTCGTTTAGCTCCTGCACCTCCTGGACTTCTGTCTCTGGGGTTGGCTCCTGATGTTCCTCCACGGATCCTAAATGATTGCAATGCATTCATAAGTAACTTGATGGTGCAGGGATGATGCTTGAACAAGATTTAGCACACTAAAAGAGATTCAAAGTTTTTGACAAGAGAAATAGCACAAAGCCACTTTACACAGCAACCCTATTATAAACTGCTTAGAAAAAAATCTACCAAAATTACAAGGGGTAAAACATGTCTACTGGATACTACTGTAGAAAACTTACTCATAGCAAAGCTGCCAGCTAGCAGATACAAAAGATGAAATTAAAAGCAGGAAAAAGCACTTAGAACTAGGGCTACTAGCTAACAGGGTAAAACATGCAATAACTTATTTTTAGCAGAATCTATACTTAAAAACATATTTATCAAGAAAGTTCCAAGATCAACACAAACATAAACTACTCTATATGATTTTTCCAAAGAAAACCCTAGAAAAGGACACTTGAACTACAAGTATCTTTTATGCCATACAACATACCACATATGATATTTTTCTTGGTCAGAGCATGACATAAAGAGACTCCACAAAAAGTTTCATGATATATACATGCACATATTCACCACAGGAATTAATCTAAGAAAACAGCAGAAACACATTTTAATAGATGGTAAACAAAACTTACACAGAAACATGGCATGTTATATTTTTCCTAGCTTCTACACAGGATAACAGAGCTAACATAAAAACTTCACATTTTTATTTGACCATTTTAAGAAGGAACACAATTAACTTTGATATATGCAAAAACAACTAATTAAACATTAGTACTGAAGACATTCTCCAAAAATCATTTTTATATAAATTTAACAGAAAGATCATCATTTATAGAGTCTAACAAAATTGATCTCACCATTTTAGGATTTACCAAACTCTAGATATAAATCAAACAAGCATTAGCATATTACTGAAAATAGGAAAAAGGAATTTCATTTCGGAAACCGACCCAATACACGCAGAGGCGTGCGGGGCGACTGATAGGCGGGGCCCTTGGTCAACTCGAGGTCCATCTGTCGACGGGCAGGGAGCAGAGGACGGCGCTGGCCGGCGCGTTCTCGCCGGCGGTGAGGTCTCCGGCAGTGGGGTTGGGTGTGCTAGGCTCGGGATGATGACGCGCATCCACAGGTTGAGTTGGTGGAACCGTCGCGACCATGAAAGTGGTCGGCGACGTGCGGTGGTGGTGCAGCACGGCGGTGCGACACGGCGAGGTGATCACCGGCGATGCGAGGCTCGGCGCAGGATTGCGTGAGCATCGAGGTGATGTGGTGAGTGCGGTTCGAGGGTTGGTTGAGCCGGAGGGGCTCTGTGGAACCCTGGCCACGTGTAAGCTCCGCAGCGACGGCAATGGCGCACGACCAACGGTGCTGTGCTGATACAGGATGAACTGGAGCTAGGGAAAAGGTGTTCTCACCTCGGCTAGTTTCGGTGAATCTTCCACGAAGATGGAGGCGTCGGAGGCGAGGCGGTGAGGGGTGAACACCGTTTGGTCGGTGCGGTGGCGACTCGGGACCAAGGAACGGCGGAGGCGTTCCGGCGGCTAGAGTCCACGGTTGGATAAACAGAGGCGAGCAGCGTGTGCGCGGGGCGAAGGCGAAAGCTAGTGCGAGATGGATCGAGCAGAGGAGCTCGGGTGGTGGTGAATTTGAGAAGGGGGCGCTGCGGTGCTGTTGGCGCTCGACACAGCGAGAACAGAGGCAACGCGAGCGAGTGAGCGAGTGAGGATGAATGCGGACGAGTGTGGGAAGTAGAGGAGGTGTAGGCACTCCCCTTTGGCACGGTCATGGCCGACCGGCGTGGCCAGTGGGGCCGTGACGCGATGGTGCGGCGGTGGCAGCGATGCTGGCGTGTTCGCGGCGTGCGGGAGCAGAGCAGGACTTGGTCGACGCGCCGTTAGCGCGGATTCGCGTTCGATTGCGAGTGCGACGAGGCGTGGAGCTGATCGGACGCGGCACTGCAGCTGGCACTGCGGCGGCGAAGCAGGGGCGTCAGCGGTGGGAAAACGGTGCAGGCTCGGTCCTAGCGCCGTTAGCGCGGGTGCGGGTGTGGACGCGACTGAGGCAGAGCGAAGGGCTGTTCGGCGACAACGATGTCGGTGCAGGGCCGCAGCGGCGGCGATTGCGTGTTCGACATCCGGGTCAAGCATCGTCGGCCACGCGGCAGACGACGCCGACGTACGGTTCAGCCGTGGTCGGGCGAGTGCGCGCGGGCGTGCGCGGCACGTGTGCTGTGCAACGCGCGGGTGAGCGTGAAGTCGAGGGGGGGGGGTCGATCGGCTGATCGAGCCTCCGACTCGGGGGTCGTTCGTTCGACCCTATGTCCGTCACTTCGAGGGGTCGAAGTCGAGGGGGTCGATTGGATGATCGAGCCTCCGGCCTGGGGTCGTTCGTTCGACCCTCGGTCCGTCCCTATGTCAAGCGGCGGTCGAGGCCGAGCGGGCCGAAAGCAGTACTCGATCTGTTTCGGTTTTGATTTCCTTTTCCCATTTTCTTTTATTTGATTCAAACTGAATTTTCTTCAAAACAGTTTAAAAAACTCCAAAATAAGTTTTGACACTTAAACCAAAGTTGTTCAGAATATTATTCTCTACCTTTTTCATGTAGATCATAAATTTTGAAAACCATTAGTTCAAGAGATGAGGATTAAAAACTTATTTAAGCTAATTAGGAAAAGAATTACTTTAATTCTTTAACAGATAAAATTAAGCAGGGTAAATAAACATAAAGCAAACCATACTTGAATCTAAGCATAGCAAGGTTTAGCTAAACAGATTGATCACAAGGAAGAACACAAAACACCTATTTAATTCTAGTTTCAAAACATATAAACACACACATGAAATGATAGCCTATGCAAACTGTAACACCCTAAAATTTGAATTAGAAAATAGAGTTGAATTTGATTTATTTTGAAGCAATTTTGTGAAGCATAGAATTAAATATATAAAACTTAAATTAATTATCATGTTAGGGTTCACATGGTTGTGCATTGCATGCTCTTGCATTGTTTTTGGGTGACTTGGTTTTCAAAACCTTGAAAATGGTTTCAAACTTCATTTTGAAAATCAATTTACAAAATTCTATTCTGAAAATAAAAAGAAAAAAAAAAAGAAAACTTTACCTCTTACTGTTCTGGCCCGTGGCCACCCGGCCTGCCTTCCCCTCTCTCCTTCACCCGCAGTGGGCCGGCCCAACTTGGCCGCAGCCCAGCACACCGCGCCCGCGGCCTCCTCCCTCTCTCTGCCAGCTCTGGCCCGCCTGTCGGCGCCTCCCCCTTCCCCTCCCTTTCACCGACAACTGGGGCCCGGCTGTCATCTTCTCCCCCCTCCTCGTGTCCGACACGGACACTGTCCGCCGCGACGCGCGACTCGCCGCGCCGTGAACCGCCGACGCGGAATCCCCGCTCTCCCCTCCGATACGGACTCTCCCCATCCCCCTTTAAATAGCGGTGAATCCCTGCGCCGTAGCCCTACGGACTCTGAATTTGAGACAACGTCGTTGGTTGGAACTGATCAAGGATTATGATCTTGATGTTCACTATCATCCTGGTAAAGCCAATGTCGTGGCCGATGCTCTTAGCCGGAAAAGTTATGCTAATGAGATTCGGACGATACCTATGCCTGAAGAGTTGTGTGCTGAACTTGAGCATTGTCGCTAATGCCATAGAGATGGTAGTGGAGCCTACACTAGAGAAAGAAATTCGTGAAGGTCAGTTGCAAGATAAGAATCTGCAGCTAATAGTTGAGAACTTGAAAGAAGGGAAGTCACCCGGATTCTGGTTAGATGATAATGGTACACTATGGTATGGAAAGAAGATTTGTGTTCCTGACATCAAGTCTATTCGATAGACAATTCTGCGAGAAGCTCATGAGTCAACCTATTCAATCCATCCTGGAAGCACTAAGATGTACCTAGATCTTAAAGAGAAGTATTGGTGGGTTGGATTGAAACGTGACGTGGCAGAATACGTGGCAATATGTGATACATGTCAGAGGGTTAAAGCAGAACATCAGAGACCTGCCGGACTGTTGCAACCGATGAAGATACCTGAATGGAAGTGGGATGAAGTTGGTATGGATTTCATAGTTGGGTTACCACGTACTCAGAAAGGTTATGACTCAATCTGGGTCATAGTTGATCGCTTGACCAAGGTAGCTCACTTCTTGCCAGTTCGAACCACTTATACGGGAGCACAGTTAGCAGAGTTGTATATGGAAAGAATAGTATGCCAGCATGGAGTTCCAAAGAAGATCGTGTTAGATAGAGGAACCCAGTTTACTTCGCATTTTTGGAGGAAAGTGCATGATTCCCTTAGGACAGTGTTGAATTTCAGCTCAGCGTATCACCCTCAGACAGATGGACAGACAGAAAGAACAAATCAAGTGCTAGAAGATATGTTGAGAGCTTGTGCTTTGCAGTATGGTACCAGCTAGGATAAGTGTTTGCCCTATGCAGAATTCTCCTATAATAACAGTTATCAAGAAAGTCTTAAGATGGCACCGTTTGAAGCTTTGTATGGACGGAAGTGTAGAACTCTGTTGTTCTGGAATCAAACGGGAGAAACCCAAGTGTTTGGACCAGACGTTCTGAGAGATGCAGAAGAACAAGTCCGGATAATCAGAGATAGTCTGAAGATAGCACAGTCTCGACAGAAAAGTTACGCGGATAATCGAAGAAGAGATTTGTCTTTTGAGATCGGTGATTACGTGTATCTGAAAGTGTCACCGATGAGAAGTGTGAAGCGGTTCAATATGAAAGGAAAGTTAGCACCCAGATATATTGGCCCGTTCAAGATTCTTGAGCGGCGTGGAGAAGTTGCTTATCGGTTAGAGTTACCAGAAAGTTTGTCAGGAGTTCACGATGTGTTTCACGTATCTCAACTCAAGAAGTGTTTGCGAGTACCCGAGGAACAGTTACCTTTGGAAGAACTAACAGTTAAGGAAGATTTGACCTATGAGGAATATCCGGTTAAGATTTTGGAGACAGCAGAAAGAGTTACAAGGAGTAAAGTCATCAAGATGTGTAAAGTGCAGTGGAATCGGTATACAGAAGAAGAGGCCACATGGGAAAGAGAGGAAGATCTAAGAAAAACCTACCCTCAACTCTTTAAGTAAGTAAAATCTGGGAATCTCGGGGCGAGATTCTTTTAAGGGGGGTAGATTTGTAACACCCTAAAATTTGAATTAGAAAATAGAGTTAAATTTGAGTTGAATTTGATTTATTTTGAAGCAATTTTGTGAAGCATAGAATTAAATATATAAAACTTAAATTAATTATCATGTTAGGGTTCACATGGTTGTGCATTGCATGCTCTTGCATTGTTTTTGGGTGACTTGGTTTTCAAAACCTTGAAAATGGTTTCAAACTTCATTTTGAAAATCAATTTACAAAATTCTATTCTGAAAATAAAAAGAAAAAAAAAGAAAACTTTACCTCTTACTGTTCTGGCCCGTGGCCCAATCCACCCGGCCTGCCTTCCCCTCTCTCCTTCACCCGCAGTGGGCCGGCCCAACTTGGCCGCAGCCCAGCACACCGCGCCCGCGGCCTCCTCCCTCTCTCTGCCAGCTCTGGCCCGCCTGTCGGCGCCTCCCCCTTCCCCTCCCTTTCACCGACAACTGGGGCCCGACTGTCATCTTCTCCCCCCTCCTCGTGTCCGACACGGACACTGTCCGCCGCGACGCGCGACTCGCCGCGCCGTGAATCGCCGACCCGGAATCCCCGCGCTCCCCTCCGATACGGACTCTCCCCATCCCCCTTTAAATAGTGGCGAATCCCTGCACCGTAGCCCTCATCTTCAATCCCCGTTCGCCCACAAACGCAGCAGCGCAGTCCGCAGTCGAGCCGCCGCGTTCCACCGTCGATCCGCCGCCGTTCTGTGTCGCCGGTTGCTCCTCGCCCTTCGCCAAGTGCCGCAGCAGCTTCGCGTGAGTATCGAACGCGTCATCTCCTTTTTCTCTCCCTCTCTTGTGCTCTGTGTCAACCCGCCGCCATGCGCCGAGATTCCACCGCCGCGGTGTATCGTCGTCAGCCCTCCTCCGTCTCGATCGAGTCCCGCAGAAGCCCTAGCTAGCTTCGCAGTGCTCCCAGATCGCTCCCCGCACCGTTTCCCGGCCGGATTGGCCACCCGAAGTCCCTAACCGCCGCACCCGAGCACCCGCCGCCGCCGTTCCGCGCCGTCGGTGTTCTCTGCTCATCCCCGAGCCTCGCCATGACCCTAGATGTCTTCGCCGTCGTCTCCTGTTTCTTCCGTGTGTTTTGTCTTGCGAAACCGAGCACCGCAGAGCCTTATCCCCCTCGCGTCGCCGTGCACTGGCCGCCGGCCATGGCATCCGCCGTGCCGCTCTGCTCTGAGTCGAGGAAGAACCGTCGTCTCCCTCTCCCTTCTAATATCCTCCCTCAATCTCAGATCCAACGGTCCAGAATCGCTGATACCCTTCGCCTCGCCTTTTTGCTAAAGAGTCCCTCTGTTTTTCCCCCTCCGAACCCGCAGTCCAAAACGCCTTTGCCCAGTATGTTTTTCCCTCGGGAAAACGTATTTCCTTTTCTGA
Organism: Microstegium vimineum; assembly: GCA_022036555.1. Lineage (NCBI taxonomy): Eukaryota > Viridiplantae > Streptophyta > Magnoliopsida > Poales > Poaceae > Microstegium > Microstegium vimineum. The sequence continues at coordinate 20,615,095 of CM039130.1, read as the reverse complement.
GTTCAGTTTAATTCCGAAAATAAATAAAACCCTAATTCCCTTTTTATCTCTAATCTTCAAATGCTCATATTTTCTTCGTTTTAAATCCAAATCGACCCGTTCGAGTCGCGTTAGATCCGTATTTTCATGCTCTATCCAGTAGTATAGGTTTCACCTATGTTAAGTACTTTTAAAAATCAATGAAAATTACTTTGCTTTTGCTAAACCTATCTCTCTTCAAAATCTCGTTTTATCTATAACTTCTTCGTTTTAGATCCGATTAGCGTGATTCTCGTATCTCTGTGATCGTAGTAAAGTATAGATCTGTTTTATAACCTTTTCAAAGTCTTTCAAATGTTTTTGGTGTAATGTTCTGATCATGCCTTGTTTGCTTCGTGTATGATTGTTCGGATGATTGCGTGGTGATGTTGATCGAGTACAGCCGGTGAGATCTTCGTTGACCAAGAGTTCTTTGCAGCAGATCAGGATCACCAAGAGCTTTGGAATCAAGGCAAGTTTAACATGGGATCATCCTTGTTACCTATTCACCATAATTCAATCTAGTCATATTGCATGTGTCTAATTTGATTCCTACTAGATCTATGCCATAGCTTTGTTATCCTTTACCTTGTCACCATGGGTTTATATGCATATGGGTAGTTTTGCTATGCTTTTCAATAATGGATCTTGAGATTAATCTTGACTAATGATATATGCAACAATGAGATAAAATTTGCTTTTGTAGCAACATGGAATAGGACCCCACTGTAGGGCAAAAGCTGGGATTTCTAATACAACCACGAGTGCTATAATGGCTCTGGCTTTAGTCAAGTATAAAGATTCGTACTAGAATGTTGGCAGTTCGTGAAAGGCACCATTGCCGAGCTGGTTGCAGGGCATGTTCCAGGGTGGTTACCGTTTGGATAGGTACCATCGAGTGGAGGTTTTGTATACCCCTTGCCCGTGGGTCCGTAGGGTCTATCAACATGTTAGGAAGACTTTTGAAAGACTTCATAGTGTTCCCTGCCCACTCACCTTGGAAGTGTTATGGGAGTTATAAACCCGGGCATATGGGTAACATGGCTTGTGGGTAAAGTGTATAACCTCTGCAGAGTGTAAATCTATCATGATAGCCGTGCTCACGGTTACGAGCGGCCTGGAAAACTCACAGTGTAGATGATCATGTTGTTTAATGGTTAATGATGCTTATTAAGATTATCATGTGGTTATTAATTGGGTCATGCACAATTAAAGCTAAGTGTTGGTAAAACTTGACCAAGTTAAAAGAAACCGCAGTACAGACAGTGTCAACCTTTTGAGCTTCATAACCCTATGTTACTCTTGCTGAGTACGTAAGTGCTCACTCTTGCTTTCTCAACCCCTTCAGATGGCTTTGAAGGCTACCGTGAGGAGTACTAGGCTAGTGGTCAACCAGTCGGCGTTCCCTGTGAAGTGGAGCTTCGTCGCGAGAGTTATCTTTATTTTCCGCTGTTATGTTATTTAAGTATTATCCGTTATGTAATAAACACTCAGTGATGGTACAATTTAAAGATTTGTCGGCTTATGTGTGTGATTGATCTCTGGGCACACATGAGTTATTCATATTCAATTTTATCCTTAAAATTGGGTGTGACACAAACATGAATGCAATGAAATGCTTGTGCTTAGTGGTTAAAGATGATCCTAATGCAAGCTTGACACAGGGTGTCACATTTTGTTCTTAATCCAAATTAGAACTAAAATCTACATGTTTTAACGTTTTTTTCAAATTTCGAAAAAGACCTTAGAAATGGCCTAGACTTAGCCTTGACTCCCCCTCGTGAAAGATCGGCCCATTTGGCCTCTAAAGTGGTTTTGCCGAACCTATCTTTGGGCCAAACAGCCCGAAACTTCACGAGCTGACTCACCTGGCTCGACCAAGTTCAGAACATGGCTCGGTCGGACGTTAGCTTTCAAAAAGGGATCGACCGACCGTGGATTTGGTCCTTCAGCCAAGCTCGGTACGCCTGAGCGTTAGATCAACAGTTCTCTCCTGTTTCCGGCACGATCCAAGTGAAAATAGAGGCGAAGGGCGTTGGATTCTATCTTCTTTACCTCTCCCTTTCCTTCTTCCTCCTCTTACCTTGTTCTTCTTCACCACTAGTAGAAATTCCATCTTCTCTTGCTTCCCTTCTCAACTTCCTTGACCTCACCATGGTTCCACCCAGAAGAAGAGCGATATGGAAAAGTTTCTATGTGTTGTTGCCAAAGAAAGCTTTACCAACTTAGAAGAAAAGGTTTCTGAGGAGAGAATGGGGTGTCTCGGTCTTGAAGATAGCTTTAATGACTTTCGCATTATCACTAATGCAAAGCTCAAGCTCTTATCCAAAGTATTTGAGAGAGAGGATCTCCTTGCCCCTCCTTCTCTTTAACCATCCTCTAGAGCCACCGGCATAACCTGCCGCATGGCCCTGATAGAAGAAAGCATGAAGAGATGCTTGTCATCCCTAATGCTAAGGCCATAGGACCTTCTCTCTCCATCTTCTCCCTTGGATAACCTTAGCCCTTCATAGCAACAAGATATTTAGGCTTGATAGTCTATCACTTATACGCCTAGGCTATCAATGATAAAAGAAACTCTTGGTTCTGCTGGTATCTTACCCCAGCAGAACCCCTGCATTTGATCTCTCTCTATCCTGTGTTGCAGTATGCTGTGAAACAAGTATGGGGGGGGGTATCGGTCGACACCCCAACATACTATTTCACCAGATCGACCATGGAATCATGATGTACATGGTCATGACACATCCCACGAAAAAAATTGGTCCGAAATGGCCACTTTTGTGGATCGGCCGATCCACTTTGGAGGCCAAAATTCAGAACAGACAGAGTGAATCAACATTCAGAGGTAAGGAATTCTATTGCAGAGACTGAAGTGGCCAAGTGGACTAGTAGGGTGGTCGGCCGACCGTTCCTATAGGTCCCGGGCCCACCAGCCAGCATCCTTTCAACTTCAAACATCTATTCTGACTGGTTTGCCACGTCTCTCCCTTTTCCCTTTATGTTTTTCATTTATTTACTCATTTTCTCTTTTAATAAAAATGAAATAAAAATAATTTCTTCATGAAATTCATCACTTAGTTTAATTTCCTTTTAATATTGAATAAAACAAGAAGATAGCATCCAAAATTAAAATTTTGAAAAGTGACATGATCTATGTCGTTCTAAGGGTAAAAGCGTCATAAAGATGAATTCTTGCTTTTGCTTATGCTAGTGGGAAAATATCTTGATAGGGAACCATATTGACTAAATTGTTGATTAATGTGATATAGTTCTCGGCTCATGATTCATACCCTATCTATTTAAGGTTCTTGGAGATTAACTTTTGAAAACGTCATAAAACCATAATGTCACTACTCCTCTATAGTGAGAAAATTCCTACCAAAGCCATATATGCTCTTTCATGATATAAGCTTTCTACATAAGCTACTTGCTTTGTGTTGAGTTTGGTCAAGTTTTGTGACCCTTGTTGAGAGATTTATCATGCTCCCAAGATCAAGATCACATACACGCCACATATACATGTTGCTTCTACACTGGAAGTACGCAGAAACATGCCTTTCATTTTCCACATAGTTCAGACTCCATGTTCTAATAGAAATTCTCTCTCTAGTATATGTTGTTAGTCAATGAGACATAGACTATGCAAAATTATGAAAATATATGAAAAAAATAAAATAGGGGCACATGAAGGTCCCAAGTCTTAGAAAAAAAATGAATGATGATGAGCAAATCAAAGCTCATAGAAAAAGAAAAAAATAAAGATAACTATGTCTCAAAATTATAAGCTAGAAAGAGAGATCTTATAAAGGAGTTTTGATCATTCGCCATGTTTCCACACACTTGCACATCTTGATCTAAGTGTATGACATTTATCTCCTTGGATCTGGAATTTGACTTTACAATATATGCAAGGTAAGTATGCTACATTGTTTATCCCTACCTAAGCTCCATATAAGCCTTTTAGAAGTAGGAAGATAAAAAAGAAGGCAACCTCATGTTATGCCTTGGTAAGGATTCATACACCTTGAGTGATCTAGAGTGCTATATGAGGAGTAAGTTGACTTATGAGCTTTCTTTTGAAAAATTTATGAAAAACTCCAAGTACTAAAATATGATTTGGGAAGATGACTTTGCCTTGAAAACTGTTCCATTTCTCAACTTCTCAAGGATATATGTTAGCCAATACCACATATCCCATTGGTATGACAAAATGTCTTGAATGAATCTTTATGTTTGCTTTATACTTTGAATAGCATAGTCTTGTTATCTTTTAACCTTTACTCGAGGACGAGGAAAGAGGTAAGTATGGGGGATCTTGTTGACGGTAATTAAGAGCTATTTTGTCACCATCAAAATACCATCAACATTCTCATTCTCCAAGGAAAGCAAGCATAACCTGATCATATTGTGCCAAATAACTAGTTCCACATGTCCCATGAATATTTGATGCAGGTAATGACAATAGGGGACATTTGGGAGCCAGTGGGCCCACATAGGGTGTCGGCCGAGCACCTTGTGGGGCCACTTGGCCTCCCAAGCCCCCATGATCCAAGATCCACCCTTTGGAACACTCTCTACCCTTGGATTCAAGTGTATCTCCTCTCAATGGTCCAGATTCACATCACAAGGATCCATGGGCCCACATCAAGGAGTTTAACGTGACAACTCAACTCAGAACCTACATCCAAGGCATATGATAGGTGGGACCAGTATCCAGGGGGTAGAGGTGGCCCACATACCCCACATGGGGTTCGGCCGATCCATAGGTGGGGCCCACTAGGCCCCCACTTAGCCCCTGAGCACTGGGCCATCTTCTAGAAGGCCCAGGAGGGCCCACATGCCAGTTAGTGGTTCGTCCGAACCACCATATGGTGATTTCACCTCCCTAACCGACTTACCTACTCCCCACATCAACACCCTTGATCCTTAGGCGGTTCTGAAGTCGGTTGGATCCAACGGTGCTTGATGAAGGTGACGCGGATCGCTGACGTGGCACTGGAGTAGCCCCTACTCCACTTCTAGCTATAAGTAGACCCCCGAGGCCCTCGCTCTCACTCATGCCTCATTGGTGAAACTACTCCTTAGTAGTAGTGCTATGCTAGTTGGAGGAGAGTGAGGAGAGCTAGGCCTGTCTGGCGTCTTCGTCGGAGTTCTTCCTTGGCGGATGTGAATCTCTTGTAAGTTCAGCACTTGTAAGTGATACATCCGAGTTCTTTATAGTATTTGATATTCTAAGTCTGGGTTAGCTGTTATACACTTTTCCCGCTTGTTCATCGCTTTGCTTTAAGTAGAGTTCTTTAGCCTTTGGCTGAGGTTAAAGTAGTAAGAATAGTGTAGACGTGGTGTCTAGACTAGATCTTACCTTTGTAAACCGCTTGTCGCGTGGATTGTTCGTGGATGCTAGTAGAAGGTGACAACTCTATCTAGTCTTTGTATTCCACCATGCGTGTCAGATAAGTTCTTAAAAGGTAGGGCTTCAATACAACATGATGGCGCGGTCCGGTTAGAGTTTTGCCCTCTTTCTGATCTATCTCATCGCCTCCTGCAAGAGAAGGGCTGATAAAGCCAGTATACCAGCTATACCTTGTTAGATATCTTTGCTATATCGAACCTCTCAACCAAGTAATACTGTTTTGGAAAGGGTGCATATATGTAACACCCCAAATTTTGCTTTCTGGAAAAATAGTAATAAAATGATTTAGTTATGATTTTTGTGCTCATGGGAATTCAGAAAAAAAAAGTTTTCTTTAAATTAAAAACTTCCCTTTAATTAGCAACATGTTTGAGCATTCATGCCTTTGCATTGGTTTCTTTTGTATTGAGTGGTTTGAAAACAAAACCTAAAATGAATTCAAATTGGTTTTGAAAAGAGCTTTGGATTAAGAAAGTAAAAGGGTTTTGGAAATGTCTTTGAATAGGATTTGAAGCAAAAGAAAATAAAAGAAAAAGAAAAAAAACAAAACCCCTCCTCAACCCCCCCCCTCTCTGCTTCTGGCCCAGCCGCCCGAGCCGACCCCGCTGCGCAGCAGCCAGCACACGCGGCCTAGCAGCCGCAGCAGGCCCAGCTCGCCCCCCCGCCAGCCCACCCGAGCGCAGCCCAGCCGCAAAACCCTAGCCGCCAGCCCGCCCCCTATAAATCCCCCCCCTCAGCCCCTCTCCCCCGCACGCCGCCGCCAAAGCGCCAGCTGCCGGCCCTGCATCTGCTGCCCCTAAAGCGTCCTCTGGCTTTACGCTTTCTGCCTTGGAAAGCGTATTTCCACTCGGTAATTGTTTATTTCGAATTTAAGTAATTTCAGTTCTGCCATCAGCTTTCAAATGCTCACAAAATATTCATTTTAACTCTGATTTGATCCATTCGAATTGCGTTAGATTCGTAGAGTTTTTATCTACATGTTAAAACCATAATCAATCTGTTTTGCAAACTTTGAAAATAAATATTTATTTAATGTCTTTTAAAATTCAAGTTTAAACTTTAAATCTTGTTTAAATCATATCTTCTCCGTTTTAGATCCGATTCGTCCCGTTCTAGTTGTGTTGGCTTCATATCGGCATAACCTTTTCATTAGTGATCTTTAATACCATGTTAATAGCTCTATATTTTCATGATGTGAAACCCTAATTTGATTAACCACTATGCAACTTGTTTTATACATAAAATAATGATAGTTTCTACTTTCGTTTTCAAAATCCAAATACAAGTTTGACCTAATTAAACCAAGGTGTTTCACTGAAATACTTTATCCACTCTTTTATATAGTTATAAAATTGATAAAGTCTATAGTTCTCTTTTAAAAAGCAAAATCCCCATTAGTTGTAGCTTGATCATCGTAGCACCGTTTAGCGTGTTCTTTGCGTCTGTGTGATCATAGAGATCCCTAGATTTCTTTTAAAACCTTTTTCATTGATTGGTGTATTGTTCTAAATATGTATATGTTCGTATTGTTTTGTATGCTTGATCAGATTCTTGAGTGGTGTTTATGAACTTGTCCAATCGGTGAGTTTTACGTTGGAGATCAAGAAGTTGGCTTTCTAGAAGATCTTTTGAAGACTAGAACTAGAAGAGAGATCTAAGCTTTTAAGGCAAGTATTATATGGGATCTTCCTTGATGTCCTATTCATGATGTTTTTAAATCAAATCATATGCATGTGTCTAATCTTGTTACCATACGGCTTACCTAGATTTGTTACCTTGAACCTTGGAATCCTATGGGTTATCTTTGCATCTGGGTAGTTAATGCTAGCGCTCCATTAAATAAGCATGATCCTTAATCTTGATTAATGACTATATGAAATGATAAAGTAAAACTTGAGTTTTTAGTAACATGGATTTAGGACCCTATCTGTCAGCAAAAGCTAGGACATACAGTACAACCATGAGGGCTACATGGCTCTGGCTTTAGTTCAGTATGAGGGTAACTCTCTCGCATGTGGCAGTTCACGAAAGTTGCCATTGATGAGCAGTTGCGGGGTATGGCCGGAGTAGCTACCGCTGCGCGTGTGTACCATCGAGGGGTCCTCGTATACCCCTTGCCCGTGGATCCGTAGTGTCTGTTGTTTGTCAGCGAGCCCCTTTGAAAGACTTCATAGTGAACCCTGCCGACCTTCCTTGGAAGTGGGTTAAGAGGTTCGCTACCTCGGGCGAAAGGGAAAATCACGACTTGTGGGTAAAGATGTACAACCTCTGCAGAGTGTTAAAAACTGATATATCAGCCGTGCTCACGGACACGAGTGGCTCGAAAAACTCACATAAACTTTGTTTACTTGTTGTTTATTATTATGAATCACTTTATCATGATATTATGTTATTCGTTCATTTGTTTATATGATCTTGCAGTTTAATTTGGGGGCTTAAGCATAACTTATGACACATCAATTGTAAAGCTTTGAATCAATTAAAAATGCTTATCGTAGTAAACCAGTGTCAACTTTTGAGCCTCATGAACCCCATATATACTTGTTGAGTATGAGATGTACTTACGCTTGTTTACTTTTCAATTTTTGGATAAAAATCCCGGATGGGTACCAGATTGCAAGAGTCTCGAGCAGTTAGGCTTGTGATCAACCAGTCAGTTGGTCCCTGTGGAGTGGAGTTTTCGCCTGAAGATCGGAGTGTCTTTCCGTTGTTTGCTCTCTTAAGGTTATTTCTTTGGCCTTATATGTTATGTATTCAAGTGTTGTCTTTTGATATTACCTTGTTCTGTGGCTATATGTTAGATTTGACTTCCTGGGCTCACATATAGAGTATATCTGGTTTTGTTCTTAAAACCGGGTGTGACAATATACTACTTATGAGTATACAAGGTGTACACCTAAGTGAGTATCTAGATTTAGATTTCAACAATGTATGATATTCGTACTGTTGGGATGGGCTGAAATGAATCTTCTGCAGGTACACTAACAGCGAGTCGTGTAGATCGACTAACATCCCGTATATAAGAGATCAGAACATATGTATGCCACCATCTAGATTGTTAATAATGAAAGTCTTTCTTTCATAGGTGTGTGAGGATGTACGAAACATGCATGCATCATGTTCATACTCATCTATTCCATTGTTTCCCCCTTACCAAGTCTTCCTCTTACACATAATGAATGCTTAATTGATAAAGTACATGTGCTTACAAAAAGTTAAACCTTGTTACAGATGGTAGCACTAGGGGTTCTTGAGGACAATGACGCTTTCCAGAACATCTTTGACACTCCCACTTTGCTTTGGAGGGTACTGAATCAGGTGGGATAACTGAGCCACCTCAGTATGTCTAGACCCAGGAGCACCTTTGGCAGTCTCAGTGGTACACCATGAGGCTGACTACCCCAGGCCGCACCGAGGCTCCACTTTGGCAGGAGTGGACTGATGAGGCCGAGGGTCGGAATGCTTGGGAAGGAGCCCAAGTGGTAGCGTTGAACGTGTTGAGTCAGATTTGCCAGAGGCATGGTGGAGATCTCACTAATGGAGCAGCATGATGATTTCCTCATGTGGATTTGGCTGTAGAACAATTCAAGCCCCTTGGTGAGGAATAGGGATGAGAGAGTCGGAAGCTAAGGTCCAGCCATGAGTACTATGTTTGCTATGATGCAGATGTTTTGTGCTAGAGACTACTACTACTAGGTGTGTGGATCAGCTGAAGTAGGCAGAGATATCACACCAGCAGTGGTGCAAGCGTGACAGTTGGCGTAAGAGAGTAGCCTAGGAAGCCATTGACGCAAGAGATGCTGCTAGTGCTCATGTAGAGTTGGCCAAGAGGCATCAGCGTGGACTTCACCACCAGGTTTGCTAGCAGAACATGACCTTTGATCCACAGGAGGCAGAGTTGGCAAACAAGCTACAACAGGCCTAGTACTACATCTAGGAGCTTCAACAGGAGGTCCATCATCTCAACAATGTCATACATCCTATCCCTCCTCCAGTTGTGTCAGAGGTAGATCTAGCAGTGATCTTTGTAGACGATGACATGGAGGTTGAAGAAGAGGAAGAAGAGGATCTAGAGGAGATTAACGAGAGCGATGACGAGGGTGGATGTGTCTATGGGATGGACAACGACCATGACGACTAGGATGACATAGTCTCGTGATGCTTTAGTTGTCCCTTGTATCCGTAGTAGGTTTTTCCTTTGTAATTGCATTATGAAGGGAATACCTTTGGTTCGTGTAAGCCGTATGACTTAAAGGCTAGTGAGAACTAGTAATTTTGGTCATGTATGAACACCTAATGTGGCAGCAAGTACTTTATATCAATGATGATGTGTTGTGGAATTGAATTATCTTATGCCTTTACTTGGATTTGAGTTGTCCTTTTTAAAGTATTTATTGAGGCATAATTATATTTTGTCTACAATTACTTGGTTCTCATTGTTACTTGCCGCCTAATTCATGCAAATGCCAGTAAATACTTGCTCCCATGGGTTGGGTAGTGGTGGCAACCATGAATGAGAATGAGAATGAAGCATCACCACCACCGCCGCCGCCGCTGGCCATGTCAGAGCAGTTCTTTGCTCAGTTCATGGGAAGTCAACGCTTTGCGCAACTTCGCTTAGGGCAACTAGGGCCAAGGGCATCATCAGGGTCAAGCTGCTAATCAGTATAGCTCGTTGAAGGATTTCATGGACACCAAGCCGCCCATATTCAAGGAAGGTGAAGAACCCCTCTAGGCTGATAAATGGCAGAACACAATGGAGCAAAAGTTCTGTCTACTAAGGATGACTGAGGAGCTGAAAGCATACTACTACAAGGTCCCGCAGGCATCTGGTGGTCCCATCATCGCACCACCTACCCCGCGAATGCTCCAATCTCGTGGAATCAGTTCAAAGCAGCTTTCAGAGGGCATTACATTCCTCGTAGCTTGATGAAGATGAAGGCCACATAATTCTTGAGGCTAGTGTAGGGGACTAAAACTCTCACTGAATACCTGCATGCTTCCAAAAATCTGGTCAGGTATGCCCCTAGCTTCGTGGACACAGATGGAAGAAGATTGACAGTTTCAAGAGAGGCTTGGGTACCAAGCTAATGAAGACTCTAACTAACTCCAACTGCACCAACTTCAATGAGTTTATTAGTGATGCCTTGACTTAGGAGAATCAAAACAACTAGTATGCTGCCGCCAAAGGACACAAGAGGGCTTTTGAAGGAGGCTCTTCCTAGCAGCGAGCTTCTTTTGTTGGTCATGTTTTGTATCATCCTCCCGTGGCTAGGGCCAAATTCTGGCCTCCTCTCAAGAAAGCACCAGTGAAGAATGCACAACCACGGAAGTATCGCAAGTCCTACAACATAGCTCTACCCACGGGCAATGTTGGCCAGGGAAGTTCTAGAAATCCCAAGGCTCCACCAAACAATGGACCGTGCTACAATTATCAACAACCAGGGCACTTTGCCAAGGACTGCCATCACCCAAAGAAGCCATAGGGGTATCCAGGAAGTGTTCATTACACTACTATGGAGGAGATCCCATAGGGAAAACCTATCACCGCTGATATGTTCCTTGTTAACCAACATCCTGTAGTTGTGCTATTTGACTCAGGGTCTTCTAATTCGTTTGTGAGTTAAGATTTCACTCTTAAGCAAGGCATGATCATTTCTAATTTGGAGGTTGGGTATCGTATAAGTTTAGCAGGTGCTGATATTTCTAACAAACAAGTGGTTTGTAATGTAAGCATAGTGATCCAGAGCCATGAGTTTAGAACAAATCTCATTGTTCTACCCGGCTTGGTGTTGATGTTAAGAATGACATACTTTTACATACTCAAAATACCGTCAACAACCTCGGTTTCATGGGTAAAATAACCCTTCATGAACATAGTTATTACTAATAAGTTCCACATGTACTTGGATAGCCTTTGTTTTCAGGGAATGACATTTCAGGACAATCAGGGGTGCTGGAAGCTCCTTTTGCACATCTCCCAATGTGTGATTAGAGCCAAACTTTAGAACCTATGTACCATAAGACTCCTAGCACGTCCAGAATCTCCACCAAGAAAGCCTGGCTCCAAAGGAGCCAAATTACGATCGGCCGATCATGGTTTGGACCCTTCTAGCTAGCCAAGCAAGCACGATCCATGACAAAGATATTCCAACCCTTAGATACAACTTGTGCTTTCATTCAATGCTCCAGATAAAGTGCACAAGGATCCATGTGCCCACAACAAAGGAATCGATGTGACAAAAACCTCAGAAGACTCAACCAAGCTCCATGACACATGGGGCCACCTTCTAGAAGGTGCAGGTAGGCCCAGGACTTCTAGGGATGATCGGACGATCGCCCAATGGGGGCTACGACCTCCCAACTTGGTCCCTGACTAGTGGGGGCCTCTTCTAGAAGCAGTGGCAGGGCCCACGTGTCATAGGGGTATCGCCCGATACCCCTAAGTACCCCCCGAAGCTGCTGGTGACTCCCTGTTGGCACAAAATATGGTCCACTTTTATATAACTAAAATGATGCTACCAACCTCAGGATCAAGGATAACTCTAGAGTGATTTCCAACCCTTGGATCACTCTGTGTTTCCTCTCAATGGCTCACAAGAGTAGCACATGGATCCATGGGCCCACACCAAGGAGATAAACGTGACAACCACCTCAGAACCAACAACTAACTTCAATGACAAGTGGGACTAACATTTGAGAAGACAAGGTGGGCTAGAGACCCCAAGGGGGGGTCGACCGACCACCCCCTGGGCCCACCTGGCTCCCACCTAGTCCCTGACCAGTGGGACCACTTCCAGAGGCTAGAGGAGGGCCCACCTGCCATAGGGGTGGTCGGCCGACCGCCCCCCTAGATCGGTTGGTCCCCTCCAACCGCCATAGCACTCTACACATGTGGAAGATCACCACCATCCACCCTTGGTCGGTTCAAGGGTCGGTTGGATCCAAGGGTGGAGGATTGAAGGCCCTGGATCGCTGATGTGGCGAAGGAGTAGCCCCTACTCCACCTCCCACTATAAATAGAGGGTCACACCCCCCTCTCTACACATGGTGACGAAGCCTACAAGCTCTATTCCTTAGATTGTTCTAGTAGTTTAGTCTAGAGTGGGAGTTAGAGTTGAGTCGAGCTGCGCTCAGGATTTCCAGTGTTGTTTTCTCGAAAGTCTGGTATAACTCTTGTATCTTTCCTTCTTTGTAAGACTTTACCTTTATCAATATATTATCTCTTCTCTCTACTTTACTTAGTATTTACTTTGAGCATTACTATACTAGATATAGTCTTGTTATATGCTTTTGCTCTTTAATAGCCTTTACATCAATGGTGTGTGATCCTTGTGGCCTTTCCCATATGCGATCATTGCCTGTCATAGGGTGCTTTGATTATAGATCATAGTCAAAGTAATAAGTTGTGTGTAAGCATGGTGCTTATACATCATCTTATCCTTGGTTACCGCTTGTTGCACAGATTGTTTGTGGTAGCTAGCAAGAGGTGACAACCTTGCCTAGTCTTTGTATTCCACCACGTGTTCTTAGGCAAGTTCTTAAAAGGTAAGGCCCCCGTAAGAAGAGGGCACGGTCTGGTAGGAGTTTTGTCCTATTGATCTATCCCCTTGCCTAGCATACTTGTATTGAGGAGGCAAACTATAGTGTTTAGACTAGTTAATTGACTAAGTATATTGAAGTAGAGTGAATTGCATAGGAGTCCCTTGTACTCTCTCATTGTCCTCCCACCTAGCTATTCTATCTAGTCCATTCTAAGTATCATTTACCTTGGCTTATTCATTCATCAACCCCTTCCTATCACATTTATCGTTTACCCCTCTATACTAGTTGGTACTAAGTTAAGGTACTCTCTAGGATCTCTCTCTCATTATTATTTCTAGCCCAGCTTTCCCTTGGGAAAATATAAATTACGATACCTTGGAATACTCCTAGATGAAGTGTTACAACGGTATAATCTGTGCGCTTGTGGATTTATCCAATAGTCATAAGAAATACCAACACTCCCCCTTGCATTTAGCACATGATGGAAATCAAAGCCATCCATTCTGAGGCGGTTCTAAGGTGGTTTGATCCAAAGGCCAAGGATGGAGCTTTCATGGATTGCTGACGTGGCACTGGAGTAGCCCCTACTCGACCTCTACCTATAAATACCCCCCTAGAGCTCCCCTTTCATTCATGACACATTGGAGGAAACCACTCTCTAGTAGCTTTAGCGAAGCTCTGCTGTAGTGCTATGCTAGTTGGAAGAGAGTGAGGAGAGTCTGGAGGAGAGCCGAGCCTGTCTGGCGTCTTCTCCAAGCTGTACCTCAGCGGATGCTATCTCCTTGTAAGTTATACACTTGTGAGTAATACATCCGAGTTCTTTATAGCATTTAATATTCTAAATCTGGTATAACTGTTATACATCTTTTCGCTCTTGTTCATTGCTTTACTTTAAGTAGAGTGCTTTAGCCTTAACGTAGGGTTAAAGTAGTAAGAATAGTGTAGACGTGGTGTCTAGACTAGATCTTGCTTTTGTAAACCGCTTATGGCACATATTGTTTGTGGTAGCTAGCAGGTGGTGACAGCCATGTCTGGTCTTTGTATTCCACCACGTGTGTAACATAAGTTCTTAAAAGGTAGGGCCTCAATACAACATGATGGCGCAGTCCGATAGGAGTTTCATCTCCTACTGATCTATCCCATCGCCTCCTGCAAGAGAAGGGCTAATAAAGCCAGTATAACCAGCTTTGCCTAGTTAGATATCTTTGCGAAAACGAACCTCTCTACCCAAATATCATAGACTCCCTTGTCTCATCATAGGACACAACCTTGATTGCTAGTTAATTCACTTCTCATTCCCTATGGAAAATACGATACCTGGAATACTCCCGGTGAAAGCTACACTTGACAACCATACGCTTGCGGTGTTGTACCCGTTTGCCACTTCTGGTGTGAACACTTGGGTTTGTATGTGATCATAGGTATGAGATGGATAAGTGGTTATGGAGTTACCATTGACACTGCTAACAGAACCCTCTGCTTGAAGGACCCTACTAGTAGGGGTACGCTCAAATTCTAGCTTACGAGAAACCTAGATCTAAAAGGCATGACTTGTCTATCCAGGCCACCACTTTATTAGATATTCCTGTAGTGTGTGAGTTTCCAAATGTTTTCCCGATGAGCTACCAGGTCTTCCACCAGACTATGATGTTGAGTACACCATCGAGTTGGTACAGACATGGCACCTATCTCTAGGAGACCGTACCAAATGCCACCAAATGAGTTGGCCGAACTCAAGGTACAGTTACAAGAGTTGCTGAACAAGGGTCTCATTCAACCTAGTTCATCACCGTGGGGTTGTGCCGCACTTTGCGTGAAGAAGAAGGACAAATCTTTACGAATGTGTGTGGATTACCGGCCGCTCAATGCAGTAACAATCAAGAACAAATATCCGTTACCTCACATTGATATCTTGTTTGGTCAACTATCAAAAGCAAAAGTGTTTTCCAAGATTGACTTAAGATTAGGGCATCACCAAATTAAGATTAAACCTCAAGATATACCCAAGACTGTTTTCTCAACTAGATATGGGTTGTACCAGTACTTAGTCATGTCGTTTAGACTGACCAATGCTCCCGCCTACTTCATGTATCTCATGAACTCAGTTTTCTTGCCAGAGTTGGATAAGTTTGTGGTCATTTTCATCGATGACATCTTAATCTACTCCGAAAATGATGAGGATCACGCTGAACATTTGCGTGTGGTTCTCACCAGGCTTAGAGAACACAAGTTATATGTCAAGTTTAGCAAATGTGAGTTTTGGCTCACTCGAGTACCTTTTCTCGGGCACATCTTGTCTGCTGATGGTATCTCTGTTGACCCAAGCAAAGTGCAAGAAGTCATGGATTGGAAGGCGCCAACCCCTCTTATGGAAGTTTGGAGCTTTCTTGGATTGGCTAGGTACTACCATCATTTTATCCTAGACTTTTCTATGATAGCGAAACCTATGACCAGTATGCTAAAGAAAGATAAGAAGTTTGTGGGGACCCCGGAATGTGAAGCAACTTTTCTCACTTCAAGGACTCTACTTACTTCAGCACTTGTTTTGGCGCAACCCAACATAGAGAAGCCCTTCGATGTGTATTGTAACACCTCAGGAACTAGACTAGGATGTGTCCTTATTCAAGAAGGTAAAGTGATAGCTTATGCTTCACGACAGTTGCGGAAACATGAGGCTAACTATCCAACACATGATTTAGAGTTGGCCGATGTGGTTGATGCTTTAAAGATATGGAGACATTACCTCCTTGGTAATGTATGCCATGTATACACCAATCACAAAAGTCTCAAGTACATCTTTACACAACCAGAGTTGAATATGAGAAAACATAGATGGTTGGAGTTAATCAAGGATTATAACCTGAAAGTTCATTATCACCCAGGCAAGGTTAATGTAGTTGTCGATGCTTTGAGAAAAAAAGCACATTGCAACTTTGTGCAACCTTTGCTTCAGGATGGGTTTAATCTACTACATCCTTCAATGTTACATCACATCACCATAAGTTGTTCTCTCGACAGCAAGATTATCGAAGGCCAGAAGTGTGATGTGGGTGTTTTCCATATCAAGAGGGAGATGAAAGTCGAAGGATCCCAAGGCTTTAGGTTCGATGAGAATGGAGTGTTATGGTTGAGAGATCATCATGTCATGCCTAAGGATAGAGAGCTTAGAAATCAGATCCTAAAGGAAGCACATTCCTCTAAGCTATCTATTCACCCAGGCAGTAGTAAGATGTACCATGACCTAAAACAACATTTTTGGTGGACCAAGATGAAGAAAGAGATTGCTGCTTTCGTGGGTAGATGCGACGTTTGTTGTAGAGTCAAGGCGGTGCATATGAAACCCACAGGACTCTTACAACCGTTGTTTGTACTAGGTTGGAAATGGGGGGAAATAATTGGATTTAATCACAGGACTTCCTCCTACTCAAAGAGGCCATGACTTGATATGGGTAATAGTGGACCATTTGACTAAGTTAGATTACTTCATTCTGGTTCATACTACCAACATACCATTTGATGATGCAAAAATGTACATCACTCACACTATTCGATTACATGGTGTTCCAAGAACTACAGTGTCTGACAAAGGACCATAGTTTTGTTACACCTAGTTTAAAGAACAAAACTAGGATAGCCATATGTGTGCCAAGGAAGTCCACACATACAAAAACAGAATAGGAAGATATTAGAAACAATATTATATAGCAAAAATATAATTATATTAACACTTACATCAGAGTATAGCGGAATGGTTACTAAGCTTCTCTTCAAACTTCAACTTCACAGGGACTATTGACTGGGGGTTGTAACACCTCAAGTGTTAAGCATAATTAAACCATTCTTAATTAACACTAAAAGCATTCATATCATCAAGCATCAATGCATAGCATCATCATTTGAAGGACCAAGAACGGCGACCAGAGGGGGGGGGTGAATGGGAGCCAAATAAAATTCAACTCAAAGACTTGGCCCTTGTCCCAAACTCACACCCAAAACTTGACCTCGGAAGAAACTGACTCGCACACGACCTAACAAGTAGGTGGACACCTTAGGAAGACTCCTAAAGGTGCAGCGGAGCGGTCGGAGAAGATGGAGAACGATCAAAGCCATGAACTCGAAACCGATACACCGAGAGCGGTACTCTCAACCCCTAGAGAGAAGAGGCAAGAGCACACCCAAAAATACTTATGAGAACTGGTCTCAGAAGTACCTAATCAGGTTCCTTACGAGAATACGAATCCAACGCAACAAACGGAACTTGATTCGGAGTCCGGACGAGAGAGAAACGGCCAAAACAGCGACGAAGAAAATCCTGAAAAACCTTGCTGGAAGGGCGACGGACGCTGGCGACGGATGCTGCTGAGGGCGACGGACGCTGCTCTGCCAAGAGCATCCGATGCTCAAAAAATAGCCCGAAAACAGCCCCAGCGACGGACGATCGCGACGGACATTGTCGTCAGCACTACGTAGCGTCCGGCGACTCCGACAGACCGTTCGACGCCAAACTCTAGAGCGTCCTACGCCCCCGAAATCTGCACAACAATCCCGAAAATCGATTTCTCTCCTCCAAATCTTCCCTAAACTCAACCAAATGAACTGCAACTGCAACCAAACTTTGTAGGCATGATCCTTGTACAGCTGGGAGCTAATCCAAAGAAATCATCGCTCAATTTGGTGAGAATTAAAGAGAAACGAGGATTTGGGGGAAAAGGGGTAAGAACAAAGAACACCGCAAAGAAATCACCTGATCTACGCACTCGTGAGGTGTGAGGGGAATTCCTTCGGTGCAAAGATGCTCCTCACGAATACGAACAACTTGGTTCAAACGGATTTTCAAGAGCTACTCCCTACAAAGAGAAATCATCTCGGGAAAAAGAGGGAGCAAAAGCAAAACGCGACGAACACAAGCAAAACGGGGACACGATCAAGAAGTCGAAGCCACCATGGCTTACGGAGGTTATGACCTCCGATTCCTCGCAACAAACTCAAGTTCTTACAGAGGTTGGTGAAATCAACCTAGGGATCTCATGAACTAGAGAGACGGTAGAGAGAGAGAGTTGGGGCAAATGATTAGGGTTCAAGAGATAGGATGAGGATACCCCTTCATCCCCTATTTAATAGGGCTTTGGCTATTTCCCAAAGACCCCCCTAGATACATGACTGAATTACCTAGCCCTAAGACATTGTAATCCAAGTCGATAACTCTCAGCCACTCGTTTGAATGGACGGCCCCGCTTCCTAGTGGGAGTTGCCGTCACCTTGACGCAACCTCCAGGATTCCGCCACGTGCCATCCCCGCTTCCTCAGAAGCTCCGCCCGGGTTTTGAGGCCCAAACCCGCGAAACCCGCCACCGGTAGCTTTTGGCTCAACTACCGAACCCCGAGTTTTGAGGCCCAAACTCGGAAACCGTCCTCCGGTGGTTTTGCGGCCCAAACCACCAAACCGATCGACTCGAGCCACCTTGTCCTCGCCCGGTCGGACTCCGAGTCCCTTGAGCCTCCGCTCGACCCGCTCGTCCGCCGTCTTGACTCGGTCAACTCGGTCTACCTCCATGTCTTCTCGCACTCGCCGGTGCCAGGCACTAGCCACCACAGCTAGTCCGCCGGCGCCCATGGTCCCTCAGTCCGAGCCCTGCTTCCGCCCTTCACCGCTCTCAGTCCATCGGCACGGCAAGCCTCTACTCGACCTTCTCCACGCCATTGACCACTGTCACTAGGCATAGTACCTGCACACCACAAGCCAATAGACAGGCACACATTTGTTTTCGCAAAGGATTAGTGATAACCGCTCAAACTGAAACACTCACGTGTTGATCAATCACTCATCATCAAAACTGAACATTCATGGGTACTTATCTACCATGTGTTCACAGTCTCCCCCTTGATGAGGAGTGCATTGTCAACACAAGTGCATTTCAGATTTGAGCCACAAGTTAAAGCTCTCCAAATGACCAAAATCTAAGAAAGCCAAAATAGGGTCACTTGAGAGAAGCAAAACGCATCCAAAACTTGGTTCCCAAAGACATGGGCAACGGCTCAACGCAACCAAGCAAAACAAACTAGCCCTCAAGAAGAGGCAGAAAAAGGGCTCAACACCGCTAGCAAAGCAAGATACAAATCACAACTCTCAAAACTTAGAATACCAAATGAAGTAACAAGAGAAGCTCAAAGATACCAATAAAGGATGAAAAGAGTCAAAGATGCAAAGATTTTCACAAAGTGCACATTTTCTCCCCCTTGATCACATATCTCTCCCCCATGCTTTCTTCCCACAATGCACAACTCTCCCCCTTAAGTGTAGATGGAGTGAAATGCACATCTCTCCCCCTTAAGTGTAGATGGAGTGAAATGAACATCTCTCCCCATTGTTGACACATGAATCTCATCAAAGCTCAAACCTCAAGAACCGGCCACAAATGCCATGATATGCAAAATGAATGCAACAAGCTTCAAACATAGAGCGAAGACAATGAAAGGGTGCTCTAAGTGATGTGATCCTGTAAGAATAGGAAAAGCTCTACGTGCCCAACTAAGACTCAGGTTGAGCTAAAGATCACTTTAGAAGCTATTTTAGAGAGCATTACATGTGTGAGCAAGGAATGGGTATCACCTCCTAGAGACAACTAGACATGGTAAACAAGATAGGACCTATCTCAAAGCAATCTCATGTATAGCAAGTAAAACTATCCTTAGCAAAGTTCATACAACAAGCCAATGACCCAATCTGAATGAATTTTTCAAATTTCAGAGTTTTGCAGCCAAATTTCAGTTTTAGGCACATTTAAGTTGTATGCGAGTGGTTGTAAGCAAAGTGATGCCACTGCTTACCAACCAGGTGAAGTCAAAGGACTTAACACACCGGTTTTGATCATACACGACACCGCTCAAGTATCAACCCATATGGGAAGCAGTCTCGAACACACGGTGAAGTGCTCACAATGCAAACCCAACTCGATCTTTCCAATTCACAGAACATAGAGCAATTTCATTTTAGATCAATTTTAAGCATGGTGCTCAATGGAAGTGAATGAAACAATGAAGAGCCATAGTTACAAGCTATATATAAGACAGCCAAGAAGGATCTTCAAAAGCCTACACATGCTAGTGCCATTTCAGTGGTGACATGGGGAATTAAATTCAATTTTAAAGATTTTCTAACTTAGCTCTATTGCATATCAAGAGATCAAAGAGAGTCTAAGTTAGGCAGCACCATAGACACATAAAGCACCTCAAACAGAGCATAGATTCATTATATCGGCTATAGGTATGAAGCTTAAAATGAACTATGTCACAAATGCAAACGAGATGCAAAATGCAATGACACCAATTAACAACTAAAAAGACACCAAATAAGAACCAAAAGAACTATGATACACAAAGTTTTCCTCCTCTAAAAAGGAAAGCAAACACCCAACTCGCCCCGAAGACGAGAAAACACAGCTTGATCGAGAGGTTTTGTGAGAATATCCGCAAGCTGGTTTTGGGTCTCGACATGCCGGAGGTCAATGCCACCCTTCTCATAGTGGTCTCTTAGAAAATGAAATTGAACATCAATGTTCTTGGTCTTAGAATGGAGCACAGGGTTTTTGGCCACACTAATGGCACTCGTGCTATCACACGGCAGAGGCACTTTAGTAAGCTCAAGACCAAAGTCCTTCAAAGTTGCAATCATCCAAAGCAACTGAGAGCAACAGCTAGCCGCGGCAATGTACTCAGCTTCTCACGTCGACTGTGCCACGCTAGACTATTTGCGAGAAGACCAAGACACAAGAGAAGAACCAAGAAACTGGCAAGTCCTAGAAGTGGACTTCCGATCAAGTCGGCAACTCGCAAAGTTGGCGTCAGAATAACCACAAAGAACAAGAGAGGAAGAGGTGGAGAACCAAAGTCCAAACTCAGGAGTGAACCGTAAGTACCTCATGATGCGTTTCACTGCCTGCTTGTGCGAAGTCCGTGGGGACGCCTGAAAGCGAGCACACAGGCAGACGGCAAACTGAATGTCCGGTCGGGTCACCGTTAGGTACAGAAGTGACCCGATCATGCTGCGGTACTCCGTCTGGTCCACCGCTTCTCCTTCCTCATCCGCATCCAAGGCAGTAGTAGTTGACATAGGCGTCGAGAGGGGCTTTGCCTCGCCCATGTCAAACTTCTTCAAGATATCCTTCGTGTACTTGCCTTGGTGCACAAACGTCCCTTCTCGGGTTTGGTTGATTTGCAACCCAAGAAAGAAAGTCAACTCTCCCATCATGCTCATCTCAAATTCCCTGCTCATAAGATCTGCAAACTTGGCAACAAGAGCATGAGAAGAACCACCAAAGATGATATCATCCACGTAAATTTGGACAAGGAGAGTGTCTTTGCCTTGCTTGAGGAGAAACAACGTCTTATCTACCAATCCCATTTTAAAACCCTTAGCAAGCAAAAACGTTTTCAACCTATCGTACCATGCTCTAGGGGCTTGTTTCAAACCATACAAAGCTTTGTGAAGTTTAAAAACATGGTTTGGAAACTTGGGATTTTCGAAACCGGGAGGTTGTCTAACATACACTTCCTCCTCTATGTAGCCATTTAAGAAAGCACTTTTAACGTCCATTTGGAAAAGTTTAAAACCCTTAGAAGCCACAAAAGCTAGAAGGATTCTAATGGCTTCCAAACGAGCTACAGGAGCAAAGGTTTCCTCATAGTCTATTCCCTCCTTCTAACAAAAGCCTTGAACTACCAACCTAGCCTTGTTGTGCACTACCACCCCATCCTCACTTTGTTTGTTTTTGAAAACCCATTTGGTACCTATGGGGTGGCAACTAGGTGGTGGAGGAATTAAGACCCAAACGCGGTTTTGCTGAAAATTTTCTAACTCATGCATGGCATTAACCCAATCCGGATCCATCAAAGCGTGTCCAACATCTCGGGGCTCAAAAGAAGCGACAAAAGCCGAATGAGCAAAGTGAGAGATATAGGACCTGGACCGTGTGACTCGACGGTCAATGTCACCGATGATGTTCTCCGGCGGGTGCTGTCGCTAGATGTGGCGGGGAGCCTACCTCGACGAAGTGGCCTCCCCCTCGATAGCAGCTGGAGCTCGCTCAGGTGCAACGGGCATCGACTGAGGAAGCTGCTCGAACGGCCCCATGTAGAGGAAGTAGTCAGATCGGGACCATGAGCCGAAGTGGATGTCGCAGGGTTGATGGGGGTAGCCAGTGGAGTTGGATCGGGATCACCCCAATCGGCATCATCCTGCTCCTCCTCCACAAAAATGCTAGTGTTCACCTCATCATCACCTGCAAGGTCAAAAGCAGTGGAAACACAGGGCATAGTTTCATCGAATGTAATCTCACAAGTCTCCATCACTCGGTTAGTTTCTAGGTTAGTGCACGATAAGCACGAGAGTGAGTAGAATAAACAAGAAAGATACCGTCAGAAGACCGTGATTCAAATTTATCCAACTTACCGCCCTTTTTGAGGATGAAACACCTGCACCCAAACACCCGTAGGTGACTTACCTTGGGTGGTCTCCCAAATCGCAGCTCATAAGAGGTCTTTTTCTTGAAAGCTCAGAGAAAAATGCGATTGGAAACATAGCAAGCAGAACGGAGTGCTTCGGCCCAATACCGCCTAGGAGTCCTATGCGCATCGAGCATCGTCCTGGCCATCTCAACAAGGGTCCGATTCTTGCGCTTAACAACACCGTTCTGCTGGGGAGTGTAAGGAGAGGAAAATTGGTGATCCAAACTCAAAGAAGAGCAAAGAGATGCAAATTGAGCATTCTTGAATTCTGTGCCATTGTCACTGCGAATAGCTCTCATGGCATGCTTAGGTAGCTCATTTTGCAATCTCAAAATCAGATCACGCACATGCATAAAAGCCTCATCCTTACTCTCCAAAAAGAACACCCAAGAGTACCTTGAGTAGTCATCAACGACTACAACCACATACCACTTCCCTCCTTCCAACCTAACCCGAGCTAGACCAACTGTGTCCATGTGTAAGAGCTCGCTGGGTTGTGAGGTCATAATTTGAGTTACGGGAGGATGGGAAGCAGCAACCATCTTGCCATGTCTGCAAGGATGGAAAACCAAATCCTTCTCGAACTTTAGCTTTGGCAATCCTTGGATAAGGTCCATTGAGCTAAGCCTTGCAAGAAAGTGAAAACTCAAATGTCCCAATCTCCTATGCCACTTCCAAAGCTCGGAAGAAGAACTGGCAAGAAGACAACGAGAAGGTCCGGAAGAGATAGAAAAATCCACACGAAAAACCTTCCCGAAGGGTAAAATCCGGCAAACAAGCTCACCACGAGAGTCCAAAATCCAAGACAAGTTTGGCTTAAAGCTCACCTCAAAACTGTCTTCAAGGAGTTGCGAAACCGATAGAAGGTTAAAATGCAAATTCGCAAGCAAAGCAACATCCTTGAGGACAAAAGACGAATTGACTCGGATGGACCCTCGGGAGACAACCTTACCTTTACTCTTATCCCCAAATGTGATATACTCGGTGTGGTGCACGGGGTCGAGGCTGGAGAACCACTTGGCACTTCCGGTCATATGGCGTGAGCATCCAGAATCCACAAGCCAAGTCTCCTCCAGTCCTCCTTCCTACATCAATAAAAAGACATAGGGTGAGCAAACGGACCAACACTGGGGTTAGTAAACTGTGAAGGATACTAGTGTTGTCCCACTTTCCCAAAGAATGGGTTAGGAGAAAAACCAAACATCTCTTGTCCCATGGGAGGATAACGATCACCACGATGGGGAAAACGTGGTCCGCTAAAGAAGGGTGGAGTAAAGCCACCGCCACGAGGCCCGTAGTCGTATGGGTCACGACCGGTACCCCACCGGGCACGACCACCATGTGGTCTCGCCTCCTGAGGCCTAGCACCTTGAGGCATTGTACCTCTAGGCCTAGTAGTGCGCCTCCGAACTTCCGGTTCATGCACCCCAACTGGTGGGTGGTACATGTCCCGGTTGTTCAACTCAACCTGCCTTCGATCATCTATCTTCCTCCTAAAACAGAACTCAACCCAGTGCCCATCCCTCTCACAATAGTCACAATGGTACCTCACCACACTCTTGGTAGGCACTCTCTTGTTGGGTTGAGTGGCTCTAGTTTTCTTAGGAAGGGGATCACTAGAGATATCTGGCAGTGTGTCAAGTGGGTTGCGAAGGTGGTTTGGTTTGGCAATCCACACTTGCTTCTGTGGAGTGGTTTTGGGTGGCTCTTCAAACACACCATCTCTCATAGGAAACTTGGAGGGGTCGGTAGGCTTAGGTGGAGTGATCTTGGTAAGCTTGGATGTTGTGGTGGGTTTCTCATTCTCGCTCAAACCACTGCACTCACCGATCTTACCGAACAAGCTATCGTCCTTCCCACCTATAGCAAAGCCTACTCCCGTGCTGCCAGCCCTTTTGCATTGGCTAAGCTTCATCCCCAACTACGGCTCTCGGCAAGACACCCAGCTCAAGATGGACCGAAGGTATGTGTTTTCTTCCTCGGTACGCATCTTGTCGTGTCTGCACGACGCGATCTCAAGCTCCAAAGCCTCAAAGCGATCCGACTCTCTAGTGCTATCTGAGCTGACCTTCTCTAACACAGCGATCCTAGCATCCTTCTATGCCAGCTTAGAACGCAAGCCTAAGCAAGACTTGCACGCACCAAGTAAGCTAGGCCTAGCCTGAACTCACTGACCTCCTCGAGTAGAGTGCTATACTTGTCCTGGAGAGTGACAAGATCAGACATGTGAATGGCGCATGCATCACACTCCACCTCCTCGGTAACCACCACTTATGCCTTAGCAAACTCTAGCTCATGAAGCATGCTAAGGTATTTCTCCTTGAATTCGTTCCTCTCACAAGCGGCACGCTTGAGCAAAGCATCCTGACTAAGCAAGGTATCGTTCAGAGACTCAAGCTCGAGAGAGAGGGATTCGATGGTGGGTGATACCTCGGGTGTGTCAGAGTTGTAGTCGTAGTCGGGGCCATCCTTGCGCTTCCCAACATTGCCTTCTTCAATCGTCATGGTGCAAAAGCCACCGTGCTTGGCGTTGGCGTAGAAGCAGAGGCCGTTGAGCTTGTCCTCAACCTTTCCCTTCGACTCATCGTCGCTCGAGGAAGAACCCCCGTCGGAGGAGGCATCGATGTCGCTGAGGGAGGCGAGGAAGGCTCGGTGCTTGGCCTTCACCTTGTCAATCACCTTCTTTGAGGATCTCTTGTTGTAACCGCCCTTGGCCTTGTGCTTGTCCTCGAAGCGGTGCTCGCGCTTATCCTTGCGCTTGGTGAAGTCACCCGCAACTTTCTTGGGGCAGTTCGCGATGAAGTGATCCTCATCACCGCAATGGTAGCACCCCTTGGCCAAGCCACCACGTCGTCGGTTCAAATGGTTGTTGTGAAACCGTGAGAACTTAGTGATGACCAAGGCCAGCTCATCATCTCCAAGCGCCTCCACTTGTTCCTCTGTCACAGACATCAAAGACAAAGCGAACGAAGAGTGTGAAGGGTTAGAGGAAGAAGAAGACACACCGCCGGGGCCAGAAACCAACGCCATGGATGGGCTCGACGGGTTCTCAAGCTTGGCCCGGGTCTGGTGGTCAATCTCCGAGGACTTGAGCTTGCTGAACAGCTCGTCCACGGTCAGGGGCATCATAGCCCGGTGACTCCTGAATGACAGTCACCTTCATCTCCCACACCCTCCGATCAAGAGCATGCAAAAGCTGGATAGCCATCTAATGATCATCATAGGGCAAGTTGGCTCGATTAGCACGCATCTTGTTGACGATAGATTGAAAGAGAGTGAACATCCCGTCAATAGATTCGCCGGCCAACTGTACAAAGTTCTCGTACTCCCTATGGTGTGTGTCGAAGAGTATGGACTTGGTCTGAGGATTACCCTCATGATATCGCACAAGTGTTTGCCCGATCTCTCGCACCGTAGTGAGATTCGAGACTCGCTCAAACTCAGTAAGTGACAAACTCGAGAAGAGGATACTCCGTGCTCGGCTGTTTGTGTTGTCTTGAGTGATTTGGAGTTGGTCAACACTAGCCGCAAGAATACGATAGCCCTCATTCTCATAGATCTCCCATATGTTCAAATCAACTCCTTGTAGATAGGCGGACATGCGCACCTTCCAGTAGGAGAAGTTCGTTCCATCGAAAAACGGAGGTTTGCCAACACCTCGCTCCATGTCGCCTTTGCGAATCAAGAACCATTTAAGGTGGAATGATCCTTAACCGGCTCTGATACCAATTGAAGGACCGAGAACGGCGACCAGAGGGGGGGTGAAGGGGAGCCAAATAAAATTCAACTCAAAGACTTGGCCCTTGTCCCAAACTCACACCCAAAACTTGACCTCGGAAGAAACTGACTCGCACACGACCTAACAAGTAGGTGGACACCTTAGGAAGACTCCTAAAGGTGCAGCGGAGCGGTCGGAGAAGATGGAGAACGATCAAAGCCATGAACTCGAAACCGATACACCGAGAGCAGTACTCTCAACCCCTAGAGAGAAGAGGCAAGAGCACACCCAAAAATACTTATGAGAACTGGTCTCAAAAGTACCTAATCAGGTTCCTTACGAGAATACGAATCCAACGCAACAAACGGAACTTGATTCGGAGTCCGGACGAGAGAGAAACGGCCAAAACAGCGACGAAGAAAATCCTGAAAAACCTTGCTGGAAGGGCGACGGACGCTGGCGACGGACGCTGCTGAGGGCGACGGACTGAGTCCGACAGGCGACAGATGCTGCTCTGCCAGGAGCGTCCAATGCTCAAAAAATAGCCCGAAAATAGCCCCAGCAACGGACATTGTCGTCAGCACTACGTAGCGTCCGGCGACTCCGACGGACCGTCCGACGCCAAACTCTGGAGCGTCCTACGCCCCCGAAATCTGCACAGCGATCCCGAAAATCGATTTCTCTCCTCCAAATCTTCTCAAAACTCAACCAAATGAACTCCAACTGGAACCAAACTTTGTAGGCATGATCCTTGTACAGCTGGGGAGCTAATCCGAAGAAATCATCGCTCAATTTGGTGAGAATTAAAGAGAAACGAGGATTTGGGGGAAAAGGGGTAAGAACAAAGAACACCGCAAAGAAATCACCTGATCTACGCACTCGTGAGGTTTGAGGGGAATTCCTTCGGTGCAAAGATGCTCCTCACGAATACGAACAACTTGGTTCAAATGGATTTTCAAGAGCTACTCCCTACAAAGAGAAATCATCTCGGGAAAAAGAGGGAGCAAAAGCAAAACGCGACGAACACAAGGAAAACGGGGACACGATCAAGAAGTCGAAGCCACCATGGCTTACGAAGGTTATGACCTCCGATTCCTCGCAACAAACTCAAGTTCTTACAGAGGTTGGTGAAATCAACCTAGGGATCTCATGAACTAGAGAGAGGGTAGAGAGAGAGAGTTGGGGCAAATGATTAGGGTTCATGAGATGGGATGAGGATATCCCTTCATCCCCTATTTAACAGGGCTTTGGCTATTTCCCAAAGACACCCTAGATACATGACCAAATTACCTAGCCCTAAGACATTGTAATCCAAGTCAATAACTTTCAGCCATTCGTTTGAATGGACGGCCCCGCTTCCTGCCGGGAGTTGCCGTCGCCTCGACGCAACCTCTAGGATTCTGCCACGTGCCATCCCCGCTTCCTCGGAAGCTCCGTCCGGGTTTTGAGGCCCAAACCCGTGAAACCCGCCACCGGTAGCTTTCGGCTCAACTACCGAACCCCGAGTTTTGAGGCCCAAGCTCGGAAACCGTCCTCCGATGGTTTTGCGGCCCAAACCACCAAACCGCTCGACTCGAGCCACCTTGTCCTCGCCCGGTCGGACTCTGAGTCCCCTGACCCTCCGCTGGACCCGCTCGTCCGCCGTCTTGACTCGGTCAACTCGGTCTACCTCCATGTCTTCTTGCACTCGCCGGTGCCAGGAACTAGCCACCATAGCTAGTCCGCCGGCGCCCATGGTCCCTCAGTCTGAGCCCCGCTTCCGCCCTTCACCGCTCTTAGTCCATCGGCACGGCAAGCCTCTACGCGACCTTCTCCACGCCATTGACCACTGTCACTAGGCATAGTACCTGCACACCACAAGCCGGTAGACAGGCACACATTTGCTTTCGCAAAGGATTAGTGATAACCGCTCAAACTAAAACACTCACGTGTTGATCAATCACTCATCATCAAAACTGAACATTCATGGGTACTTATCTACCATGTGTTCGCATCATTTCATGTGTTAATTCCTTTTTGCTTTAATGTTGATTGTTTAATATGTTTAATGTTGAACCATCATGTTAATTGCAACCTTGAATCTCATGCTTTAGTTGAAATATAAAAATAAGTTTAATTCCTCAAATTTGAATTGATTAGGCTATAATTAAATAATAATTCCTTATGCTTGAAATTTAGTTTGATTTTCTAGTTTAAAAAATAAACCGAATTTGGCCTTAATGTTTAAAGCAATTTTGTACACTTTAAAATTCTGAGCAACTTTGGTTTTTGCACCAAATCCTGAAAATCAGTTTAAATTAGTCAAAATTTGTTTTGAATCAAATTTGGAAAATTAAAACAGAGAAATAAAAATGAAAAGACATACCTGGCTTAAGTGGGCCGACGCCCCACTTTCGGCCCAGCGGCCGAAGCCAGCCCGAGCCCGCGCCCGCGCCGCGCACCTACTCCTGAGTGTGGAGCGCGAAAGCGCCGTGCCTGCGCCGCGCCATGCCGCTCGCCAGCCCGTGTGTGCCACGAGGCCGCCGGTGTACGGCCGGTCGTGGCGGTGGCCGCTCCGACAGGGCGCCCTAACCCCCGCTCTGTCCCCCTCGCTCTCCCACTCGCCCTCACTCTCGCTCTCTCGCCCTCGCAATAGCAGCAGCAGCAGCAGCGCAGCATAGCGAGCCGCCGTCACCTCCAACGCCGGCAGCCGCACCGTTCCCGCTCGTCTGCGCCGCTCCGCCTTCCTCCGTGCGCACCATCGCTCCGCCTCGCCTTGCCGCCTCCGCGACGCCGCTCAACCGCCTCGGTAAGACCTCAACCGGCGTCAATCGAGCGCCGCCGCGCCGCCTCTCCCTCCCTTAACCTCGTTCGAGGCTCGGCGTGCTCCGCCGTCATGCCGCGGGTGCCGACCGTAGCTCTGCGCGCTATGCCGCAGCTGCAGCTGCTCTGCCGCCGCGAACCGCCGCCACCGTGCCGCCATGGCTGGCGGAGAGCTCGCCACGTGCACGCGCTCGCCTATCTGAGGCCACCATCAGCTCCGCCTTGCGAAGGCGAAGCCGACAAGGGTGACCCCGCCGCCGGAAACCTTGCCGGCGACGAGCTGCGCCGCCGTCGTGTACGCCTGTGTGAGTGCGGCTGACGTGTGGGCCCGAGGCCCCACCTGTCGATCGCTGTGTGCGTGCGTGTGTTCACGTTTCGGGTGCACGTAGCGTTTTTGGGTTAATCCGAAAAGAAAATGATTTCCTTTTATTTCGGTTGAATCTTGTAAAATGCATATCAATTCACAAAAAATGCTAAAAATACCAATCTAGTTTTGTTAGGTTTCTTTTGTCTAGATCTATAGTTTGGTGTATTTTGCATGATTTATTGTATAAGTTTTCTGTGTAGATTTATTTAATCTTGTTTAAGGCTGAAACTTGGGAAATGCATAGTTAATGTTTTATAGCTCCGAAAAATATGAAACTTGTTTTGTTAGGTTTCTATAGCAGAAAGCTACCTAAGAAAAATATGAGCTACCCTATGTTCTGTTTAGCAATTCTGTGTAGGGTTTAAAATGTGCTATATAACTATGTTAATGAATTTTAATAATTGTTTTATGCAATATAATTTTTTGATACTTTTTCCAAGGTATCCTGGTATTTAGTAGTATTAAATAAAAATGTATGCTGAACTGTTTGATGCTTTTCATAGTACAACTTTATCTTCAAGTGTTATCTTATCCATGTTTAGGAGAGGTTATTTACTTAACTTTGCTTGCTCAATTGGTTAATTATAATACTTAACTTAGACCTCTGTTATGTATGCTGGAATTTATTAAGTGTTACATGCAACACTTCGCATCCATAATCATCTCATCATGTTCTCATTGCATCACAACCGCTTATATATGCTCGCATCGCATCATACAGGATTGTAGGACGAGATCCCGGAGAATGTGACGCAGGAGCAGGAGCCAGCCACTCAGGAGGTGCAGCCCGAGGGGCCTGGTGAGGAGGATCAGCTACAGGAGTGCCCAAACCACGTCGACAGCATCTTTGAGCAAGACAAGCCCCGGAGCATTCTCTCGGTTTGCAAAAGTCTAACATTTAATATTCTTGCTTTATTGATGCATTAAGTATAGGAGTTGAGTGCAACCGTTGATGCATATTACCTTGTTATCCTATCTATACCTTTACCTTGTTACCTAAAGTTCGATCGTGGCTGTCATGCTTAGTTGGCTTAGTTCGGTAGAAGTCGGGTGATTTCATTATCCGCGAGATATAGGATATATCCTCATCACATGATATGGGTTATCTTGGAATGATAGCCGGAATGGTTAATGGAACTAAGATCGGTGGGAAACTCCCTATACTTTGGACGGGGGTGACTCGACCGTGGCAACTAAGGACTATTTTTGTTGTCGTTCGTGTGGTCATGTTGAACGCATGCCCTAAACTTAACTGGAAGGATAACTCGTTCCGACCGTGAAGCCGGTACACTATTCGGGCCGGGTTTGGATCGTGATGCATCGTGCTGGTGCGAGTCGGGGTTCGGACACAGGGGTGCAATCTAAGACCTTCTTACGTACTGGCTTTCGGGCGGCCCTGGTGGCGGTGGTCCTTGTTCATCCCACGACTTTACATGAATAGTGTCTTCGGTAACCTGTAATCACGTGGCTTGTGAGTGTGGTTTGTGTAGGGAATACCCCCTCAGCTGAGTAGGAATCCGATTCGAATCGCCATCGCTCCTGGTTGGAGAGCACTTGACTAGGGTGATGACAACATTTACACGACTATGAAACTAATGATGGTGATCCGGTTTATGGAAAGCCTAGAATGATGATGGATCTCTTGTATGCCTAAATCCAACATGTTTGGCATAGACTAGTGGCTAATGTAGATGACAGGTAATATTACTAAAATCTTGCTGCTATATCTTTACTAAAACTTGAAAGGTTAGTCGCATGCTTTTCCACAAAAGAGTCAGCTAAACCACCATAAGCCTTCATACTCCTTAGAGTCTTTATTTTTGTTTATGACGGTTAAGTCTCGCTGAGTACCCTCTTGTACTCAGGGTTTTATGCCATGTTGTTTTACAGATGGTCTGCTCCTGCATGGTTATTGTGCTAACTGTCTCTACCCCATTGGGGATGACTTAGAGACCATGGGCTTGGTCACTTCCAGACTCTTCTTTTGCTGTTGCGGGATATGTCCCTAGTCTAGCACTTTATTAAGAACTACTTTGGAGATTATCGTGTTTAAAGACTTCCGCTTCTATTTCAAATTGAACCATGGGTTGTAATAACTGTTGAGTCTTCGCACTCCGATACTATTTTATTATGTTGAACTTTATATCGTGTGAATGGTGCTACTGAACTATCTCGATCTTGGCTGTATTATGGAAATGTTTGAAATCCTTCGAGATTTCACGGACTACCGAGACTATATGGGATCAAGTGCTCTTAAGTGGCAGTTAATTTGGCTACTTTAGTACTTGATCTCTTATAATTCGGACGGTTCTGTTACCGCTGGTATCGGAGCATGGTTCAGTAGATTACTATTTGCATTGTATTTACAAACTAGAAAAGCTTAGTTTTCTTATACAAACTATTTACCCAAAGTTTTCGTGTGCGTTTCCATTTCGAAAAGCAAAACTATATGTGTGCCTAGGTCATATCCCCTATGCCTAGTTACTAGTTCAGGTGGCTTATTTAAGTACTAACTTGGTTTAGGGATTTTCTCATGCTGGATCTTTAAAAGGTGCAGGGGTATTAGTCTTTGGAAGAACGATACAAGTTCAAAAATTGCATTAAAACCATTTGTGAGTTGTGAGAGTATGACCTTCCAACCGTTGGTCTAGGGAGTGATATGGTTACTTAAAGATATGCAAGGTTTTGGTATGAATTGTTGGGTGGGTTTTCCGAGTTTGATGCACAAGGTTTTGGTAACTAACTGATATGTACCTAGTGCGTATCAGGAAGTGCCCGGTGATTTTTATACATTGGGATTGTTCTTTGTTGGCTGAAATGAATTTTCTACAGGTACATAACAGCGCTATCGTGTAGTACGCATAGTTACGTTTAATGAGAGATCGATGTATGCCACCGACCTAACGGTAGAAAGGGGTTCTTATGGGATCTTTCATAGGTTGTGAGAACGTAAGAACGTGCATGCATCTTATCATAATGTCATATCATATCAATGCATAATTTCTGCTCTTTCCTTACTTAAAATTTAAATTAAATT
The DNA here is from genome assembly GCA_022036555.1 of Microstegium vimineum. Taxonomy (NCBI): domain Eukaryota; kingdom Viridiplantae; phylum Streptophyta; class Magnoliopsida; order Poales; family Poaceae; genus Microstegium; species Microstegium vimineum. The sequence goes on along the minus strand of CM039130.1, from coordinate 20,582,688 downwards.
TCTTCCCCATTTAAATGAGCTATGATACTGTTCTCACAGAAATAACCTTGTAACAGATGGCCCGCACCAAGACCACCGCTCGCAAGTCCACCAGTAGAGTACCACGTCACCAGTTGGCCCCGAGGGATCGCCGCCTCGCGGACACCTTCTTGGGCGAGTTTGGCATGCCCACCTTGCTTTGGAGGGTGCTCCATGATGTGGGCTACATCGAGGGCCAGGAGCCGGTGTACAGTTGGACTGAGGGCCAGCTGCAGGAGGAGCACCTAGTGGATGTGCAGATTAATGTGCAGCCACTGGAGGGTGCACGTGGCTGGGATGGATGGGAGCTGGAGTACAAGGGTTGGACCCACCAGAGGCAGCAGAGGGAGCAACTCTTCGGGTTGTCAGGAGCCTGATGACTGACTTTCCCAGAGAGATGGCAGCTGCTCTAGTAGGTCCTTTTACTAGGGATGATCCCAGTGATTTTGTCTGGGTTCAGCCTGAGGGGAGTGCCTTGGTCAGAGGGCCATAGGAGGGCCAGGCCAGTGACTGTCACGCCATGAGCACGATGTTCGCGTTGTTGAGGCCTATGATGGCCTGGAGTTCACCAACATGAGGCTAGACACCCTGCGAGGTGATGATCAGAGGAAGGCTGCAAGGAGGAGAAGAGGCTTCTACACTCAGTTGAGAGGCTTTAGGAGCAGCTGGAGAACATGGTTCCACAGAGAGACCAGGCTGTGGAGAGAGAGGAGGAGGCCACAGCCCTAGTGCAGAACATGACTCAGGCAGCAGCTGAGGTAGATGAGATGATAAACTAGTTGGTGTAGGAGAGGAATGAAGCCTAGGACGAGAGGAACCTTCTACAGCAGCAGGTGACCGCGCTGGAGGCGGCCAACGCCAACCTGCACGAGTTCCACGCCTTGTACCATGGGGTGCATCCCTATGTGCCCCCTGGTGCAGCTAAGATGGAGCTTGGAGACATCGACGGCGAGGAGTCCAGCGTCAACGACGTTTCTGCCCCCGACGCCGACATCGAGATGGGAGACGCGTCCTCAGATGGAGACGCTTCTAGTGCTAACGCCGACGCCGATGAGTAGTCACAGGCTAGTTATCTTTGTTAGCAGTAGGGCGCCTCTTTTGTGTTCTTTTGCGTACGCGTCGTCTCATTTCTTGGAGGTCCGATGTGTTGGATCTTTTGTTGTTGGTAGGATCTGAACACCGAAAGTCCAGTGTATCTATGCTCGCAATCATGGATGTCTGGACAAATTTATGCTTGTTTCATTAATTTAAGTACTCGTGTTGTTTCATGTTGGATCTTTGTTGAGCTTACAAGAGTTTTTGGTTATAAGTTCCTGTCACACCCGATTTTAAGAACAAAACCAGATATACACAATATGTGAGCCCAGGAAGTCAATTCTCACATATAGTCACAGAAGAAGGTAATATCAAAAGACAATACTTAAATATATAACATATAAGGTCAAAGGATAACCTTAGCACAGCAAATAGCGGAAAGACGACTCCGAACTTCGGGTGAAGACTCCAACTCCACAGGGACTAACTAACGAGTTGATCACAAGCCTATCTCTTCCAACTCTTACAATCTGGTACCCATCCGGGATTTTTATCCAAGTATTGAAAATAAAGCAAGCATAAGTACAGGTCGTACTCAACAAGATAACATGGGGTTTATGAGGCTCAAAAGGATAGACACGGGTTCAACTGCATCAGCTTTTAAGTGAATCATAGTTTTAGCAGTTGAGTAGCATCAAGTTCAACGTAAGCCCAAATAACCACATGATCAGGTGAACAAGATATAATGCTTATATGAACAAGTCACAATAATCAATAACAAATAACAACTGATGAGCCATGACATAAGGACATCACACAGTAAGGAGCCCAAGCCGCTCATAACCGTGAGCATGGCTATTATAATAGTTTTTAACTCTGCGCAGAGGTGTACATCTTTACCCACAAGTCGTGAATTGCCCTTTCGCCCGAGGACGCGACCCTATTAACCCACTTCTAAGGTAGGTCGGCAGGGTTCACTACGAGACCATTCACAGATTCCACTAATAGGTAACAACCCGCTACAAGTTTTCTTTAACGAGATCATAAGAACTCCCCTCCCAGAAGTCACCGCAGTGCACCTTCCGGCAGGCCAAGTCCCCACTTTCTCAGAGCCCTTCTTGCGCCCTCTCAGGTAAGTTGCCACAAACTAGCAAAATCCTAATACTGAGTCAAGCTAGAGCCCATTAGCTTATGGTAGTACTGTTTTCTCGGGGTAATCTCTTACAGAAATATCCCTATGAGTAAGAACACAGGTGTGAGTTCTTGATGTTCCACCTATAGTCCACGTTGCTAAAAAGTCATCTTTTACTGTTATTGCATATATCATTAGTCAAGTTACCTGATCATGGTTATTCTTTATGAGCACTAGCATAAGCTACCCATATGCAAACCCTCAAAGGTGACAAGGCACAGGATATCAAATCTAGGTAATCCTCACGGGAATCAAGGTAGACACATGCATATGAATTAAGTGACATTAAAGTGTATAGGTAACAAGGAAGATCCCATGCTATACTTGCCTTAAATGCTTATATCCTATCTTCAACTGATTCTCAACTTCAGATGGCTTCTTCTTGATCTCCACATAACCTCACTGATTGGACAAGATCGTAAACACCACACAAGCAGCTGAACAAACATGCATAACATACAATAGATCTATTTAGAACAATACACCAATCAATGAAAAGAGCTTTAAAAGAAATCTACGTCTTTCTACGATCACACAGACGCGAGAAACACGCTAATCGGATCTACAGCGGAAAAGAAACGGCTACCGAAAGATTAGCTTTAAAAAGAAAACTAGGCTTCATTTATTTTATCTATATAAAAAGCATGTATTGGATACTTCAGAGAAATACCCAACTGAATTAATTCACATTATATTTTCTTGGAAAACAAGATTAAACTAGGTATCTATTATTTTATGAAAAGCCGAGGTGGAAACCCTAATTTGTTTTAATTGGAAAACCATTGCTTATAGATTAATCCATTATCATTTTACTTGAAAGAATAAAACATATTTATTACTGTTACTACCATGTAGATCTTATCGTTATGAAACCAACGCAACTAGAACGGGACAAAACGGATCTAGAACGTAGAGGTTATAAATTAAACTAGATTTTCTATATAAGATTAATTCATTAAAAAGGATTAATCTAAACTTTATTTTCAAAAGTATATAACATAGATGAAAACTATACCATTAGATAGATCTTGAAATTATGAAGCTAACGCAACTCGAACGGATCGAATTGGGGCGAAAACGAAGATTTTATGGGCATTTGAAAACAGATGGCAAATCTGTAAATAGGTATTTTTCATTTATTTTCGAAATAAAACAAATCCGACGGAGATCACGCGTTCCAGTGGTGAAAGCGCATTCATGGAGGGTGCCTTTGGACGGCGGGTTTAGAGAGGAGAAAAGCCAGGGGCTCTTTAGCAAAACTTGCAAACGAAGGGGTACGAGGCTTTGCGGACCTTTGGATCATGGATGGATGGATCTGATTAGATCAGGGGAGGAAAGAAGAGAGGGTTCCCCAGCTGCATCAGAGACCGGAGCAGGAACACATGGAGGCGGACATGGCCGACGTCGGGGAAGCTCGCCGGCGATGCTAAAACGGAGCTACGGTCCACCCATCGAAAAACCGAGAGTACCGGGACAGATAGGATGGGATCGCGGACTTACTCAGGGCTTCAGGAACGGTCGGAGGTGGTTGGACACGGCCGACGATGAGGATCAGCGGCGGTGGAGCTGCTGAAGCCGACAACGGGCTCGGGTGAGCAATAGTTCAAGGGAAAAAGAGATGGGGAAGGATTGCTTCGAGTAGTGCGTTTACTATGACAGGATCACCGCGACGGAGGGCGTGCTCGGCGGCGGCGGAGCTCTCCGGTGGATGCGAGCAGCGACTGCTAGCTTGAGGCGAGGCAATTGCGGCGCTCAGGTTGGGGAAAAACGGAGTGCGAGGTTGGCGCTATTTATAGCAGAGGATAGGGGAGCAGTCCGGGGCATATACGCCCAAGGGAACGGGGCAGATGCAGGCGGATGCGGCTCTGCTCTTTCGGCAGAGTCCGAAGCGAGGACGAGATGGGAGGAAGACGGCGCTGCCAAGTGAGCCCAAGCAATCAGCCGCACAAAGGAGAGGGAGGGGAAGGCGGTTCCGCACGGGCCTACGTCCGATGTGCTGGGCCGAGACTATGCTGGGCCGAATCGGCAGGGAGGAGGAAGGGGAGGTGCGCGCATTGGGCTTCGGTCGAGCTGGCTGGGCCGAGCGAGGGGAGGAGAGAGTGCATGGGCTGGGAAGGGTTTAGCCCATGCGGGTGAAGCGAGAAGCAGGCCGACTGGGCCAGAAAGGTGAAATGAGAGGGAGAGAAAGAATTCCTTTTCTTTTTTGAATTATCTTTGCCAAACATTTTCCCAATCATTTTAACTCCTTTTTGCTTTTGGTCAAAACCAATCAATACAATAAAACTCAATGCAAAGGAATGAATGCACCAACATGTTGCTAACTCTAAAGCAATTTTTAGTTTTATGAAAATGTTTTTATTTTCCTAAATTTTTTTATGAGCACAAAATTCAAAATTAAATCAATTTCAATCTATTTCAAAAATTCAAATTTTCGGGTGTTACAGTTCCTTATCACCTTGTTGTTATCAGTTACAACTTTCACGTCAACCTTTCTGATCGTGTTCAACCCGGTTATGCAGATGGCAACCAACACCCGTGGCAACAATAATCGTACCCGTGTTCCACCCGCAGCTGCCTCCGCAAGTGCTCCTGGTGGTGGAGACAATACCATGGGTGAAAACGTTGGTGACAACCGTGAGCAAGCACCACCACCACCACCTCCAATGTCCGCTGAAATGTTCATGAATTCTATGCTTGGTAGTCAGCGGAACACCGAGGAAGCATAGAGGAATGTGGAGGAGCTACTCCGCAACATAGCTCAAGGGCTTGGCGGAAATGTCCACCAACTCGCAGAGGATGCTAACAGGTACAGTCAGTTCAAGGAGTTCCAGCAGACTAATCCACCGGTCTTCAAGGATGAAGTGGAGCCCTTGGATGTCGAAGAATGGATTGGTACCCTTGAGGAAAAATTCTGTCTTCTGAGGTTGACAGAAACTCTGAAGGTGGAGTATGCAGCACATCCGCTACAGGGTCCTGCAGGGACTTGGTGGAGGCATTTCCGTACCACCTTCCCTGCCAATGCTCCTATCACCTGGGACAGGTTCACAACAGCATTCCGCAACAACTACATTCCTCCAGGTCTGACAGCTCTCAAGGTTGAGGAATTCATGACTCTTTCTAAGAGCACTAAGAGCATGAAGGACTACCTTCACCAGTTCACCAGTTTATCATGCTACTGCCCAGAGTTTGTGGACACTGATGTTAAGAAGATTGCTAGCTTCAAGAGGGGACTGAACCCCGAGATGAAAAAGTTCTTGGGCACCAACACAAGCTCACTTTCCATGCTTTTATCAGTGACTGCCTGACACACGAAAGCAACAATCAGTGTTTTGCTGTAGCTGAAAGCAAGAAGAGGGCCTTTTCTTCTGGTCCATCACAGCCCCGGGCACCCATGGGTGGGCGACTTCCCTATCGTCCCCCAGTGGCTGGTGCTAGGTTCAGGCCGCCACCAAGGAGGAGCCTCGGAAACCAGTTTCCCAGGAAACAGCAGAGGAACTTCAAGGCTCCTTTCCAAGCAAACAGAGCACCTACAAAGGCTGGCCAGACAGGAAGAGGCAATAATAACAACAATAGTGGTAACAGCTATGTCAAGGGTCCGTGTTATAACTGTGGGCAAGAAGGGCATTTCTCCAGGGCGTGCCCACTTCCCCAGCAGAAGAGGCAGAACACCTACCCTGCTCGTGTGCACCACACCACCGTAGATGAGGTCCCTGATGGAGAACCAGTGACAGCGAGTAAGTTCTCTATAAACTAGTACCCTGAAATTGTGTTGTTCGATTCTGGTTCATCGCATTCTATCATGAGTTAAGCTTTTGCACATAAATATGAGTTTAACATGGATGAGTTGGGGTATGCCTATCGGACCAGCTCAGCTGGGGCTGATACATTGACTAACCGTGTGGTTCGAGGAGTAATCCTAGACTTCGGATCTAAGAAATATCGGCTAGACTTGGTAGTTATGCCTGGTCTAGTTTTGGATGTGATATTGGGAATGAATTGGATGAAACAATGGAATGTGGTGATCGATACATCTTAGAGAATAATAACCCTTAAGGATCCAACGGGAACAGCTAGTTTCCAGTTACCCCTCCCACGTCAGTCTGATCTGTTAAGCTTGTCTTGTGCTACATATGTTACCTCTCTTCAAGACATACCTGTAGTCTGTGAGTTCCTAGATGTGTTTCCTGAGGAGTTACCGGGTCTTCCCCCTGATAGGGATGTTGAGTTCGCCATAGAGCTCGCGCCCGGCACAACACCGATATCAAGGAGACCATATCGGATGCCTCCTAATGAGTTAGCAGAACTAAAGAAACAACTGCAAGATCTGTTAAAGAAAGGCTTAATTCAACCCAGTACCTCTGAATGGGGTTGTCCGGCACTTTTCGTAAAGAAGAAAAAGGATAATTCCTTACGGATGTGTGTGGACTATAGACCTATCAATGCAGTAACAATAAAGAATAAGTATCCTTTGCCCAGGATTGATATCCTCTTTGACTAGTTAGCCAAAGCAAGAGTGTTCTCTAAAATCGACTTAAGGTCAGGCTACCACCAGATAAAGATCAGGCCAAAGGACATCCCGAAAACAGGTTTCTCTACCAGATATGGATTGTTTGAGTATCTGGTCATGTCTTTTGGGTTGATCAATGCCCCAGCGCATTTCATGCAGTTAATGAATTTAGTGTTCATGCCAGAGCTAAACAAGTTTGTTATCGTGTTCATAGATGATATTCTAGTATATTCAGAAAATGAACAAAACCATGAGAAACATCTTTGAGTGGTTTTGCAAAGGTTGAGAGATCACATGTTGTACGCCAAGTTCAGTAAGTGTGAGTTTTGGCTAAAGGAAGTCCCTTTCCTTGGTCATATCCTTTCGGAGAAAGGCATATCAGTTGACCAAGCAAGGTAAAGGAAGTAATAGAATGGAAGGCGCCAACCATGGTTGGCGAGATCCGCAGTTTTCTGGGTCTGGCAGGTTACTATCGTTGGTTCATTCCGAACTTTTCTAAGATAGCAGAACCCATGACAACCTTGTTGCAGAAGGATTAGAAGTTCGCTTGGACCGAGGCGTGTGAGACAGCTTTCCGTACCTTGCGGAAGTTGTTGACCACTGCCCCTGTTCTAGCGCAACCTAATATAGAGGAACCTTTTGATGTGTTTTGTGATGCTTCCAAGAACGGTTTGGGGTGTGTCTTGATGCAGAATGGTAAGGTTATCGCTTATGCCTCATGCCAGTTAAAGAAACATGAAGTCAACTATCCAACTCATGACCTTGAGTTAGCAGCAGTGGTACATGCCTTGAAAATATGGCGTCATTATCTTCTTGGAAATCTGTGCAACATGTACACTGATCATAAAAGCTTAAAGTATATCTTTACACACTCAGACTTGAACATGAGGCAAAGGAGATGGTTGGAGTTGATAAAGGATTATGATTTACAGATACACTACCATCTAGGCAAGGCAAATGTGGTCGCAGATGCTTTAAGCAGAAAGTCACATTGTAATGTGCTTCAAGGTCTTGTAACAAGTCAGAACAAGCTAATCCACCCGGAAGTGATGATGAGCATAGAAGTTAAATGTCTCTTGAGAGATCAAATTATGGAGAAACAGAAAACACACAAGGGTCTATTCTACCTAAAGGAAAGAATGAAAAAGGAAGAAATTCTGCACTTTCGGATTGATGAGCAAGGAGTGTTGTGGTTTGACGATCGTCTGGTCGTGCCTAAAGATCATGATCTCCGTAATAAGATAATGGACGAAGCACATAAGTCCAAGTTATCAATTCACCCTGGAAGCAGTAAGATGTACCATGACTTGAGAAGTCACTTTTGGTGGACTAAGATGAAAAAGGAAGTAGCAGCTTATATGGATAGATGTGACACCTATTGCAGAGTCAAAGGTATCCACATGAGACCAGCAGGTTTGTTGAATCCATTATCTGTGCCAGATTGGAAATGGGATGACATAAGTATGGATTTTATAACCGGTCTACCTTTAACCAAGAAGGGTCATCACACAATTTGGGTGATTGTTGATCGGTTGACAAAATCAGCAATCAAGGCAGAAAAGTTACACAGATAAGCGGAGAAGACCGCTTGAATTTGAATTGATTTAGCTATAATTAAATAATAATTCATTATGCTTGAAATTGAGTTTGATTTTCTAGTTAAAAAAAACCGAATTTGGCCTTAATGTTTAAAGCAATTTTGTACAGTTTAAAATTCTGAGCAACTTTGGTTTTTGCACCAAATCCTGAAAATCAGTTTAAATTAGTCAAAATTCATTTTGAATCAAATTTGGAAAATTAAAACAGAGAAATAAAAATGAAAAGCCTTACCTGGCTTAAGTGGGCCGGCGCCCCACTTTCGGCCCAGCGGCCGAAGCCAGCTCGAGCCCGCGCCCGCGCCGCGTGCCGAGCGCGAAAGCGCCGCGCTTGCGCCACGCCGCGCCGCTTTCCAGCCCGCGTGTGCCACGCGGCCGACGGTGTACGGCCGACCAGGGCGGTGGCCACTCCGACAGGGCGTCCTAACCCCCGCTCTATCCCCCTCGCTCTCTCGCCATAGCAGCAGCAGCAGCACAACACAGTGAGCCACACGCGCCGCCATCGCCTCCAGCGCCGGCAGCCGCACTGTTCCCACCCGTCCACGCCGCTCCGTCTTCCTCCGTTCATACCATCGCTCCGCCTCGCCTTCCCGCCTCCGCGACGCCGCTCAACCGCCTCGGTAAGGCCTCAACTGGCGTCAATCGAGCGCCGCCGCGCCACGGCCGTCGAGCTCGGCTCCGAGCGCCGCCGCGCCGTTCCGCGCCGCCTCTCCCTCCCCTGACCTCGTTCGAGGCTCGGCGTGCTCCGCCGTCGCGCCGCGGATGCCGACCGCAGCTCCGTGCGTCGTGCCACAGCCGCAGCTGCTCTGCCACCACGAACTACCGCCGCCATGCCGCCGGTCGCCATGGTCGGCGGAGAGCTCGCAACGTGCACGCGCTCGCCTATCTGAGGCCACCATCGGCTCTGCCTTGCGAAGGCGAAGTCGACAAGGATGACCCCGCCACCGGAAACCTCGCCGGCGACGAGCTGCACCGCCGCCGTGTGCGCCTGTGTGTGTGCGGCTGACGTGTGGGCCCGAGGCCCCACCTGTCAGTCTCTGTGTGCGTGCGTGTGTTCACGTTTTGGGTGCACGTAGCGTTTTAGGGTTAATCCGGAAAGAAAATGATTTCCTTTTATTTTGGTTGAATCTTGTAAAATGCATATCAATTCACAGAAAAATGCTAAAAATGCCAAACTAGTTTTGTTAGGTTTCTTTTGTCTAGATTTATAGTTTGGTGTATTTTGTATGACTTATTGTATAAGTTTTCTGTGTAGATTTATTTAATCTTGTTTAAGGCTGAAACTTGGGAAATGCATTGTTATGTTAGGTTTATTTAGCAGAGAGCTACCTAACAAAAATATGAGCTACCCTATGTTCTATTTAGCAAATCTGTGTAGGGTTTAAAATATGCTATATAACTATGTTAATGAATTTTAATAATTGTTTTATGCAATATAAATTTTTGATACTTTTTCCGAGGTATCTTGGTATTTAGTAGTATTAAATAAAAATTCATGCTGAACTATTTGATGCTTTTCATAGTACAACTTTATTTTCAAGTGTTATCTTATCCATGTTTAGGAGAGGTTATTTAGTTAACTTTGCTTGCTTAATTGGTTAATTATAATACTCCACTTACACCTCTGTTATGTGTGCTGGAATTTATTAAGTGTTACATGCAACACTTCGCATCCATAATCATCTGATCATGTTCTCATTACATCACAACCGCTTATATATGCTCGCATCATACAGAATTACAGGACGAGAACCCGGAGAATGTGACGCAGGAGCAGGAGCCAGCCACTCAAGAGGTGCAGCCCGAGGGGCCCGGTGAGGAGGACTAGCTGCAGGAGTGCCCGAACCACGTCGCCAGCATCTTTGAGCAAGGCAAGCCCCGAAGCATTCTCCCGTTTTGCAAAAGTCTAACATTTAATATTCTTGCTGTATTGATGCATTAAGTATAGGAGTTGAGTACAACCATTGATGCATATTACCTTGTTATCCTATCTATACCTTTACCTTGTTACCTAAAGTTCAATCGTGGCAGTCATGCTTAGTTGGCTTAGTTCGGTAGAAGTCGGGTGATTTCATTACTCGCGAGATATAGGATATATCCTCATCACATGATATGGGTTATCTTGGAATGATAGCCGGAATGGTTAATGGAACTAAGATCGGCGGGAAACTCCCTATACTTTGGACGGGGGTGACTCGACCGTGTCAACTAAGGACTGTTTTTGTTGTCGTTTGTCTGGTCATGTTGAACGCATGCCCTACACTTAACTGGAAGGATAACTCATTACGACCGTGAAGCCGGTACACTATTCGGGCCGGGTTTGGATCGTGACACATCGTGTTGGTGCGAGTCGGGGTTCGGACACAGGGGCGCGATCTAAGACCTTCTTACGTACTGGCTTTCGGGCAGCCCCTGGGTGTCGGTGGTCCCTATTCATCCCGCGACTTTACCCGAATAGTGTCTTCGGTAACCTGTAACTCACGTGGCTTGTGAGTGTGGTTTGTGTAGGGAATACCCCCTCAGCTAAGTAGGAATATGATTCGAATTGCCATCGCTCCTGGTTAGAGAGCACTTGACTAGGGTGATGACAACATTTACACGACTATGAAACTAATGATGGTGATCCGGTTTATGAAAAGCCTAGAATGATGATGGATCTCTTGTATGCTTAAATCCAACATGTTTGGCATAAACTAGTGACTAATGTAGATGACAGGTAATATTACTAAAAGCTTGCTGCTATATCTTTACTAAAACTTGAAAGGTTAGTCGCATGCTTTTCCGCAAAAGACTCAGCTAAACCACCACAAGCCTTCATACTCCTTGGAGTCATTATTTTTGTTTATGACGGTTAAGTCTCGCTGAGTACCCTCTTGTACTCAGGGTTTTATCCCATGTTGTTTTGCAGATGGTCAGCTCCTGCATGGTTATTGTGTTAACTGTCTCTACCCCGTTGGGGATGACTTCTAGACCATGGGCTTGGTCACTTCCAGACTCTTCTTTTGCTGTTACGGGATATGTCCCTAGTCTGACACTTTATTAAGAACTACTTTGGAGATTATCGTGTTTAAAGACTTCCGCTTCTATTTCAATTTGAACCATGGGTTGAATAACTGTTGAGTCTTCGCACTTCGATACTATTTTATTATGTTGAACTTTATATCGTGTGAATGGTGCTACTGAACTATCTCGATCTTGGCTGTATTGTGGAAATGTTTAAAATCCTTCGTGATTTCATGGACTACTAGGACTATATGGGCTTAAGTGCTCTTAAGTGGCAGTTAATTTGTCTACTTTAGTACTTGATCTCTTATAATTCGGACGGTTCCGTTACAGGGGTTGCATACGCCTAGCACTCGTTAGAACTCACTAGATCCATCTTCTGTTACCCATTCGGGATTTTTATCCAAATATTGAAAAGTAAAGCAAGCATAAGTACATATCGTACTCAATAAGATAACATAGGGTTCATGAGGCTCAAAAGGTTATGCATGGTTCATAGCGGTAAGCATTTTAAGTAGATCAAGTTCATGTTAAATATCAACAATTGCCAAGGTAATGCGTAAGCTCAAATATCCATGATCATAAAGTAAATGACAATGATACAATAAATAAATAACAACTTGCATAGACAACATAAAAATAAGAATCCAATAATTCTGTGAGTTTTCCGAGCCGCTTGTGCCCGTGAGCACGACTATCATGACAGTTTTTAACTCTACGCAGAGGTGTACAACTTTACCCACGCGTCGTGTTGCCCATATGCCCGGGTTAATTACTCTCAAAACACTGCCAAGGTGAGCGGCCAGGGTACACTATGAAACCTTTCAAGGGTTCGTCTAATAAGTTAGGGCTGCAAGGTTTCCATGGCAAGCAGATATAGAGCCAACCTGTCTATGGCACACTCCTTTGCGGCTATACTCATAGATTAGGAACCACATTATACCCGTCTCGGCACGCCCCTTTCACACCATAAAGGTAACCACTGAACGAGCTAGAAAAGGTCCCCATACTGAGCTAAAGCCAGAGCCATATATCCCTCGTGGTTGTACTGTATATCCCAGCTTTTGCCCCCAGATAAGCTCCTATAATCAATGTTGCTAAAAAACAAGTTTTATCATTATTGCATATAGTCATTAACAAATTAAGATCATGTACATCCGATATGAGCACTAGCAATACTAATCATATGTGGTGGCACAAATTGTAGGTAACAAGGTATCAGGGTAACAAGTACTAGAATCATTCTATGGTGAACAAGGAAATCATGCATATGAGTCATATTATTCATGAATAGGACAACAAGGATAATCCCATGTTATACTTGCTTTTCACTTGCGCAACTCTCACATACTTGACTTCTGGTAGACATCTTCTGATCTTCATCGCTCACAAGCGGTTCTCGTTCTACTCGAAGCAAACACCACACATAGACAACATACAAGTAAACAAAAGAGACTACTAAGAACAATACAACACATAAAAGAAAACAACGCACTAACGAGATATTGGTACTACGGTCAAAAGAACGCAAGAAACACCGAGAACAGAGCTATTGTCAAAAGAAACATCTACTAGAAGATTTAAGAGAAATCATATTTTAATTTTAATAGTCAAGTTAAGACTAGTAGTATTTTATTTATAAACAATGTCATACAATTTAATCAAGTTAAACTTTATATTTGCAAAAGAAAAGTATATATGAAAACATCTAAACAAGTTTATCACATCTATAAGAAATGTGTTTAAACTAAGAAGGTATAACTAAGAGTATCTTTAAGTTAACAAGTAATCATATTTTATCTTATAAATATTATCGTAGAATTTATTATAAGCGAGTTAAACTTTACTTAGCGAAAGAAACAATTATGTGAGGGCATCTAACTCGAAATTAACATGCATATCTAGACTAGGCAAACTATAAGTTGATAGCATATTAACATTAGCAATTAATCATATTAATATTTCTATAAAGATCGAAATATAAACACCTATTTAGATTTAGTTATTGAACTAGTTACAAACATATTTGATCAATTTTGTATTTATATTAATAACTATATATAGATGAGCATGTGACATGAAGCATATAAAATTAATATTTTAGAAGCATATAAACATCGAAGTGTGATATCTATATTTATTTTAATTATCAAACTAATTACAAGCATATTTAATCAATTGAATATTTAACTATATATGGAACAACATATGCCATAAAAAACATCAGCACTAACATATAGATCATATCAGCATAAACAAAACACAACTTAAAAGGAGCGAAACGGAATTGAACTTAAATCGATTTTAATTAATTAGAAAGCTATTGAATAAACATTAATTAAATTAATATTTAGATTACCGAAAATTTATATTTAAGTTATATAAAAACCATTAAAGTTACCGCGTAGAGCGCAACGATACGAGTCTAACGTAACTTGAACAGACCAAAATAGAGCTACGATGATTAAACGGTAAAGATAAAACGATCAATGGCAAGCTTGTAATTACCTCCATCTACTACCTTCATCCTTCTTCTTTTATGTGAAAACAGCAAGGACCGTGAGGGAGCAGCCAGGGCAGGCTCGTTCCTTGCTTGCGAAGTTGAGGCAGCTTAGCCTGGGCAACAGCCGGCCAGCTGACCGAGCCGGCTGCAGGGCCACGCGGTGGGGGGCCGCATGTGGGGTAGAGGCAGGGGCCCGCACGGCTCCCAGATGCTGGCCGAGCGGCCACACAGGGGCGGCGCTACCTGCCTGCAGGCTGCAGGGCGCACGCAGTCCTGGGCGCGAGGGAGGCAGGGCACGCACTGCCTCCGCAGACCGCAGAGCCAGGACCAGGGATGAGGGCGCTGGCGAGGTCCCGCCGGTGACGACGCACGGGGCCGAGGAGGCCGGATCAGAGGAAAAACAGCACGTAACCATGGATGTCCTCGCCGGAAAAACATCACCGGACAAAGAAAAACGAGCGGGGAACTATCAAAAGATGATGGATTCGATCGAATAAAGATACTACTATGGTAAAGAGAAAAAACGAGACAAATCTCATGGTCTCGAAATTCACAAGGGATATCGGAGTTGGCCGGAAAAGCTCGTCGGAGAGTTTGCCGTAATTTAGTAGATGTAAAACTTCGGCTTTAGATCTACGGAGCTTGGAGCGGCGGATGGAAAAACGGGTCGTACTTTTGAAAATCTCGCGTCGAGAGTTTCGCCGTCATATATATATATATATATATATATATATATATATATATATTGATAGGGTTTGGAAAAGAAAAAACGAGATATTTTATTTATTTCGGGATTAAATAAATTTCGAGATTAAAATAATTTCAAAAAAGTGCAGAATTGACATTTAAGCCACGAAAAATATTCTAAAAGCTCCAAAAATTCTAGGAAAATTCTCAGAGACACTTTAGAACAAGATAAACTAAAATAAAGTTTTTGGAGCTCATGAAAAGATATTTTTGAGCATCTAAAAATTAGATTACGCTCACTGATAAATCGGAAAAAGATCCGAAAAAAGCCAGAAAAATTCCCGGAAAGAATTTATAGACACATTGATGAATGGTGAATTTAAGGGGATGATTTGGATCAAGAGACAGGATCTTCGGAATGTCCAAAAGGAAGATCAAGATCGAGAAAGCTAGAATTTGATTATAAAAAAAGATACAGACGAGCCGGAGACCGATAAACGACTTACTAATCGTATTTTAAAAATTTTATACACTCACATGCATCAAGATAAGCAACGAACAACCACCACGACAATCAAGCCTGTCAAATTGATTTATAAAAGTTTATAAATTTACTTTTCCTATACTAAATTTGCACAAACTTGAACTAATCTTGCAAAATTTTATATCAATATAGAAATCATTTATTTTATCTAGTATTATCTAAGCACAATCCAAAATTAGAAATTTTGGAGTGTGACAAGTTTACCGCTTTTGGAAACATTTACACAAACAACATGGAACCAACTTAGTTCGCAGTTCGGCTTATCACCCTCAGACTTTGGGACAAACTAAATGGGTTAATCAAATCTTAGAAGATATTCTTAGAGCTTGTGTAATCTCTTCTAAAGGATCATGGGAAAAGTGGCTACCTTTAGTAGAATTCTCATATAATAATAGCTATCAAGAGAGCATCAAGATGGCTCCTTTCAAGGCTTTGTATGGTAGAAGATGTCGAACTCCTCTCAACTAGGTTGAACCCGGACAGAGAAGGTATTGTGGCAACGACTTTGTACAAGAAGCAGAAGACAAAGTATGAATCATTCAAGAGCACATTAGAGAAGCTCAATCATGATAGAAGAGTTATGCGGACAAATGCAGAAGACCTCTTGAATTCGAGGTGGGTGACTATGTGTACTTAAAAGTATCCCCCGTGAAGGGAGTACGAAGGTTTGGAGTTAAAAGGAAACTTGCCCCATGGTATGTAAGACCTTACAAGATCATTGAAAGAAGTGGAAGAGTGGCTTATAAGCTGTTATTACCTCCAGAAATGAGAGCTATCTTCAACGTCTTTCATGTATCTCAACTTAAGAAATGTCTCGGTGTTCCGGAAGAAGGAGTAGAACCCGCCGGTTTGCGTTTGGAATCGGATTTATCTTTTGAAGAAAAACCCGCACAACTTATGGATAGTAAAGAAAGAATAACCCGTAACTGAGTTATCAAATTTCACAAGGTGATGTGGAACAATCAAAGTGAAAAAAATGCTACTTGGGAAAGGGAAGATTACCTTTAAGAACTCTATCCTACTTTTTATGAAAAACGGTAAGCCTTACAAATCTCACGATGAGATTTTTGTAAGGGGAAGGGCTATAGCACCCTAGTGTTAAGCTTGCATTCTTGCATAACATTTCATGAGCATGAGCATCATTCATTCATTCATTCATATATGAAGATCATGAAATGATAAGTCAAAAACAACCCACAACTATTTCATGGTTATGTTTGCAAAACATATGTATGATGGTTTTACATGCTAATGACCTTGCCTAATTAAGCTATATGGTGTTGGAGTGCTTATGTTGACCCTAGGAACCATTTTGTTTTACTAAACAAATCGACCTTATTAGAGACCTTGCATGGTAGTAAAACCTTAAATAAAGTCATAGAGAATTTAATAAGAAACAAACTTTGTTTAATGACCAAATCTTGGTTTGAACCCTAACCTACTTGAATTTAGCTCCTAATGCAAAATTAGTGCTGCTTTTGAGTTTTAAAAATCGACTAAGTCAGAAAGTGTTGTTTTAGTTTCATGTACTCATGTTTAGAGCTTCATAGTTTTAAATCCAAACCGAATCAAGCCAAGATCAAATAAGCAAACTTGTAGATTTCATATAGCTCTAGCTAATGGTGTAATTGGTTGAACATGAAACACCATGATTTGAGAGTAATTAGCCAGCAAAGTTTCTCTATCAATCGACCATTAGGGGGTTCAAAGTTCAGAAGGGGGTGAGCTTGGTGGCTGACTGGCGCAGGTCGCGCGTGCCACTTGGCAGCCGTTCACCTGCGTTCGCCCCACTCGGGCGGTGAGGGATGCCCAAACATGCCATCGACCGGCCAGATGTGCTCGCACTTGCTCTCTCCCTCTCTGCCTCGCTCTCTCGCCACCATAGTAGAGACGACGCCGAGCTCCGCCACACCTTTGCCGGCCTCACACGTGCTAGCCACCACCACATTGTCGCCCAAAGCTAGCCCACAGCTCCACTACCGTCTCCTCTATCCACAGCACCAAGCTGTTGATCTAGCCGAGCACCAGGTAGGGTGGAACACGAGTTTCTACGACCGCCATTGTTGCTGAGCTCCATCAAGCTCCATTTTACTATGGCCAGCTCGATCTAGCCTTCTTCTCCCTATCTTAGCTCGTGTACTAGGGTCCTTAGAGCTCGTAGATGCTCCCTGTGGAGTCGGTTGAATCGATTAGGGTCTGGTTCCGCCGGAACGCAGTTCTCGCCGCGTGTGTACCGTTGTGGCCATGAACTCCAGCGAGGTTTACGTTGGGCTATCCAGAGCCGTTCGCGAACTCCTGAGTCGCGTTAGGGTTAGTCTAGATGTAGGAAAACATGGTGCTGGAGGTGGTTGAAGCACACCTAGCTCACCAGCGCCAACACACGCGCAACACACCACCGTGATCTCACCGCAGCGTCGCTGTGCATGTGGTCAAGCTCACTGGCGCTTGTTCATGGCTCAATCTTGTGCTAGCTAGGTCCTTTGTGGTTCCAAGAAACTCATAGTGACCTCCTAGGTAATGGCCTTTGCCTGAATTAGCCGACGTCAAGCTACATAGCACCGTTGTGCCGCCATTGCCGCCGTCGAGCTTGCTCCAGTGTGCTTAAGCTTCAACCAGTAGGTCCCCTAGGTGCGGTTTGTCTTGTAGAGCACAATGGTATGGTTTGGTTCGCCGGAGACCTCGCCGTCGGTAAGCTCTCCCCGGTCGAACACCTCCCATGTGTTCTGTGTGACTGACACAAAGGTCCCACTGACCTTTGTGGCTAGTGTTTCTTTTTCTGTTTCTTGTTTTGGCAGTTTTGTCAAGCAACTTTGGAAATTCATAAATAAATGTAGATATGTCCAAATAATGTGAATCAAATTTTGTTGAGTTTGTTTTGAATTTCTCGTGTTAAAAATATGAAACTTGCTGTTTAGGTTGATTTCCTGGGTAGTTAAATTGAAAATGTACAACATGCTCCTATATGGCTACTTATATTTGTAATTTCATATCTTGAGTTTGGTAACTGGGACAAATGTGATTCCAGTTGTGTTAGTCTTGATTTAGTATACATTAACTAAGAACAATGATTAACCGCCAGTAGGATTTGTTTTAAATTGTTGACATTATTGGCCTTGTTAAGTGATTAATTTCATTAATTAGACATTGGAACTTTTATATTGTGCATTCTAAGTATTCTCTAGACTTGGTAGATTTTATACAAGTTCTATGTGCTTAGTATGAGCTAGGAAAAATATGAAATATGTTGTTTGACACATTTCATAGTACAAAAATAATTAATGTCTAGTTTATGCTTGTTTGTTGGTTAGTTTTAGTGTGAATAACTTTACTACTTGAAGAATGTCATTTCTGTGAAAATGTTGAATACCAAAGTGGTAGATAAATAGGTAATCATGGTTGTCCTAAGTTATCATGATTTTAGGCCGAATGGTTTGAGAGTTATGACTGTTCTAATTAACTATAAAGATTTCATAAATAGCAGAAACAAGTTTGATTGGTTGCTTGTTTAGACTTATTTGTGAAATGTTTCAACAGTAGCAATGAATACCAAAGTGAAACAAGTTATATGCAATGTTAAATTTCTATAGCCATATCTTAATTGGTTTAAGTTTTATGCAATTTAGAAGATGTGGGTCAAATGTGTCTATTTCCTGTTTTGGTAAATAGCTTTAATGAAATTGATTGTTGACCAAGTTAACTATGGAATCAACTTGAGATGTTTATAAATGATTTGTAGATAATTTCATAAGCTTTCCAGAAAGTTCAAATTCACTTGTGCTGGTATTTCTTAACTCTAGTTATGTATCAATCTTGTAGCTACTGTTTGAGTCACTTTGGTGAAATGCTTTGAGTAGCTTGTTGCTAATAAAAACTTGAGAAATAATTAAGCAAATAACCTAATGGTAAAATGGTTAGTTGCAGGTGCTAGGAAGCTCACTGAAGATGAAGAGCTATACCTAAGGCTTCTAAAGAAGGATAAGTGTTATACGCTCTTCTAGAGAAGAGATATGCACATACTCGGTCAAACAAAGAAATCTTGCATAAGCTATGCATCAAACTAGCATCTATGCATATGCACTTGAGCATGTTGCCATAGTTCATGTACCTTTATCATATGTCTTGTATCATCATACATCTATACATGCATACATGACCGGCGGAGCGAATCACTCTATTGGAGTTCGGGGAGATCAAAGGAGGGATTCCTCAAGAGGTTCAGGCTCAGGAGTTGTCACAGGAAGGGGAGCATGCCTTTGAATTGCCTGAGTGTCCTAATCATCAACCCTCAACCTTCCTGAAAGGCAAGCCCCAGAGCATTACAAGCCTCCCTCTCGCTCTTTTTAAGTAACTACTTACAATTCACAATACTGCTTGTGCATTAAGTTAATAGGAGTTGAATGAAACCCTTTACTGCATTACCTTCCTTGTCCAACTAAAAGAACCCTATAGGTACATGATCGAAACATATGCTTAGCCATGCTTAGACCGGTAGTAGTGGGTGGTCTCTTATCATCCGCAAAGATAGGAAGATACTAGTCATGGTTGGCTATATTTGCTATCGTGGAAAATAACCATGTGAAAGTAATAAATCGAGACCGGACGACACGGTGTGTGTGAGCCACAAGACTTGGAGGTCTTGTGAGCAGGTTCTTTCTGCCTGTATTGTTAGGTATGCAGTGGACCATGGTTGGACATCAGTCAAGATTGAACGCATGCCTCAATCATAGCTGGCCAGATAAGTACTTCTGACTGCGAAGCCAAGTAGTTCAATTCGAGCCGGGAAGACCCTATTGGTTGCTGCATAATAATGGGAGCGGCATACTAGCCGTGGGCAAGTGCGACCTAAGCTACCTGACATCGTACCATGGGTAGGATTGGCTTGAGCAACCTAGCTATCCATGAGTCACTTACTTATTCGGCTGAGAGGGTACCCACAGTGACACCCGAGCTGTACCAAAGGTAACCCGCAAAGCAACCCCAACGGGGGAAGCCTAGGTGTCTTTGAGGAATAAACCTCTAGCTAAACAGGAATTCAATTCTAGTCGCGGTCTTTCCCCGTCAGTGAGAAACTTGAAAGACCTTCCAAGCATTGTAGAAACTTGAATCTTAATAAGTAACCAAAAGATGGTTATATGGTTTACATGCTGTAACACTCCAAAAATTGCATTGTTTTGAAAAGCATGAAATTGATCTAGTTATGCTTTTATTGTTATGCATTTAATATAATTGATAATATATATAGTTTTGGTGAATTAAAAATTGTCATGTAGAAACATGATTGAGCATTCATGCTGGAGCATTTGTGTTTTTGTGCTGAGTGGATTTTGAAAATCTTTTAAACCTCATTCTGAAAAGTATTTGAAAAATGGCATTGAAAAAATCAATTTTGGAAAATTATGAAAGCTTTCTTTCCCTCTATATCACTTTCTATCCTTCTGGCCCAATTCTCTTTTGGCCGCAGGCCTTGCTCCCTCCCCCTTTTTTCCTTCTTGGGCTATGCCCTTCTTCCTGGCTCGGCCCAGCGCGCACGAAGCCCCCTTCCTCCCTTTTCTATCTTGGGCTGGCTTGGCCAAGTCCTAGTGCGGGAGAGCGCGCACCCCTTCCTCCTTGTGCTACTCACCTTCGGGTCCCACCAGTCAGCGCTTTCCTTCCCCATCCCCTTGTTGAGATTGATTCGGCCGAATGTCGAATCCCTCCCTGTAACCACCCACAAAATTGACACACAAAAATCACAGCTACAAATTTTTTTGTTTAAACCTTGCTATGATTGATGGTTGTTATGCTTGACTTAGTTTTCTCATCCACTGTTAGTTAACACCTAACCCTAGATCTCATTTACCTTATGCTAAGTTTATTCCCATGCTGTTATGCTTTGCATCCTTTGGTTCTTGACTTCTCTTGCAATGTGTTTTACTTTTCCAAGTAAATAAAACAACACCTATGGAAATACATATATATACATATACCTACATGTGTGTATATATATATACAAGAACATAAGTACATATACATTGATATATAAATATATACCTAAGCAATTAAATACACACACCTAAATACATACATATACATATATATATATATATATATATGCCTGCATAAAATACCCATACACAGATACAAGGAGGAATAAATACAAAAGAAATAGAATAAAGAAAAGGAGAGCTATGCTGGCCTGTTACCACACCACCTGGCCCACGCGCTCGCGCTGTCCCAAAGCCGTGCGCAGCCACTCACTTGCGCGCGCCGCACTGCCACTCACTTGTGGACCCTCGCCCACGCTTGGTGGATCGCTCACCACCCGCACTGCCAGCGGGTCCCGCCTGCCTTCGCGCACATCCGCTCGCTCAGCGCTCCCACCCGCTCTCACGCGCTGGCAGGTAGACCCGCCCGCTTGCTCATTCAACCTGGGGTTCTCCTGTGCTGTTTGTGCAGAAGAAAGATGGCTTGATGAGGATGTGCATTGACTACAGAAATCTGAATGCAGTGACAATAAAGAACAAGTATCCACTCCCCAGAGTTGATGATCTGTTGGACCAACTAGGTGGTGCCAATTACTTCTCCAAGATTGATCTCCACTCTGGATATCACCAGATGAAAATCGGTGAGGAGGACATCCCCAAGACAGCATTTGTCACAGATATGGGCAATATGAGTGCACCGTGGTATCCTTCAGACTCACCAATGTCCCAGCTTACTTCATAAACATGATGAACAAGGTATTCATGGAAGAGCTTGATAAGTTCATGGTGGTTTTCATTGATGATATTCTTATCAACTTAGCCATGGTGGAAGAGCACGAGAAGCACTTGAGAACCGTATTGGAAAGATTGGCCCAACACCAGTTATATGCTAAGTTCAGCAAGTGCGAGTTCTGGTTAGAAAAAGTTTCTTTTCTGGGACACGTGCTTTTTGCGAAAGGCGTTGCCGTGGACCCTAAAAAGATCAAGGCAGTTGAAGAATGGGAAGCACCCTGCAACGTGTCTGAGATTAGGAGTTTCTTGGGATTGGCCAGGTATTATCGCTGATTCATCGAGAACTTCTCTAAAGTAGCACGTCCCATGACCAATCTACTGAAGAAGACTCAAGAGTTTGAGTGGTCTGATGAATGAGAGAAAAGTTTCTAGACTCTGAAGCAGAAACTCACCACCACTCCAGTTCTAGCCCTGCCAGATATCCATAAGGACTTTGTCGTGTATTGTGATGCTTCACGCCATGGTCTGGGCGGTGTTCTAATGCAAGAGGGAAAGGTGATAGCATATACCTCTCGACAGTTGAAAGAACACGAACAGCGATACCCGACCCATGATCTAGAACTTGTAGTTGTAGTACACATGCTGAAGGTATGGAGACATTATCTCATAGGCAACAAATGTGATATCTACACCGATCACAAGAGCCTAAAGTATTTCTTCACTCAGGAAGATCTGAATATGAGGCAATGCAGATGGTTAGAGCTGATCAAGGACTACGACCTGGAGATACACTATCAACCAGGTAAAGCAAATGTAGTTGCAGATGCCCTCAGCCAGAAAAGCCACTGTCATGTCTTAATCACTGAATCAGTTCTGGTTGAGCTAAAGGTAGAAATTGAGGATTTCCAACTTGAGATCATACCACATAATACACTGAATGCACTCCAAGTCAAGTACGACCTCACTTCGAGAATTCGAGAGGCTCAGAAAAACTACAAAGAGATAAAGTACATCCGAGATCTAATGTAGAAAGACAAAGGCCCAAAGTATCGTGAAGATGATCAAGGCACTATGTGGTACAAAAACCAAATCTGTGTTCCCTCAGATAAGGCAATCCGTGATGAAATACTATCTGAGGGACACGATTCCATGTATTGTATTCACCCCTGAAACACCAAGATGTATTGGGATTTGAAGCAACACTTCTGGTGGAAGAACATAAAGATGGAGATTGCGGGGCATGTTGCTCGATGTGACATTTGCAACAAAGTTAAAGAGGAACATCAGCGACCCGTTGGATTACTCAAGCCCCTAGATGTACTAGAATGGAAGTGGGAAAGCATATCCATGGACTTTATAGTCGGACTACCCAGATCCGTGAACGGGAATGATTCTATATGGGTAATAGTGGATCGCTTGACCAAAGTCACACACTTCTTACCTGTCAAGACGAAGTACCTGACAGAGAAGCTAGCTGGTCTATATGTGCAACATATTCTCAGACTACATGGAGCACCTTCCAACATCATCTCTGATTGAGGCCCACAATTTATGTCTCGATTTTGGGAATCCTCGCACCAAGCTATTGCAACGAAGCTTGATCACAACACTACTTACCATCTGCAGACAGATGGGCAGACAGAAAGGGTATATCAGATTCTTGAAGACATGCTTCGAGCTTGTGTGCTCTAATATGGGACAGACTAGGAGAAATGTTTACCTCATGCTGAGTTTTCATACAACAACAACTACCAGTCTAGCATCAAGATGTCCCCGTTCGAGGCCCTGTATGGTAGACCTTGTAGAACACCCTCGATGTGGTCAGAACCCGGGGAAAGAGCATTCTTCGTACCGACAAAGATAAAATATGCGGAAGCAGGAGTTGCTCAGGTCAAAGAGAATCTCAAGATAGACCAGAGTAGGCAGAAAAGTTACGGTGACAAGAGACGGAGAGAACTTGAGTTCGAAGTTGGAGATTACGTATACATCAAGGTATCTCCACTTCGCGGAACCGTCAGATTCCACATAAAAAGGAAACTTGCCCCAAGGTTTGAGGGACCTTACAAGATTTGCAAAAGAATTGGCCCACTTGCTTATCAGATTGAGCTAGCTGGAATACACCCCGTTTTCCATGTTTTGCAACTCCGGAAATGTTTGAGAGTGCCTGAGGCACAAGTCCCAGCAGATGTGCTAGATATCCATGACACTTTGGAGTATCGAGAGTACCCGATCAAGATCCTAGCTCAGGATGCCAAAGAGACCCGTAGCAAGACAATCCCTATGTGCAAGGTACAGTGGAGCAATCACGTTGAACGTGAAGCCACATGGGAAAAAGAGGCTGACCTACAGAAGCTCTACTCGTTCCTCTTCGAAGTGTACGTTACATTTTAATCTCGGGGTCGAGATTCTCATAAGGGGGAGAGACTATAACAACCTAGAAAATTTACACACAAACATCCCAACTATAATTTTTTTTGTTTAAACCTTGCTATGATTGATGGTTGTTATGCTTGACTTAGTTTTCTCATGCATTGTTAGTTAACATCTAACCCTAGATCTCATTTAACTTATGTTAAGTTTATTCCCATGTTGTTATACTTTGCATGATTCAGTTCTTGACTTCTCTTGCAATGTGTTTTACTTTTCCAAGTAAATAAAACAACACCTATGGAAATACAAATATATAAATATACACATATACCTACATGTGTGTGTGTATATATATATACAAGAACATAAGTACATATAGATTGATATATAAATATATACCTAAGCAATTAAATAGACACACCTAAATACATATATATATATATGCCTACATAAAATACCCATACATAGATACAAGGAGGAATAAATACAAAAGAAATAGAATAAAGAAAAGGAGAGCTACGCCGGCCTGTTACCACACCACCCAACCCACGCGCTCGCGCTGGCCCAAAGCCGCACACAGCCATGCACTTGCGCACACCGCACTGCCACTAACTTGTGGACCCGCGCCCACGCCTGGTGGATTGCTCACCACTCGCACCGCCACCACCCTGGCTCGATGCCAGCGGGTCCAGCTTGCCTTCGCGCCCACTGTTGGCACAAAATATGATGCACTTTTATATAACTAAAATGATGCCACTAACCTCAGGATCAAGGATAAACAAACACATCATGATCATATTTTATCAAATAACCAGTTCCACATGTCCATGAGTGTTTGAATGCAGAAATGAGTAAATGGAGCAAAAGAGAGCCAGTGGGGCCCACATAGGTTGGCTGACCACCCTATGGGCCCACCAGCTCTCCCCTCTCGGCCATGATTCAAGAGAGGCATTCCAGAGTGAAATCCAAAAAATTGGATCACTCTGTGTTTTCTCTCAACGGATCACAAGAGTAGCACATGGATCCATGGGTCCACACCAAGGAGATAAACAAGACAATCACCTCAGAACCAGCAATTAACATCAATGACAAGTGGGACCTCCATTGGGACGACTGAGGTGGGCCAGAACCCCCAAAGGGGGGTCGGCCGACCATCAAGTGGACCCACAAGGCCCCCACTTGGTCCCTGACCAGTGGGGCTACCCAAAGAAGGCCAGAGGAGGGCCCACCTGCCATAGGGGTGGTCGGCCGACCACCCCCTTGGTCGGTTTGGCCCCTGCCAACCGCCTTACCTATTCCCACATGCTGAAGATCACCACCATCCACCCAAGGACGGTTCAAGGGTTGGTTGGATCCAAGGGTGGAGGATTGAAGGCCCTGGATCGCTGACGTGGCGATGGAGTAGCCCCTACTCCACCTCCCACTATAAATAGAGGTTCATACCCCCCCTCTCTACACATGGTGAAGAAGCCTACAAGCCTTATTCCTTAGATTGTTCTAGTAGTTTAGTCTAGAGTCGGAGTTAGAGTTGAGTCGAGCTGCGCTCGGGATTTCTGGAGTTGTCTTCTAGAAAGTCTGGTATAGCTCTTGTATCTTTCCTTCTTTGTAAGACTTTATCTTATTCAATATATATCTTTCTCTCTACTTTACTTAGTATTTACTTTGAGCATTACTATACTAGATATAGTCTTGTTATATGCTTTTGCTCTTTAATAGCCTTTACATCAATAGTCTATGATCCTTGTGACCTTTCTTGTATGCGATCATTGTCTGTCATAGGGTGCTTTGATTATAGATCGTAGTCAAAGTAATAAGTTGTGTGTAAGCGTGGTGCTTATACATCATCTTATCCTTGGTTACTGCTTGCTGCACGAATTGTTTGTGGTAGCTAGCAAGAGGTGATAGCCTTGTCTAGTCGTTGTATTCCACCACGTGTTTTTAGGCAAGTTCTTAAAAAGTAAGGCCCCCGTAAAACGATGGCGCGATCTGGTAGGAGTTTTGTCCTCCCGCTGATCTATCCCCTCGCCTAGCATACTTGTATTGAGGAGGCAAAATATAGTGTTTAGACTAGTTATTTAGCTAAGTATATTGAAGTAGAGTGAATTACATAGGAGTCCCTATACTCTCTCGTTGTCCTCCCACCTAGCTATACTATCTACTCCGTTCTAAGTATCATTTACCTTGGCTTATTCATTCATCAACCCTTCCTATCACATATATCGTTTACCCCCCTATACTAGTTGGTACTAAGTTGAGGTGTTCTCTAGGATCTCTATCTAATTATCATTTCTAGCCCAGCTTTCCCTTGGGAAAATATAAATTACGATACCTTGGAATACTCCTAGGTGAAGTGCTACAATGGTATAATCTGTGCGCTTGCGGATTTATCCAATAGTCATAAGAAATACCAACAAGCATTTCTGGCACCATTGCCGGGGAAAGCATAGCCTAGAAATTTTAATTAGATTGAATCCAGAGATTCTCGTTAACTTAGTTATCAATTAGTCATAGGGGCTTACCCCTGTCTGTGTCTTCCTTTCTTGTGAAGCCAGACAATTTATGAGCAGTTTCCAACTGCCGGTAAACTACCTAGAAGATCCCGAGCAGCTGTTGAGGAGAACTAGACGTCGTCAAGTTCCCCCTCAAAGGTTCATCTCGACCCTGAATCCATTCGAGGAAGGAGGCTCTACACCACCACTCAAGGAAGCTATGGCCCAGAAGGAGATCTCTGACTTCTCGGCTCCGTCAGCTACCCACGTAGCTCAGGGTCTCGAGGTCAACTTTGGGGATGCCACCTTCTAGCTGAAGCCCACCTTGATCCACATGGTGCAGGCCTATCCGTTTTGCGGAAAGCCCATGAGGATGTCAATGCTCATCTCCAGCACTTCATGGAGTTATGTGGCACTTTCACTATCAAGGGAGTGGCGTCTAACGCCATTTGCCTTCTTCTTTTCCCATTCTTGCTATTGGGGATGGCGAAGCAATGGTTCTACGCCCACAAAGAAGAGGCCACTACATGGGAGAGGTGTGCTAACGCATTCCTCAAGAAGTTCTTCCCGACGGGCAAAACCAATGCTCTTCGCGGAAAGGTCTCAAGCTTCCAACAACAATCTGACGAGACGATTCCCGAAGCATGGGAGCATCTCTAGGAGTACCTTCATGTCTGTCTTCATCATGGGATAGACGATTGGCTCTTGATTCAAGGATACTACCACGGGCTAACTAGCATGGCCCGTAGTCACCTTGATGCTGCCGCGAGAGGGGCGTTCCTCCAACACACAGTGAGGAATGCCAAGGAACTCATCGAAAAGATGGTGATCAACCAAGGATGGGGTGAGGAACATCTCCAGCCAAAGAGGAGAGGTATGCACACCGTTAATGAGGTGGACATGCTCTCTATCAAGATGGACCTCCTGATGAAGAAGATAGAAGAAAGTTCCAAGAAGGAATGAGAGGCCATGTAGCACCCAGTATTGTAATGCAAAACCAAGTACATCATACATGTGTGCCCAGGATGTCCAAACACACATATACTCACAAATTGTAGAATACCAAAGTAAAGTACTTTATTACATTGATATCCATCACATTATTACATCATATTACAAGAGATCAATATAAAAGTAAATAGCCATAGGGACATTGACTGGGAGACATCAACTAGAAGTCCTGGACATCCTCTGGAAAGTCCTCAAAGCCATCATCTGGTACCCATCTTGGATTTTCATTGTATAAAACAAGTGTAAGCATACCACAGCTTAGCAAGTATAACCAGGGTACTAAAGGCTCAAAAGGTTTGACACTGTTTGAGTGCGGTTAGCAATTTTAGTTGGTCAAGTTTTATGAAACAAGTATACTACTTTAATGATAAAAACCCATCCCAAGTGATTAAATCATTAAGCAAAATTAATATCATTCCCAACCAACCTTGTAACCCAAGTAATAGCTATCAAGAAGGATCCAGGGCGCTCGTAACCGTGAGCACGACTATCATGATAGGTTTACACTCTGCAGAGGTTGTACAACTTTACCCCCAAGATGGGATTCCCATTTTCCGGGGTTAGCTAGACCCAAATACCTCTACCAAGGAGGCGTGGCAGGGTTTCACTACATGACCTTTCACTAGATACCCTAACAAGTTAGTGGCTGCTAGCTTTCAATGGGAAGTATGCATGGGTGTTCTCCTTCGAGTGGCTCATGTGGTCGCAGCACTATGCATGCCTACAAGACAGGAGAACCGCCAAACATCCCTCGGCACCCCCCTCTTGCGCTAACAAAATGGTAACCACTAACAAGCTAGAGACATACTAGTTAATTAGTTAAAGTCAGAGCCATATGACACTTGGGGTTGCACGGCCTTCCTGGGTGGCCGCTTCAAGAGAGTTTCTATGGAGAGGTACTAAAGCAACAAAACCTGTGCTTTAGCCCCCTTTATCATGTTGCTAAAAGGCCTCATTTTACCTTTGTTCCATAAGTCCATTAGTCAAGTTAAGCATTTGTCATTGATAAGCATAGCACATCTAGCCACAATGCAACTACTCCCATAGGTATAGAAGGTATAATGATCAAAAGTCTAGTATATGAAAGCCTATGGTTCATCAATTTGAATGGACTCATGCATGAATAAAATGTGAATTAAGGTTACATAGGTGCAAGGGGCCTTAGCTACACTTGCCTTCCTCAAAGTTCTCCTGCTGTTCCTGCTGGTCAAAGAAAGGTTCCTCAAACTCAACTTGCTCACAAGCAATCACCATACAAATAGTCCAAACCATCCAATACATGCAAACAAATAGAGTTTAATTAGAACAGTACACCAAACAGTATAAACAGAAGGTAAAAAGCTTTTAAAAGTATTCTACACACTGCTATGATCACATAGACGTGAAATTCACTCAAATCGGTTTTAAAATGAGAAAGATATGCATGTTTTAAGGTTAAATGGCATTTCTGTAAATAACCCAAAGTATTTTGAATTAAAACAATTAAATTCTAGATTAAAAATGTTCTCTGGACGGTGGGTCCTATATTTCAAAACTACAGAGGTTAAAAAAGAAGAAAACAGGGCTAAAATTAAATGAAATAGAACTAGGGTGGATTGTAGGTTGATTTGCGAGAAACAGAAGTGCCTAAGTGCAAAAGGGGCAGAGCTGGTCGGCGCTGACCGAGTCGTCGCTGGCGTTAGCACCACGTGGCGACGTGTGGTTGGTGCGGTGCACAACATAGTGTGTGCGCCTGCTGACGCAGCGTGGGCCAGCGGGTCCACGAGTTCACGGTGGACCGGGTTCTAATCGAACCGGTATGCTCCAATCAGAGCCACACAGAGCAGATCAGGCGGCTGTGAGAGAAGGGGAAGGTTCCCCCCCTCGGCGTACGGCGGCGCCATGAGTGCCGGCGGCCGGAGCTCGCCGGAGAATGTCGGAACAACGTTTCCGACCACCCCCGTTTCAACCAAGTGCACCAAAATGATCCGCGTGATCTTGCGAGTGCGTGTGTGCGCTCGGTTGAAGGTGTGGCTTGCCAGAACAGTGCGTCTGCGGCGGCGCCATGACCGGTGTTGGTCGGTGTGTGCGGGAAACGATGATACAGGGTGATAACGGCCAAAATAAAATCACAAGGAGGTGCGGTGTGTCCGAGCGAGTGTATTGAAGTGCTCGGTTGAGGCAAATTCCCGCCGGAGCGAGGTGACCGCGGCGGTGCCATCGCCGGCGGCTGCTGTGTGCGTCGATTCAGCACATACAGTGTGTAATTGGACAAAGTAAAGGGTCAGGGAGAGATAGGGAGTCACCGCGAGTGAAGTCAAGGCGGTGGCGAGTCCCATGCGTGCTCCGAGCGCTCCGACGACGAACGGCGACGGCTGGTTCACGGAGACAGACACGGTGAGCGCCAATTCGGCAAAACAAGAGAAAAGAGGGGTCAGTGAGGAGCGTTATAGATGTGTGGTACCATGTCAGAGCTCCTCGGTTGCTCGATGATGGCATTGCAGCTCCGGGATGGTGTGAACGTGAGCGAGGCAGTGGGGTGCAGAGCGCGGACAGAGTGAGAGCATGGGAGGCAGGGGGGTCTCGCGGCGGCTTTATAGGCAGAGTAGGGCCGTAGATGCGGAGCCGTTGCCGGTAGAGGCATCAAGGCGGGGCATCAAGGCGCCCTTGATGGCCTGGCATCAATTGCCTTCAAGCCGGAGTGAAGAGGAGGGAGGCAGTGATGCCGGGCGGCATCTCCGCTTCGTCGAGGAAGAAGCTCGTGTGGCTGTCGAGTGGGGACGACGGGGCAGAGAGAGGGAGAGAAGGCGGGTGCAGGAGTGGATAGCCTGCTGGCGGCGGCGACGTGCCCCGCGGATCAGTGAGCGAGCGGGTGGAGACCGTGGTTGCGAGCTGCACTCCGGCGACGCACCGAGTCCACACGCAGAGAGGGAAGGGGGATGCGGGTGAGAGGGGAGGTGGCAGCGTGGGCCGATTGGCTCTGGGCCGAGCGTTGGGCCGAGTGAGTGAGGGAGGGGTGCGGTTGAGTGCTGAGCCGAGGTGGGCTGTCTCTGTCGTTGGGCCAGAAGAGAGGAAGGAAGAAAGAGAGAGAAAGAATACTTTTTCTGCTTTTTGAAAACGAAGCTCAAATTCAAATGGGATTTGAATTTGAGCACACCCAAACTAATCTACACTCAACCAAAGACCAAAAGCTCAGCATGAATTCATCAAACATGTTACTATGCTCTATGTTATTTGCTTTTATTAAAAAAGTTTTAATTTCCCCTATATTTTCATGAGTATAAATAGAATAAAAACTCAAATTTAACCTCTATTTGCAAAAATTGAAACTAGGGTGTTGCAAACCTAACCCCCTTAGGATGAATCTCATCCTCAAGATTTGGAAGATGGAAAAAGATATGGGTAGTCTGATATGAGATCTTCTTCTCTTCTCCAAGTAGCCTCATCCTCTGAGTGCCTACTCCACTGTACTTTATGCATCCTTATGACCTTACTTCTCGTGACTCTCTCAGCTGTTTCCAAAATCTTTATGGGTTGTTCTTTATAAGATAGATCATCCTGAATCTCAAGATCATCCAATGGTAATTGTTCCTCGGGTACCCTTAAGCATTTCTTGAGCTGTGAGACGTGAAACACGTCATGTACACCTGACAAGCTCTCGGGTAATTCCAACTGATAAGCTACCTCTCCTCTTCTGCCAATGATTTGGAAAGGTCCCAAATACCTGGGAGATAGCTTCCCCTTGGTATGAAACCTCTTAACACTTCTCATAGGTGATACTTTAAGGTATACATAGTCACCCACTGAGAATTCTAGATTCCTTCTTCTTGTATCTGCATAACTCTTTTGTCGTGATTGAGCTATTTTCAAATTCTGCCTCACTGTGTGTACCTGTTTCTCTGCCTCTTTTATGATTTCAGGTCCAAACACTTGGCTTTATCCTGTTTGATTCCAATATAATGGTGTCCTACACCTTCTACCATATAATACCTCAAACAGTGCCATTTTGAGACTTTTCTGATAACTGTTGTTATAAGAGAACTCTGCATAAGGTAGACTCTTATCCCAACTCATACCATATTGTAGAGCACAAGCTCTTAACATATCCTCTAGTATCTGGTTTGTTCTTTCAGTTTGGCCATCTGTCTATGGATGATAAGCTGAGCTAAAGTTCAACTTAGTATCCATAGACTCATAGCTTCTGCCAGAAGTGTGACGTGAATTGTGTACCTCTGTCAGAGACTATCTTTTTAGGAACTCCATGTAAGAACACAATTCTTTCCATATAGAGCTCTGCTAACTTTGCCCCGGAGTATGTGGTCCTAACAGGTATGAAATGTGCCACTTTGGTCAAACGGTCAACAATAACCCACATTGAGTCGTAACCTCTCTGTGTACGAGGTAGACCCACTATAAAGTCCATCCCGACTTCTTCCCACTTCCACTCAGGTATTTTCATTGGTTGTAGTAAACCTGCTAGCCTCTGATGTTCCGCCTTGACTCTTTGGCATGTATCACATATGGCCACATGTTCAGCTACATCATGTTTCAGACCATACCACCAGTATCTCTCTTTTAGATCTAGATACATCTTAGTGCTACCTGGATGTATAGAGTAAGCCGAGTTATGGGCCTCTCGATGTATAGACTCACGAATAGACTTTATCTCTGGCACACATATCCTCTTACCAAACCACACTATTCCCTGATCATCTATCCTGAAACCCGGAGCTTTACCAATCACAATTTGTTCTGCAATCTTCTGTATTCTCTCATCAGTAAGCTAACTGATGACGACTCGTAGGGTTCGCAGTCCGATCTTTCGATGAGAGTTGGTGGATAACTCGATTTGTGGATGGAGATGACGTTCACGGCTCGACTACAACCGTCCAAGGACGCTGTGCCTTAGCAACCGATACACCACCTCCGATGGCTGCCGTGATCTTGCGGCGTGACAACCAGCCACTAGGGCTCCCGTCCTGCAAGCAATCGAAGAACCAGCAAGAACAAGATGAACAAGCACTCAATTGCAAGATGAATATGACGGTTTCAATCTGAGAACACAATATGGTGAGGTTCTGATGACAATCAGACGGACGGTTGATCCAACACGCGCGCTGAAAGGCGGTAGCAATAGCTAACTCGACGAAACAAAACCTAAACTGTTTGTGGCAGCTCTAAAGACTTATAAGGAGTTGGGAGGACGACCACAAGGGTGTTGGGGTCGTTCTCCAACCCTAGGACGCGTCCCTAATGGACCCAACTTGATACATGGCCCATCAGCCCAAATTAAGGCGACGCAGCACCGGTGGACAGAAAAGGACTCGGTACAAAAACGACTACTCTGGATGTGTCCGATAAGATATAGCCTTGGTTCTGGATCCGTTGGAAAGTAGACTTGATAAGCTTTCCAAAAAGTGCGAGAATGTCCCAATCGGAGTCTGTATGAAGTCGTGGCATCCATCACAAGTTGGTGCTATCCTGCAGTCCAAAGCCAGCTAGCGCCCATCCCGTGTCCCGCTGATCCTCTCCATTGTTCCTGAGCAAAACAAGAGTGCACGTGTCTCCATTGTCTAAATATAATGGACAAGAGTTTGAGAATAAACTTACTTGATGGTTGAGTTCACGGGCACGAGCACGAGTAATAGGACCAAGTGGTGCTGGAGATGGTGTTGGTGTGGTGTTGATGTCCTCATCATCCTCCCCTTCTTGCATTTGAGTCGTCCTCGACTCAAGCTCATCTTCCTCTCCCAAATATGGCTTCAAATATGCAATGTTAAATGTGGGACTAATCTCAAAAGCTACAGGAAGATCAAGCTTATATGCATTCTAATTAATACGTTTTAGCACTTTAAATGGTCCATCAGCTCTAGGCAGCAATTTAGATTTTCTCAATTCAGTAAACCTATCCTTTCTCAAATGCAACCAAACCAAATCACCAGGTTCAAAAATCAATTGCTTTCTACCTTTATCACCAGCAAGCTTATACTTAGCATTCATGCGCTCTATGTTTTTTTTAGTTGTTTCATGCAATTTTAACATCAACTCAGCACGTTGCTTAGCATCAAAATTCAAGTGTTCAGAAGTTGGTAGAGGCATTAAATCAATAGGAGCACGTGGCAACAAGCCATAAACAACCTCAAATGGGCACATCTTGGTAGTAGAATGCACTGAACGATTATAAGCAAACTCAATATGAGGCAAACAATCTTCCCACATCTTAATATTCTTCTTTAAAACAACCCTTAACATAGTAGACAAAGTTCTATTCACAACTTCAGTTTGACCATCAGTTTGGGGATGATATGTGGTAGAAAATAAAAGCTTAGTCCCCAATTTACCCCATAAAGTTCTCCAAAAATGGCTAAGAAATTTAGCATCTCGATCAGAAACAATTGTATTTGGCACACCATGCAAACGAACAACTTCGCGAAAGAACAAATCAGCAATATGTGTAGCATCATCAGTTTTATGACAAGGTATAAAGTGGGCCATCTTAGAAAATCTATCCACAACCACAAAAACACTATCACGGCCCTTCCTAGTCCTTGGCAATCCCAAAACAAAATCCATAGAAATATCTTCCCAAGGTGCGTTAGGAACAGGTAGAGGCATATACAAACCGTGGGGATGTAATCGTGACTTTGCCTTTTGACAAGTTGTGCAGCGAGCAACAAATCGCTCCACGTCTCTCCTCATCTTTGGCCAAAAGAAATGACCAGCAAGTATGTCCTCTGTCTTCTTTGCTCCAAAATGTCCCATCAAGCCACCTCCATGCGCTTCCTGAAGCAACAACAAACGAACGGAGCTAGCTGGGATGCATAGCTTGTTAGCTTTAAACACAAAGCCATCATTTAGAACAAATTTATTCCATGTTTTTCCATCCTTACATTGCAGCAACACGTCTTTAAATTCAGTATCATGTATATATTGTTGTTTAATTGTTTCCAAACCAAAGATCTTATAGTCAAGTTGTGTTAATAAAGTATATCTCCTAGACAAAGCATCAGCAATGATATTATCTTTCCCTTTCTTGTGCTTAATGATATAAGGAAAAGATTCAATAAATTCAACCCACTTAGCATGTCTACGGTTCAGTTTTACTTGACTACGAATATGCTTTAACGATTCATGATCAAAATGAATAACAAATTCTTTGGGCCACAAATAATGCTGCCATGTTTCTAATGTTCGCACGAGAGCATACAATTCCTTATCATAAGTAGAATAATTCAGAAGAGGCCCACTTAGTTTCTCACTAAAATATGCAATGGGTTTACCTTCTTGTAACAAAACACCACCCAATCCAATTCCACTAGCATCACATTCAAGTTCAAAAGTCTTATTAAAATCAGGAAGTTGGAGAAGAGGCGCATTTGTCAACTTATCTTTCAACATGTTGAAGGCATTCTCTTGTGGGGTTCCCCAAGAAAACACGACTCCCTTCTTCGTAAGCTCATTCAATGGTGCAGCAATGGTGCTGAAATCCTGATGAGGACATCACCGGCTTAGATATGACCATGCCAACCACTTCTATACCAAAGGTGAAACCATTCTATATGAGGTTTATCATTGTTACATTTGATGAATGGGTGCTGCACTATGAATTGTGTATGTTTTCATTTTCAGAATTGCTTACATGGATCAAGGAAGGGTTAGATTGCATAAGGAAAGCATGGATGGTCAATGAAGTTGATTGGGGACCAAATCCAAGTGTTCCTAACGTTCTCCACTAGGCCACCACGTCATATTGGATCCAAGGAAACAAAGAGTCCAAGTCCAACACGTTTTGGAAAGTTCAATTCGGACTGCAGAAGAGTCCAAACTTGCGACGGTTGCCACGACTTCATACGGACTCCGATTGGGACGTTATAGGACTTTTTGGAAAGCTTATCAAGTCTACTTTCCAATGGGTCCGGACTCATACCTATATCCTATCAGATGCGTGCGCAGTAGACAATTTAATACCGAGATCTTTTCTGCCAACGGTGCTGCGTCACCCTATTTTGGGCCGATGGCCCGTGTATCAAGTTGAGTCCATTAGGGACTCATCCTAGGGTTGTAGGATGACACTAGGACCCTTGTGGTCGTCCTCCCTCCTCCTTATATCCCCCTAGAGCCGCCACAAACAGATTGGGTTTTGTTTAGATGAAAGTTTAGCTGCTGCTACTTCCTTGTAGACGCGTGTGTCGACTAGACCATCCGTTCTACTTGATTCGGAACCCCACCTTCATGTGTATCACATCTGATCCTTCATCTCTTATTTGCAATTGAGTGCTTGTTCTACTTGTTCTTGCTTGTTCTTCGATTGCTTGCAGGAATAACCCTAGTGGTTTGGTTGGTTGTGATCCGTAAGATCGTGAGCAACCGCTGGATTTGGTGTATCGATCGCTAAGGCGCAGCGTCCTTGGATGGTTGTAGTCGGATCGTGAACGTCTCTCCAGTCAAATCGTAGTTATCTATCTCCACCGAAAGATCGGGACACCCACACCTTCATCAAATCCTGCACAAAGCAACGATAGAACCCAGCAAGTCCTAGAAAACTCCGCACTTGGGTGATAGTCTTTGGTACTGGCCAACCCTGTATAGCGTCCACCTTGGCTTTATCAACCTCAATTCCCTGTGGAGTAACAACATAGCCAAGAAAAGAAACACGATATGTGCAAAAGGTGCACTTATCAAGGTTACCAAATAAACGTGCCTCCCGTAGAGCTTTAAAAACAACACATAAATGATCAATATGTTCTTCCATAGATTTGCTGTAAATTAATATATCATCAAAATAAACAACAACAAATCTTCCAATGAAAGCACGCAAAACCTCATTCATCAATCTCATGAAGGTACTAGGTGCATTAGTTAACCCAAAAGGCATGACTAACCACTCATACAAACCGAACTTAGTTTTGAAAGCAGTTTTCCATTCATCTCCCAATTTCATGCGAATCTGATGATACCCGCTACGCAAATCCACTTTGGAAAACACAACAGCACCACTCAATTCATCTAGCATGTCATCTAATCGTGGAATTGGATGACGATATCGAATAGTAATATTATTAATAGCCCGACAATCCACACACATATGCCACGATCCATCTTTCTTAGGCACTAAAATGACCGGAACAGCACAAGGACTTAGAGACTCACGTATGTAACCTTTGCCAAGGAGTTCTTGCACTTGACGCTGAATCTCCTTTGTTTCTTCTGGATTGGTCCTATATGGTGCACGGTTGGGCAATGAGGCACCAGGAATCAGGTCAATTTGGTGCTCAATGCCTCGAAGTGGTGGCAGGCCCGATGGTACTTCACTTGGGAACACATCCGAATACTCCTGCAAAATGTTAGCGACAGCAGGAGGCAAAGAACGCTGCATATCATGAAGGGAAATCAATACCTCTTTGCATACTATAGCATAAGCAACAGTAGTGGAAGCATTCAACTCATTAATATCAGATTTAGTAGCAAGCAAACAATTTCCTTTCAATTTTATCTCCTCTTTCATATCAGCAACAGATTGGTCATTTCTATTGCTCTCACTTTTAGCTTTTGAGGCTTTAGCTACATCATCTTGCATAATAGCGTCAGGGGACATAGGATGCAACACAATTTTTCTATCATGGTATAGAAAAGAATATTGATTTGTTCAACCAGAATACATAAAATCTCTATCAAATTGCCAAGGTCGACCTAGCAGCACATTACAAGCTTGCATAGGCACAACATCACATTCAACCACATCTTTATAGGATCCAATGGAAAAATTGATTCGCACAAGTCTAGTTACCTTTGCCTTACCGCTGTTATTTAACCATTGAATGTAATATGGATGTGGGTGTGGTTTGGTGGTAAGCGCAAGCTTCTCCACCATGTCACCGCTTGCCAAGTTGTTGCAGCTACCTCCATCGATGATCATGCGACATGAACGCTCCTTGATGACACACTTTGTTTGGAACAACGTGTGTCGCTGATTTTGCTCCGCCCTCTCCATTTGTAAACTAAGCACACGCTGTACAATGAGGCTCTCATAGTGGTCGGCTGCACCTACATTAATATGTTCTTCCACATATTCTTCACTACCTGCATGGTCAGCCGCAAGCAATGCAAGTGTATCATCATCAAAATCACTAGCAGATGAATACTCACCATCATCTTTGACTATCATAACGCGCTTGCTTGAACACTCGCGCATCATATGGCCATATCCCTTGCATCGATAACACTGAATGTCTCTTGTTCTACCTGTAGATGCCACGGACGAAGCACTTGCACTAGGCTTCTGTACCGTCTTCGCCACTGAATTTGCTGGAGTAGCACGAAGCTTGTCGCTAGTAGGAGCTGGTGTAGTCGTAGTAGTAGTCGTACGGGCTGCCATGAATTAGTCTTCCCTGCAGAAAAGTTAGTCCTAGCACTCGCACGTCACCCCTGCACTTCCCTTTCAGCTTTACAAGAAAGATGAAACAAACGGGTTACGTTAGTGTACTCTTTATATGCAAGGATGTCCTGAATTTCACGATTTAACCCACCCAAAAATCTTGCCATAGCAGGTTCCTCATCCTCCTCTAAATTACAACGCAACATACCCATTTGTAATTCTTGATAATACTCTTCTACACTTTTAGCACCCTGTCTTAGTTGTTGGAGTTTATGTAGCAAATCACGTGCATAGTAAGAAGGAACAAATCTAGCCCTCATGATTTTTTTCCGCCTTGAATCTTTGGCATGTATCACATATGGCCACATGTTCAGCTACATCATGTTTCAGACCATACCACCAGTATCTCTCTTTTAGATCTAGATACATCTTAGTGCTACCTGGATGTATAGAGTAAGCCGAGTTATGGGCCTCTCGATGTATAGACTCACGAATAGACTTTATCTCTGGCACACATATCCTCTTACCAAACCACACTATTCCCTGATCATCTATCCTGAAACCCGGAGCTTTACCAATCACAATTTGTTCTGCAATCTTCTGTATTCTCTCATCAGTAAGCTAACTGATGACGACTCGTAGGGTTCGCAGTCCGATCTTTCGATGAGAGTTGGTGGATAACTCGATTTGTGGATGGAGATGACGTTCACGGCTCGACTACAACCGTCCAAGGACGCTGTGCCTTAGCAACCGATACACCACCTCCGATGGCTGCCGTGATCTTGCGGCGTGACAACCAGCCACTAGGGCTCCCGTCCTGCAAGCAATCGAAGAACCAGCAAGAACAAGATGAACAAGCACTCAATTGCAAGATGAATATGACGGTTTCAATCTGAGAACACAATATGGTGAGGTTCTGATGACAATCAGACGGACGGTTGATCCAACACGCGCGCTGAAAGGCGGTAGCAATAGCTAACTCGACGAAACAAAACCTAAACTGTTTGTGGCAGCTCTAAAGACTTATAAGGAGTTGGGAGGACGACCACAAGGGTGTTGGGGTCATTCTCCAACCCTAGGACGCGTCCCTAATGGACCCAACTTGATACATGGCCCATCAGCCCAAATTAAGGCGACGCAGCACCGGTGGACAGAAAAGGACTCGGTACAAAAACGACTACTCTGGATGTGTCCGATAAGATATAGCCTTGGTTCTGGATCCGTTGGAAAGTAGACTTGATAAGCTTTCCAAAAAGTGCGAGAATGTCCCAATCGGAGTCTGTATGAAGTCGTGGCATCCATCACAAGTTGGTGCTGTCCTGCAGTCCAAATCCAGCTAGCGCCCATCCCGTGTCCCGCTGATCCTCTCCATTGTTCCTGAGCAAAACAAGAGTGCACGTGTCTCCATTGTCTAAATATAATGGACAAGAGTTTGAGAATAAACTTACTTGATGGTTGAGTTCACGGGCACGAGCACGAGTAATAGGACCAAGTGGTGCTGGAGATGGTGTTGGTGTGGTGTTGATGTCCTCATCACTAACCTTCTCGGATTTCATGTTCCAAGGTAGGTTCAACTTCTAATTACATGATGTTGGTTACTATACCCAAGTTGAGATACTTAAATTCAGCACACAACTCTTCAGACATCTGACTCATGTGACCTACGCTTGCGTGGCTCCTTCTGCTCAAGGCATCAGCTACAACATTAGCTTTACCAGGGTGATAGTGTACCTCTAGGTCATAATCCTTGATCAGCTCTAACCATCTCCACTGTCTCAAGTTCAGATCTGTCTGAGTGAATATATACTTAAAATTCTTATGATCTGTATATACCTCACACTTATGACCTATCAGGTAATGCCTCCATATCTTGAGATCATGTACTACTGCTGCTAACTCCAAATCGTGTGTTGGGTAGTTCAACTCATGTTTTCTCAACTGTCTAGATGCATAGGCCACAACCCTGCCTTCTTGCATAAGTACACAACCCAGACCCAGACGAGAAGCATCACAGTAGATAGAGAAGCTCTTAGAGACGTCAGGTAAGATAAGCACTGGAGCTGAGGTCAACCTCTTTTTCATCTCATCAAAACTAGCCTGCCATTCCTTAGACCACACAAACTTAGCATCTTTTTCTAGCAAGCTGGTCATTGGTTTTGCCAGTTTAGAGAATCCTTCAATGAATCTTCTATAGTAACCGGCCAAACCAAGGAAACTCCGAATCTCACTCACATTCACAGGTGGATTCCAACTTAGCACATCTTTAACCTTTTTAGGGTCTACTGCTACTCCACCATTAGAGATGATGTGACTAAGGAAAGATACTTCCTTTAACCAGAACTCACACTTACTAAGCTTAGCATAGAGTTGGTGATCTCTAAGCTTTTGCAAGACTAGCCATAGGTGATTTTCATGTTCTTTTTCATCTTTAGAGTAGATCAGGATATCATCGATAAAGACCACTACAAAGCTATCAAGATATTCCATGAGCACTTTGTTCATCAGGTACATGAAGTAAGCTGGTGCATTTGTCAGACCAAAAGACATGACAGTGAACTCATATAGTCCATAACGAGTCACAAAAGCTGTTTTGGGAATATCTGAAGGTCTAATCTTTAACTGGTGGTATCCAGATCGGAGGTCGATCTTAGAAAACACACAAGCTCCTTTCAACTGGTCAAAAAGATCATCGATCCGAGGTAAAGGATATTTATTCTTTACTGTTACCTCATTGAGAGATCTGTAATCTATGCACATTTTCTGTGTACCATTTTTTTCTCTACAAAAAGTACTGGTGCTCCCCAGGGTGAGGAACTGGGGTGAACATATTTCTTATCTAGCAGTTCTTTGAGTTGTTTCTTAAGTTCTGCTAACTCATTCACTCCCATTCTATACGGTCTTTTAGCTATGGGTGCAGTTCCAGGTAAAAGCTCAATTATAAACTCGATGTCACGATTAGGTGTCATACCTGGCAACTCATCGGGAAGACATCAGGAAAATCATCCACTATGTTGTATAGTAGTGTTTGGCTGACACAGAGACTTCTACCTCAATTCTGTCGCCTAAGGGTGTCACTAGCTGAACTGTTTTGTTTTCACACTGTATGACTTCCTTTGTTTGCTTTAACCAGTCCATACCCAAGATAAGATCTATACCAGAGGAGTTGAGAACCACTGGACTAGCTGTGAACTCTACCCCCCTTAAGATGATACTCACTATTGGACATTTAAGGTTTGCTTGCATTTCTGCTCCTGGTGAGCTAACTACCATAGAGTTTTCAATGCAGTCATGGGTATATCACACTTCTTGACAAAACTTTGTGTAATGAACGAATGTGATGCACCGGAATCGAATAAAACTGAGGCAGGATTTGAATTAACTGGGAACATACCAAGCATCACGTCTGGTGCTCCCTATGCGGCCTCAGCTGTCACGTGGTTGATCTTCCCATGGACATTGTTCTGCACCACCTTCTTGGGGCACCTATTGGAGTAGTGTCCCGGTTCA
Source organism: Microstegium vimineum (assembly GCA_022036555.1). Classification (NCBI taxonomy): domain Eukaryota; kingdom Viridiplantae; phylum Streptophyta; class Magnoliopsida; order Poales; family Poaceae; genus Microstegium; species Microstegium vimineum. Next base: position 20,541,178 of record CM039130.1, on the reverse strand, counting down.
CCGCAACTGAAGCATTTGTTGTCATTGATAGCTGTTGGTGCCCTTGGTATAGTTGGTGCACCATTCTTGGTTGGAGTGTTGGAGGCAGTGCTTCTAGCTGGTGTGTTATAGTTGTTCTGAGGCTGACGCTGCCCCTGAGCACGATACTGCAGTTGCTGCTGCTGCTGTGGCGCACGCTGGTACTGCTGAGGTGCACGGCTAGTGGCACTGGACTGGCCCTGGTAGCGCTGCTGATTGCTAGCCAGCTGAACAGATGGGCGATAGCGAGTGTTGTTCCCGGACAATGAGGACTGTCCTTGGAACTTCCTCTTCTTGTCCTCCATCTGACGGCGCTTAGTTTCTATCACAAGTGCCTTGTCCACCAACAGTTGAAAACTGGCGAAGCTATGGGAGAGCAGTTGGTACTGAAGGCCATCATTCAAGCCCTCCATGAATAACTCCTGCTTCTTCTCATCCTCAACCACTTCTCCAGGAGCATACCGTGACAGTTGAGTGAACTTGTCACGGTACTCAGCAACCGACATACCCCCTTGCTTGAGGGCCAAGAACTCCTTCTTCTTCAGGCGCATCAGGCCTGCTGGGACATGGTGAGAGCGGAATGCCTCACGGAACTCCTACCATGCTGTGGGGTTAGCTTCGTTACGTCCGAAGCGGTAAGAGTCCCACCAGTCCAGGGCTGCTCCCTGGAGTTGACCAGCACCATAGAGCACCTTCTCTCTATCATCACACTGTGCAATCTCAAGTTGCCTCTCAATGGCACGAAGTCAGTCATCAGTTTGGAGGGGGATCAGTGGAGTGCTTGAACACCGGTGGGTGTCCCTTGAGAAACTCTCCCCTCTTATCCCTAACTTGAGGGGGTGCATTGCCATTGCCATTGTTGTTCTGCAAGTTTTGAATATTCTGTGCCATCTGTTGCATGAGTTGAGTTTGCATGATGAGCCGTTGTTCCATGCTAACAGGGGTGGGGTGGCAGGTTCTCATTGCCAGCAGCGTTCCTCCTGGTGTTCACCATCTGTAGTATACAACTTGTATAAGTTCCACATGTTCAATTGTAAAAACTTATGATTTCTATAAACAGCAGTGCAGTAAAATAATCATAATTTACTCTCTGTTAATCCTTTGGTGGTGTAACAACCATTTCTGGAAAGCTCTTGAAATTATCTACAACTTTAGTTTAACTTTTATTCTCAGATTTCAAACATAAAAGGGGTGAGAACTGATGACAAGCAAAACTGTTCCAGGTTCCTAACTGTGCAGATACATCAACTTGTAACAGCTATATCTCCAAAACCGTAACTGATATGGAGGTGATTTGAATTGCATATGATAGATAAAGAAGTCTAGTTTCGGCCATAAAAATTTCATAGCCATTGGATAAAAGCAGACCGAGATATGAACAGATAAAGACAGACTGCTCCAAAAGTTTCAGCTAAGGACAGCAAGATAGATATTGAACCCCAAATTTTATTTATGCATTTCTTACAACCTAAACTTATACTAGAGAGTTTGTAGACATGCCCAAAACTCTTACAATCATAGAAAGATCCAAATCAAACATTAAGCATTATAACAAACATTTAAACACTTAATGACAATTGTTCATGCATTAAAAGTAAACACTCTCTCGCGTAGACTACGCGTGTTTATTACATAAAGCGGGGAAATCCTAGAAGTCCACGTTGGTGCTGATGTTGGGGTCTCCATAGACACCTCTCTGCCTAGCAGGTGACTCCGCTGGCCTGACTGGTGGAATGATATCAACTTCTCCCAGACGCCTCTTGAGCAAGGCATTCTCATGAGTAAGCTGTAAATAAGCTCTCCCCATGGTGTCAAGCTCATCCAAAGTCTGGTCCAAGCTCGTGTGAACTCGAGCCAGACACTCCAGTGCGGGGCGAACCCTGATACTCTGCTCCTCGAGAGGGGCGGCAATGGTGCATGTGGACTGTCCACTGGGGCGTCGGGGAAGATAGCGGTCCGCATCCCACATGATGACGTCAAAGTGGCGATGGCGATGGACCAAGAAAGCCTGCCTGGTAGCATCCTGGATGGCAGCGCCACGAGTGAGTCTGGCAGTGATGCAGCGGTGGATGAAGTGCACCCGGCTACCCTCGGGGATGTAGGCCTCCGTCTCGAAGAAGTCGATGTGGGTGGGGTGGGTCCAGTGCTCCATCCTGTACTGCACTGTGTACCTGGGGTGGAAGCGGCGCACCAAGGAGAGCAGCTGGGGATGGAAGTAGGCATCCCCATGGAGGTCATAGTACAGCTCCACTGTCCACCCTTCCCTCCGAAGGGCCTCGTGGAAGGCGGAGTCGTGGTTGTCATCTTCATCATCACCACCATCTCCTTCGTTGCCTCCATCTCCTCCGTCATGAGAGCCATGGCTCTCATCTCCGGGGTCATCAGAGTCGTCACCTCCGTCGTCGGGATCTCCAGCTCCATCCTGGCCACCATGGTGTGGCTCATCCTCCATGGGGTTGTACTCCATGGGCTCGTCATCCATATTGTCCTCCGCATCGTGCAGGTTCTGGATCATCTCCTGCGGCACTGGCTTGCCGTAGGTGACAAGCACGTGGGGTCGAAGGTACGCGTTGACACTCTTTCGAGGAGTGGTATTGGTGCGGGCCATCTATAAGATTAAATAAGTTTTGATCAGAACAAGATATTTTGTAACAGATAATAGATAGAAATATAAGCAACATTTTTATAGTAAAATAAGACAGTAAAAATAGATATGATCCTAAGAATGTGTCCATTTCTATCTAGGTTGATTGTCCTACAGTCAAGATAGCTTTGATACCAATTTGTAGCACCTAGTTTTGTAATGCAAAACCAAGTACATCATACATGTGTGCCCAGGATGTCCAAACACACATATACTCACCAATTGTAGAATACCAAAGTAAAGTACTTTATTACATCAATATCCATCACATTATTACATCATATTATAAGAGTTCAACATAAAAGTAAATAGCCACAGGGACATTGACTGGGAGACATCAACTAGAAGTCCTGGACATCCTCTGGAAAGTCCTCAAAGCCATCATCTGGTACCCATCCGGGATTTTCATTGTATAAAACAAGTGTAAGCAGACCACAACTTAGCAAGTATAACCAGGGTACTAAAGGCTCAAAAGGTTTGACACTGTTTGACTGCGGTTAGCAATTTTAGTTGGTCAAGTTGTATTAAACAAGTATACTACTTTAATGATAAAAACCCATCCCAAGTGATTAAATCATTAAGCAAAATTAATATCATTCCCAACCAACCTTGTAACCCAAGTAACAGCTATCAAGAAGGATCCAGGCCGCTCGTAACCATGAGCACAACTATCATGATAGGTTTACACTCTGTAGAGGTTGTACAACTTTACTCCCATGAAGTGATTCCCATTTGCCGGGGTTAGCTAGACCCAAATACCTCTACCAAGGAGGCGTGGCAGGGTTTCACTACATAACCTTTCACTAGATACCCTAACAAGTTAGTGGCTGCTAGGTTTCAATGGGAAGTATGCATGGGTGTTCTCCTTTGAGTGGCTCATGTGGTCGCAGCACTATGCATGCCTACAAGACAGGAGAACCGCCAAACATCCCTCGGCACCCCCGTATTGCGCTAACAAAATGGTAACCACTAACAAGCTAGAGACATACTAGTTAATTAGTTAAAGTCAGAGCCATATGACACTTGGGGTTGCACGACCTTCCTGGGTGTCCGCTTCAGGAGAGTTCCTATGGAGAGGTACTAAAGCAACAAAACCCGTGCTTTAGCCCCCTTTATCATGTTGCTAAAAAGCCTCATTTTACCTTTGTTCCATAAGTCCATTAGTCAAGTTAAGCATTTGTCATTGATAAGCTTAGCACATCTAGCCATAATGCAACTACTCCCATAGGTATACAAGGTATAAGGATCAAAAGTCTAGTATATGAAAGCCTATGGTTCATCAATTTGAGTGGACTCATGCATGAATAAAATGTGAATTAAGGTTACATAGGAGCATTGGGCCTTAGCTACACTTGCCTTCCTCAAAGTTCTCCTGTTGTTCCTGCTGGTCAAAGAATGGTTCCTCAAACTCAACTTGCTCACCCTCTTTTAAACATCAAGCAATCACCATACAAATAGTCCAAACCATCCAATACATGCAAACAAATAGAGTTTAATTAGAACAGTACACCAAACAGTATAAACAGAAGGTAAAAAGCTTTTAAAAGTATTCTACACACTGCTACGATCACATAGACGCGGAATTCACTCAAATCGGATTTAAAATGAGAAAGATATGCATGTTTTAAGGTTCAATCGCATTTCTGTAAATAACCCGAAGTATTTTGAATTAAAACAATTAAATTCTAGATTAAAAACATTCTCTGGATGGCGGGTCCTATATTTCAAAACTGTAGGGGTTAAAATAGAAGAAAACAGGGCTAAAATTAAATAAAATAGAACTAGGGTGGATTGCGGGTTGATTTGCGAGAAACAGAAGGGCCTAAGTGCAAAAGGGGCAGGGCTGGTCGGCGCTGACCGAGTCGCCGCTGGCGTCAGCGCCACGTGGCGACGTGCGGTTGGTGCCAGCAGGTCCACGAGTTCACGGTGGACCGGGTTCTAATCAAACCGGTATGCTCTAATCACAGCCACACAAAGCAGATCGGACGGCTGCGAGAGAAGGGGAAGGTTCCCCCCATTGGCGCACGGCGGCGCCATGAATGCCGGCGGCCGGAGCTCGCCGGAGAACGTCGGAACGACGTTTCCGACCACCCCCATTTCAACCAAGTGCACCAAAATGATCCGCGTGATCTTGCGAGTGCGTGTGTGCGCTCGGTTGAAGGTGTGGCTTGCCGGAACAGTGCGTCCACGGCGGTGCCATGACCGGTGTTGGTCGGTGTGTGCGGGAAACGATGATACAGGGTGATAACGACTGAAATAAAAGCACAAGGAGGTGCGGTGTGTCTGAGCGATTGTATTGAGGTGCTCGGTTGAGACGAATTCCCGCCGGAGCGATGTGACCACGGCGGTGCCATCGCCGGCGGCCGCTGTGTGCGTCGATTCGGCGCATACGGTGTGTAATTGGACAAAGTAAAGGGTCGGGGAGAGAGAGGGAGTCACCGTGAGTGAAGTCAAGGCGGTGGCGAGTCCCGTGCGTGCTTCGAGCGCTCCGACGACGAACGGCGGCGGCTGGTTCACGGAGATAGACATGGTGAGCGCCAATTCGGCAAAACAAGAGAAAAGAGGGGTCGGTGAGGAGCGTTACAGACACGTGGTACCACGGCGGAGCTCCTCGGTTGCTCAATGACGGTGTTGCAGCTCCGAGATGGCATGAACGTGAGCGAGGTAGTGGGGTGCAGAGCGCGGATAGAGTGAGAGCAAGGGAGGAAGGGGGGTCTCGCGGCGGCTTTATAGGCGGAGTAGGGCGGTAGATGCGGAGCCATTGCTAGCAGAGGCATCAAGGCAGGGCGTCAAGGCGCCCTTGATGGCCTGGCATCAATTGCGTTCAAGCCGAAGTGAAGAGGAGGGAGGCAGTGATGCCGGGCGACATCTCCTCTTCGTCGAGGAAGAAGCCCATGCGGTTGTCGAGTGGGGACAACGGGGCAGAGAGAGGGAGAGAAGGCGGGTGCGGGAGTGGATAGCCTGCTGGCGCCGGCGACGTGCCCCGTGGATCAGTGAGCGAGCAGGTGGAGGCCATGGGTGAGAGCTGCACTCCGGTGACGCGCGGAGTCCACATGCAGAGAGGGAAGGGGGACGCGGGTGAGAGGGGAGGTGGCCGCGTGGGCCGATTGGCTCTGGGCCGAGTGTTGGGCTGAGTGAGTGAGGGAGAGTTGAGTGCTGAGCCGAGGTGGGCTGTCTCTGTCGTTGGGCCAGAAGAGAGGAAGGAAGAAAGAGAGAGAGAAAGAATTCCTTTTCTTTTTCTGCTTTTTGAAAACAAAGCTCAAATTCAAATGGGATTTGAATTTGAGCACACCCAAACTAACCTACACTCAACCAAAGACCATAAGCTCAGCATGAATGCATCAAACATGTTACTATGCTCTAAGTTATTTGCTTTTATTCAAAAAGTTTTAATTTCCCCTATATTTTCATGAGTATAAATAGAATAAAAACTCAAATTTAACCTCTATTTGCAAAAGTTGAAACTAGGGTGTTACAGTCCATCTACCCCATCGCTGCCACACAAGCTATTGAAGCCGATCCATGGTGCAAGGTGTGTGGAGGAAATGATCACTCGGGCAACAATTGCCCCGAAACTTTGAAGGAGGATGTGAACTTCATCAGCAACAACAACAATGGGTATCGACCCCAACAACAAGGAGGATGGAACTCGCGCCCCTTCCACCAAGGTAATGGAGGTAATAGCAATTACAATAATTACAATCTTATAATAATCAACCTTCATTGAAGGATCTTGTTCTTGGTCAATCTAAAATTAATGATGATATAAATAAAAAGATGATTGCCACTGATAAAGTTCTTGAAACTTTTGGTGAGAAAATGGATAGCTTCACAGCTGCTATGAAAAATCAATTAAGTTTTAATAAAATGCTAGAAACCCAACTAGCTCAATTAGCAGTAGGTATGCCATCTCTAGAACAAGGTAAGATTCCTGGGAAACCAGAAGATTCAATTGAGCATGTGAACATGATAACAACAAAGTTCGGTAAGCCTCCACTCCGCTCCAATTGGGGCTATCTTCTCGATCCTCCCTTCATCATGAAGAAGGAAGATCCAGGCCACCCGACGATCAAGTGCTCAATCGTACAACAAACCTTCCACACCGCCTTCTGCGATCTCGGATCAGGCGTCAACATCATCTCTAAGGTAACTTATGGTAACTTGTTAGGAGGACCTTTGGTCCCTACATGTGTTCGCTTGCAGATGGCAGATCAAACTATACAGTTTCCCGGGGGACTCACAAGGGATATCTTGGTGAATATCCAAGATGAATACATTCCCACTGACTTCATCATCCTGGACATGGGAGCTAACGTGGAAGTCCCCGTCATCTTGGGAAGGCCCTTCCTCAACACAACCAACGCGTTCATCTACGTTGGATCAGGCCAGATCCACTTCCAGTTCCTGAGTCACAAGGTAAAATGTGGAAGTCCCCGTCATCTTGGGAAGGCCCTTCCTCAACACAACCAACGCGTTCATCTACGTTGGATCAGGCCAGATCCACTTCCAGTTCCCGAGTCACAAGGTAAAATGTGCTTTCAATGGTTATAAACTTAACAAACAGGCTAAAGAACAACCACCAAGAAGAAGAGTTCAAGCCTCGTGCCAAAAGAAGCACTACCTGGAGGCCAAGATCAATGAACTCAAGGAGGACGAACCCGCAAATCCAAGGCAGGTTTGGAAAGCGAAGGAAGTGCACACACCACGGTCTCCATCTCCGGAGCCATCAGGTGCACCCAAAGAATGAACCAGAAGGAGAGTCCTACTCCAAGGACTTAAAAATTAAGGAGCCTTCACCAAAAGGTAAGTCGGTAGTTATCTTTTATTTCTCGTCTTACATTTAGTTCAATTCTTTAAATTCTTTCATGCTCAAAAAATTAGAGAAATAAAGTTCCAGACTAAATAAAACTTGAGAATTAGAATAGTTTAAAAATTTGACAAAAGGTAGACCCATAGGGTGGTCGGCCGGCCACCCTATGCATCCTACCTTGGCTCATTTAATTACATTTCTATTTTTGATCTTTACAAAAGAAAAAGAAAAAAATGGATGACTAGGGGGTCGGTCGACCACCCTAGATACCACATGATCATTCCTCTTTCTTCTCCACCATCCTTTGTCCAAGCATCTCATGATTTGAGTAGTGAGGCTTTCAAAAATCAGATTCTTGCTTTGGGAGACATTTCTTTTGCTTTGTCATGCTTTAAAGTACATCAATCACTTTTGGTTAAAGCATGACACATCCTTGTCTCCCACTACTCCATGTCCAAAGTGGGGAACCAACTTTCACTTTCACTTTGTCATGCTTTGAAAAAGGAAACACATCAATCACTTTTGACATACCTTTGTCCCCCACTACTCTTTGTTTAAAGAGGAGAATCTTGAGCACTTTATCTCAGCTTTTGATCACATCACAAACTATGCTTCACCTTTCACGAAGCACTAGAAAAAAGCATGAGTGGAATCCCCACTTTAGGGGGTCGACCGACCACCTTTGATCACCTCCCTCCCTCTCTTTTGCCTTGTGTAAGGCATCTCTTAAAGATAGTGATCATGGCACCCAAGGGCATGCCCAAGGGGGTCGGTCGACCACCCCATGGTACCCCCTTGGTGCCATTCTCTTCCCCTATAAAACCCCATGCAAGGAGAGCTCATTCCCTCACACCTCAACTAGAATCCAGTTCTAGCTCAAGCCTCTCTTTGCCTTGTTCTCTCCTCTCTTCATTCAAGAGAAGTTCTTAGCTCTCAAGAGAAGTAGCATTGCTCTCACTAGTCCACAAGAAGATCTTTTGCCTTCATCGATCTTCTCTTAAACTTATGCCTATCCCCGCAAAGCAAACTAGGAAACTCTCTCCACACACAACCTTGTCCTAGTCTTGCCTTTTCCTCTCTAAAGATGAAGAACCCATTGACATCCACATTCAAGAAAATGAAGCAAGCTATAAGTGGGAGCTCATCTCGTCGCTCCCACCAATCTGAGGATACTTCCCAAGGAAGAAGAAGGGGAGGTTCTGCCCGATACACTTGGGAGAATGTCCAAACCGAAGAACACCCTCAGGAGGAAGAAATGCCGACGGAGGTACCTCATATCGGGGCATTCATGGTGCCTCCGATGAGGACCTATGACCAACAAAGTGGTCTCTGGTTCGACCAACTAGAGTGTAGGGTTATGAGGTTGCTACGCTAGCCAGAAAACAAAATTTTTCGACCCCATAAACCAGGTACAAGAGCTAGTTATAGATCACGGGATTACCACTAGACGCGCAGGTGCAGCGGAAGTGACTCGATGTAGTCGTGCGCGTCGTAGCAGTGCCATGCAGTTGCGAGGTCGTCCGTCTCAACATCACCTTCTCGCGGTTCGTCATTGTGCTCCAGATGCAGCACCTCCGAGGAATCCCACACGTGCAGGGAGGAAGCGTTGCGCCTCCGGACTGCTAGGTCCGCGAGGAGCAGAAGGCGCGAGCGTGGGGAGGTGACGGCGGCTGCCAAAAGGCGTGGATACAACTCGCCCTGCGCCCACCCCTTGCTAAACAGTCTGTGAGAAGAGAGGACCAAGAGAACACACACCCTAGCAGTTCTAGAAGCTTCTGTGGGGAAGTAGATGTGAATGGAGGTGGACTGACTAGCGATAACAACGGTGGTGGAGCGAAGTGGAGCCGGGGTGCGCGGATCAGGTAAGTCACGGCGGCGGAGGCGGGCTCACCGTTGGCGCGAGGCGGAGGAGCGGCAGAGACGGCATACTGGCGCAACAGTGGCTGGATGCCAGCGCGGGGGCAGCCGGATGCCGGTGCGGGGGCAGCCGGATGCTGTGGTGGCGCGGCCGGATGCTATAGTGGCGGCATCCTCACGACTGGGCGACGACGCGATGGGAGGAAGAAGACGCGCGCCGCTCGCGAGCACACGGGGAAAATGCAGGGAAGCGGGCTGTGATCCTCGGCTTGGTGGGCTGCCAAAGGGCGCACAAACTTGGCTTGGGGGAGGCTAGCACGGGGAAGATTGGCCCAGGGAAAAGGCTGGGATTCCGCCAGGAAACTGGGCTGCCAAAGTAGGCCTCAGCATGCACTTCGACCAATCCCTGGTCCAATCTGGAAGCATCACCTTCGCCTTCTTCTCCGCCGCCGTCTTCGATGAAGCTTGGGTACGGGGTCCCCTCTTCGGCGCCATTGCTGGACTAGGGCGAGTGGAATCCGAAATCCGTGGTGGGGTGGAAAGTAAGAAGGGCGCGAGCCAAAGGCGATGGAGAAAGATTGGGGAAGACGAAGGATTCTACAACAAAAGCAATCGTGAAAACCACCACCGCCGCTAAGTCCGCCCTTTATACCAAGCGGCACGACGCTTCGCCTCGCAGGGTTTTTGGAAACCCGCAACGGTCTAATGTGCGACCACCACGATACCCGCTTTCCGTGGCACAGACAGCTCGCCTCAGCATGGGCCGCTAACCGTCTGGTTAAATCGTCCCACTTACCTTTTTATTCCGCATTTCTTCCAAAATAATCTCCTCGATTTCCGGTTAATAACCTCGCTAACCCCACGGTCCCGAGGTCTGGATATATATTTCCTCCAAGTATTTTTTGGCAGCTACAGCACTTCGCTACAGTAAACTGGTCGCCAGACATCGTCAACAAACTCTAGCAGTAACACTCAGGTACTGCCGCAATCACGCTCACAACTCCTGGTACCTGGTCGCATCGCCGACCAGACACGAGGGCTTTGCCGGCTACAAGACCCGACCAAGGCTCGGGGACTGTGCAATACGCAACCTTCGTGCCCATGTCCTTAGCACCAATACGCCAATCTCCGACGGCAAATATTCGGGGAATGGAAGCTCGGGGACTACGAAGGCTACAGAAAGTTGTGATCCCGATACAAGAATCATCACGCTCCTTGCATCAGGCTTGAGGACTACGGGTATTCGCAGTCATTTTTTACAAAACTTATGTTTCAATCTTCTTGCAATTTGTATCTTGTATAAAGCTCGGCACCACGTCCATACTTCACCTATTACCAAGCTCGGGGACTAAGTGGGTACACTTCACCTTGAATGTACTAATTTCTTTCTCGGCAAACTCGGTTGTTTCCATGATGTTTTACAGAGTCTAAGTGGGTACACTTCACTAGGAAAGGACTTTCAAAATTTTCTTCTCCAGTACGTCACATTCTTCCAACAAGCAACCGCAACCTCCAACGAGGCGACCTGTTCACGCATCAAGCCGTTAACGCTCTTGACCAGTCCGACCTAGTCGGGAGACTCCTCCTAGCGATGCTCTCGACTAGTCCGACCTGGTTGGGAGGCTTCTCCAGGCAGCGCCCTGACCAGGCAGCCTGGTCGGGACTCTGCAACGACATTGACACATGGAGGCGACTAGCCGAACACCTCCTCGAAGGATGATGGCATGGGCTCGATAGAAGAATGCAACGTACTCGGGGACTTGTTAGGGATATTACCTCGGTATACCCCAAGGACCTCCATGGGCCTACCGACCAGAAGACAGCCCAGCTCGTGAGGCCCTGCGGCACGTGACCAGGCCTGCCGTGCTTGCTAGGGACTCCAGAGAGCCTTGCTCGCCAAGGAAGATCCTAGTAGATAGGTTCGGATCCCTTGCCATAAGGAACCAATCGTAATCTGTTAGGATATGGAAACTGTAACTTTGCTCCCCGGCTATATAAGGCGAGCAGGGACCCCCTCGAAAAGGGCGAACTACACCTGGTATATCCTAATACTCATATCAATCCAGCCACCAAAACAAAGGACGTAGGGTATTACGGCGATTTGCCGGCCTAAACCTGTATAAATCGCCGTGTCTACGCTCTCTGTTTAACGCTTGATCATCGTCGCCACACCTCCGCCTACAATCTACTACCGTAGGGTACCCCCTAGGTAGACTACGACACATATTTCGTCGACAAAGACACGTAAAGAAAGGTGACAAACAACAACGCAAAAACACAAATGGCTACAAACGGTCGGACCTAAGGAGGAGGAGGCCAAAGATCAAAAGCTTTTCTAGGTTGTCCCGAAGCATAACACTTCCCAAGATCGAAGATTAAATTTAGCCGCTTCTTGGCAATATCCTGGTCAATCCTTTCTGGCGCTTCCCGAGTACTATCTTGCAACCTAGTATACTCAAAAGCTAGGTGCTTCCTTTCCTTGCAAGGCTGGCAATGTCTAGCAATGAAGCTACAAGCAACCCGCACGCCATCGAGAGTGTTGCGATCAAGCAATTGCAGCAGCTCATGCACCTTCTCCAGACTGGCCGCAGAAGGCAGCTCCGACCAGCTCGCCCGGGCCTCTGGAACAAATGCAGGGTCGCATGGCGCCCAGGGGTCCTCCTGATGAATATAGAACCACCTAGACTTATGCTTGGCAAACTTTGAATGTAGCGGCATCGAGATGTACTTCTCGGCCATACTATCCCGCAGTTGAAGGTACACAGAACTAATAACCTCCGAGGATCCACTACCGTTGGGCTAGAGGCGAAAGAAATAGTGAAATAAATCAAAATGGGGGTAGATCCCCAGAAACGCCTCGCACAGATAAATGAAGGTCGCAATGTGCAATATGGAGTTTGGGTTCCGGTTGCACCGCAATTTGGTAATAGTGCAGAAACCCACAAAGAAATGGGTGTACCGGGATCCCAAGCCCACACCTGAAGAACGGCTCGAACACCACAAGTTCACTAGTGTTCGGGGTTGGGTACTCCTCACCGGTTGCTGCTCGCCACCCATCAACGTCCTCATCTAGAAGAAGACCGCCAAACACGATATCGTTAATCTCGTTCTTCCTCAGAGTACACTGTTGACGGTCGTTAGCGTCAACTTTTTATACAATTTTAAATAAGATAAATGGATCAATGACATGAAAATAATAGAAATATAGGGGGGTATCTAACAAATTCCATGAGTTTTGGTGTTTCATTATTTTTCAGGGACTATTCCAGAAAAGCATATAAAGGAAAGCAAATCAGAGAAAATATCGGAATAAATCCGCGGGGAAATAGTTGGACCTAGAAGGCACCCGAAGGAAGTGGGGCCCAAGAGGCCCACCTAGAGATTTAGAGTTGGAGAGTGTAGTTCTGGAGGAGTTCTGGCATGTCGGTGCTTCTTCATCGCTATATTCTTTGGGATCAGATCCTCTTGCCTAGGATGTGTATTCTGAGATACCTTGGTAGTGGACTTCTGGTTCAAGTAAGCAATATTATCCTTATCGTTCTTTATGTTTGCAACTTTGCTTGAGTGCTTTGATCTTGATAGATTCTTGATTCGTAGTGTAGGCGTGGTGCCTAGGCTAGGTTTACTTGTGAATGTCCCCTGATTTTCTAGATAACAGTAGCTCGCGTAGGTGACTCTTATAGCTACGTTGATTCCTCTGTAGTCCGTTTCCCGTAATAGGTTCGGCAGGCATATAGGTGCTTGGTAGGAGAGAACTCTGTTTTCTGCTCTTATTTAAGTCATCGCCCTTAAAGATCATAAAAGATAATGATTACCCAGTGACCAGAACTAGATAGTCCTTGGTTCTTTCTCCTCTTATCGATAGTTATCTATACTTGCTTGTGAAACAGGTTAAGTTAATATAGACTTAGTCTTTCTCATAACACCATTCCTTTGGGTTCGATATTAAAATTGGGTTATCTCGGTGAAGTGCTACATCGGCCCTGTTTGGATCCTAGGGCTAGAGCTAGTTTGGGCTAGTTTGCACCCAACTAGCCCAAAAGTATCCAAATAGGAGAGCTAGATTGGACTAGTTGCAACTAGCCCACCCCTAAAAACTAGCTCCCCAAAGAGGTAATTATTTGGGCTAGTTTGGGCTGGTTGTGGTGGAACGTGGGACCCACCTCATATGTAATTACAAAAAATGTTATAACTAACAAACCAAATATCCAAATAAAATTCTGATTACACCATTGAATTTGTTACAATAAATACTTTAAAATAAGATCCCACATGGATATATTTGGATGATTTGTAAACATAATTTATTATCAAACTAGGCCAAACTAGCTTTGAATCCAAACACCTCCTTGGCTAGAGCTAGTTTGAGCTAGTTTACAAACTAACTCTAACCTCTAGCTCTAGCCGAGCTAGAGTGATCCAAACAGGGCCATCATTGTTTATTTGTGCGCTTGCGGATAATTAATTTACTTGTGTGCTCTCAGAAACATCAACAAGCATTTCTGGCGCCGTTGCTAGGGAACTGTTGTTTCTTCTTTGAGATTGACTTTAAGTTTAGCTTAATCTTGTATTATACTTTTATCTTTCTTTTTAAATTTTTTGTATTACATTATGGATTCTGTAGTTTTGTTTATCGAGCACACAGATTCCAATCTACCCAATTTTACCGTTACCATATGGATGAAAACTCTAGTCTAGCACATTCAGCTAAGCCTATCTTTTTTAATGACTATGAGCTACATCCCTTTTTGATAGATATGATCTAGAAACAATCCTTTTTTGCCAAAAACATGACTTATTCTTTTATAGAGGAGGTTCTGGATAAGACCCATTTTAGACTCACTAATCCAAGTGGAGTTTTAATCATTCATGAACAACCAACCATAAAGATTGGTGAGGAAGATGACATCAATGAACATGGAATCTACTCTATAACCATTTTATTAAACCCATGCTCATATGATACATCTCCCATTACCATTCATGACATCTTCAACACCCTCACATTTTCTGTTTATAAACACTTCAAAAGGGTAGTTGTTGATGCATATGTTTATAATAAATATTGCCGATCTCGTTGTGTTAAAACTTGATATAGGTGATGAAGGGGAAACCACTTCACCAAATCACATCTTAAAAGGTTTCCCTAGGATAACTTAATGTCCTAAAACCATCACCACTTAAATCCTAACATAAATGTTCACCTTTTTGTTGCCTTGTGAAATGAGCATAAAGATATATTATATTCCTTCAGGTATTCCTGTCACTAACCTTTTCAGATTTGGAGCATAAAGATTGAAGGAACAACAAGCATAAGGTATGTCCAACCAATCATCATGCAACATTGAATTATATTCATCCAATCTTGATTTTTGCAAAATTCAAGCTTGGGGGATAAACCACCATAAAAATATCTTTTGCCATGTTGCTACATTACCTAGGTTGTTCGTACTTTTAAGGCATGCTCAATATGCTAAATTGCTAACCATGCTCTTTCATATTCATTTGAGTAGATCTCCATAGTACCTTCATGCCACCTTTGTTTGCTATAGTGTATGTTTAGGTTTTGAAGAATGTTCATATATCTTTTAAATAATGCATGGTGCTTAGTTTAAATCAAAGGTATTTGGATATTGCTTAGTCTTTCTCATAACACCGTTCCTTTGGGTTTGATATTAAAACTGGGTTATCTCGGTGAAGTGTTGCATCGTTGTTTATCTGTGCGCTTGTGGATAATTAATTTATCTGCCAAACCTATTACAGGAAACCTATATGTCGGCCAAACCTATTACAGGTCATCCTCTGGGGCCCCGCTTTGCTCCAGTGTCTGCGGGATCCTCCGTGAGTATTTTGGCAGGTGTCTCTTTGCGGGATTTATTCGATATCTTCTATGATTTGTTTCTCTTTTATCCTCTTTTCTGGAATAGTCCCTGGAAAATAATGAAACACCAAAACTCGTGGAATTTATTAGATAAAGCCCTATATTTCTACATTTTATATATTGATTGATCCATTTATTATATTTATAATTGTATTAAAAATTGATGCTAACGACCGTCAATAAGCACTCCCACACTTAGGCTTTTACTCGTCCCAAGAAAAAGGATGGTTAAGAAATATATATAGAGTTTAAGACATAACTTAAGGATAAACTTTACCATAAAACTTTCTCAAGTCATTCGAAAAGAAATGTACTTTATGGTTCTTAAGTGATTGGAGAATAGAATAGCTCGAATAGATTACCTTCTCCTTTCAATCAAGTCTCTGGAGAGTTTGTAGAATTTTTGAAAAGAAATCCTGCAAAGGGAGAATACTCTGCTATTCTTCCTATGTTGTCATCCTCTCCTTCTGAGAAGTATGGGCTTTTTTAAGAGGCACGTCAGACTTTTGTCCCTTTTTAATTCCTCTTGAGGGTGCGTCGGACTTTTTGCCCATTTTTCATTCCCTCTAATTTCTCCCATGCATCTTTGGCATGGATTATTTTCACATATTTTTGTATAAGCCTCATACAACCCTTCTGAAGAGGATGATTCAACATATGAAGTAACATTATTATTTTATTCAAATTTAAATTCTGATCATATGAGCATAGCAAAGTACTCAACTTGCAATCTTTCAAAGGTTTTTGAATTTAAAGAATAAATGCTCTAGAGACAAGACATCAGGAATCAAGTTCTCATATCTTACTATATCTTAGTCTCAAATCATCTTAAGTATATTTATTTAAATTGAATTGAAACATGATGATGAGGACATCACTGGCTTAGATATGACCATGCCAACCACTTCTATACCAAAGGTGAAACCATTCTATATGAGGTTTATCATTGTTATATTTGATGAATGGGTGCTGCACTATGAAGTGTGTATGTTTTCATTTTCAGAATTGCTTACATGGATCAAGGAAGGGTTAGATTGCATATGGAAAGCATGGATGGTCAATGAAGTTGATTGGGGACCAAATCCAAGTGTTCCTAACGTTCTCCACCAGGCCACCACGTCACATTGGATCCAAGGAAACAAAGAGTCCAAGTCCAACACGTTTTGTAAAGTTCAATTCGGACTGCAGAAGAGTCCAAACTTGCGACGGTTGTCACGACTTCATACGGACTCCGATTGGGACGTTCTAGAAATTTTTGGAAAGCTTATCAAGTCTACTTTCCAATGGGTCCGGACTCATACCCATATCCTATCAGATGCGTGCGCAGTAGACAATTTAATACCGAGATCTTTTCTGCCAACGGTGCTGCGTCACCCTATTTTGGGCCGATGGCCCGTGTATCAAGTTGAGTCCATTAGGGACTCATCCTAGGGTTGTAAGACGACACCAGGACCCTTGTGGTTTTCCTCCCTCCTCCTTATATCCCCCTAGAGCCGCCACAAACAGATTGGGTTTTGTTTAGATGAAAGTTTAGCTGCTGCTACTTCCTTGTAGACGCGTGTGTCGACTAAACCATCCGTTCTACTTGATTCGGAACCCCACCTTCATGTGTATCACATCTGATCCTTCATCTCTTATTTGCAATTGAGTGCTTGTTCTACTTGTTCTTGCTTGTTCTTCGATTGCTTGCAGGAATAACCCTAGTGGTTTGGTTGTTTGTGATCCGCAAGATCGTGAGCAACCGCTGGATTTGGTGTATCGATCGCTAAGGCGCAGCGTCCTTGGATGGTTGTAGTCGGATCGTGAACGTCTCTCCAGTCAAATCGTAGTTATCAATCTCCACCGAAAGATCGGGACACTCATACACTCATCAAGTGGTATCAGAGCAAGGTTTCATCGGTGAGAGATTTCAGTTTGCTTTTAATTTCCTAAAGTCCAGAAAAAGCCAATAAAAATAGTAGATTTGTTTCCCATAATCCCATAAACCTTTTGAGCCTTTTACTAGTATTTATTAGTTCGGGCTTGTTGAGTTTGGTTTACATCGGTTGAGTCGTGTTGCTGGTCTTAGGGTTAGGCTTTTAGAGTTTTGAGTTCTTGTCACGTTTTGGTCACTATATCCGTTGTGTTTACCATTACCATATACATCTCCACTACATCATATATATTTCTTTTGCAATCGTTGCTACCATATACATCTTCGTTGCACCATATCCATCCACATTTTTTTTCACATCCAGATCTGATTTAGGCACACAAAAAAATATCAGCATTGCTAGTTCTTTAAGAAAGAAAACACATTGTTACGTTGCTTATTGGAATCTGATTTGTCAAGATCCAATTTTGTTATAGTTGTGCAAAGTAAAAGAAAAGAAGAAGAAAAAAATCAGAAAGAAAACAGAAAAAAAGAAGAGAAAGAGAAAGAGAAAAGAAACAAAAGAAGAAAAAAAAGAAGAGAGAAGGAAAAGAAAGGGAGTGTTTTGCTTGCTGTTTTTGTGCCTTTTCCTGCTGTACTGTGACTTCGTTTGTGTCTAGGCTCGCGTCTCTAGCACGGTCTAGCCTAGGACTAGCACGGTACCTCCGTTGAACGATTTCTCAACTTGCTTTTGTGACTAATGTGGTGCTAGTACTTCCTTGCACATTATTGTTTAGCCCTCCTATAGCTCCACATATTCGAATACAGCTTGACAGGTGTTGTTGCTGCGGTGTCGATACACTACTTCCAGGGTTTCCGACTTGTTGGTTACTACCACCTCTTGTTTTGCTTGGTAAGAACTTGTAAGAATTTGTTTGATCAAGTTGAGAGTGAGAGAATTACAGCAACCACATCCTACTAGTTGATAGGGACATAAATATTATTGTGTATGTTTCTTGTTTTCTTCTAATCATGACAAGAAACTACATGAAATTAGGAGATGATCAGGTTGCATATTCAAATCACTTTGCTAGTGGTATGACAAGTGATAAGCTTGCTACTTACGAGGTATGTGATACTTTGCTAGATAAACTACAATCTGCACTACCTTATTTTGAAGGAAACTATGATCCTTATGCATATATTGAATGGGAGCTACATGTAGACAAGGAATTTAAAAAGTATGATCTATCTGAAAAACAAAAGGTTAAAGTTGCTTCAAGTGTTCTTATTAAGTATGCTTTAACTGAGTGGAAACACCTTTGTAGATTTGCTAATGCTCCTCAATCATGGAAAGATATGAAAAGACATTTTAGAGATGTTTTTGTTCCTAGCTATTATTCTGATATTTTGTATGGCAAATTGCAATCTATAAAACAAGAAAACAAAACTGTAGCAGAATACTTAGATAGACTGAAATTATGTTTGCTACGTTGTGGCTTTGAAGAAAACGATGAGTTTCTAGAACATAGATTTTTGCAAGGTCTTAATGTGCAAATTCAGAATATCCTTGTTGATAAACATTATAAGACTTTTGGTGAGTTGTTTGATCTTGCTTGTGAATTTGAAATAACACTAAAAATAGATCTCACAAATACTATAGAAGCATATGTCTCTCCTATTACTAACAATTTGCAGTAAGCGGATGCCAATATACCAATGGGCATTGCTCAATCTGAGATTAGAGGTGACACATTAAAGGAGAGCATGAATCTAGCTGCAAAAACACCATTTGCGAAGAGCATCAAAGGTAAGTTCGATGGTTGTAACATAAATCAAGGTGAGCATGCTTTAGTTGAACTGCATTTGTCCACTAATCTTGATATCCTAGATCAACCAATAGTGGAACCCATCGCTGATTTTCCTTTGTCACACTTTCATATGCTTGATATTCCATGTGACAAAGAAGAGTTGTGTGATAATGAATTACTTATATCCATACCACAACTACCGAATAAAGCTAAAAATTCTAAATCAATGAGTGCTGAATTCCAGCATATTGTTCATATTGTAAATGAAAAAGAAGAAATTCAATATTTTTCATCTTTACATACAATAGGGTACATTGAGTTTGATGATCTTTGTGAGCTTAGCTATTTGTAGAATAAACTGATTGGTAGATTTGAATTGCCATGTACTTCTAATGTTAGTTTCCATGCTATTGGAAAATATAATTGTAAAGAGGAGTATATGGTAAACCGAATTTACATTTGCTCAAATATACAAACTCCTTTTATAGTGAACAGAACTAATCAATTAGAAGTATGCAATAACAATAACCATGCCATGTCAAGCTTCCCTAGTTTTATTTTAAAGAAACAGGATAACTATCAAGAATGGGAGTATGGTTTGCTTGTATCTACAACACATCCTCTGACAGTGGTCAAACCGAGGACGGTTTGCTGTCAAGAAAGGGAGAATGATGAGGACATCACCGGCTTAGATATGACCATGCCAACCACTTCTATACCAAAGGTGAAACCATTCTATATGAGGTTTATCATTGTTATGTTTGATGAATGGGTGCTGCACTATGAAGTGTGTATGTTTTCATTTTCAGAATTGCTTACATGGATCAAGGAAGGGTTAGATTGCATATGAAAAGCATGGATGGTCAATGAAGTTGATTGGGGACCAAATCCAAGTGTTCCTAACGTTCTCCACTAGGCCACCACGTCACATTGGATCCAAGGAAACAAAGAGTCCAAGTCCAACACGTTTTGTAAAGTTCAATTCGGACTGCAGAAGAGTCCAAACTTGCGACGGTTGTCACGACTTCATACGGACTCCGATTGGGACGTTCTAGAAATTTTTGGAAAGCTTATCAAGTCTACTTTCCAATGGGTCTGGACTCATACCCATATCCTATCAGATGCGTGTGCAGTAGACAATTTAATACCGAGATCTTTTCTGCCAACGGTGCTGCGTCACCCTATTTTGGGCCGATGACCCGTGTATCAAGTTGAGTCCATTAGGGACTCATCCTAGGGTTGTAAGACGACACCAGGACCCTTGTATGACTTGCGGGAAAAGTGTTATGTAAGTTTATTCTTAAGCTATGAATTAAACTTATCTTTTTAGCAATTCATAATATTGAGCATATGGACTTTAATTAGAGTAATAGAAAGAATATGATTTGTAAAGTGGATAACTCAAACCTAATCGTAGACGAAGTGGGACGGAAGATGCAGGTTCCACTTTGTTGGTTGCGATCTCTGTTTGATTCTTTCTCTAAATTGCAGTAACTTCCCGAGCTAGTTTTATTTTGCGGTCGTAGTGTGTCTCTCCCACACTTGTTTCTTTTCTATAATCTTTCTACGCAATATGTGGAGACAAAAACACACATACCAAAAATATAGAGAGTAGAGTTGACAGTAAAGATATTGAAATCAATAGGGCACTTTATTCATTATTAAGCAATCACTCTCATAACTGAATTTAAAGACTAGAAATAAAGTTAAACTAACTCAATTTAACATGAAAATGGTAAAGTTAACTAAGGTGTGCCCTATTACATGGATAACTAAGCATTATTATTATTGCGCTTTGGCAGGACTAAGGCACTAAGATGACTGTTGCTTCTTTCAAGCACATCAATCTTCCCTATATTGCTCTCAACGAGCTTATGCATTGTAGTCATGGTTGCGTTTCTAAGCCCACTCTCTGCCTAAAGAGAGCGGATGGAATTGGAAAGCGAGTTGATCCTCTCCTCTACCATAGCAATGGTAATTCTGAAGCGTTTAGGTGCATTATTAAGTGCAGGAGCAGATCTCTTTGGTTCTGGTCTAGGCTCAGTGTAGCGAACTTGGCTCGAGGATGCGCGAATGCCTTCAAAGAATGGATCGGTTGATGTATACTTTGCACAAGTAACGTCCCCAAACTTGTTGTACTTTACAGACTTCAGCTTCTCATTCTCCGCCGGGGGTAGCATCTTGGTACCCTGGGGGATAGCAATCTGTGGTCCTCGTGATGATTCTCCTAGTAAAAGCCTTACTGGAGATGGAGGCAGCTCTTGAACATGGTAAGCTTGCTCATGGTTGAAGAATCATGGCCCTATTGGTTTTGGTGATTAACGACAAGTAAAAGATTATTGTGGCTAATGTGTGTTTTGCAGAGGCTATGCATAGCTTAGCCATAGTGATCAATGTGAATGGGCATCAATGGTTATCACTTAGCCCCCAAGATGGATATTGTTTCGGATTTCAAAGAGTCATGATGAAGACCCTAGAGTGATAGGATAAGTGCCATAAGGACTAGGGGGAGTGTCGACTCCTCGATACCTCGACAAAACATCGTCGTGTCAAGGATCTCTTTCCCTAGCTCTTTCATACCGCATTACATTCCGCACTTGTTCTTCAATTCAGACTAGAATTGTGTAGGGTGTTTTTGCTTTCCTTGGCTTGCTACCGCTTTCATAGTCTAAGGCACACAAATCGTTAGGCACGGGGTGATTGACATTTGTTTAGGATTTCATATTTGCTTTAGAAATTTGAAATAAGCCCAATTTACCCCCCACCCCCCGCCTCTTGGGCAACTTGATCCTTTCAATTGGTATCGGAGCCTTATTGCTCTAGATTAGGCTTCACCGCCTAGAGCAAGATGTCCCATGGGGATGGACCGCCACCCATTGTCGGCTACAAAGGTAAGGGGTACCCTAACCTGCGATAATCTAATGCTTAACATAGCAGCCATTTTAAGGAAGAATTCGATCAGCCGCCCAGTCAGCGGGAGAGGCCCATCAAATGAAGGCTTACCTCACCAACAATAGTGACCAGTCGTGGGCCGGCCCATTACTGGAAAAACAGCAGGTAGGACACCCCTCCGCGTCGACCTTAGCTGGCGGACAGGGCTCGAACGAACGACCCCTCCGCCTCGACCTCAGCTGACGGACAGGGGTCGAACGAACGACCCCTCCGCCTTGACCTCAACTGACAGACAAGGGTCGAACGAACGACCCCTCCGCCTCGACCTCAGCTGACGGACAGGGGTCGAACGAACGACCCCTCCACCTCGACCTCAACTGATGGACAGGGGTCGAACGAACGACCCCTCTGCCTCGACCTCAGCTGACAGACGGGGGTCGAACGAACGACCCCTCCGCCTCACCTCAACCCCTCGAATGACAGACAGGGGGTCGATCGAACGACCCGCGCGCAGGAGGCTCGATCGGCTTACCTACTCCTAGTATGGGGTAAAGAGAATCCAATGCGCCTACCTGCTCCCGCCTAACGCCATGGGCGCCCACTGCCACGGTCAAATCTATCAACTCGTCGCCCATGCCCCGACTCTCCGTTGATCGTAGAACCACTGTGGCCACGCCTCAAGTACGGAGGTCAAAGGCACCCCCTCGAGTCTTAAATGGGACAAGCCCTCGACCACGTTTCCAGGGATGAGTCAGGGTCCCATAGGCCTCGATACTCCTCGACCCGGGGGTCGACTACCACCTCCAACCACTCCACCATGGGACCCGTCCTATCCGCTCCGTCCCGCTTCAACTGTGGAGCCCGTACCCGTCTACAGGAGATCGGTCGTACCACGCCATGACGTTTGGCAACGTCCAGTCTGCTATCACCATGCCCTGAACACCAGAAGGACGGGAAGGCCACGCCGCTACAGCGATTGACGTCCCACCACAAGCATGGCGCCGCGGACACCTCTCTCATGCCTCTACAGTCTAGGATCTCTGTACTCTCAGGCCTCCCCTTGATCTGTAAAAGGGGACGCTGGGATAGAAGAAAAGGCATGCGCATTCGTATCGGCTCACGCATTCGGACATCAGAGATCGCTCAATGAGCCGAGACATCAGCTCTGACCCGCATACACCAAGAACCAAGTCGCACACACCACACCCGATTGCTTGATCAACATCTCAAGCAATCCACCAACTCGCCTAGGATAGCCTTGATAGTCCTAGGCTTCAGCTCACTCTGAGCACCCCCGTGTAAACCTGCTTGTACCCCCCCCCCTGTACAAGCACTTCGGTGCAAGATAATACAATCCATCCTCCCCCGCTAGACATAGGGCCTTCTTTGCCCGAACCAGGATAAATCTTGTATTCTTCTTGCATCACATCTGGGAGAGGGAGCACGCAATATACAAATTTATTAGTTGGTGGTCTTGACCCCCTGGGTCATAACACCGACAGTTGGCGCGCCAGGTAGGGGGCTTTGCGTGTCGATCAACTCCAAACTACTCTCCCAGATGGATTCCACGATCCCATCACTTCCATTTGCCACCATCATCTGGTTTGGGAGTCTAGAGTTCATGTCCTTGGGCCACGGCCACGACATGATTCTACTCTCAGGTAGTGGCATGGATAGCAGCAGCTCCGGTACGCCGGGGCCAAGGAGGACCAGACGACGGTCCCACCACTCGCGCCTCTTACCTGCGACCAGGGGGAGGTGTGAACGACGCCGCCGCACTCTTCACCACGCGGATTCCGAGATGCTGGACGCCATCTCCCTGGCCCCGGCTGGTGACACAGTTCCTCCCTTCGGGAGCCTGTTTGACCCATGCTTGCGGGTCGGGGGCGGGTACCTCGCTGAGCCTGACTTTGGCTCTGCCATACCGTCATCTCGGAAGGTCCCCGCGGCTTCTCCAACATACTCGGCCGCGCCGCTGCGCAACCTGTTTCCACACGGGTTCTACAACAACGTCAGATATGTTCTGCTTTTGTAGGCTCGCAGATGCAGGCACGTTACGGGTCCTCAGGGAACCTGTTACGTGCGACGACTAACCTCGTCAGCACCCCTCCACCAGATGAGCGCCCGGTGCCACGGCGAGCCCCGGCCCCAGGTT
Organism: Microstegium vimineum; assembly: GCA_022036555.1. Classification (NCBI taxonomy): domain Eukaryota; kingdom Viridiplantae; phylum Streptophyta; class Magnoliopsida; order Poales; family Poaceae; genus Microstegium; species Microstegium vimineum. The sequence goes on along the minus strand of CM039130.1, from coordinate 20,517,258 downwards.
ACTACACCTGGGGCACGCTACGACGAGAACTGGAGGAGGAGCGCAGGGGATCTTTCCCCAACTTCTACCAGAGCAACCCCGACTCAGACTCCCCCGATGAGGATTACAATTCCATGCGGGTGTGCTTCCACCTCATCGAGCCGGTCGACTCCCAGGATGAGACCACCGACGCCGTAGCTGCGAATGCGGGAGGAGGACAGCGCAACGCTACTCCGCCGTGAGACGCCGCCCCCCGGTTCCAGGCGAAGCTGGTCCACCTTAGGATGCCTAGATCGCGCAAGTCCGAGAGCTGCTCGCCAAGGTCGAGGAGGAGCACCTACGGCTCCAACAGCTCGAGCATGCGCTCGAGCAAGATCGCGGGCGGTCACCGGATGGAGGAGCCCGCGAGCGGGCTTGGGATGTCCAACGACAGATCATCAACGAAGGGGGCGAACGAGCGCCACGTCTACAACCACGCTAGCCAGAATGTCATGGAAGCCGCGATGCTGCTCCGCGACATGCCAGCACCATCGACGCCCCAGGCGCAACACATCAGGGATGAAATCCAGGGGCTTCTCTAAACCGCGGCCGTACAGCAGGCAGAGAGCTCGGCCTCGAGGCGCAGAGGAGCTGCCTTCGAGCAGCGGGACGTGCCCCCTTGACAAGATCGAGAGGAATCTATCCACCAAGACAAGGCGCCCCAAGGCGGAGCGGAGCGGCAACCAATTCGAGACCGCATCCTCGACAATCGACAACCGCGAGACGCGTGACGCGACATCAACGATAACAAACGACGCTGACACGGTGACGCTGAGGCTCGAGGTTACAGTGCTTATCGAGGTGGGTGCTACGACAGTGACGAGGATCGACGTCGATCTCCGGAACCACCAGGGCCACAAGTCTTCAGCAGGGTGATCCGGCGAACCGCTTTGCCGGGTCGTTTCCGTCCACCCGCCAGCCTGGTCAAGTACAACGGTGAGACCAAGCCAGAGCTCTGGCTTGCTGACTTCAGGCTGCCACCTCCAACCACTCCACCATGGGACCCGTCCTATCCGCTCCATCCCGCTTCAACTGTGGAGCCCGTACCCATCTACAGGAGATCGGTCGTACCACGCCATGACATTCGGCAATGTCCAGTCTGCTATCACCATGCCCTGAACACCGGAAGGACGGGAAGGCCACGCCGCTACAGTGATCGACGTCCCACCACAAGCATGGCACCGCGGACACCTCTCCCATGCCTCTACAGTCTAGGATCTCTGTACTCTCAGGCCTCCCCTTGATCTATGAAAGGGGACGCTGGGATAGAAGAAAAGGCATGTGCATTCATATCGGCTCACACATTCGGACATCAGATATCTCTCAATGAGCCAAGACATCAGCTCTGACCCGCATATACCAAGAACCAAGTCGCACACACCACACCCGATTGCTTGATCAACATCTCAAGCAATCCATCAGCTCACCTAGGATAGCCTTGCTAGTCCTAGGCTTCATCTCACTCTGAGCACCCCCGTGTAAACCTGCTTGTACCCCCCCTTGTACGAGCACTTCGGTGCAAGATAATACAATCCTTCCTCCCCCGCTGGACATAGGGCCTTCTTTGCCCGAACCAGGATAAATCTTGTGTTCTTCTTGCATCACATCTGGGAGAGGGAGCGCGCAATATACAAATTTACTAGTTGGCGGTCTTGACCCCCTGGGTCATAACACCGACACCCATGTTTGATGGGGATGATTTTTCATATTGGAAAGTGCGTATGGAGGCCTACCTTGAGGCCATGGATATCGGTGTACACAAAGCCGCTAGCATAGGTGGCACCTTGTTCGCCAAGGATCCCTTCTTTGAGAAGAACAATACCAAGGCAAAGAAAATTCTTTTCCATGGCATTGGCAAGGATGTGTTCAACCATGTGCAGAATTGGAAAACCGCATACGATGTTTGGACAAACATTTGTGCGCTACATGAAGGGACCAAATGTGAGCGTGAGGAACGCTACCATTTGGTCATGGCAAAGTTAAACTCCTTTACCATGCATGCTAATGAGATGTACTCATGTCTTAATATTCTTGTAAAGGAGTTGAATGGACTTGGGCTCACCCAAATGCAACCCACCGATGTGGTGCGCAAGATTCTTTGTGTCTTGCCAATTGACAAGTATGGCCATAACGTCACCATTCTTCACCAAGGGGATCTCTCAACTTCTACACCAACACAAGTGTTGGGCAAGATCAATCCTCATGAGATGTACATGAAGATCGGTGATGGCGGTTCTTCATCCTCCTCCAAGAAGAAAGACAAACAGAAAGTGGAGAAGAAAGACTTGGCCCTCAAAGCTTCCACCAAAGAGAAGTGCAAGATTCAATTGGTGGTTGAGGACTCAAGTGATGATGAAGATGAAGACAACATCGCTCTCATGGTGAAGAAGACCACCAAGATGTTGAAGAGGCTAAACAAGAATGGAGTCAAGTTTGACTCAAAGAAGAAGAAATTCTTCACAAGCTCTTTAAGGAAGCCCATCTCACAAATGAAGTGCTACAATTGTGGCATTCTTGGTCTTCTAGCTCATACATGCATCGAACAGAAGAAAGACAAGTTCAAGAACAAAAAGTTCAAGAACTACAAGAACAAGAAGGGTGCACAAGATGACTCAAGCGATGATGACAAGAAGCAAGACAAGCCTTACAAGAAGAAGGACTTCGACTTCCACAAGAAGAATGTCGGTGTCTAAAATGGTGGGGTCTAGACAGCCAACGAGTAAATTTCTAAGCGTCATTGAGATCGGATGGTTACGCTAGGAGAACACACGATTTATACTAGTTCAGGCACGAACGCCCTACGTCTAGTGTTATGCGGAGTAGCGTTACTGAGCGCGGAGAGCTCGTAGAGGGGAGCTACAAGCAATGGTGAGAGAGGGAAGCTGGTTCCCAGGTCTTGTGCGTATAGATTCTTAGTTCTGGTGAGAGCTCGCATGAATGCAAGCGTAAGTGTGTGTGAATGAGTCGAGAGGGTTCAGAGAAGTGTCTAGAGAGAGGGATTGGATGTCCATTCTCCCCCTTTATAAGTAGGGAGAGATGGAGGATTACAGTAGAGAGAGAGAGAGAGAGAGAGAAAATGTGGGCTCGGCCGAGGCTGTCGACTTGGGAGCGCTTTAGCTTCTGTTCGCCTTCCTTGCTAGAGAAGATTGCGCTTATAAGTGCGGCGCCCAGGTCCTGTTTGTCCTTAATGGAGTTGTAGCCATACGCCTCATGAACGGGGACTCCGCTGCTCCCCGACTTGGGCATGGGTGGGGGTTGGCAGCACAGGGCCAGGCACCCCTGCGTTCCATCGTACAGCGCTGAGAGCACCCTAATCCCTGTTCAAGTGTTCGCCGAAGGCATGGCTCGGGTATGGTGAGCATTAGTCGTCGGTTAGGCAGCACAGGACCTTGTACCGTAAGGTGGATACAGGGGCAGGCATGGCAGTTCATGCCTTGGAGCCCCATCCCTAAGGACGAGAGGTACTATGGACCTTTTGACTGTAACCAGGGCGCCACGGGCCGGTTGTGGCAGCAACGCCTCCGAGGGCAGATGGCGTCATGGGTGACATCTTGCTAGCTCAAACGAGGCAGAGGAGCCCCTAGGGATGGGAGCGTCACGGACGACACTGCCCGGCTCAGACGGGACGGAAGTGCCTCTGAGGGTAGATGGTGTCATGGCTGATGTCACCCTGGCTCGGTCGAGGCGGAAGAGCCCGCAAGGGTGGATGGCGTCCCGGTGATGTCACCCAAGCTCAGACGAGGCGGAAGATCCTCCGAGAGAGCGGTGCCTATCTTGGTCGGTTGGAGGCGGAGAACCCCTGTGGGTGGGTGACGTCACCCCTGCTCGGACAGGTCGGAGAGCCCCCGAGGGTGATTTTGTTTTTGTGAAATGCGGTGTTTAGGGTACCCTATTCTCAGGTATCCGACAAAGAAGAAGGATGGCAAGGCTTACATTGTTGGAGATTGGCTCACCGACATTGAAGATTCAAGTGAGCCCTCCGATAGTGAGAGTGAAGATGAGAAGGTGGCCGCCTTGGTGATTAGTTCTTGTACTCGACCGCCACCTCCTCCATCATCACCGGGCTCATCCTCTACACACCTATACCTCATGGCTAAAGGTGACAACAAGGTACAAAAAGAGGATGATGATGATAGTGGTGACTCAAGTGGTAGTGATAGTGATGATGAAGACACACCATCCAATGATGATCTAATTAAAATTTGCAACAAGTACTCTAGCATCATAAGGAGGTACAAAGGTAAAAATGACAAACTACTTGAGGTCAAAGAAAACTTGCATGCTAAGCTTGATGTCTTGTCTAGTGCTAATGATGATTTGAAGCTTGAGAACAATTCTCTCACATCTAGCACTAGAGAGCTCAAAGCCACACTCAAGCAAGCAATTGAGAAACATGATAAGCTTGAGAGGTCAACACAAGAGCTCCAAACAAGGTATAACTTGCTAAAAAATGACTAGAACCAAGTGAGAAATGAACATGGCACACTTGTGGTAGCTAATGAATTGATTACTAATGATCCTGCTACACATGTTGCTATTAACTCGGTTGTTAAGTGTGATATAGCTACTTCTTGTGAGGACTTGATTGATGAAGTTGCTAGTGAGCAAAATGCTAAGTGCAAGGGCAAGAAGGTAGTTGAAGCCGACAAGTATGATGACTATGTGAAGATGAGGGAAGAGAACTCAAAGCTCAAGGAAGAGCTAATCAACCTCAAGGCAAACAAGCCTTTCACCATCAAGTCAGCCAAGGAAGATGATAAGGATGCTACCACATTGATCAACACACATAAGGAAGAAAATGCAAAGCTCAAGAATGAGAAGATCAAGCTAGCAAGTGGTTTTGAGAAGTTCACCAAGGGCCACAACCTTCAAAGTGAGCTCTTGATGAACACCATGATGAAGACCGACAAGATGAGTATTGGGTTCAAGGAGAACCAACTCATGAAGGACAAGGTCAAGATTGAAGCAAAGAACTACTACAAGAACAAGTACAATGGCTACAACAATGTGCAAGCAAAGCCCAAGCCAAGAAGATGCTTTGAGTGTGGTCTAGTTGGTCACTTTGCTTATGATTGCAAGACTCCACCACCCAAGACCTTGCCCAAGCACACAAGGCCCTTTGCTGATGATGCACACTTTGTCATCAACAAGGATTCCAAGGGTAGACCACTTGTAGTGTTTCTCAGGCCTAAGATGAAGAACAAGCCCAAAGTGCTATGGGTTGCTAAGGAGTTGGTTACCAAGGCTATGTGACCCCGTTTTGAATGGGTTCCCAAACAACAAGCTTAACTCCAAGTTGCTTGTGTGTAGGTGAACTACAAGACCGGTGGAAGTCATTGGGTGATTGATAGTGGTTGCACTCAACATATGACCGGTGACCCCCAGATGTTCACCACACTTGATGAAGATTGTGCAAATCAAGACAAGATTACCTTTAGAGACAATTCAAAAGGCAAAGTTTAAGGGCTTGGAAAAGTTGCTATCTCTAATGATCAATCAATATCCAATGTCTTGCTAGTATAATCATTGAGCTTCAACTTGCTATCGGTTGGTCAACTATGTGATTTTGGTTTCCATTGTCTATTCACTCAAAGTGAGGTGGTTGTGACCAAGATTGAAGATTCATCAATGATATTCAAAGGGTTTCGGCACAACAACCTCTATCTAGTGGACTTCACTTCCAATGAGGCCAAATTGCAAACATGCTTATTCTCCAAGAGTTCTTTGGGTTGGCTATGGCATAGAAGATTAGCACATGTGGGCATGTCAACTTTGAAGAAGCTTGTCAAGAAGGAATTGGTTAGAGGGGTTAAGGATGTGGTGTTTGAGAAGGACAAACTTTGTAGTGCATCTCAAGCCGGCAAGCAAGTGGCAAACACTCATCCAACCAAAGCTTATATGTCAACCTGAAGAGTCCTAGAGCTACTCCACATGGATCTATTTGGACCTACCACCTATGCTAGCCTTGGAGGCAATCTCTTTTGCTTGGTGGTAGTTGATGACTACTCTAGATACATGTGGGTATTCTTTCTACAAGACAAGGGAGAGACACAAGAGATATTCAAGAAGTTTGCAACTAGAGCCCAAAATGAATTTGATGTGAAGATCAAGAAGATTAGAAGTGACAATGACACTGAATTCATAAACACCAAGATTGAAGACTATTGTGATGAAGTTGGCATCAAGCATGAAGTGTCCGCCACATATACTCCACAACAAACCGGTGTAGTTGAGAGGAAGAACCGGTCTCTAATCACACTTGCTAGATCCATGCTTGATGAGTACAACACCCCCGAGAAGTTTTGGGCCGAAGCAATCAACACCGCAATGTAGCCAACCGGCTATTTGTCCAAAGGCTTCTCAAGAAGACCCCCTATGAGCTTGTGAATGGGAAGAAATCGGATATCTCATTCTTCCGGGTGTTTGGATGCAAAGTTTACATCTACAAGAAGCGTCAACACTTGGGCAAGTTCCAAAGGCCTTGTGACATTGGTTTCCTTGTTGGTTATTCGCTTAAATCCAAGGCATACCGTGTATTTAACAAAGCCACCGGCTTAGTTGAAGAAACGTATGACTTAGAATTTGATGAAACTAATGGCTCCCAAGGAGCGCTTGAGAATCTTGACGAAATAGGTGATGAACCTTTGAGGGAGGCTATGAAGAATATGTCGGTTGGTGCCATCAACCCACAAGAGGTGGAAGACGTTGAAGATGATGCAAATCAAGTACCTTCTCCACCTCACACGCCTCAAGTTGATGAAGAACAAGTAAGGGAAGCTCAAGAAGATACCTTCATCCCTCAAGATCAAGCCGATGCGAAAACTCAAAATGTTGATGCACCACATCCCCCTCCTCAAGAGACTAATAGAAGATCCACACCTATACTTCAAGCTCAACAAAGGAGCTCAACAACTTCACCCGGAACGAAGTGTGGACACTTGTAGAAAAGCCCAAAGGAGCAAGAATCATTGGCACCAAGTGGGTGTTTTAGAACAAGCAAGATGATCAAGGCGTGGTTGTGAGGAACAAGGCAAGATTGGTGGAAAAGGGGTTCTCCCAAGTTGAAGGCTTGGATTTTGGGGAGACCTTTTCCCTGGTTGCAAGACTAGAAGCCATATGTATCCTTTTGGCATATGCTTTACATCACAAAATGAAACTATTTCAAATGGATGTGAAGAGTGCCTTCTTAACTGGTTTCACCAATGAACTTGTCTTTGTCTCATAACCTCCCGAGTTTGAAGACCCAACTTGTCCTAATCATACGTATAGGTTATCCAAGGCGCTCTATGGATTGAAGCAAGCACCCCGTGCTTGGTATGAGAGGCTAAGGGACTTCCTACTCAAGAAGGGCTTCAAGATCGGGAAAGTTGATACCACACTCTTCACCAAGGTGCTAGATGGAGAGATCTTTGTTTGCCAAGTATATGTCGATGACATTATATTTGGGTCAACAAACCAAGATCATTGCAAGGAATTTGGTGACTTGATGTCCAAGGAGTTTGAGATGTCCATGATTGGCGAGCTAACCTTCTTCCTTGGCTTCCAAGTGAAGCAATTGAGGGAGGGCATCTTCATATCCCAAGAGAAATACACTCATGATGTACTCAAGAAATTGAAGATGGAGAATTGCAAGCCAATCAAGACCCCAATGCCTACCAATGGACATCTCGACCTTGATGAGGGAGGTAACCCGATTGAGCAAACTCTCTATCATTCGATGATCGGTAGTTTACTTTACCTCACCGCATCTAGGCCGGATATCATGTTTAGTGTGTGTATGTGTGCTAGGTTTCAAGCAAACCCTAAGGAGTCACATCTTTGTGCGGTTAAAAGAATCCTTAGGTACATAAGGCACACCCCTAGCATTGGCCTTTGGTATTCCAAAGGAGCTCCCTTCCAACTTGTGGGCTATTCCGATTCGGATTATGCCGGGTGTAAGGTTGATAGGAAGAGTACCTCCGGTGGTTGCCATTTGCTAGGAAGATCACTTGTCTCTTGGTCCTCCAAGAAGCAAAATAGTGTGGCATTGTCTACCGCCGAGGTGGAATACATTGCCATGGGAGCAAGTTGTGCACAAATCTTATACATGACCCAAACACTTCTTGATTACGGCATGTTTTTAAAAGATGTTCCACTCTTGTGTGATAATGAAAGTGTCATAAAGCTTGCTAACAACCCGGTTCAACACTCTCGCACCAAGCACATAGATATTCGCCATCACTTTCTTAGAGATCATGTGGCTAGGAAAGGCATATCACTAGTTGGAGTTAAGAGCGAAGATCAAATGGCGGATATCTTCACAAAACCACTCGATGAAGCAACCTTTTGTAGGTTCAGAAGCGAGTTAAATGTGCTTGATCACTCAAACTTCACTAAAAATGATCTTGTGTGAACCAACCTTGCATCATGTGTAATATAACATGTTTAATTTAGTAATGCACATAGGCTTGGCTAACGTGGTTAGAATAACTGTCCTTAAAACATGTGAAGAAGTCTAACCGTGGTTCAAACTTGCAAGCAACCTAGATTCAAATTCCAAGTATTGCATAGGATATGCATGTGTTGCTTGTCATTTCTTTTCGGTTAAGTTTGAGCATCTGCTAGGTTCGCCACTTAGGGGCAGCATTCCAAGCTCAAGATGTTTCTATACCCCTCTTGTGGCCCTATGATGTATCCTTGCAAGATTCCATTTGACTATTTTGAGCTAAAAACTAAGTTTAATGCCTATGGCAAACTATTTGAAATTGAGAGTTTGAGAGATGGTTCTCATATCAAGTCCAATCAAGTGTTATTTGCATCTTATTGGGATTGGGACTTGGTTGGGAGAAAGACGGAAAAATCTGATTTGAAAAATGGTGTCGGACGCTCGGCCCTCTATGCCTCAGCGTCCATCGCGACAGTCCGCAGAGAAAATCGCTCGATGAGGGGCGACGGATGATGTCCGTTGCATGCGTCGAACGCTCATATGCGCTCTGGCTCCTAGAACCCTCTCGGGAAGGCTGACGGACACAGGCCAACGGACGCTCTCTAGCGTTCGTCGCACTCCGTCGGAGTGTCCGTCGCTCTGACCCGGCGCGTCCGTCGCGAACTTACCGAGCGGAAATTCCTTTTCTCTTCTCCCTTTCTTCTTCTCGGTCGGTTATAGTTTTGATCCGTACTCCGCCGCAACCGCTCCTCCATCCGCCGTGCCCTAGTGTTGTTCCCCGCGCTCGCGCTTGCTCCAGCCACTCCTCGTGTTGTCGCTCGTTGGAGTTACCTCGCTGCCGGTGGATCTAGATCCAGCACTGCCGCTGATCCACCCACTGCCCTAGCGCGTGCGATTCAGCCGTGTTTCACCTTGAGCAGTGGGCCCTGCAAATCCAGTGGTGCCACCCTCCTTACCTCTCCTCTGCGCATGTGGTTCTAGCCACGCAGAGGACACCTGTGCCGCCGAGGAGCTGCCGTGGTTGTCTGCTTCATGGACACCTCCTCCCCCTGCTCAGTTTCAGCAAAGGTGACCTTCTTCCCCTCCATTGATCACTGATCTTGGTTCCTTTAGGGTTTGTGATCAATCCAACAGGGTTACCTCGTCCAAAAATTCCCTCCAAGCTCATTCTCCTTTTTCATTTCCTTGTGCTTAGGTTGCGGATTGTGACAAGGACTGACTGAGATATCTTACCTCTTCTCCTTTTTGGTCACTTGGTCAGAGGTAATGGATTGGCAGATGTGATTCTTTTCTTACCACTAATTCATGCTTCTATAGATTCACTTATCCCTAGATACATGCTTACATGTTTTATACACTATCTCTATCCATCGTATAGGGTCAGTGGTCTTCAGTGGCAGTATCAGATAACTCGGGGCAAAGCCTGCGAGTACGGAACGAGGCAAAGCCTCGAAACGACAGTCCAGGGCCGTCGAGCCATTCTTGTTAGCATTTGCAGAGCTTGGGGATTGTCAGAGGTTTTGATTGCAGATTGAGCAGAGTCAGTGGATTGGTCAGCTGTCAAAGGTACTTGGGTTGCATTTCAGTGATAGTTGCTCTTCTTGTGGTCGAAAATGCCATAGACAAAGAACGCAGGCCTCGTCCCTGGTAGTGGTGGTGACCCTCCACCTCCACCGCGTCCACCCACCGACCGGTGAAAGGGCAAGGGCAAGCTAGTGTCGAAGAAGCGGAAGAGGCCTTTGTTGGATCCACCGTCAGTAGCAGCACTAGCAGCAGCTGAGGCCGCAGAGTGTAATGCCCCTGAGTCCAAATGGCTCAGATCCACTCTGCACGCTAAGCGAACCACACCCACCACCATCCCACTTAAGCTTTCGTCCTCGCTTTTCTTAAAAGGATTAACCCGAGGATGGTGGGATGGACTCTAGAAGCCTTATATGTTGGTCTATCCCACCCTAAACAACCAAGGTGGGACTAAACCCTCCACAATATCTCATTAACACACATGGGCCACTACGATCCAAATGGGCCGGATGTGACATACACCCCCCCTCAAATAACTCGACGTCCTCGTCAAGCCCAACATACCCACAACCGGGCAAACGATGACCAAGAACGTTCCCCACTTAGCAAACGCGACCGTGCATCCAGTGTCGGCACATGTGTCATGCCGTGAGCCCGCAGAGCCTACACGCGTAATGAAACTACCATGTCCGCACACCTGGCCCGCACGCGCCCGCTGCCGCGAAGGTCGGCTCCGATCCAATGGTATCAGATGCACTCTGCATGCTAAGCAAACCACACCCACCACCATCCCACTTAAGCTTTCGTCCTCGCTTCGCTTAAAAGGATTAACCCAAGGATGGTGGGATGGACTCTAGAAGCCTTATATGTTGGTCTATCCCACCCTAAACAACCAAAGTGGGACTAAACCCTCCATAATATCTCATTAACACACATGGGCCACTATGAGCCAAACGGGCCGGATGTGACACGGATGCAGTAGAGCAGGGTGGACATCACGCTGGCTTGAGGATTGACTCCTCACCTCACCGTTGAGCGTGTCATGAGTCCCCCTCTCAGACGGAGACAGAGGTTGCTACAGAGATAGCCCACAGAGACTATAGAGGCTGAGGAGACTGAGTAGGCAGATACCACGGGGCACTCTTCAATGCAGGAGCTGATGATTAGACGGGTCACTTGCTCACGTGGCTCGGGACCACCTAGGCCCGACAGTCCACCAGGACCACGTCTGCCAGATCCTGTGAGGCACCAGGTCAGAGCCCTCACGGTGAAGCAGATACAGACCTTGAGGTTTGTAGATTTCCAGACCTAGTTCCCTCCACAGCAAGACCCTCGTGCTAGTCCTCCGTTCTACACCACTGTGTATGAGGACTTCTACCGGGGATATGTTCAAACAGACTCTCCACTTCGCGCACATAGAGTGTGTCCGCTTCAGCATATAGAAAGTGTCAGTGGTCCAGAGATTGCCCAGCACTTTCAGTACTGTCACGGAACCACCCAATTAATATAAGATCAAGCATGACTGTCCCCTTTTAACACATTGACACGCACATACTCTCACTTATACCAGTTAGGTAGTCCGCCGAGTATCCCGAAGGACCCCAGTAAATGAACAAACCAATCCCAGATCGCTTGATTAAGTAAACACCAATCATTTACATAGAGTTTTGCAGCGGAAAGAATATTACAAATAAGCTCAGAAATAATAATACAAGTTTGAGTTCAAAACGGTTTAATGAAACAACATAGCTTTGAAAAGATTATAGTAACATAAGTTGAAATACATTGCTAGCTTAAGGTGACATCCTACAACAATAGCATATAGATAAGAATAACTACAGAGTCACCGAGCCCACCGGTGGTTAACCACGCCTTCAGTAGGATGAAGCCCTTCACCTGCAACAGGGTGTGATAAACCCTGAGTACTCGAATGTACTCAGCTAGACTTACCCGACAGGAGATAAATAAAAGACTCCCAAGGATATGCAAGGCTCATATGGTGGAGTTGACAGGATAGCATAGATTTTGCATAAAAGAGCATTACTACCTTGAGTCCTATCTTTCAATGTTTTAGTCAATATTTTAACATCCAGATTAGTGAAGCTTACCAAGTCTAGATTTGCACCTGATCTAGAGCAATCACTTAATTAAGCATCACAATAGTAACCATATCCAGTTTGGCATGTAAACCATATAACCATCTTTTGGTTACTTATTAGGGTTCAAGTTTCTACAGTGAGAGGAAGATCTTTCAAGTTTCTCACAGACGGGGAGAGACCGCGATTCGAATCGAATTCCTATCCAGCTGGAGGTTTATTCCTCAATCACACCCAAGTCTCCCCCATCGGGTTGACTTTGACGGGTCACCTTCAATATAGCTCGGGTAGCCGCGGGTCCCCAGGTACCGGCATGAATAGCGATTCACGGTAGCCAAGTCGATCAAGTAGTGCCCACCCTTGGTGCCAGGCCAGGACAATCAGGATGCTTGCCCACGGTCTAGTCATCCGCTCGCGGTCCTTCATGATCCAACTAGGAGGGGATTCCGGCCTGAACATATAGAGTTAGGCTTCGCAGTCGAAACGAGTTATTCGGCCAGCTATGAAGGAAGCATGCGTTCAATCTCAGTAGATGTCCAACCAAGATCCAGTGCCTAACGACACAGGCAGAGAGAACCCGCTCACAAGACCTCCAAGTCAAGTGGCTCACATACACTTTGTCCGCTCGGTCTCGATTTATTACTTCTATATGGTTATTTTCCACGATAGCAAATATAGCCAACCGTGACCAGTATCATCCTATATCTCGCACGTGACAGGAATCACCTGACTTCTACCGGTCTAAGCATGGCTAAGCATTTGTTTCGATCCTGGGACTACAAGGTTCTTTTTAGTGGACAAGGAAGGTAATGCAGTAAAGGGGTTTCATTCAACTCCTACTACTTAATGCACAAGCAATATTGTGAATTAAAAGTGAATACTTTAAAAAGAGAGAGAGGAGGCTTGTAATGCTCCAGGGTTTGCCTTGGGAACTGACACAAAGTCAGCGATGGTTAGAGGACACTCGCTTGGCGAGCTCTGCAGATCCACGCTTGTACTCTTGGTTGTGCCGTCTTTTGGATTCATCCCTCAACATCATGTTCGGATTACCTCCACCAAACATCGTCTTTGGGTTTGGCTCCAACCATCACATCTCCCCGTAGTGTACCTAGCGTACCTAAATGAGATGCAAGATGCACATGTATGAATGTGAGGGATGGTCACAACAGATATTTATAAGCATTAAAGACAACACAAGATTATGTCACACATATATAAGCACTTGGAATTACTTAACTAGTTCTCACTCAAACATTTCACAAGAGGATAGCAAGCACATCAAGTATACAAATTAACTTAGTCCAAGCTTAGCCATTACAAGCATGCTACAGCCAAGAACTACTCAACAATGATAGCATACAAGAACTAGGGCTGCTATATGACAACAACCACATAAGCATATAGATTTATTTACAAAAGGCACCACTCATGACTATCACAGGTTGCTAGAAATCATATCAATTATAACATATTAACCGACTCAATCAAGCCATTGCAAACATGTGATTAGCATAAGGGTTATTTAATTAACCATCCAAGATAAGTACAAGATCATGCATGATATATATAGATGCACGTAGATTTAATTACCAAATATCACTAGAGCATAGTTTAGGAGATAGAAGCACATTACAGAACATACCTAGTCACTTAGAACTTGTTTAGCTAATTATCACCCAAACTTAACATAGAATGTGACAAGTATTCATCCAACAAGTTTACTTAATAGATTAAACTAGCAAGAACATGTTAAACATTTAACTTACACATGCAAGTTCGAGACAACAACATGCAGTCACAGTTTTAATCATAACTGGAGATATACGCATCCAAAAGAGGTGAACTTAGACTTTATGGAAAGGTATTGAAATTATCTACAATATTACAGAACATATCTAGTCACTTAAAACTTGTTTAGCTAATTATCACCCAAACTTAACATAGAATGTGATAAGTATTCATCCAACAAGTTTACTTAATATATTAAACTAGCAAGAACATGTTAAAGCATTTAACTTACACATGCAAGTTCGGGACAGCAACATGCAATCACGGTTTTAATCATAACTGGAGATATACGCATCCAAAAGAGGTGAACTTAGACTTTATGGAAAGGTATTGAAATTATATACAATATTGTTAATACCACCAAAAGCTAATTCAAAGGTTAAACAAGTCAATTATGCAAATGTTTCAGACCTGCCCAAAAAGGATAGAAAAGTAACATTTTATTTCAACATGCATAACTTGAGTTGCAAACATTCAAAGAGCATGAATCTTAACTTAATAGAAACCTTAGTAAGTTATCTAAAATATACTTATTATCATAACAAGATGATTCTACATTTAATAAGGGTAAACAAGTATAAAAGAGCATCTCTGTCCACACTTTGGACAGATTTGACATACAACTTCAAACATTCATAACTTGAGTTCTAAAAGTGATATAAGGATGGTTCTAGATATTTTAGAAAGCTTAGAATATTATAATCAACTTTGCTATTCATATCAACCACAGAAAACAACAATAAGATCATGAAAATAAATGCACAAGTAACATGGTGAAATAAGTCCACATAGTATTGGCAAGATAAAGACATACAACATCATTGAAATTCATAGAAGCATAACTGAAGTTCTACTTATCCAACATATATGGTTCTTGACTCTTTGGAAAGGTAATAAAGTTCTCTACAAGTTTCTTATAACCATATTAACATGATTCGAAGCATAACAAACTCTAATCAAGCAAGGAATGTATCTCTGTCCAAAAAGGGGACAGATTTGCTAACCCTTCTTGAAACAGTCATAACCCAAGATATATAGCTCCTAAAAATATGAACTTGGTCAATCTAGAAATCTTATGAAAAACACTACAGTCTCAAGACATGATTCCAAGTTTAACTTGGTCAAACAACACAAACATCCAGGTATGTCCAGAGAATGGCAGATTTCAGTCTTCAACTTGATAAATTCATATCTCCTAAACTATCAGAGATATGACCATGAAAATTTAACACAAGCTTTATCATATTATTATCTACAACTTTGGTATTCACCATACCAACAGAAAACAAAATTTTATTCACGAAAAACATTAATCTTCAGATAACATGCATGCAGTCCAAAACAATGAATGAGACACTTGTTATCTTCATAAATCTTAAACCATTCAACATCTAGCCATGAAATTTTAACCAAACCCTTTTCATAGCAACATAAACACACCATAAATTTTGCACAATTTTTGGAGCACTCCTTACCGGCATTAAATATTTATTTCACACATTTCACATTCTAGACCTAACTGAGTAAAATGATTTTTACAGAAAACACTCCATACAAGGCATAGCAACCAAAAGATCTACTACCTAGATAACTTCACAAGGATTCCAAAAAGTCCAACCACACCTTCATATGATTTTTCTTTGATTTTATATGATTTTTTGAATGACTGCACACTTCTAAAAACAAGACTGAAACTCAAAAACGAAAAGGAGATGGAAGAAGTCCTGTTCTTCAGAGCTTCATCCATGGGGATGGGGCAGGGGGTCGGTCGTTGTTGCTGTGGTGGCCGGAGGTCGCCGGAGTTGGAGCCATGGTCGGCTTATCGTTTCCCCACTGCAGCAGCAGCCATGGCGATGGGATGACGGCGGCGTCGGCAGAAGGAGGTGCTGGCTAGGGCTGTGGCCGTCCAACAGCAGCAGGCAGCTGGAGGCGAGGCAGCACGGCCGGCAGCGGCGGCCTCGGTGAGCTGTTCAGCCCAGTGCTAGAGTGCTCGCACGTGTAGGAGGGCACAACAGCAGCAGCCAGCAGGATGGCGAGGGGGAGCAGGGCAGTGGCAGCCCTTGGCCCTGCTCGGGCAGGGGAGGAGCGAGGGAGGAGAGGGATAGGGCCTAGGGTTTGCCATGGGATGGAGGAGAGCTTGAGGAGGAAGGGAGAGAGCAGCAGCTCTGCTCTTGCTTCGGCAGAAAGAGGAGGGAGGGGTCGCGGCATGAGGGAGCCGGTGCCGGCCCTTTTCCTTTTTATTTCCTTTCCCATCCTTCCCCACCAAAACCATTAATTTTCACCGTAGAATTTGGGGATATCTGCGAAATTGCCACTAACAAACCGTAAATCGTTTTGCGAAACGATCACGCCATTGCGAAGATCTCGTCGAGTAGATCAATTTACTTCAAGAACCACAGTCAAACTCCAAACGGTTTGCGAATTATTGATTCCTGATGAAAACCTCACGGGTACCGAAAACTGGCATTCCGATGATTTTCGATCATCTGTTTCACCATTTTCGGCTCTGATTTAGGTCTCGACGATTGAACAAAGTTTGTCTGTCTCGATCCGATCTACAACTTTTGTTCAATGCGTGTTGACATGCGAGATCTCCAAATTGTCGGTCACCGCCGGTCAAAAGTGTCATCGGTTGCGCTCGGATCAAGGTTCGGAATATTTTCCGGGCATTTTCGGTGTTTCCGGGCAACATGAACCTTTCATGACTTTTGTTGTAGAGTTCAACTGGAATCTTTTGGGGAAGGTTGTGAGACTTGGTTGACTCATATAATTATTTCCACTTCATAAATAAATTCCAATAATTATATGAATCATCGATTCACTTAACTTTTTGGTTCCGAACTTCGTGAAACTTCTCCAATGGTTCATATAGATGGAAATAAACGCAAGGAATATTTAAATGAACACATTATCATCACTTTCCAATTTTTACGAACTGTAGCCTCTGATGGCCACTTGATCCAGTGTGTTTGGGTCCAGACACCGATTATCTCGTGGCAAACACCAGGGGTGTTACAAGTACCTACAGGGCTTGACCGGTTTACTCGGACGTGCTGGCACCTACCAGGAGGACTAGGTGCGTCAGTTCTATGCCTCACTGTGGATCTCACCTGACCACGAGTACTTCCACTATAGTTTCAGAGGTCGAGACTACAGAGTCACTGCTGCCAGGTTCAGGGAGATCTTTCACCTGGAGGCCTCTGAGATGAGGATACACAGTTTGTGCTACGGTCGCTAGGAGGCACCTCGTCGACCTCACGACGGCATAGTGCCATCACAGACTTTGTGCGGCCCTGTTTCCTGCAGCCGTTTGGAGAGGGTTCCTATCACACTCCACGAGACCTCACGCCTCTCGCACGCACACTCCATGAGACTCTGAGGCGTACTATTCTACCTAGAGTGGGAGCCTGTGACACACTGACCCGCTCTGCTCCTCCTACATCCTCGAAAGGATGGAGAAGTTTGACCTTTGGGATCTGATTGTTAGTGAGATGGAGAACATCATTGCCGCAAGTTTCAGAGGACACTGGCAGTTGCAGTATGCTCATTGGATATCCTATCTGATGATCTCTAGGGTTAGGTCACCTTAACTACTTACCACTCTCACGCGGTCAACTACTGTGTTCCCAAAGTACCAGATGAGCCAGTTGGTCATTCATGGTAACTTACCTCGTCCCAGCCGCACTCACCGCCCAGACACACATAAGACAGGGATTCCTCCACTTTCTGATGAGCAGCAGGATGCCACTGTAGAGAGGCTTGCAGCTGCAGAGTTGGCAGATCTCGATGTTGAGATAGATGTTGCAGCCGACGACACTTACAGAGAGGACTTGGCCTCTGACAGCTCCGACAACAACTACTGGCCGATCCCCGAGTATGTTCCCATGTCTCACGACCATGAGGTCGGTGGGTCAGGAGCAGCTCCAGCCTCAGGCACTTCAGAGGCTACTATTCTCACCATCCTTTCGAGGATGTAGGAGGAGCAGAGCAAACAGGCAAAGGAGCAGAGGAGGCAGGCTAAGGAGGTTTGGAGACTCACCGCTCAGCAGTTAGCAGCTCAGGCACAGGCACAGGCCCGGCAAGACGAGTTCCAGATGCAGTTCTTGGCCTTCCAGAGGTAGTAGACCGAGGTTCAGTGACAGCAGACCGAGTTACTCAGTCGGCTCCTTGGTTCCAGCTCCGGACCGTCTGTCACGGCACAGCTTGGACTACCAGACACCTCCCAGCAGCAGCAGGTTACCTCATAGGCTCAGACACCCCCAGTGGTGATGCCAACTCCAGCTTTACAGCCCAACGGGCTTCAGAGTCAGACACCAGCCTCGCCCGTCTTTCAGACACCAATGACCCAGGTGTCATCGTGGTTGGCTTCCCTCAGTGAGTTTCAGACCGAATTCACACCTACCCAAGGGGCCACCTTTGCGGATGCTACACGAGACCTCACTGCATCATATAGAGAGATCTCCGGAGAGGACTCACCGGTCGGAGTAGCTCTAGAGACTCAGCTTTCAGAGGATCCTCCTCCGGCGATGGGCACTCACCTGTCTTCAGTCACTTCGTCGGAGGTTGGACCAGACTGCTCAGCTCTGACAGTCACTACTCCACCTCTAGTTGCTTTACAGACACACGCCACTACAGTAGCAGCAGAGGCTGTTGAGTCAGAGGCACCAGCTCTACCAGAGAGTCAGGTAGCAGCAGATGCAGTAGCAGTCACAGTGGCAGTGTCCTCACCGCTTCACTCTCAGGGTCAGCCAACAGAGCTTGTTGTAGCAGTTACCCTTGCAGCTTTGGCAGGAACTCCTTCACCTCCATCTCGTGTTACACTCGTCAGGCCTCAGTGCCTCCTACCACTGAGACAGGACAATCCGAGGCTCCTAACCAGACAGTGTCACCTACAGAGCCTCAGGGGGAGTTAGGCGAGATAGCTACAGCTTCTAAGCCCACAACTCTAGTTCCAGAAGTCACCCCAGCTGAGCCTACACCGGCAGAGTCAGTGCCCGATGATGAGTCAGATGATTTAGATCTTTAGGACTTCATCATGCTCGATCGCAATAATACAGCTACCTCGGCTCCACCCCTAGCTCCAGGTGCTTAGTGTTGGTGCTAGACGCCAAAGGGGAGAGAGGGTCGAGTATATCAGAGATAGGGGGAGCGTTGTGAGATAGGGGATTTGCTTCTTTGTGTGACTTTATTTCCCCCTAGTCATGTTATCATATCTACCTTTCATGCATTGTATATATGTGTGATGCTTGATGTTTGTGAGATACTTTTGTGTGTGACATACTCTTGTTTATCACTAATATATCATGTGAGTTGTCACTTGTTTCATGATATGTCTCTATTCAATATTGGTTGAGTTTCCGTGCCATACTCCGATATATACTTGAGAATATCATGAGGTACTCCGATTCTACTTCATATTCATTGAGTACCATGTTTGTGGCTTGGCTTGGATGAGCAAGTATCATTCTCTCTTATTCACTAACCCTTGCTCAATCCATCCAAGTCATTTTGAAATCCTAACCTTTCATCTCTTATATCATATACTCGAGGATTATTGTCATCAATCACCAAAAAGGGGGAGATTGAAGAATCATGGCCCTATTGTTTTTGGTGATTAACGACAAGTAAACGATTCTTGTGGCTAATGTGTATTTTGCAGAGGCTATGCGTAGCTTAGTCATAGTGACCAATGTGAATGGGCATCAATGGTTATCACTTAGCCCTCAAGATGGATATCGTTTCGGATTTCAAAGAGTCATGATGAAGAACCTAGAGTGATAGGCTAAGTGCCATAAGGAGATGAAGGGCACTTAGTATAGATAGGGCTTTTGTTTTGATCTTTGACCGTACTATTAAGAGGGGTTGAGATTAGTAGCCTGACTTAGGAAAGCTTCATGACCTAGGTGTGGTGCACACTAGACTTCCTTAGCTCTAAGCAAGCCTATGGTGACCGTAAGATAGCCTAGAACAACTTCCATATTCATTGCGATGAAAAATGGAGTTGAGAGGGCTGAGCTCTAGGCGACGGACGCTGGAGACCGTAGCGTCGGACGATGTCCGTCGCGCCAGATAGAGGCGTCGGACGCTGGGGTGTATGCCCCCTGAGCATTCGTTAGCCTACCTGAGAACCCTAGTTCTGGCTAAGTGAACTTGAGTCCGACGGACGCTGTCCGTTGGGTTAGCGTCGGACGCAGGGAGACCGTCCGTCGGCCTTCCTGAGAGGGTTGTTTTCAGCCCAACTTCAGCCAGTGCGTCGAACGCTGGAGCAGAGCATCCATCGCCCTTTCGAATGAACAGAAACTAGCCGTTGGGCTGGGCGATGGAGCGTCTGTCGCCTAGGCGATGGAGCGTCCATCGCCAACTTAACTGGCTGATTTCATCAGCCTGTGGCAGTTTTTGTGGGGGGCTATTTATAGCCCACCCCTTGCCTTCCCACCTTGCCTTTGCTCATTTGAGTTGTTGAATTGCTTGAGAAGGTTGGGAAGAGAGCAAGAGCCCTAGAGAGAGAGTGATTTGCGAATTCATCCATCCATCCTCTCCTCTAGTTCATCCAAGAGATCAAGTGTGCATCCACTCTAGTTGTGAGGCTTGATTGAGTCAAGTAAACATCAAGGCTTGTTACTCTTGGTGATCGACATCACCTAGACGGTCTGGTGGTGCTTGGAGGAAGGTGATCGCCGGAAGGATCGTCGGCGGCCCTTCTTCATCGACTTGTGATCAGTTGTGGGCGGTTCACCGAGCCGGAGTGACAAAGAACTAGCCCGTAGAGAGCACTCATCCCTTGCGCTGGATTGAGGAGGAGCAATACCTTGCGAGGTGCTCCAACGAGGACTACGGGGGAGTGTCGACTCCTCAATACCTCGGCAAAACATCACCGTGTTGTTGGTATTTCTTATGACTATTGGATAAATCCGCAAGCATACAGATTATACCGTTGTAGCACTTCACCTAGGAGTATTCCAAGGTATCGTAATTTATATTTTCCCAAGGGAAAGCTGGGCTAGAAATGATAATTAGAGAGAGATCCTAGAGAGTACCTCAACTTAGTACCAACTAGTATAGGGGGGTAAACGATAAATATGATAGGAAGGGGTTGATGAATGAATAAGCCAAGGTAAATGATACTTAGAACGAACTAGATAGAATAGCTAGGTGGGAGGACAACGAGAGAGTACAAGGGACTCCTATGCAATTCACTCTACTTCAATATACTTAGCCAATTAACTAGTCTAAACACTATAGTTTGCCTCCTCAATACAAGTATGCTAGGCGAGGGATAGATCAGTAGGAGGACAAAACTCCTACCGGACCGCGCCCTCTTCTTACGGGGGCCTTACCTTTTAAGAACTTGCCTAAAACACGTGGTGGAATACAAAGACTAGACAAGGCTGTCACCTCTTGTAGCTACCACAAACAATCCGTTTAACAAGCGGTAACCAAGGATAAGATGATATATAAGCACCACGCTTACACACAACTTATTACTTTGACAATGATCTATAATCAAAGCACCCTATAACAGGCAATGATCACATACGGGAAAGGCAACAAGGATCACAGACTATGAATGTAAAGGCTATTAAAGAGCAAAAGCATATAACAAGACTATATTTAGTATAGTAATGCTCAAAGTAAATACTAAGTAAATTAGAGAGAAAAATAATATATTGATAACGGTAATGTCTTACAAAGAAGGAAAGATACAAGAGCTATACCAGACTTCCCAGAAGACAACTCCGGAAATCCCGAACGTAGCTCGACTCAACTCTAACTCCCACTCTAGACTAAACTATTAGAATAATCGAAGGAATAGAGCTTGTAGGCTTCTTCACCATGTGTAGAGAAGGGGGTGTGACCCTCTATTTATAGTGGGAGGTGGAGTAGGGGCTACTCCATCGCCATGTTAGCGATCCAGGGCCTTCAATCCTCCACCCTTGTGATGAGAACATCACCGGCTTAGATATGACCATGCCAACCACTTCTATACCAAAGGTGAAACCATTCTATATGAGGTTTATCATTGTTACATTTGATGAATGGGTGCTGCACTATGAAGTGTGTATGTTTTCATTTTCAGAATTGCTTACATGGATCAAGGAAGGGTTAGATTGCATATGGAAAGCATGGATGGTCAATGAAGTTGATTGGGGACCAAATCCAAGTGTTCCTAACGTTCTCCACCAGGCCACCACGTCACATTGGATCCAAGGAAACAAAAAGTCCAAGTCCAACACGTTTTGGAAAGTTCAATTCGGACTGCAGAAGAGTCCAAACTTGCGACGGTTGCCACGACTTCATACAGACTCCGATTGGGACGTTCTAGCACTTTTTGGAAAGTTTATCAAGTCTACTTTCCAATGGGTCCGGACTCATACCTATATCCTATCAGATGCATGCGCAGTAGACAATTTAATACCGAGATCTTTTCTGCCAACGGTGCTGCGTCACCCTATTTTGGGCCGATGGCCCGTCTATCAAGTTGAGTCCATTAGGGACTCATCCTAGGGTTGTAGGACGACACCAGGACCCTTGTGGTCGTCCTCCCTCCTCCTTATATCCCCCTAGAGCCGCCACAAACAGATTGGGTTTTGTTTAGATGAAAGTTTAGCTGCTGCTACTTCCTTGTAGACGGGGTGTGTCGACTAGACCATCCGTTCTACTTGATTCGGAACCCCACCTTCATATGTATCACATCTGATCCTTCATCTCTTATTTGCAATTGAGTGCTTGTTCTACTTGTTTTTGCTTGTTCTTCGATTGCTTGCAGGAATAACCCTAGTGGTTTGGTTGGTTGTGATCCGCAAGATCGTGAGCAACCGCTGGATTTGGTGTATCGATCGCTAAGGCGCAGCATCCTTGGATGGTTGTAGTCGGATCGTGAACGTCTCTCCAGTCAAATCGTAGTTATCTATCTCCACCGAAAGATTGGGACACCCATACACTCATCAATCCACTAGGCCACCACGTCACATTGGATCCAAGGAAACAAAGAGTCCAAGTCCAACACGTTTTGAAAAGTTCAATTCGGACTGCAGAAGAGTCCAAACTTGCGACGGTTGCCACGACTTCATACGGACTCCGATTGGGACGTTCTAGCACTTTTTGGAAAGCTTATCAAGTCTACTTTCCAATGGGTCCGGACTCATATCTATATCCTATCAGATGCATGCGCAGTAGATAATTTAATACCGAGATCTTTTGTGCCAACGGTGCTGCGTCACCCTATTTTGGGCCGATGGCCCGTGTATCAAGTTGAGTCCATTAGGGACTCATCCTATGGTTGTAGGACGACACCAGGACCCTTGTGGTCGTCCTCCCTCCTCCTTATATCCCCTAGAGCCATCACAAACAGATTGGGTTTTGTTTAGATGAAAGTTTAGCTGCTGCTACTTCCTTGTAGACGTGTGTGTCGACTAGACCATCCGTTCTACTTGATTCGGAACCCCACCTTCATGTGTATCACATCTGATCCTTCATCTCTTATTTGCAATTGAGTGCTTGTTCTACTTGTTCTTGCTTGTTCTTCGATTGCTTACAGGAATAACCCTAGTGGTTTGGTTGGTTGTGATCCGCAAGATCGTAAGCAATCGCTGGATTTGGTGTATCGATCGCTAAGGCGCAGCGTTCTTGGATGGTTGTAGTCGGATCGTGAACGTCTCTCCAGTCAAATCGTAGTTATCTATCTCCACCGAAAGATTGGGACACCCATACACTCATCAATCCACCAGGCCACCACGTCACATTGGATCCAAGGAAATAAAGAGTCCAAGTCCAACACGTTTTGGAAAGTTCAATTCGGACTGCAGAAAAGTCCAAACTTGCGACGGTTGCCACGACTTCATACGGACTCCGATTGAGACGTTCTAGCACTTTTTGGAAAGCTTATCAAGTCTACTTTCCAATGGGTCCGGACTCATACCTATATCCTATCAGATGCATGCGCAGTAGACAATTTAATACCGAGATCTTTTCTGCCAATGGTGCTGCGTCACCCTATTTTGGGTCGATGGCCCGTGTATCAAGTTGAGTCCATTAGGGACTCATCCTAGGGTTGTAGGACGACACCAGGACCCTTGTGGTCGTCCTCCCTCCTCCTTATTTCCCCCTAGAGCCGCCACAAACAGATTGGGTTTTGTTTAGATGAAAGTTTAGCTGCTGCTACTTCCTTGTAGACGCGTGTGTCGACTAGACCATCCGTTCTACTTGATTCAGAACCCCACCTTCATGTGTATCACATCTGATCCTTCATCTCTTATTTGCAATTGAGTGCTTGTTCTACTTGTTCTTGCTTGTTCTTCGATTGCTTGCAGGAATAACCCTAGTGGTTTGGTTGGTTGTGATCCGCAAGATCGTGAGCAACCGCTGGATTTGGTGTATCGATCGCTAAGGCGCAGCGTCCTTGGATGGTTGTAGTCGGATCGTGAACGTCTCTCCAGTCAAATCGTAGTTATCTATCTCCACCGAAAGATCGGGACACCCATACACTCGTCACCTTGGATCTAACCACCTCTTGAACCGACCAAGGGTGGATGGTGGTGATCTTCCACATGTGTAGAGTGGTATGGCGGTTGGAGGGGCCAAACCGACCTAGGGGGTCGGTCGACTGACCACCCCTATGGCAGGTGGGCCCTCCTCTGGCCTCTGGAAGTGGCCCCACTGGTCAGGTGACTAAGTGGGGGCCTTGTGGGCCCATGTCATGGTCGGTTGACCCCCCTCTGGGCGTTCTGGCCCACCTCAGTAGTTCTGATGCTGGCCCCACTTGTCATTGATGTTAATTGTTGGTTATGAGGTGGTTGTCACATTTATCTCCTTGGTGTGGGCCCATGGATCCATGTGCTATGCATGTGAGCCGTTGAGAGAAAGCACAGCGTGATCCAAGGGTTGGAAATCACTCTGGGATGCTTCTCTTGGATCATGGCCGAGAGGGGAGCTAGGTGGGCCCATAGGGTGGTCGGTCGACCCCATATGTGGGCCCCACTGGCTCTCCTTTGCTCCATTTCTTCATTCCTGCACTCAAACACTCATGGACATGTGGAACTGGTTATTTGATAAAATATGCTCATGATGTGTTTGCTTATCCTTGATCCTGGGGTTGGTGGCAACATTTTGATTATGAAAAAGTGTACCGTAATTTGTGCCAACACGTGTTAAGAATCTCTTTCCCTAGCTCTTTCATATTGCATTACATTCCGCACTTGTTCTTCAATTCATACTAGAATTGTGCTAGTGTTTTCTCTTTCCTTGGCTTCCTACCACTTTCATAGTCTAAGGCACACGAATCGTTAGGCACGGGGTGATTGGCATTTGTTTTAGGATTTCATATTTTCTTTAGAAATATAAATAAGCCCAATTTACCCCCCCCCCTTTTGGGCATCTTGATCCTTTCAATTGGTATCGTAGCTTTGATGCTCTAGATTAGGCTTCACCGCCTAGAGCAAGATGTCCCATGGGGATGGACCATCACCCATGTTTGATGGGGATGATTTTTCATATTGGAAAGTGCGGATGGAGGCCTACCTTGAGGCCATGCATATCGGTGTGCACAAAGCCGCTAGCATAGGTGGCACCTTGTTCGCCAAGGATCCCTTCTTTGAGAAGAACAATACCAAGACAAAGAACATTCTTTTCCATGGCATTGGCAAGGATGTGTTCAACCATGTGCAGAATTGCAAAACCACATACGATGTTTGGACAAACATTTGTGCGCTACACGAAGGGACCAAATGTGAGCGTGAGGAACGCTACCATTTGGTCATGGCAAAGTTAAACTCCTTTACCATGCATGCTAATGAGAATGCTAATGAGATGTACTCATGTATTAATATTCTTGTAAAGGAGTTGAATGGACTTGGGCTCACCCAAATGCAACCCACCGATGTGGTGCGCAAGATTCTTTGTGTCTTGCCAATTGACAAGTATGGCCATAATGTCACCATTCTTCACCAAGGGGATCTCTCAACTTCTACACCAACACAAGTGTTGGGCAAGATCAATCCTCATGAGATGTACATGAAGATCGGTGATGGCGGTTCTTCATCCTCCTCCAAGAAGAAAGACAAAGAGAAAGAGGAGAAAAAAGACTTGGCCCTCAAAGCTTCCACCAAAGAGAAGTGCAAGATTCAATTGGTGGTTGAGAACTCAAGTGATGATGAAGATGAAGACAACATCGCTCTCATGGTGAAGAAGACCACCAAGATGTTGAAGAGGCTAAACAAGAATGGAGTCAAGTTTGACTCAAAGAAGAAGAAATTCTTCACAAGCTCTTTAAGGAAGCCCATCTCAAAAATGAAGTGCTACAATTGTGGCATTCTTGGTCTTCTAGCTCATACATGCATCGAAGAGAAGAAAGACAAGTTCAAGAACAAAAAGTTCAAGAACTACAAGAACAAGAAGGGTGCACAAGATGACTCAAGAGATGATGACAAGAAGCAAGACAAGCCTTACAATAAGTAGAAGGACTTCGACTTCCGCAAGAAGAAGAAGGATGGCAAGGCTTACATTGTTGGAGATTGGCTCACCGACATTGAAGATTCAAGTGAGCCCTCCGATAGTGAGAGTGAAGATGAGAAGGTGGCCGGCTTGGTGATTAGTTCTTCTACTCCACCGTCACCTCCTCCATCATCACCGGGCTCATCCTCTACACACCTATGCCTCATGGCTAAAGGTGACAACAAGGTAAAAAAAGAGGATGATGATGATAGTGGTGACTCAAGTGGTAGTGATAGTGATGATGAAGACACACCAACCTATGATGATCTAATTAAAATTTGCAACAAGTACTCTAGCATCATAAGGAGGTACAAAGGTAAAAATGACAAACTACTTGAGGTCAAAGAAAACTTGCATGCTAAGCTTGATGTCTTGTCTAGTGCTAATGATGATTTGAAGCTTGAGAACAATTCTCTCACATCTAGCACTAGAGAGCTCAAAGCCACACTCAAGCAAGCAATTGAGAAACATGATAAGCTTGAGAGGTCAACACAAGAGCTCCAAACAAGGTATAACTTGCTAAAAAATGACTAGAACCAAGTGAGAAATGAACATGGCACACTTGTGGTAGCTAATGAATTGATTACTAATGATCTTGCTACACATGTTGCTATTAACCCGGTTGTTAAGTGTGATATAGCTACTTCTTGTGAGGACTTGCTTGATGAAGTTGCTAGTGAGCAAAATGCTAAGTGCAAGGGCAAGAAGGTAGTTGAAGCCGACAAGTATGATGACTATGTGAAGATGAGGGAAGAGAACTCAAAGCTCAAGGAAGAGCTAATCAACCTCAAGTCAAAGAAGCCCTTCACCATCAAGTCGGCCAAGGAAGATGACAAGGATGCTACCACCTTGATCAACACACTTAAGGAAGAAAATGCAAAGCTCAAGAATGAGAAGATCAAGCTAGCAAGTGGTTTTGAGAAGTTCACCAAGGGCCACAACCTTCAAAGTGAGCTCTTGATGAACACCATGATGAAGACCGATAAGACGGGTATTGGGTTCAAGGAGAACCAACTCATGAAGGCCAAGGTCAAGATTGAAGCAAAGGACTACTACAAGAACAAGTACAATGGCTACAACAATGTGCAAGCAAAGCCCAAGCCAAGAAGATGCTTTGAGTATGGTCAAGTTGGTCACTTTGCTTATGATTGCAAGACTCCACCACCCAAGACCTTGCCCAAGCACACAAGGCCCTTTGCTGATGATGCACACTTTGTCATCAACAAGGATTCCAAGGGTAGACCACTTGTAGTGTTTCTCAGGACTAAGATGAAGAACAAGCCCAAAGTGCTATGGGTTGCTAAGGAGTTGGTGACAGTAAGATAGCCTAGAACAACTTCCATATTCATCACGACGAAAAATGGAGTTGAGAGGGCTGAGCTCTAGGCGACGGACGCTGGAGACTGTAGCGTTGGACGCTGTCCGTCGCGCCAAACAGAGGCGTCGGACGCTGGGGTGGATGCCCCCCGAGCGTCCATCGGCCTACCCGAGAGCCCTGGTTTTGGCTGAGTGAACTTGAGTCCGTCGGCCTTCTTGAGAGGGCTGTTTTTAGCCCAGCTTCAGCCAGTGCATCGGATGCTGGAGCAGAGCATCCATCGCCCTTTCGAATGAACAGAAACTAGCCGTTGGGCTGGGCGATGGAGCGTCCGTCGCCAACTTAACTAGCTGATTTCATCAGCCCGTGGCAGTTTTGTGGAGGGCTATTTATAGCCCACCCCTTGCCTTCTCACCTTGCCTTTGCTCATTTGAGTTGCTGAGTTGCTTGAGATGGTTGGGAAGAGATCAAGAGCCCTAGAGAGAGAGTGATTTGCAAATTCATCCATCTATCCTCTCCTCTAGTTCATCCAAGAGATCAAGTGTGCATCCACTCTAGTTGCGAGGCTTGATTGAGTCAAGTGAAGATCAATGCTTGTTACTCTTGGTGATCAACATCACCTAGACAATCCGGTGGTGCTTAGAGGAAGGTGATCGCCGGGAGGATTGTCGGTGGCCCTTCTTCATCGACTTGTGATCAGTTGTGGGTGGTTCACCGAGCCAGAGTGGCGAAGAACCAGCTCGTAGAGAGCACTCATCCTTTGCGTGGGATTGAGGGGGAGCAATACCTTGCGAGGTGCTCCAACGAGGACTAGGGGGGAGTGTCGACTCCTCGATACCTCGGTAAAACAATGTTGTGTCAAGAATCTCTTTTCCTAGCTCTTTCATACCGCATTACATTTCTCACTTGTTCTTCAATTCATACTAGAATTGTGTAGGGTGTTTTCGCTTTCCTTGGCTTGCTATCGCTTTCATAGTCTAAGGCACACGAATCATTAGGCACGGGAAGATTGGCATTTGTTTATGATTTCATATTTTCTTTAGAAGTTTGAAATAAGCCCAATTCACCCCCCCCCCTCTTGGGCATCTTGATCTTTTCAATGGTACTGGTGTGAAGGTACTTTGGCTAGGTGCTTGGGTGGAACGGTGGCAAGAGGCTTGGGTTGAGCAAGGACGAGAGCTAGGGAGTCCTCCTTCTTGCCTTGGTTGGCACCGCTGATATTCTCCTTGCCGGCCATGGGATCTATGAGCTAGAGAGTTTAACTAGAGAGATGAGGAGGCTTTGATGGGATGAGAATGAAGGAGGTATGGGTACATATTTATAGTGGGGTTCAACGGAAGTTCAAAAAGCTATTTAGGTAGACATTCATATGAACTAAAGAGAACTTCTGTTTAAACTATCACGATCGGGTAGAGAATGAAAAGGGGAGATCTCTTGGATTTGAGATTATCGGAGAGGGGGGAGATGGGGTGCTGGGCGGCACCCTATAGCGCCGGTCAGCCCCACCTGGCAGCCTCCAAGCTTGCCCTTCCGTGGTGTGGCTCTACGGTCCACGAAGATCTTGTTAGGTATATTTTCCAATTTTAGTTTGATACGAAGAATGGTGGTTGCCTTTAAGGTAAAATACTAAAGTAAATTTCATCTACTACCTCTAGTGGTCTAGAAGGTTCTAGAAAAAGTTTGAGACAGTGACCGTTTACCTTGAATAACGTACCTTCATGTGATTGTAGAGTCACCGCTCCATGTGATGATGTATTTACCACCGTGAATGGTCCTTCCCACTTGCTTCTTAGCTTTTCGAATCCGAATAACTTGACCCTAGAATTGAAAAGTAATACCTTATCTCCGGGTGCAAACTCCTTCTTTTTGATTCTCTTATCATGCCATCGTTTGATTCTCTTTATAGATCTTTGAATTGTGATAAGCTTTTTCTCTCCATTCTTCTAACTCTGATAGTTGCATTTTTCTCTTATCTCTAGCAGCTTCAAAATTCGTATTCCAACGTTTGATAGCCCAGTGAGCCTTGTGCTCTAATTCTATCAGTAAATGGCAAGTCTTCCCGTACACCAATTGGTGTGGTGACATGCCCAAGGGTGTCTTGTATGCAGTTCGGTAAGCCCATAGTGCTTCGAGTAACCGATCTTTCCATACTTTCCCCATTTTATCTACTGTCTTCTGTAGAATATTCTTGATCTGCTTATTAGATGTTTCTGCTTGGCCACTTGTCTGAGGATGGTATGGAGTAGCGACATTGTGACGGATCCCATGACTTGTAAGATATAAGTGAAACTTCTTATTTGTGTTCGTGGAATGTGTTCCTCCATCAATTATCATTATCCTTGGAGTTCTGAATCTTGGAAATATTATCTCCTCGAACATCTTTCTAGAATGTTTTGAATCAGCTGACTTGCAAGGCATGGCTTCTACCCACTTGGATACATAGTCTACTGCCACCAAGATGTACTCATAGTTCCTTGACTTCACAAATGGTCCCACGTAATTAATTCCCCAGACATCAAAGAGCTCTACCTAGAAGTTGGTGGTGAGTGGCATGGCATCTCTTGAGTTGATGTTCCCATGCCTTTGACATGATCCACATCTTTGGATGAAATCTTTGGTGTCTTCATACATGGTTTGCCAAAAGAATCCGCTCTGTCAAATTTTTGCATGAGTGCGGAATACCCCATAGTGCCCTCCATATGGTGTCGAATGGCATTTCTGAATGATTTGGATGCCTTTCTCCGCTGGTGAACATCTTCTGAGCAAGCCATCTGCGCAGACTCTGAAGAGGTATGGTGGATCCCATATGTGGAGACGACTTTCATATATAAGCCTTCTTTTTTTCCCCTGGTGGTACACAACCTGCAACCATAAAGTTGAGAATATTTGCGTACCAAGGGTCTAATTTTGTTACCTTGAATAGCATGTCGTCCCTTAGCGAGTCATTGAAAGGTAGTTCCTACGAACTCTCAAAATATATTCTAGACAAGTGATCACCAACAAGATTTTCTACTCCTTTTCTATCCTTTATTTCCAAATCAAATTCTTGGAGTAGAAGAATCCATCTTATTAATCGAGGTTTAGCATCTTTCTTAGTGAGTAAATATTTTAAAGCAGTATGATCAGTGTAAACAATTACTTTTGCTCCAACTAAGTAAGATCTAAATTTATCTATAACATAAACAACAGCTAGGAGCTCTTTTTCAGTAGTTGCATAATTAAGTTGTGCCCCTGACATTGTTTTGCTAGCATAAGAAATTGCATGATGATTTTTATCTTTAGTTTGTCCCAAAACTACCCCCACAGCATAGTCACTAGCATCACACATAATTTCAAAAGGTAAAGACCAATCAGGGGGTTGAATGATTGGTGCAGAGATGAGCGCTTATTTAAGGATATTAAAAGATTTCAAATTCAAAAGGAGCATCCTTAGCTAAGAGACTAGTCAGTGGTCTAGCAATATAAGAAAAATCTTTTATAAAGCGACGATAAAAACCACAGTGACCAAGAAAGCTTTGAATTCCTATTATGTTTACAGGTGGAGGTAGTTGTTCAATAACTTCAATTTTAGCTTTATCTATCTCTATACCTCTTTCAGACACTAAGTGCCCTAGCACTATTCCTTCTCTAACCATAAAATGACATTTTTACTATTTAAGGACTAAGTGATTTTCTTCACATCTTTGCAAAACCTCATCTAAATTTTCAAGGCAATCATCAAAAGTTTTTCCATAAACAGAAAAATCATCCATGAAAACTTCCATGATTTCTTCAATCATATCAGAAAATATAGACATCATGCATCTTTGAAAAGAAGCAAGAGCATTACATAATCCAAAAGACATTCTACGATAAGCATAAGTTCCATATGGACATGTAAAAGTAGTTTTGCTTTGATCATCGGGATAAATAGGAATTTGGTGGTATCCAGAGTAACCATCAAGAAAACAAAAGAACGAATGGTTAGCCAAACACTCTAACATTTCATCAATGAAGGGTAGCAGAAAGTGATCTTTCTTTGTGGATTTATTTAATTTTCTATAGTCTATGCACATACGCCAACCCGTGACAGTTCTCTGCAGAATTAATTCATTTCTTTCATTTCTAACAACGGTCATACCACCTTTCTTAGGAAGAACTTGAACAGGACTTACCCAGGATAAATGATCCCAGGATGCAACAGTTTTAAGACCTCTTTCTTAACAACCTCTCTCATCACATTATTAAGCCTACGTTGGGGCTCTCTAGATGGTGAAATTTCTGGATTAGTTGGGATGCGATGGGTGCAAAGAACAGGGCTAATGCCTTTAAGATCTTGGAGTGAATATCCAAAGGCAGCATGATGCTTTTCTAAAATAGTTATTAGGCGCAAAGATTCTTCTTGAGATAACTTATCATTTATAATTACTATAGAATCTTGATTATTATTTAGAAAAACATATTTAAGACCAGCAGGCAAAGGTTTAAGTTCAATAGAGGGCTTAGGTGGCTCTAGTAATTCATTAAGAGGTTCAGGATCGGAGGGATCCTCATCCTCTTCTTCAATGAAGAACTGGGGATCATCATCTAAGTCTGGTTCATTTAAATCTTCAAAATTTATAGCTTTAATTTCCTCTATTGGATCTGGAAAAAGAGGCAACTCTTCCTTAGTTTTTAAAGAATGAATTATAGGTACGGAGAGCTTAAAACTTTTTCCTAATCTAATGTCTAATTTTTCTATTTAGCCTTCTTGAATTAGTCTCCCTATTGGTAAGCCTATCAACACGTCAAATTCCCAAACATCAAAGATGTGGATATTTCTTCTAACCACTCATCACTCAAAACAAAGATTAACTTTTTTGTTGTCTCTTTAAAGAACTTTACCTCATCAGAATGAACATGATTTAAAACTTTGGATTTATATCCTTGAGGTTTCATAATTACTTGATAGTTTGAGGTATTTCTATAATCAGCAAAAAGTTCATCCTCAAAATCAAGCATAAAATCAGGAAGTGGAGCTATTTCTTTTTCTTTTTTCAAATAGTTCAGGTTCTATACTAGCTAAAGGTGTAAAAGATTCACACAAAGGATCAAGTTTAGCTAGCTGAGTTTCTACTTCTATCAACTCTTCTTTTTTAGCAGAAAAATCATTTAAGATATTCATAAGAATTGTTTTAGCATGTGTAGCAGTGATATGCATAAAAGATCCTCCTGCGGTCAGATTAAGATATTTTGTATTTGTTTCATTAAGGCCTAAAAAGAAATGTTGCAAAAACATAGGTTCTGGCAAAGCAAGACAAGGTCCTGAATTCATAAAATGGTCAAAACGCTCCCAAGCCTTACCTAGCGATTCGTTATCTAATTGTTTAAAGCCTATTATTTCCAAATGAAGCTTAGAAACTCTATCGATAGGGAAAAAATTAAGACAAAAGTTAGAACATAACTTTCCCCAATCTCCTTGACTACAAACATAACGCTTATACCAAAGTTTGGTATTTCCTGTTAGTGAGAACAGAAAAAGCTTCCACCTTAACGTTTCATTGTTCATGCCCTCAATGTGAAGACTCGAGCATGTCTCTTCAAAATCATTTTGTTGACACAAAATGTGACGCACTGTGCCTAACACACAGCAAGCCGGAAAGCGTAGCTTCAATCGGGTGCCCGGGTGTTTCGAAATCCGGAAACGTGCCAGTCAGTTTGACCTGAAACTAACCAGGGATGAAAATCATTAGATATAAAACTGAAACATACCGGGTGAGACCAGACAATTCCATATATACGACCTTGAAGCCACTTACGATGACATACAGTTATAGAAGCTGTCTGCCAACAAGTTTTATAGGTCAGTCGGCTGAGGCAAATATGGAGTACGTAAAACATTGATTGCCGAATGTGTGTGCATGGGAAAATACGTATGAACGAATCATCATTAACTATGAATTAAAGCATAACCAACTCGGCTATCCAACCGAATTGGGGTCCATGATGAAGGAACACGTAAGCAAACACGATCAAACTAATCTAAAGCTTGTATCCATCGCACGACACCTAACTTTATAAAAGCTCAAACGTAGTTAACATGCATGAACCCGCAACACGTAACAATCTAGATGAAACCGATTCGGCTATTATGAATATAAGATCTATTTATTGATATAAACAATTACAAAAGCATAGATAAATCTATGAGAAAAGATGAAGCCGAACCGTATCAATCTAGATTGGGCAAAAGAGTGTTACAAATATATAAAATATATATAAACATGCAACACGTAGTAACTTAATGAATCTACTAGATCTTGCCAAATCTAATAGAGCCGGTAACTATCTTACTTTTGCTAGGCATATCGAGCAAGCACCTGCCGCATGGTATCTTCTCATACACAAAACATAATCGAAGACTTCTTGATTGTCAAGCAAGGATCCGCCACATGATCATTGAAAACAAACAAGACTACTTGCATCAACATCTAAATCCACCGCATGATACTAGACATGATAACAAGGTTGCCGGGACTTACGGAGGTCGACGGATCGATGGTTCCTCTTGAAGAACTCGACGACACGACAAAGGACTCGAAATTGGCACGGGGCTGGTTATATTGTATTGGTTGTGAACAGTTTTTTTACAATGGCCAAAGGTTTATATTTATACCCTGGTCATGACATGAGTCTTAAAAGGACACGACTACAAAACATTAAAGGAAAAACACGATATCTTTAACTCTAGTCTTCCCTTCGGAGTCTTTATTTCCTCAATTGTCGCAATCTTTGTTGCCCGATTTGGCTCTTACTTGCCATTTTCGTCGCCTCTTCAACGGAAAACTGCTCCTCCTTAGAATAACCGACCGCATGATCATTTGCCGAATTCTTGGAAATTAGCCGACCGCACGGACACTCGCCGAATGCTCCGAAACTAGCCGACCGTATGGACACTTGCCGAACGCTCCGAACACCCATCTCCACAAATTTGCTGCGCGCTGGCCCACCTGTCATCTTTCTGAGCATACCAAAATCCAGTGTTAACACATTTAAATGGGAATAGGGATTTTCAATAGAATTGCCAGCAAAAGTGTTTTCCTGAACTAAGAGAATTAACTCCGGATTTAGTTCATAGCTAGGTGATGTGATAGGTTTAGATGATTCTACTGGCTGCAAACTTAAACCCGACGGTGCTCCAAATTGATATAAAAGTTGAGGTGTTGATTCCATTTTAAAAAGAACAAAACAATAAAATAAATAAAGCAAAGATAAAAGTATAATACAAGATTAAGCTAAACTTGAAGTCAATCTCAAAGAAGAAACACCTGTTCCCTGGCAACGGCGCTAGAAATGCTTGTTGATGTTTCTTAAAGCACACGAGTAAATTAATTATCCGCAAGCGCATAGATAAACAATGATATAGCACTTCACCGAGATAACCCAGTTTAAAATATCGGACCCAAAGGAACGGTGTATGAGGATGACTAAGTCTATATTAACTTAACCCGTTTCACAACCAAGTATAGATAACTATTGATAAGAGGAGAAGGAACCAAAGACTTTTTAGTTCTGGTCACGAGGTAAGTTTTATCTTTTATGATCTTTAAGGATGATGACTTAAATAAGAGCAGAAAACAGAGTTCTCTCCTACTAAGCACCTATATGTCTGCCAAACCTATTACAGGAAACGGACTACAGAGGAATGACCGTAGCTATAGGAGTCACCTACGCAAGCTACCGTTATCCAGAAAATTAGGGGACAAATGCAAGCAAACTTAGCCTAGGCACCACGCGTACACTAGGTATTACTACTTCAATCAAGTAATGACCAAGAATGAAGCACTCCGAAGAATTACAAACATAAAGAACAATAAGATTAAATGCTTACTTGAACCAGAAGTCGAATACCAGGGTATCTCAGAATACAGATCCTGTGCGAGAGGAATCTGCTCCCAAAGAATACAGCGATAAAAGAAGAACCAACAGGCCAGAACTCCTCCACAACTCTTCTCTCCAACTCTAAATCTTTAATCTCTAAATAGAGCTAGATCTACATGGATCTAATCTCTCTTGAATTGTTGACCTAGATCTACTAGATAGGAATTAGGGTTTCAACTCTTAAGCTTTTGATCTGGCTTGACTCCAGGGGGTACATGCCTCTATTTATAGCCCGGAGGGACGCACGTCAGCCGTTGGATCA
This sequence comes from Microstegium vimineum, assembly GCA_022036555.1. Classification (NCBI taxonomy): domain Eukaryota; kingdom Viridiplantae; phylum Streptophyta; class Magnoliopsida; order Poales; family Poaceae; genus Microstegium; species Microstegium vimineum. The sequence continues at coordinate 20,481,445 of CM039130.1, read as the reverse complement.
AACCGACTTAAGGTAGGGCTCAGATTAATCTTCAAAGGCGGTGGAGGAAGCTTCCAGAAGATGGCGGTGAGTGGGCCCAGGGGGTGGCCGCCCGGCCCTACACCTGGCCGGCCGGCCCCATAGGTCATTCTCTGGGGCCCCGCTTTGCTCCGGTGTGTGCGGGATCCTCTGTGAGTATTTTGGCATGTGTCTCTTTGCGGGATTTATTCAATATCTTCTCTGATTTGTTTCTCTTTTATCCTCTTTTCTGGAATAGTCCCTGGAAAATAATGAAACACCAAAACTCGTGGAATTTATTAGATAAAGCCTTATATTTCTACATTTTATATTTGATTGATCCATTTATTCTATTTATAATTGTATTAAAAATGACTCTAACGACTGTCAACAAGTATTTATGCTACAGTAACAGGTCGCCAGACCCTAGCAACCATCTCTAGCAACGACACTCGGGGACTGCGCCGACCATAGCTATGATTCCTAGCATCTGGTCGCCATTGCCAACTAAGGCACAGGGACTTCGTCGACCTCAAGGCTAGAGCAGGACTTGGGGACTGCACGACCCACGGCTCTCACGACCATATTCCCAAAACTTGCCCTGGTAGACAAGCTCGGGGACTAGAGCTCAGGGACTGCGAAAACTATAGAAAGCTATGATTCTGATACAAGAACCATCATGCTCCTTGCATCAGGCTCAGGGACTGTCGACAAAATATGCGTCGCAGTCTACCTAGGGGGTACCCTATGGTAGTAGATTGTAGGCGGAGGTGTGGCGACGGCGATCAAGCGTAACACAGAGAGTGTAGACACGGCGATTTAGATAGGTTCGGGCCGGCAAATCACCGTAATACCCTACGTCCTGTGTTTTGATGGCTGGATTGATCTGAGTATTAGGTTGCAAGATCCGTAGATGATCTGAGAGAGCTTTTGGAGGGGGTCCTGCTCGCCTTATATAGCGGGGAGAAGGGTTACAATTTCCATATCCTAAAAGATTACGGTCGGTCCCTTAAGGCAAGGGATCCGAGTCTATCTACTAGGATCTTCCTTGGCGAGCAAGACTTCTTCGGAGTCCTTGGTGAGCACAGCGGGCTGGTCACGTGCTGCAAGGCCTCGCGGGCTGGGCCGTCTTCTGGTTGGTAGGCCCATAAGGTCCCTGGGGATATGCTGAGGTAATATCCCCAACAAGTCCCCGAGCACGTTATATTCTTCCGGTGAGCCCGCAGCATTGTCCTTGGAGGTGTTCAGCTGGTCGCCATCATGTGTCATGGTCGTCGTGAAGCCCCGACCAGGCTCCCTGGTCGAGGTGCTGATCGGAGAAGCCTCCCAACCAGGTCAGGCTGGTCAAGAGCGTCGTAGCGTAATGGGCGAGCTGGTCACCTCGTCGAGTGCTGTGGCTGCTTGTCGGGACGATGTGACGTGCTGAAGAAGAAAAACTTTTGAAAAGTCGTTTCCTGGTGAAGTGTACCCACTTAGGCTCTGCAGAAGACAAAACGAAAACAGCAGAGCTTTGTCAAGAAGAAAATCAGTACATTCACCACTAGGTGAAGTGTACCCACTTACCACCCGAGCATGGTAGCAGGTGAAGTGTGCATGTGGTGCCATGCTTTATATAAAGATGGATAAGGTATGTAAATTGAAGCATGAGTTTTGTAAAAAATGACTGCGAATGCCCGTAGTCCCTGAGCCTGATGTAAGAAACTTAAAGCTTCTTGTATTAGGATCATATATCGAAAGAAACTTAATATGAGTTTAATGATAAACGACTGCGAATACCCGTAGTCCCCAAGCCTGATGGAAGGAGATTAGGAGGTTCTTGCATCAGGGTCATTTATTTTTATTCGTAGTCCCGGGGGCATCAGTCCCTAGGTGTTGTCCTGCTTTGCGCCGTCCTTTGGTGCCCTAGCCGCAGTCCCCATGCCTTGCTCAGTGTGAAGTTGGACGAAGTCCCCGAGCCTGGTCGGGAATGCGACCAGATAGCCGGGTCATGGTTGCTGTCCATGGAGTCCCTGAGTGTGTTTGTGCCGCCAACTCTATGGATCTTGCCAACCAGGCTACTGTAGCCATGTTACTGTAGCTGCACAAAATGGATTATAGCAAAGTTGCGCGTCTAGTCCCCGGGACTGTAGCGTTGGTGATATTGCAAAAATCATTAACCGTAAATTGGGGAAAAAAACGTAGAATGAGAGCTGAATGTAAGTAAATGGGTCGTATTTATCTGCATAGTTATCGGCCTGTGTTTGAAGCGGAACAAGGAGGTGGCGTGGCGGTTCCGTATTTAATCGTTGCGGTTTCCCAAAAATCCTAGAAGACGAAGCGCCGCGCCGCTTGGTATAAAGGGTTATTCTGACGGTTTGACGGAACTAGAAGGGTCACATTTCTTTGCCTTACTTAGTACGCCTAGGATTCGAAGAGCTGGTGATTCAATACCATATATTCTCATGAATATGAGGGGATTCCCGTCCACCTTGTTGAATAATCTCCACGCTTGCTAGCCACAACGCTTGGGTGAAGAGCAAGAAGGGTTTGTCGGCGCTAGGGTTTGGTCGGTGAAGATGGACGGTGGCGGTGCGTGCCTTGCGGTGGGTTTCGCCGATTTGCTGGCTCTACCGGAGGACCTGATCTTCCGGATCCTTCTTCGTGTGATCGATGATGGCGACAATGTGCGTGAGTATGTGAAGATTCGCCGGATTTGCTGCCTCTTCCACGACTTTTGCGATGATGCTTCGACGATTCGACTCTTGTCTCTTCGGCGTGTTCAGGATTATTGCCGTCCTTACTTCCCTTTTCTGGAGACTGCCTTCGAGCAGCGATTTCTCGATGTTGACCACCGAGAGGCTTTGTTCTTTGTGGTCTAGAACGGTTGATGTTGCAAGGGCGAGATTCTGTTGGGCAGACGCTTATTGGCAGGGCGGTGGTGGCTGGAGATGACGTCGCGATGTATTTCAGGGCCATGATGTTGTACTATGCTGATTCGGCAAATTTAGAGACGCTTGCTATCATCGATTGTCTCAGCGGAGGTGCCCATCTAGATGGTCGGTTTTGTAATCGAGGTTTGCGTCGTCTTCGGGAGCGCCTCTCGTGACAATCTTCACGTCATCTGGAGGCGGTGGTGGATTCATGCTCCGGAGGATGTGCCGGATTTGGTCGTGGTCGTCGGTCCTCATCTTTGCGTCTGGGGGAAGTGTCGTCGCTTTGGTCCGCCGGGTAGCAATACGTCTGGGATCATCATGTACTGTAGCCATCAATGTCGACTTCGACATGAGTTCGATCTCTGGACTAGGCATATTAGTGAGGTCGTCGCTTATCGCATCAGTAGAATGAAGTTGTAATCGTCGTAATGACTCATCTTTAGTCTTGGTTTCTTCTATTTGGGAATCTCAACTTTATTGGCATGCTCTATTTTGCTGCAGGATAGCGGTAATTTGTATCTCGGATACAAGTGTTCCGACGTGTAAGTGAAACCTACAAAGCTGTAATATATTCGGGGCAGTGAGCTTTTGTTTCACTTGTATGTCCTGTCGTGCCTGCTAAGTCATGAGCCGTAGCGATGAATCATTTGGCCTTGGGTCTCAAATGGTCCAGATCATAGGGCTAGCGCCACTTCACGCGTAGGATACATAAGGACTCCCAAGGAGGCACGCTGCTGGCAACCCGCAGCATAGATGAAGAACAGCTCATGCACGCTTAGGGAGATGCCAGTGACAGGTCCTTTTTCCGAGAGGCTCGATCGTGGCTTGACTAGGGCCTGTGGAGACCGTTCCTGCAGACGCTGGGCGAAAAGCCATGTTGCTTGTAGAGTCGTCGACCGTACTGTGGTCGTATACAGATTCTGGGCACATAGTCTCACGGCTCCCGACCCAAGTGACATCACCCCGCTTCTGGGGAAATGCCACTTGGGAGGCCTGTTAATGAAGTCATAGCGCTTAGGGTAGCTACTTCTATTCGCTATGGTTCATTGACGGGCCAGCTTCGGGTGCTTTCTAGTTATGGCTAGGCTGTTTGGAGAAAAACACCCTATTTGCGTTGTGGAGAGGTCGTCGAACACTATGGGAGTGTTTTGGAGAGTTCGTAGATCATTAGTAGTTGTATTGTCGTGGTCGCCATACGCCGTGGTGGTTGCTAGAGTGGTATTTGTACGCCGTGAGCATTGTTGTAGAGGTCGTCATACGACGTGAGCGTTTTGCAGAGGTCGTCATACGCCGGGGGCATTTTACTTGCTTAACAAGTTCTGTTAGAAAAAATATATGGGAAACGAGGCGCCTTTATTCATTATTGCAAGAGTACACAGTACAAGCTTTAGTGGACTATGTTTTATGCTAGGTCATCTTCTCGCGCCGCCCGGGGGCGTTGGTCTCTACGCTTGCTCGCTGGGGAGGTCGGCGGTGGTTGCTGCTTGTTCGCTTCCTTCTGTTTCTTTGCAGCGGGGTTGTCGCTGGCTTCAGAGTTGTACATATCCTGGATGCGGGGACTGTCGACGACATTTATTGTCTGTTGCTCGCATTCGTACGCGATCTTCGGGTTGGTACGGAGGCTGAGGATGCCTTGTTGCGTCGGGATCTTGAGCACCATGTAGGTGTAGTGCGGGACTGACATGAGCTTGGCGAGTGCTGGTCGGCCGAGTATCGCGTGATAGGCTGTCTTGAAGTCGGCGATGATGGAGTTGATATTTTTCCACCCTGAAGTGGTTTTGGTCGCCGAACTGCACGGGGAGGGTGATCTGGCCTATCGTGTTGATGCCTTATTGGGAATGATCCCACAGAAGGAGAAATTCGCAGGCAAGAGATCCTTCTTGCAGTAATCAAGTTGATGGAATGCATCGGCAAATGGCACATGGCGTCGACCAGCACCTTTCTGAAGTGGCACGTGGCGATGGTTGGATCAACAATGAGTGGGAAGTGGCCGGGGTATCTATAATCCATCCACTCGTCTTCTCTGGAGAAGCTAATTGGTTGTTCCGACCAGTCGAGGTAGTGAGCATTGGCTGAATCATCTCCTATTGCTGAGACAAAGTAGATAACCTTGCGAACTTGGCGACGTTGCCTTTCTCCTTCAACAACCACGCTACCCCAAAGATGGAGTACGTCGTTGAAGCTGGTCGAAACTCCGGGGCCGGTGATTCTTGGTTTTTGTCCTTGTCATAGCCATCTTTCTTTGCTCTCTTGTCGCTTCTTCCCTTCACTGCTGACTCAAGGAGCTCACAATTGCGCATGGAGTGTTTGGCGTTTTTGTGTATAGGGCACGGGCCGTCAAGGATCTTCTCATAGCTAGCGTCGTAGTTCTTATTTGGTTGGGCGTTCATGTTGGCGACGAGCGGTTGTCGCGCCTGTAGTCGTACCTCTGTCGGTAGCGCTCAGAGTTGCCTGATCTGTAGTCCCGGTGGTCGCCGGCCCTTCCTTCGCTGTGGTAATCTGGTCGGCGGTCGCTATCCCCTGTACGTTCCGGGGGTCGAGAGTAGCGTTGCCTATTCTCCCTGCTACGGGTGGCGTCGTCTTGATTGGCGTAAGGATTCGCGATCGTCATGAGCTCTTCTATAGTTGTTATGCTCTTCCGTGCCAACTTATTTCGGAGATCATCCGTTCGTAGGCCACTGGAGAACATGACGATGTCCTCTAGGTCGGAGATCTCTGCGATGTTCAGTCGCTTGTCAGAGAAGCGCCTGATGTACTCCCGGAGGCTCTCGTTACTCCTCTAGCGGACGCTCTCCAAGTCGTACCTCGTCCTCGGCTGGACACATGTAGCCTTGTACGTCTTGATGAAGATTTCCTTGAGTTGCTCCCAGGTGTCGATGGTGCCTTCTAGGATCTTCTGGAGCAAGCTGTTGGTGGAGGTTGATAACATCACCGGTAGGTAATTAGCCATCACGTCTTGGTTTCCTCCTGCGGCGTAAACGGCGATCTAATAGGTGGACGCCCATTGTTCTGGGTTTGCCTTGCCATCGTACTTTCCCACCGACGTAACTCCGAAATTCTGGGGGCACTGGATGGCACGTAGACGTTCGAAGAAGGGGCGCAGACCCCCGATTGCTCTTGGCGCTGGTGGCGGTGTTCGACCACGTCGGGGATTGCCATCATCACACCATGGGGATCTATGTCGATGTTCCCTCGGAGGGCTTCGGCGCGCCGGTGGCGGCGATCTATCACGCCGGGGTCTTTCACGCTCGCCGTCGTTGTGGGGTGGTGACCCTCGAAGGGCTTTGGCGTTGCGGTGTGGGTGCTCGATCGCACTGGGGCCCGTCGAGTTCTTCATCATCGCGGGGTGGGAATCCTCGCTTGGGCTCCCTCGGCGGGCTTCGTGGGTGATTTCTACTGTGGGACTGGGCAGAGAATTCGGCCAGATGACCAGCTTTGTTGACCTGGACCACCGCCGCCATGATGTGGGCTTCTATCTTCTCGATCATGGGCATGGGAGGGAGCTTGGACAGCTCGCAGGCGGCTATCGCTAGGTTGGCGTTGGGCGTCGGGTAGACTGGGACATCACCCATCTGGTCGAATTCGTGCTGGAGGTTGCGTCGAGGCAGGCCTTCACGATTCCTCTGCTCCTGCTCATGCTGTTCGCGTGCAAGTCGTTCGCGTTCACGCCGCTCCTCTGCGCGCTTCTCCTGCTCACGGCATTCAAGGTCGTGCCTCCGCGCACGCTCGACGTTGTGTTGTTCTCTTACGACGCGTTCGGAAACTGTTTCGTTGTCAGGAGCGACGTTGTCAGCGGAGACTTGAAAAATTATTCCTCCAAAGCCTGGAGGGAATTCCGGAAGGCTGCCGGTCGATCTGAAGGAGTCGGCGATTTCGGTCCTCGTGCTGGTGGTCGAGCCTGAAGAGATAGTATCGTCGAGGGATACTGCCTTCTCGGAATCACTAGGCATCGCGGAGATGACGACCGTATTCACGATAGGAGCCACCGGGATCTGGTCGGAGGTTGATCGGAACATCTGGCGCTGGAAGATCGCTGCTTGGTTGCTGAGCCCATGAGGCATCGTCAGGGAAGGATGGGCGCCCCTGGTCGCCACGACCGCCGTTGTTGCTAGGGTCCGGCGGCGGCGTGGTCAACGGCCGTGATGACCGGAGAGTCGGCGTTGCGCCTCCTGGACGAGGTCGATACAGTCGATGATAGCAGCATTGGAACGATTGATGGCACCGACCAGGTCGTCGATGCTGATCTCTCGCGGGTGGTATTCTGGTGTGGCGGGACGGCGCGCGGCTGGTGGCGCGTTCGCCCCGTGTGGCGTGGATCCGACGGTCCAAGATATAGATCCAATCTGGAGCACAGTGCCGGTCGCCGGGAGGACCATCGAATCTGGGAAGGTGACCGCTTGACGAACCATGATGTCGATGCACACAACTCCTACCTAGCGCGCCAACTGTCGATGAAATATGTGTTGCGGTCTACCTAGGGGGTACCCTACGGTAGTAGATTGTAGGCGGAGGTGTGGCAACGGCGATCAAGCGTAACATAGAGAGTGTAGACACGGTGTTGACGGTGAAAATGTCATAATTTTCTATACTCAAAATCACCGTCAACAGCCTCATAATCACGAGTATATTTTATCCAATAAATAGTTCCACATGTCCATGGAGTATTTCTTGTAGGACTACAAAAAATGGAGAGAAATGAGCTAGTGGGACCCACCATAGGGGGGTCCACCAGCCATCCCAAGCACTCACATGATAAGAGGGCCCACATGTCATAGTAGGAGGGTCACTAACCCCTTTGTGCAGGTCAGCCGACCTCACCATGGGGCCCACCAGCCTCCCACGCTGGCCGTGATCTAGGAGAAGCACTCCCAAGTGATCCTCCACCCTTGGATCAACTTGTGCTTTCTCTAAACGGCTCATATTCACTTCACATGGATCCATGGGCCCACAAGAGTACAAACCGACGTCCAAAAGTGGTCCAACCTGTGCACACTCACTCCAAGATATGTGGGTCACCTTCTAGAAGGACAGGGGAGGTCCCACCACCCATAGGGGGTCAGCCGACCCCCCCTAAGGCCTAGGGGCGCCCACCTCCTTTGCATGGAGGCATGAAAAGAAGCACATGCTCAATTCCTCTCCACCCTTGATCTGAAGGCGGTTGGGATCCAAGGGCTCTCACCATCCATCACGCGGATCGATGATGTGGCGGTGGAGTAGCCCCTACTCCACCTCTCAACTATAAATACCCCTCACTCCCTCTCATTCAAGACACATCACAAGGAGGAGCTCTCCACTCTCTCTCAATATGTAGCACTTGTAGTTGTGTTAGTGTTGTTAGGAGTTAGAGTGAGCCTCTGGTCTTCAGCATGAGTCTTCCAGGAGGTCTGGTATGCTTCTAGTATTTATTTCTCTCTTTGTAAGACTTGAGTTATTTTATATAGTTATCTTCTCTACTTTGCCTTAGTACTTTATTTCTTGCAGCATGACTAGTTATGTTGTATTCGTAGTTAGCATAGTCATAGTTGTTTGATAGTAAGATAATGGTAGTATACCTTTGCACTGGTTCACTGCCCTTAACCCGGTGCTCTAATCAATTTCACTGGACATCGGATTAGAGTAGTGAGATATAGTGTAGACATGGTGTCTAGACTATACGCTTACCTGTGTCTGTGGCTTGTCTAATGGTTTGTTTGTGGTACCTAGTAGGGGTGACAGACATATCTAGGCTTTGATCCCGCCACGTTCGGCCAAGTTCTTAAAGCGTAGGCCTTCTTGTGCTAGACGGTTTAGCACCTTTCTCATCCCTTTCTGTTGCTATGTGGCCTAGTGGCCCGAAGTGCAATTGTGTATGAATATTGTTCTTGCTTGATATGACTTGTCTTGCTAAGTTGGAACCATGCAAGTAGAGATAGATATTTGCAAACCTTATGATCGCTCGCTGTCCTCCTCGCTCACTAAACTACTCTTTATCATTGGAACTTCTCCTGTGTGTCATTGCACATCATATATATCATTTACCCCTACCATAGTTTAGTTGGTATATTAGTTAGTGGATCATCATGGTTAGCTATCATATTCTTTAACCATTGCTTCCCTGAGGATAAATACGATACCCTGGAATACTCTTGGGTGAAATGCTACAACGGTATTTCTGTGCGCTTGCGGAATATTCTACATGAGCATAATAAATACCAACAAGCATTTCTGGCGCCATTGCTAGGGAAGCAATTGGCGAAAGATTTTGATACTAACTTTGATGTCTGCTAATCTATGTTACTACTAGCTATTGTGGGATTACCATTGTTCTGTTGAGTGTGGAATAAACAGGACATCAACCGTCTCGACCTTCCGGTGTTCTTCCATAAGAAAAAAAATCAGCACAGAGCCCAGGGTGTTCGATCATTCATGAACAATCAATTGTTCATCCCTGTCATCTCACAGGTGCGTATATGTATACATTTTTCCAACCCTGTGCAGATATAAAGAGAAGGTCGCCGTCCAAAAAAAAGGGAAATCAACATGTGACGGAGCAAAAGCACTCACAACTCCGTCTCAAATTGTGGGTGAACATGGAATCAATTGAGGTAAGTGAGACCCTATCGGGAGGCAACCCGACATTATCCTTGCACTCTTCTTTATTATTTCTTACCACTGCATGCTTGCTTAAATCATCATGTCTCTAGTGCTTCTTTTGGTTAAATCTAGAGACTCATGCATATCCATCATTTACATTAATTTCCTTTTCCAAAACCATATCATGTTTGATTGAATGCATTTCTCCACCCCATTTGCATAAAAAATTATATCAAAAAAAATCTCCTCTGCTTCACCACTCATGTTCTTGTCTCTAATTAAATCAATCTCATTCAATGTTTCCTTTTCTATTCATGTATGTTTTGGTTTGGAAGTACGGTTCAAACGTACTCCCATAGGCTTTTTTTTAAAATTGAGCATGGTGCTTAGGTTAAATAGTCTACCTTAATCAAACAAGGCATGGTGTCAAGTTTGATTATTGAATAAAAATATACTTGTATAGAATTTGGTTGTTTGGAAAAAAAACCTCTAAACTTTTGGTGGGAAAGTCATGAGATCATTATTGGAGACAAATAAAGGCTTGAGGTACTCTTTAAACATATTTGCTCATCCTTGCCTTAGCCTTGTTCGATTTCTAAAATTCCGGTGAACAAGAAGAGAACCTCATTTGAAACATATGATAAATATTCTATGCTAAACTACTAAAACCAATTATCTATAGCGTAGAAAATGACCTCTTCCTCTATTACAACAAATACCCGTTCTAGAAAATCCTTGTGTATCCCTTTGGGTATGTGTTGTCTACTAATCTATTGTAGAAATGAAACAAAACAATGGAGCAAAAAGATGGCATGCCAAGGATAAGAAAGAAGGAGGTGAAGCCTACTCCTCCAACACAAAACAAATCCGCCAAACCAAAATCAAAAGAAGAATCAAGAAAGGAATGACGGAAACAAGTCTTTCAAATCCGCATCTTCAGGATTGCTGCTCATTGGACCTGAACCAAGAGCCCTCGTCGTGAGGTAAATTCGGTATGTATCCACATCTGATTCTCCAATGCACTCCTCCTTTTCTGTTTCATTTTGGGTTATCACATTTGAAATCTCAAGAACCCAACATCTCTTCCTGCATAAAACTTTATGGAAAACATAACATGAAAATTTTGAGCCAGTTTATGCCCAAGGTGGGGTCGGCCGACCCCACCATGGTGCCCTCTACACTTGTTACACATTGGAATCATGTTAATAAATGTTTCATGTCATGGGGAAGTGTGGAGAGGCCACACATGGGTCGGCCGACCTGGCCAAGGACACATCACATCACCATGTGCCTCCCACTTTGCTTGCATAAGTATCCAAGGTGCATTGCTCTAAAATTTCTGAAGTTTGAGTGCATGAGCATGTAGGGGGACATCACTTTGATCCCTTTGGCCATATCACTTGCTTTCTTTCATGATAGACCTCAGGTCCTTCCATGCCTCCTCTTTCTTTCTGCTCACCACTCATGACACATACAACTAGCTAAAGCATGAATGGGTGATATTCTAGTACTCCTTTGGTCTTTTCATGCACTCAAACTTGCATTCTTTGTTTTCACTAAACACTAGGAGCAAGAAACTTAGCTTTGGGCAGGAGATAGGGGACATGTAGGGGTCGGCCGGCCCCTATATGTGGCTGATCACCTCCCTCCTTTTCCTATTTTTGCTTTACTTAGGAATCCAATGCAAATGCTACAAAGTGTTCCTAGTGGAGGGTGCAACAGCAGGTCGCCCGACCTGGCATTATCACCTTCGGTCACTTCTTTCTTCACCGTTCACTCATGTTGGAAATTTAGAGCAATCTTTGGAATTTTCCTCTTGTTCTTGAGCCTTTTTTCTCTCAGCATGATAACTCGATGACAAGATGTCTTTCATGACATTAGCTCATTTTGAATAATCTTTTCTTATCACAAGAATTTCATAATCCTTGTGTTTGCAAATGATGCCTTGGTACTCTTCATAACTATACCTAGAATAATCAAACACCATATCGACACATGCTTAAAAAAATGAATCAAACTAGTCTTTGTCCATGCTTCACCATGGTTGTACAATCAAAATCCCTCTCCAATACGAGAGGTATTGGTTGTATAAATCATGGAGACTAATAATTGACATAGAGAATGTGGAAAGGTGTAGAGGTATCTCAGGTGCAGGTAGGGTGACAAGATGTAAGACCCTTGCTCAACACCAACACCATGGTGATACAGGGGCATTCAGAAGAACCAGCTTGGGGGAGGTTCTCTCCCCCACCAAGGAGACAAGCTTGGGGGAGGAGCCCCTCCCCCTACTAATCCTTGCAGCATAAGTGTGATGAAAAGAGCAAGCTTGGGGGAGGTCCTCTCCCCCACTAAGGTAAGTATTATTATCCCACTAAGGTATATATTCTTATCCCTCACTTTTATTTCATTGCATCTATAATAAACATTGAATAAAAGAATACAAAGACCTCCGCCTCATATGCTTCATAAATATCTTATTCTTTCTATCTTGAAAAAATGGCCATTGATGCATAAGTTGTAAGGTGGGCAGCACCTCAATAGGTTGAGCAACTAAACCCCCTTTTGTCAAATGTTTTCAAATCTCACATGCATGCTCATCTCTTCCTTCTCATTTTATCAACCATGTCATGAGAATGAACAAAGCATATAACATGAACTTAATCATCTTCAATGTGCTTGAGGCTAAAAAATGATGAGTGAAGTTTTGGTTCTGCTGGTGTTTTTCCACCAGCAGGACCCATGCACTTAATCTCTATCTTTTCTTTGTGTCCACAAGCAAAGAATCTGAAAATACAGTAGTGATGCACACTTGACAAGATGCAATCACACACAACTTGAGCCAATTTGGCCACCATATGGGCGTCGGCCGATGTCCCAAGAGTAGCCAATTGAGCAGAAGTTTGGTGTATGCATAGAGGACAAAGAGGAGACACACCTTCGAAGGCCAGATACCTCCAAATGGGGTCGGCCGACCCCATCATGGAGCTATGGGCCCACCTGTCATTCTCCACTACTGATACTTCACTTCAAAACGCTGGTTTGACACATCCTCCTCTCTTCTTGGTACATGTGTGATATTTTGACATGATCTTATGCAACCCATTGAACTAAAGCCAAATCTGGATTGAAATTTTGAAAATTAACATGCTTATGACATTCTTGAGATATAAGCTTGCACAAATTTTATTCCATATACATATGCTTATTCTTGTGGGGCATATCTTAATAGGAAACTCATATTGACTAAGTTGTTGTGATGTGTAATATAGTTCTAGCTTAGAAATCCTATCTTTTCTATTCAAAGTGCTTGGAGATCTTGCTTTTGATAAAATGTCATAAAACCATAGTGTCACATACTCCTCAATGGTGAGAAATTCCTACCAAAGCCATATGATGTTCTTGCATGTTTAAAACCTTATACATTTGCTACTTGTACTTGTGTTGAGTTTAGTCAAACCTTGTTGACCCTTGTTGAGAATTTTGTCATACTCCCAAGGTCAAGATCACGTACACACTACATATATATGCTGCTTCTACACTGGAAGTACGCAGAAACATGCCTTTCATTTTCCACAAAGTTCATGCTCCATGTTCTAAAATAGTTATGTCTCTCTAGTATGATGCTAGTAAATGAGACATAGACTATGCAAAATTATGAAAAATATTAAAAAGAAAAAAAATATAGGGGCACATGAAGGTCCCAAGTTTTAGAAAAAAAATGATGAGCATATCAAAGCTCATAGAAAAAGAAAACAAAATAATAAAGATAGCTATGTCTCAAAAAAAATAAGTTAGAAAGAGAGATCATATCAAATAGAGGAGTATTGATCAATTGTCATGTTCCACACACATGCACATCTTGATCTAGGATTATGACAACTTTCTCCTTGGATCCTTGTTTTGACTTTACAATATATGCAATGCAAGTATGCTTTCATGTTTATCCCTACCTAAGCTCCACATAAACCTTTTAGAAGTAGGATGAAACAAAAGAAGGCAAAACACCTTGGTAAGGAATCATACACCATTGAGTGATCTGAGAGTACCATTTGAGGAGTATAAGTGAACTATGCTTTTCTTGTGAAAACTTTGAAAAACTCCAAGTTACTAAGAAATGGATTGGGAAGATGACTTTGCTTCAAGAATTGTTCCACTTTTCAACTGCTCAAGGATATATGATAGCTAATGCCACATATCCCACTTGTTTAAGAAATGTTTTGGAATGAATTTTATGCTTTCTATATATCTTAAGGTGTTATGCTCGTGTTTACTTTAACCTTTACTCGATGACGAGCAAAGACTTAAGCTTGGGGGATCTTGTTGATGGTGAAAATGTCATAATTTTCTATACTCAAAATCACCGTCAACAGCCTCATTGAAAGGATCAAGATGCCCAAGAGGGGGGTGAATTGGGCTTGTTTTTTATTTCTAAAGCAAATATGAAAACCTATCAAATGCCAATCACCCCGTAGTGCCTACCGATCGTGTGTCCTAACTAGAAAGCGGTAACAGTTCATAGAATTGAAAAACAACCTAAGCAATTCTAGTGGAAAGGTAAGAACACAACGGAAAGTAAATGTGGAATGTAAAAAGCTTGGGATAGAGAAACGGTGACACGGCGATGTTATCCCGAGGTATCGAGGAGTCGACACTCCCCCCTAGTCCTCGTTGGAGCACCTCGCAAGGTATAGCTCCCCCTCAATCCCGCGCAAGGGATGAGTGCTCTCTACAGGCTGATTCTTCGCCACTTCGGCTCGGTGAATCGCCCACAACCGATCACAGAAGCTTGGAGAAGGGCCGCCAACAATCTTCCGGCGATCACCTTCCTCCGATCACCATCAAACCGTCTAGGTGCTGTCGAACACCAAGAGTAACAAGCACAAGACCTTTACTTGACCAACTCAAGGCTAGGAAGGTGGATGGATGCACACAAGTCACTCCTAATCACCCTAGGAGGGAAGAACAAGATGGAATCTCTCAAATCTCTCCCTCACTAGGCACTTGGCTCTCCAAGAACTCTCTCCAAGGTTTTCCAGGTGTAACAATGGCCAAGAGAGCTCACTTGGACGAAATGGGCAGCTATAAATAGTCTCCACCTCTCCAACTAGCCGTTTCTTCCTTTTTCTCTTTTCTGCGTAGCCACCGGACTAGTCTGGAGCTGAACCACCGGACCATTTCTTCTGGTCCGGAGCACACATTCAGATCCAATTATGTGCTGAAACAGGGACCACCGGACTACTTGCAATAGTCCTGTGCCTAGTCCGGAGCCTCTGGTCTAGAGCCTAGGAACATACAGCATGGATTTTATCTGCTGCTGAGCACCATCGGACTAGTCGTTGGACTAACCGTCGGACTAGTCCGGAGCCTCTTCTCAGGCTCACTCAAGAACTGATGGCCAACGGACAACTCAACATTAGTCCGGTGCCCTCCGGACAGGTGGTCTGGAGCCTCTTCCACAGAACTCTGCCTAAGGTAGGACCACCGGAGCACTTGCAATGGTCCAAAGCCTCCTTGGCAATCTGGTCCGGAGCCTCTTTCACCCTCTTCTTCACCTTGTTTCACTAAGTCTCTTGAAGGGGTTTTGCTCCTACCAACTCAAGGGCTATTAGCAGGGTCTCTAGGACTAGTTGTGACAAATGTGCATACACCAACACTCCCAACCTCTTCTAGGTCAAGCTACTAACCTCATACCCCCCTTAATAGTACGGTCAAAGGAAAAAACAAATCCCTAGTCTATACTTAGTGCCCTTCTCACACCTTGTGGCACTAAGAGCTAGCCTAGTCTTCACCTTGTAGCTCCATCCTTTGAAACCGAAATCAAATTCCATCTTGGGGGCATGAATATCCATTAAGCCCATTCATCTAGCATCACATATGACCTAACTCAAATGACTTTGCCTCTGCAAAACACACGTTAGTCATAGTGACCTAGCATTGTCGTTAATCGCCTAAACACAAGGGACCATGATTCTTCAATCTCCCCCTTTTAGGTGATTGACGACAATACAAGCTCGAGTATAGAATATGAGTGAATTTTGATAAGAGAAAACATGACTTGACATGAGAAAGGCATGGGTTGGTGATAAGAAAGACATATACATGCCTAAACCATTCAAGCCATGACAAGCACAAAGTATATGAATTGAGAATAGTACTTGATTTCCAAAGGATATGCTAGCCAAAAGATCAGAGATTAGCACGGAAGCATTAGCATAACCAAGTGACATGATCGAATAAACAAAGGTTCACACACATGTCACACAACCATCAAGTTCTCAAACATCACACACATATATCACAAATGCATAAAGACAGTAAACGTGATGCATGAAAGGGTTTATCACATCAAAAGAACGAAACCCTACTAGCTCCCCCTAAAGCTAGCATACTCGACTCTTCCTCTCCCCCTTTGGTGTCTAAGCACCAAAAGCTAAGCATCGGGCAGTGAAGGTGGAGCAGTCGCGGCATGGTCAAGAACCCTAAAGTCTGAAAGATATGTGTCATCATCATTAGAATCCTCCCCCTGAGTGGCTGGAGCTGCAAGTGGAGCGGTCTAGGGGTCGGGAACTATAGTGCCTGCTAGCTCGGCCTCTGAAGTAGCTGGAAGTGGTGCTAAGGCTAGAGCAGTAGAAGTCTCTGCCACTGTAGCTAGGGCAGGAGTAGTATCAGCTGCCACTATCTCTATCGGTGCCTCTGGAGCTGCAGAGTCCGGGTGTGCCTCTGGCACTACCTCTCCTAGAGTCTCAAGAACCGGTGGCTGCTCAGGCTCAACTGGAGTAGAGGTGACGGCGGTGGCATCCGTCACGATAGCAGCGGCAGGTGGTGTAGACACTATTGGAGCATGACTGTCAAGAGTGGCCTCGGACAAGGCAACTGAGGAACGGTGCTGACCAACTGTTGGTGTGACTACCTGTGTAGTCTCAAGCTCAACTGCTATCTGCTCTCCAGTGGGGGACGGCTGGCCTATGATGTCGTTGAATGACGCCGAGAGGTCACGAGTAGTCAAACCCATAGTAGCGGTCATCGGCGTGAAGCCAGTAGTAAGCAGGGTGAACTGCTGTGACATGCCAAGAGTGTCCAACCACTGAGTGACCTGTGTCACCGGAGACTGGAACGGGGAGGTCAAACCGACACCCTGAAGTCCACTGGACTGTACAGCTGGGGTGGGAGTGACTGAAGGAACGGCGGACACAGAGGGGGACACTGAGGGGCCAACTGACTGAGGAGGGGCCACTAGAGGGCCAACTGACTATAACGGTGCCACTGACGGCTGAGACTGACTCATGAGCTGAATCTGAGGAGCTGCAAGGAACTCTAGCGGAGGAGCACTAGTCCACCTCATCATATGGGCCATGAAGGCCATGTTCTGAGCCTGAATCTGCTGGGTCTGGAGCTATAGCCTTTGTGACTCGAGCTGCATCTAGATCATCTATCGCTGCATCTCATCCTATCTCTGTTGTACCTAAGTAACAGCTGTCACGAGAGATCCCTGCTGCATTGAAATGCGGTCTAGAATCTTCATAGCAAGAGAGTCTGTCGTTGAGCCCGAATCACCAGCCTCTGAGTCGTGAGCCCGTGGGGGCATGGGTGGAATAGGCTGGTAGTCGGCGTCGGAACTGTCTAAAGAGGTGTCAACGGCTACTCCCTCTGCCTCTTGAGCCTCTAGATCCTCAAGCTCCTGCTACTGTATCCCCTTGATGGCCTCATCCTGAGCATCCACGTCGTCCATATCTACAGGTGCGGTCCTGAGTCTGACCTGACGAAGTACCTGGCTGCCTAGACGACTGTCAACAGAAGATAGGATCTTATAATCAGGGAATACCTCTGGTGATTGATCAAGCTCCTCACGAAGTCTAGGGTGAGAACCCTCTAGGCGCATAGCAATGATGAAGCTGATCCAGTAAGCATACGACATCTGACGCCGAGCTCTAATGCCATCGGATATAACATCCTCAATCTCAGCTACTATGAAATCTGCCAAGTCAAAAGGTGTCTGAGTCACAAGGGCTAGTAGCATGTACTGCTAGAGGTTGATCAACCCTTCCTTGTAGCCAGTGCGAGGCAGCAAGGTGCGACGAATGACCTCGTTCAAACGATGAGCGAGGGGCATGAGCTCTGCTGGAGTGCGAGGACTACCTTCCCCGAAGGGGGTGCCTGAAGATAGGATCCACTACCTGAACTGTAGGGGTGAGACCACCTCGAGCACGTCGTGGTAACTAAAGACCTCTGTAGCAATCATCATGCAAGTAGTAATCTGAGATAGTAAGGCGGAGTGCCTCACGAAGCTGTGTCAGGTAGAGTCTGAAGGGACGGCCTCTGAAGGTGTACTGTAAGAACCGGTGTGTAGGCTCAATCCATACTGACGCATAGAACTCTCTGACCCAGTGCTCAACATAGTTTCCGGAACAACCAAGGAGGTCAGCGAGTCCCGGAAGGTACGTGAGAAAGGGACGAATCTCCTCTCCAGCTATCCCCACAATAGACTCCAAAGAGCAAACTCGATGAGGGCGTATCTGAATACTAGTGAGGCGTGCTGCCTGGTAGAAATCCTCCATGAGAGGAGTATGCCATCCTGGTGAAGCTCGGGGGTCAAGCTGATTCGGGCACCACTGCTCAAGCTCTACAAATCGAAGTTTTCAAACTTGCTTTGCCATGATGTTCCTCAGGTCGAGGTGAACTGGAGGAGCTGGAGCTGCAGGAGTAGGAGCAGGTACCGGTGGACGGTCTCCATGCCTTGGTTCCTCAGTGCGAGAAGAAGTCAGAGTGTTCTGAGACCGGGTGAGACGACGAGCAAGAGGATCCAGAAGCGGCACTGCTAAAGCCTCGTCGGCAGGCGCTGGCTGCTCTGCCGATACAGGAGAAGCTACTATCTCAGCCTCAGACTGAGTAGGAAGAACCCGCGGAGGGGAGCCGATACGTACTGTGCCCCGGTGTCCACCTCGCTTTGCGTGGTCCATTGCATCGGCCACTGCCTTGGCCTTCTCAGCCTCTGTCAACTTCCTTTTCTTCTTCTTTGGCTTCTCAACCAACTGCTTCTTCCCCTTGTCCTTAGGAGGACGAGGAGGGGGAGGAGTGTCATCACCAGAACCACTAACACGCGGAGCACGACCCATCTCTGATAAGCAAGAAAACCACTGACACTGTCAATAGCCAACTGAGAGAACCATTGTCAATCTGTTAACTGCAAGTATCAACCATTGAAACACTGATAGAGGGCTGGACTGAACCTCTTGAGGCTTTGCCTCAATCCATACTCGCGAGCTTTGCCCCGAGTTGTATCTGCCACAGACTGCTGCTAGATAGAATAGAAAGAGTATATAAGCATATATAAATTCTAGAGATAAGAGATCGTAGAGAAGCAAGCATTGAGATAAGATTAGAATGAAAACTGCCATGGTACCTGAGGTAAGCGAGCGTATCTAATCAAGGCAATGTCAAGCTCCAAGCTACTCTCCACAAGGATTGATCACCAACTGAGAATAACAATTAGTGCAATCACTTAGTGATTTGGAATATGAATGGAAGGGTCAAGGTATAAACTAAAGTATGATTTGATCGAGAGCTAGACGAAACGCTAAAGCCATGATCAAGACCATACCCTAGGAAGATACGAAGCGACAACAAAGACGAAACAGATTCGGCAAATGGACGAAGTGTCAAAATTCCAAAACCTAGGGTTAAGCAAACCCTAGGGAGGGGGGGTATCACTGTGGCTGGTGTTTTGCAGGGAGGGTGACCTTGGCAGAGTGGAGGAGTGGAGTGCAAGAGGACATGTGATCGCCGGCGAGAGGAGTTCTTGGCGGCGAGCTTTGTAGCGGTAGCGTGTGGCTGTGGTGGCGGTGAGTGAGCTGCTGGCAGTGGAGCGCACGGGGAGCAGAGGCAGGGGATGTGCACTGGTGGTGGCTCGGCACAAAACTCTAGCGAGGAGCTCACCGGTGGTGGGATGAGTGCGTGGGCGCGTGTGTGGGTGAGCAGCGGCGAGAGAGGCGGCGGCGCGGCGTACAGACGGGTGAAACAAAACTGCCTGAAACCGACGACCCTCGGGGGATAAACACGAAGTTTCTGAGCGTTGGACTACTTGCGATGGTCCAACGGGTGGTCCGACAAGATTGAGTATGATTTACGCAGGGAGCAACCGAGCTCCGGACTCTAGTCCGGAGGTCACCGTCGGACTATAGCAGGTAGTCCGGAGGTGTTTGACTCAGACTATTGAGAGATGACCAGAGCACCGGACCAAAGAAGAATGATCCAACGGTGCACTGGATAGGAAGTCCGACGCACTAGACAGAGCCAGACGATTTTGAGCAGGGAGTGCAGAGGCTCTGGACTCTAGTCTGGAGGAGAAGCGTCGGACTAACGAAGGTGGTCCGACGGCTGACTGGATATAGAGCTTTGTCAGCAGAGAAGCACTAGCCTTTGGACTTTGGTCCGAAGGGTAGCACCGGACTATAGGAAGTTGTCCGAAGGGTAGTCTGGAGCTTGTTTTGCTTTGAATTTTCCTATTTTTCTCTCCAATCTTTTCTCTTAGCCAAGTACCAACACAAAAGAGCAGAAAGAATCACTTGTTGGACCTGGCATAAAAACCATCTCTCAAACCCTCAATTTAGAAATAGTTTGCCATAGGCTAGAATTAGTTTTCATAGGAAAATAATTGAATAAAGCTCCAAGGATCACCATAGGGGCACAAGAGGGGTATTAGCTACAGCTAGAGCTTTGAATGCTCCCCTAAGTGATGAGGACATCAACACCACACCAACACCATCTCCAGCACCACTTGGTCCTATTACTGGTGCTCGTGCCCGTGAACTCAATCATCAAGTAAGTTTATTCTCAAACTCTTGTCCATTATATTTAGACAATGGAGACACGTGCACTCTTGTTTTGCTCAGGAACAATGGAGAGGATCAGCGGGACACGGGATGGGCGCTAACTGGATTTGGACTGCAGGACAACACCAACTTATGATGGATGCCACGACTTCATACGGACTCCGATTGGGACATTCTCACACTCTTTGGAAAGCTTATCAAGTCTACTTTCCAACGGATCCATAAGCATGGCTATACCTTATCAGATGCGTCCAGAGTCATCGTTTTTGTACCGAGACCTTTTCTGTCCACCGGTGCTGCGTCACCTTATTTTGGGCCTGTGGCCCATGTATCAAGTTGGGTCCATTAGGGACGCGTCCTAGGGTTGGAGAACGACCCCAAAACCCTTGTGGTCGTCCTCCCAACTCCTTATAAGTCTTTAGAGCCGCCACAAACAGTTAGGTTTTGTTTCGTCGAGTTAGCTATTGCTACCGCCTTTCAGCGCGCGTGTTGGATCAACCGTCCGTCTGATTGTCATCAGAACCTCACCATATTGTGTTCTCAGATTGAAACCTTCATATTCATCTTGCAATTGAGTGCTTGTTCATCTTGTTCTTGCTGGTTCTTCGATTGCTTGCAGGACGGGAGCCCTAGTGGCTGGTTGTCGCGCCGCAAGATCACGGCAGCCATCGGAGGTGGTGTATCGGTTGCTAAGGCGTAGCGTCCTTGGACGGTTGTAGTCGAGCCGTGAACGTCATCTCCATCCACCAATCGAGTTATCCACCAACTCTCATCGAAAGATCGGACTGCGAACCCTACGGGTCGTCATTAGTTGGTAATCAGAGCAAGGTTTATCGGTGAGAGACTTCCAATTCTTCACAAATTTTTTTTTTCCTATAGTCCAGAAAAGCCAAAAAAAAATAGTCGATTAGTTTTCCGTAATCCCATAAACCCGTTGAGCCTTTTGCTAGTACTACTTAGTTAGGGCTTGTTGAGTCGTCGGTTGCATCGGTTGTGTCGAGTTGCTGGTTTTAGTTATAGTCCTTTAGAGTTTCGAGTTCTTGTCACGTTCTAGTCCGAGTCTAAGTAGATTTCGTTGCTGTCAAGTTCGAGTCCGAGTACTACCCTGGTATTCGCGGCTGTCCAGTTCGAGTTTGAGTTGTGTTCTGGAATAGAGTCCGAGTACTACCCTGGTATTCGCTGCTGTCAAGTTCGAGACGGAGTTGATTTCGGGAATCTAGTCCGAGTACTACTCTGGTATTTGCTGCTATAAATTGCCTCCGTCCGAGTTGTTTTCCATAATTAAGTTCGCGCTCTACAAGTCGAGACTACAAGTTTCATACCATATTACAGCGAAGCTTACTTTAGAGAGAGAGAGTATCTTTTAATTACCTATATACCCCTGCACTTTTGGAAAAAGTGTGTGTGGTGATTTACTCTTTTGACATCTCTTTGTTCCTATAATCAGTTTTGAGGTTTCCCTGAAAAAAAAAAAAAGAAAAAAAAAGAAAAAAAAAGCAAAAAAAAAAGCAAAAAAAAAAGAGGCAAAAAAAAACAGAAAAAAAAGGGGCTGATCTTTGTGTTTCCCTCCTTTGGATAGGTGGTTTTTGTGAGTTCCTTTGTGTCCAGGCTCGCGTCTCTAGCACGGTCTAGGCTAGGACCAGCACAGTACCACCTTTGAATGATTATTCAACTTGCTTTTGTGACTAACGTGGTGCTAGTATCTATCCTTGTCCATAACATTGGCCACCTACAGCTCCACATATTCGACTACAACTTGACAGGTGTTGTGCTACGGTACCGATACATTCACTTCCAAGGTTGCAGGCTTGCTGGTTGTTGACCCCTCTTGTTTGAGCAAGGTAAGAACTGGTAAGAGCTTGAGAAACAGGTTGAGAGCGAGTGCCTTGCTGTAGCTACATCCTAATAGTTGTAGGGCTTTTATTTCTTCACCTGTTTTCTTGTTGCTCTTGTCTTCTAAACCATGTCAGAAACAGAGGATAATAACAACATGCCGCAATCTCCACGCACCAAGGGCATCATTCAACATTTTACAAGGCAAGTGCAGCTGCATACAGAAGGACTCGATGGAGATTTACAGGTGACCAATGACAAGATTGGGCAACTAGAGGCCGCCCAACTTGCCACCACCACCAAGCTTACAGGAGTCGAAGCATCGGTTGCTCGTATGGACAAAAGCCTTGCCGCTCTTCTCCGTCGTTTTGATGACTTCCACACAAACGGCAAGGGTCAACATCAACATAATGACGCCCACAAGGATGAGGAGCGAGTCGAAGATAATGACGAGGATGCTTACTCTGGTGATATGGACCTTGATAACAATGACCTTAGTGATCGACATCGCCTACGCTTCAATCGGAGAGGTATGGGTCACCGTCGACATGAGGTACATAATAACAATGATGCTTTCAGTAAGATTAAATTTAAAATACCTCCTTTTGATGGTAAGTATGATCCTGATGCATACATTTCATGGGAAATTGCTGTTGACCAAAAGTTTGCATGCCACGAATTTCCTGAGAATACACGTGTTAGGGCTGCTACTAGTGAGTTTACTGACTTTGCTACTGTATGGTGGATAGAGTATAATAAGAAAAATCCTAATAACATACCACGTACTTGGGATGCTTTAAAAAAAATCATGAGGGCTAGATTTGTTCCTTCTTACTATGCACGGGATTTGCTACATAAACTGCAACAACTAAGACAAGGTGCTAAAAGTGTAGAAGAGTATTATCAAGAGTTACAAATGGGTATGTTGCATTGTAATTTAGAGGAGGATGAGGAACCTGCTATGGCAAGATTTTTGGGTGGGTTAAATCGTGAAATTCAGGACATCCTTTCATATAAAGAGTACACTAATGTAACCCGTTTGTTTCATCTTGCTTGTAAAGCTGAAAGGGAAGTGCAGGGGCGACGTGCTAGTGTTCGGAATAACTTTTCTGCAGGGAAGACAAATTCATGGTAGTCCCGCACACGTGCTACTATGCCATCCTCAAGTGACAAGCCTAGTGCTACTCCCACAAATTCAGTAGTCAAGACAGCCCAGAAGCCTAGTGCAAGTACTTCGTCCGTAGCATCGACAGGTACAACGAGAGACATTCAGTGTCACCGGTGCCAGGGATATGGACATGTGATGCGTGAGTGTTCCAGCAAGCGCGTTATGGTCGTCAAAGATAATGGTGAGTATTCGTCCGCTAGTGATTTTGATGAAGATACACTTGCATTGCTTGTCGCTGACCATGCAGGTAGTGAAGAATGTTAGAAGAACATATTAATGCAGGTGAAGCCGACCGCTATGAGAGCCTCATTGTACAGCGTGTGCTTAGTGCACAAATGGAGAAGGCAGAGCAAAATTAGCGACACACGTTGTTCCAAACAAAGTGTGTCATCAAGGAGCGTTCCTGTCGCATGATCATCGATGGAGGTAGCTGCAACAACTTGGCAGGCGCTGACATGGTGGAGAAGCTTGCGCTTACCACCAAACCACACCCACATCCATATTACATTCAATGGTTAAATAACAGCGGTAAGGCAAAGGTAACTAGACTTGTGCGAATCAATTTTTCCATTGGATCCTATAAAGATGTGGTTGAATGTGATGTTGTGCCTATGCAAGCTTGTAATGTGCTGCTAGGCCGACCTTGGCAATTTGATAGAGATTCTATGCATTATGGTAGAACAAATCAATATTCTTTTCTATACCATGATAGAAAAATTGTGTTGCATCCTATGTCCCCTGAAGCTATTATGCAAGATGATGTAGCTAAAGCCTCAAAAGCTAAAAGTGAGAGCAATAAAAATGACCAATCTGTTGCTGATATGAAAGAGGAGATAAAATTGATAGGAAATTGTTTACTTGCTACTAAATCTGATATTAATGAGTTGAATGCTTCCACTACTGTTGCTTATGCTGTAGTATGCAAAGAGGTATTGATTTCCCTTCATGATATGCAGCGTTCTTTGCCTCCTGCTGTCGCTAACGTTTTGCAGGAGTATTCGGATGTGTTCCCAAGTGAAGTACCATCGGGCCTGCCACCACTTCGAGGCATTGAGCACCAAATTGACCTGATTCCTGGTGCCTCATTGCCCAACCGTGCACCATATAGGACCAATCCAGAAGAAACAAAGGAGATTCAGCGTCAAGTGCAAGAACTCCTCGGCAAAGGTTACATACGTGAGTCTCTAAGTCCTTGTGCTGTTCCGGTTATTTTAGTGCCTAAGAAAGATGGATCGTGGCGTATGTGTGTGGATTGTCGGGCTATTAATAATATTACTATTCGATATCGTCATCCAATTCCACAATTAGATGACATGCTAGATGAATTGAGTGGTGCTGTTGTGTTTTCCAAAGTGGATTTGCGTAGCGGGTATCATCAGATTCGCATGAAATTGGGAGATGAATGGAAAACTGCTTTCAAAACTAAGTTCGGTTTGTATGAGTGGTTAGTCATGCCTTTTGGGTTAACTAATGCACCTAGTACCTTCATGAGATTGATGAATGAGGTTTTGCGTGCTTTCATTGGACGATTTGTTGTTGTTTATTTTGATGATATATTAATTTACAGCAAATCTATGGAAGAACATATTGATCATTTATGTGTTGTTTTTAAAGCTCTACGGGAGGCACGTTTATTTGGTAACCTTGATAAGTGCACCTTTTGCACAGATCGTGTTTCTTTTCTTGGCTATGTTGTTACTCCACAGGGAATTGAGGTTGATAAAGCCAAGGTGGACGCTATACAGGGTTGGCCAGTACCAAAGACTATCACCCAAGTGCGGAGTTTTCTAGGACTTGCTGGGTTCTATCGTCGCTTTGTGCAGGATTTCAGCACCATTGCTGCACCATTGAATGAGCTTACGAAGAAGGGAGTCGTGTTTTCTTGGGGAACCCCACAAGAGAATGCCTTCAACATGTTGAAAGATAAGTTGACAAATGCGCCTCTTCTCCAACTTCCTGATTTTAATAAGACTTTTGAACTTGAATGTGATGCTAGTGGAATTGGATTGGGTGGTGTTTTGTTACAAGAAGGTAAACCCATTGCATATTTTAGTGAGAAACTAAGTGGGCCTCTTCTGAATTATTCTACTTATGATAAGGAATTGTATGCTCTCGTGCGAACATTAGAAACATGGCAGCATTATTTGTGGCCCAAAGAATTTGTTATTCATTCTGATCATGAATCCTTAAAGCATATTCGTAGTCAAGTAAAACTGAACCGTAGACATGCTAAGTGGGTTGAGTTTATTGAATCTTTTCCTTATATCATTAAGCACAAGAAAGGGAAAGAGAATATCATTGCTGATGCTTTGTCTAGGAGATATACTTTATTAACACAACTTGACTATAAGATCTTTGGTTTGGAAACAATTAAACAACAATATATACATGATAATGATTTTAAAGACGTGTTGCTGCAATGTACGGATGGAAAAGCATGGAATAAATTTGTTCTAAATGATGGCTTTGTGTTTAGAGCTAACAAGCTATGCATTCCAGCTAGCTCCGTTCATTTGTTGTTGCTTCAGGAAGCGCATGGAGGTGGCTTGATGGGACATTTTGGAGCAAAGAAGACAGAGGACATACTTGCTGGTCATTTCTTTTGGCCAAAGATGAGGAGAGATGTGGAGAGATTTGTTTCTCGCTGCACGACTTGTCAAAAGGCGAAGTCGCGATTAAATCCACACGGTTTGTATATGCCTCTACCTGTTCCTAATGCTCCTTGGGAAGATATTTCTATGGATTTTGTTTTGGGATTGCCAAGGACTAGGAAGGGTCGTGATAGTGTTTTTGTGGTTGTGGATAGATTTTCTAAGATGGCACACTTTATACCTTGTCATAAAACTGATGATGCTACACATATTGTTGATTTGTTCTTTCGAGAAGTTGTTCGTTTGCATGGTGTGCCAAATACAATTGTTTCTGATCGAGATGCTAAATTTCTTAGCCATTTTTGGAGAACTTTATGGGGTAAATTGGGGACTAAGCTTTTATTTTCTACCACATGTCATCCCCAAACTGATGGTCAAACTGAAGTTGTGAATAGAACTTTGTCTACTATGTTAAGGGCTGTTTTAAAGAAGAATATTAAGATGTGGGAAGATTGTTTGCCTCATATTGAGTTTGCTTATAATCGTTCATTGCATTCTACTACCAAGATGTGCCCTTTTGAGGTTGTTTATGGCTTGTTACCCCGTGCTCCTATTGATTTAATGCCTCTACCAACTTCTGAACAATTGAATTTTGATGCTAAGCAACGTGCTGAGTTGATGTTAAAATTGCATGAAACAACTAAAGAAAACATAGAGTGCATGAATGCTAAGTATAAGATTGCTGGTGATAAAGGTAGAAAGAAATTGATTTTTGAACCTGGTGATTTGGTTTGGTTGCATTTGAGAAAGGATAGGTTTCCTGAATTGAGAAAATCTAAATTGCTGCCTAGAGCTGATGGACCATTTAAAGTGCTAAAACGTATTAATGAGAATGCATATAAGCTTGATCTTCCTGTAGCTTTTGGGATTAGTCCCACATTTAACATTGCAGATTTGAAGCCATATTTGGGAGAGGAAGATGAGCTTGAGTCGAGGACGACTCAAATGCAAGAAGGGGAGGATGATGAGGACATCAACACCACACCAACACCATCTCCAGCACCACTTGGTCCTATTACTGGTGCTCGTGCCCGTGAACTCAATCATCAAGTAAGTTTATTCTCAAACTCTTGTCCATTATATTTAGACAATGGAGACACGTGCACTCTTGTTTTGCTCAGGAACAATGGAGAGGATCAGCGGGACACGGGATGGGCGCTAGCTGGATTTGGACTGCAGGACAACACCAACTTGTGATGGATGCCACGACTTCATACGGACTCCGATTGGGACATTCTCACACTCTTTGGAAAGCTTATCAGGTCTACTTTCCAACGGATCCAGAAGCATGGCTATACCTTATCAGATGCGTCCAGAGTCATCGTTTTTGTACTGAGACCTTTTCTGTCCACCGGTGCTGCGTCACCTTATTTTGGGCCTGTGGCCCATGTATCAAGTTGGGTCCATTAGGGACGCGTCCTAGGGTTGGAGAACGACCCCAACACCCTTGTGGTCGTCCTCCCAACTCCTTATAAGTCTTTAGAGACGCCACAAACAGTTAGGTTTTGTTTCGTCGAGTTAGCTATTGCTACCGCCTTTCAGCGCGCGTGTTGGATCAACCGTCCGTCTGATTGTCATCAGAACCTCACCATATTGTGTTCTCAGATTGAAACCTTCATATTCATCTTGCAATTGAGTGTTTGTTCATCTTGTTCTTGCTGGTTCTTCGATTGCTTGCAGGACGGGAGCCCTAGTGGCTGGTTGTCGCGCCGCAAGATCACGGCAGCCATCGGAGGTGGTATATCGGTTGCTAAGGCGTAGCGTCCTTGGACGGTTGTAGTCGAGCCGTGAACGTCATCTCCATCCACCAATCGAGTTATCCACCAACTCTCATCGAAAGATCGGACTGCGAACCCTACGGGTCGTCATCACTAAGTGACGAACCTAAAGGATGATCAAACTTAACTGAAAAGAAAGCAAGAAGCAACACACATGCATATGCTATGCAATACAGAATTTGAATCTAGGTTGCTTGCAAGTGTAAACCGCGGTTAAGCTTTGTCACACGCTTTAAGGGCGGTTATATCAACCACGTTAGCCAAGCCTATGTGCATTACTATATATTAAACATGGTGATATTACAAATGAATGCAAGGTTCACAAAATCTCATTTTTTAGTGAAGTTTGAGTGATCAAGCACATTTAACTTGCTTCGGAACCTACAAAAGGTTGTTTCATCGAGTGGTTTAGTGAAGATATCCGCCAATTGCTCTTCGCTCTTAACTCTAACTAGTGTGATGTCTTTACTAGCCACATGATCTCTAAGAAAGTGATGTCGAATATCTATGTGCTTGGTGCGAGAGTGTTGAACCGGGTTGTTAGCAAGCTTTACGGCGCTTTCATTATCACAGAAGAGTGGAACATCTTTTAAAACAACACCGTAATCAAGAAGTGTTTGGGTCATGTATAAGATTTGTGCACAACTTGCTCCCATGGCAATGTATTCCGCCTCGGCGGTTGACAATGCCACACTGTTTTGCTTCTTTGAGGACCAAGAAACAAGTGATCTTCCTAGCATGTGGCATCCGCCAGAGGTGCTCTTCCTATCAACCTTACACCCGGCATAATCCGAATCGGAATAGCCAACTAATTAGAAGGGTGCTCCTTTGGGATACCAAAGACCCATGCTAGGGGTGTGCCTTATGTACCTAAGGATTCTTTTAATCGCACATAGATGCGACTCCTTAGGGCTTGCTTGAAACCTAGCACACATACACACACTAAACATGATATCCGGCCTAGATGCGGTGAGGTAAAGTAAACTACCGATCATAGAACGATAGAGAGTTTGGTCAATCGGTTTACCTCCCTCATCAAGATCGAGATGTCCATTAGTAGGCATTGGGGTCTTGATTGGCTTGCAATCCTCCATCTTGAATTTCTTGAGCACATCATGAGTACACTTCTCTTGAGATATAAAGGTCCCTTCTCTCATTTGCTTCACTTGGAAGCCAAGAAAGAAAGTGAGCTCGCCAATCATCGATATCTCAAACTCTTTGGACATCAATGCACCAAACTCCTTTGAATGCTCTTGGTTTGTTGACCTAAATATGATCTCATCGACATACACTTGGCAAACAAAGATTTCTCCATCAAGCACCTTGATGAATAGTGTGGTATCCACTTTCCCGATCTTGAAGCCCTTCTTGAGTAGGAAGTCCCTTAGCCTTTCATACCAAGCCCTTAGAGCTTGCTTCAATCCATAGAGTGCCTTGGACAACCTATACACATGATTAGGACAAGTTTGGTCTTCAAACCCAGGAGGTTGTGAGACATAGACAAGTTCATTGATGAAACCATTTAAGAAGGCACTCTTCACATCCATTTGAAACAGTTTAATTTTGTGAAGTAAAGCATACACCAAAAGGATACGGATGGCTTCCAATCTTGCAACCGGTGCAAAGGTATCCCCAAAATCCAATCCTTCAACTTGGGAGAACCCCTTTGCCACCAATCTTGCCTTGTTCCTCACAACCACACCTTGATCATCTTACTTGTTCCTAAACACCCACTTGGTGCCAATGATTCTTGCTCCTTTGGGCTTCTCTTCAAGTGTCCACACTTGGTTTCGGGTGAAGTTGTTGAGTTCTTCATGCATGGCATTCACCCAATCCGGATCCGCAAGTTCTTCTTCAACACTAGTAGGCTCAACAAAGGAAACAAGCGAGTGATGTTCAACATAAGATGCAAGTCTAGAGCAAGTCATTACTCCCTTTGATGGACTCCCTATGATTTGGTCATGGGGGTGAGCTTGAAGGATAGGTGTTGATCTTCTATTGATCTCTTGAGGAGGGGGATGTGGTGCTTCAACATTGCTTGCTTTGGCCTCGGCTTGATCTTGAGGGATGTGAGTGTCTTCTTGAGCTTCCCCCACTTGTTCTTCATCAACTTGAGGAATGTGTGGTCGAGAAGGAACTTGATTATCTTCATCTTCACCTTCTTCCACCTCTTGAGGGTTGATAGCACCGATTGGCATGTTTTTCATTGCCTCCCTCAAGGGTTCATCACCTACATCAATATCCTCAAGCGCTCCTTGGGAGCCATTAGTTTCATCAAATTCCAAGTCATACGATTCTTCAACTAAGCCGGTGGCTTTGTTAAATACACGGCATGCCTTAGACTTAAGCGAATAACCAACAAGGAAACCAATGTCACACCGCCGTTGGAATTTACCCAAGTGTTGGCGCTTCTTGTAGATGTACACTTTGCAATCAAACACCCGGAAGAATGAAATATCCGGCTTCTTCCCATTGACAAGCTCATAGGGGGTCTTTTTCAATAGTCTTTGGACGAAGAGACGGTTTGCCACATAGCAAGCGGTGTTGATAGCCTCCGCCCCAAACTTCTCTGGAGTGTTGTAATCATCAAGCATAGACCTTGCTAGAGTTATGAGCGTTCGGTTCTTCCTCTCTACAACACCATTTTGTTGTGGAGTATATGTGGCGGATACCTCATGCTTGATCCCCACTTCATCCCAATAATCTTCAATCTTTGTATTGATGAACTCGGTGCCATTGTCACTTCTAATCTTCTTGATCTTCATATCAAATTCATTTTGAGCTCTTGTAGCAAACTTCTTGAAGATGCCTTGTGTCTCTCCCTTGTCTTGAAGAAAGAAAACCCAAGTATACCGAGAGTAGTCATCCACTACCACCAAGCAAAAGAGATTTCCTCCAAGACTAGCATAAGTGGTAGGGCCAAATAGATCCATATGTAGCAACTCTAGGACTCTTGAGGTTGACATGAAAGCTTTGGTTGGATGGGTGTTTGCCACTTGCTTGCCGGCTTGACAAGCACTACAAAGTTTGTCCTTCTCAAACACTACATCCTTGATTCCTCTAACCATCTCCTTCTTGACAAGCTTCTTCAAGGTTGACATGCCCACATGTGCTAATCTTCTATGCCATAGCCAACCCAAAGAATTCTTGGAGAATAGACAAGTCTGCAAGCTAGCCTCATTGGAAGTGAAGTCCACTAGATACAAGTTGTGCCAGAAGCCCTTGAATATCAATGATGAATCATCCACCTTGGTCACAACAACCTCACTTGGAGTGAAGAGACATTGGAAACCGAGATCACAAAGTTGACCAACCGATAGCAAGTTGAAGCTCAAAGATTGCACTAGCAAGACATTTGAAATTGATTGACCTTGAGAGATAGCCACTTTGCCTAAGCCTTGAACTTTTCCCTTTTAATTATCCCCAAAAGTAATCTTGTCTTGATTTGCATAATCTTCATCAAGTGTGGTGAACATCCGGGGGTCACCGGTCATATGTTGAGTGCAACCACTATCAATCACACAATGACTTCCACCGGTCTTGTAGTTCACCTACACACAAGCAACTTAGAGTTAAACTTGTTGTTTGGGAACCCACTTAGAGCGGGGCCTCATTGCCTTGTCAACCAGCTCCTTAGCAACCCAAAGAACTCTAGGCTTGTTCTTCATTGGTGGACCAAAAAACACCACAAGTGGTCTACCCCTGAAATCTTTGTTGATGACATAGTGAGCATCATGAGCAAATGGCCTAGTGTGCTTGGGCAAGGTCTTGCGAGGTGGAGTCATGAAATCATAGGCAAAATAACCAACTTGTCCACACTCAAAGCTTCTCTTTCGCTTGGGCTTTGGCTTCTCTTGATTGTAGCCATTGTACTTGTTCTTGTAATAGTTATTAGCTTCAATCTTGACCTTGGCCTTCATCACTTGGTTCTCCTTGAACCCAATACCAGTCTTGTCATTCTTCATGACGTTGTTCATCAAGAGTTCACTTTGAAGGTTGTGACCCTTGGTGAACTTCTCAAAGCCACTAGCAAGCTTGGTCTTGTCATTCTTGAGCTTAGCAATTTCTTCTCTAAGAGAGTTGATCAAGGTGATAGCATCTTTTTCTTCTTCTTCCTTGGTCGACTTGATGGTGAAGGGCTTGTTTGCCTTGAGGTTGATTAGCTCTTCCTTGAGCTTTGAGTTCTCTTCCCTCATCTTCACATAATCATCATACTTGTTGGCTTCAACAACTCTCTTGCCATTGCACTTAGCACTTTGCTCAAGAGCCACTGTTGACACAAAAAGCGTCAGGATCTGTGAACACCTCGGGCTTATACCCGAAATTCGATATCCGGAGGCGTGCCAGTCGATTTGACCAGTTAATCGACAAGGACGATAACTAGAACAAGATTCAATCAAGACAACGGCGATACGCCCGGATGCCAAGATTGAGACTTGATCAGGATAACTAGAGCAGAGCTGAACGAGGCAACAGCGATACGCCCGGATGCCAGCTCAGAGGTACTCTCACGCGGAACTTACAAGGATTTGACGGAGATCAAGGTGATGCAGCCCGTCGAAGCTTGAAGAACTCGTTGATAAACTATAACTAATGCAATAAAGGGTAAATTGCAATAAAAGTAGAATAAGAGTAAATTGATTTGTTTGATATTGGATTGATATTTTACACGCAGCCCTTGGGCACATATTTATACTCTCGCATGGAGAGTTGTACGAAGACACGACTCGTATCTTTCCTAAAGCAAACTCCTAACTTTAAGGAAACTGACTTGCGCAGGAGTCGGATCTAAAATAACAATATTATTTTCCTAAAACAGACACACCTATTTTAAAGGAAAACAAACGACTCATGCAAGAGTCGGACTCAAACTGCTATAATAATACTGGCATAAAATCACCAGTTTCCTTATGTCTCTCCCTCGATGAAAACTTTCCATCGGCAGATCCCTTCAATCCGCGGCTTCCTTCTTTGGCCACCGGTAATCCTCTACTGACATCAAACGCTAAGTCACCCTGTGTCCATCGACATCCCATGCCCATCGGCATCGGCAATATTTCCCGATCGGCAACCTTGTACTGGTGACTTGTCTTCACCAATCGATCCCTATCAGCAATCGGCATCGGCAACACCTCCTCATCGGCAATCGGCATCAGCAACTTTGCAATCGGCCTCTGGTGAGCCATTTCAACTCCTATCGGCAACATCTGAGACTTCTAGCTTCCATCGGCAGCACACTTAGTCTTCCCACAACATACTCCCATCGGCAATACTAACTCATGACTTCCTGATGCCGATGGAAAACGGCTGCTGATCAACACAAATCTTAGCTCATTTGACACGTGCCGAAAAACGGTGTCAACACATGCCCCCAATTTCGGAGTGTATAATACTTTATGCGTCGAAATTCTCTCTACTGTAGCCGTTAACTCCGAGATAACTGCACAACTTCCTCGATCTCCATGCGCAGGACCACAATTTATTAATAAAATCCCTCGATTATAGCACAAACAGTTGCAAATCTGACAACATCTCCTTGATTATCGCGCACATCCACCGCATGCCTCTCCACATTCCTGCACAGTGTGAACCAAAATCCCAAAATACCCCTGAGTAAGCTTATAAAAGTTATCAGGATCCAACTTGCCTTTTTACCCCGAGTCCACTTTCATTTTCACATCTGCCTTCGTCTTCAACCTCCGGCGGTGCCTCCGAAGAACACCTGTTCGAACTCGAGCAACAGTTCTTCCCTCAAGCCAAGTATAATCCGCAAGAACTCCCCAGCTCCAATGGCGATCCAAGTCGACATCCCTAAGGTAAATCCACTTTCCTCCTCATCCAATCTCCTGCTAGTTCCTTTATTTGTACGAATCCCGTAATTTTTCCCCTTTTCCTTCCTTTGATTCCTTCTGTTTCTTCTTTTTTCAAAACCTAGGAACTGTACAACAAAGTTTTAATCCCTCTCGAG
Source organism: Microstegium vimineum (assembly GCA_022036555.1). Taxonomy (NCBI): domain Eukaryota; kingdom Viridiplantae; phylum Streptophyta; class Magnoliopsida; order Poales; family Poaceae; genus Microstegium; species Microstegium vimineum. Next base: position 20,447,736 of record CM039130.1, on the reverse strand, counting down.
CAGTCCAGCTTCACCTGCTTAGGCCCAATGGGGAACCCTGATCCTAGCTATATGATCAACGCGGAAGCCAATCGTATCCCATTTAGATCTGAAAGCTTTAGTCTAGGATTATGGAAGGATGCCTTCCGTTCATGGCCTAAGCCCACCAAAGGGTGGAAGAACTGGTACCTTAGGGTTGTCAGGACGCAGCAAGTCTATTGGTCAGAGCGCAATCTGGACCAGTGCATCAGGCTCTCTATTGCCGATATGGAGAAAAATGAGAACATGCTGATATCTGCCTCCTATTTCTGGTCTGACACAATGAACGCCTTCCTATTCCGACATGGACCAGCCACCCCTACCCTTGCCGATGTCCATATGTTGACCGGCCTGGACGTCTCCTCTGCCGATACCTTCACTCTGTTCAACAGGAAGGCCGAGTACAAAGTGAACACTCGGAATATCGGCGGCTGGACTGGCTATATCCAGGAGTACCAGAAGACTGGATCGGTAAACCAGAGGGAACACGCCATATTTCTGAATATGTGGCTGGAAAAATTCATCTTCTGCGGCAGAGCAGTCGGACCCACCACTATGCACCTTCCAGCAGCTGAACTCCTTGCCGATGGAACAAGACTTCCCCTAGGCAGATACTTTCTCGGATCGGTATACCATCTTTTACACCAAGTATCCAAGAAGTTACTGCTAGGTGAGCCCATCAGCAACCTTGGGGGTCCCTGGTGGTTTATCAACATGTGGCTGAACGCACACGTGTATAAAGCGCTTCAGTTTGACTTGTTTGCTCAACAATTCCCGAGGGACATATCAGAAAACCACCAATACAGGGATGATGAATCGGCAACTCGTTCTCCACTCAACTTCGGAGAAGCCATCATAGTGCTGCCAGGGACCGATGCCGATGCAGAACAGTTTGGTTTGTTCTTCCAGAAATTCTACAACGGAATCCCTGCTTCGGAACAGCTCTGGTGGCCATACGTTGATGAGGACAACCGATTCCCGCTGCTGTTCAACCTCACCAATGGGAATGTGCCTCAGAACCAAATAATCATGAAGGCTAGCATCGCTCCCCGAGCTATTCCAGTGAACATCTTCGGATCCGGGAAGAATGCCCCTCCATCGTTTGAGTTTTACTACCCATCGGCAGCGGCAAGACAACTGGCATTTGGCCAACTGCCGATCAAGCTTTGCTACTCCAAGGTGGTAAAGCCCAGGCAGATTATCTCTAGCGCTCTAGACTGGAACAAAGTCGTCAATCTTCCTCCCAATGCCGATACATCAGATATTAACTTGTCCTCCTGGTCACCAACATCCTTCATCACGAATGAGTATAAATTCTGGTGGCAAGAGTGGAGATATCAATTATTTGCTAAGTCATCACATTACTATCGGCACATGATTGACGCCAACCACATCATCCCCGACGACGCAGTAAGTTTTTATCCCGATGCATTCCTTATTACTTTGCTTTTATCATCGGCACTTAACCTCCTTATGCTTGACAGGTCGACGATCCTATCCCAAAGATGAGCAACAGTGGCAAGCCCTTCAATCTCCGAATGATGAGTCCTATATCACTCATTGGCAACAATGCCCCAATGCTAGCTGCCTTCACGCCTTAGAAGGTACCCAAACCGACGCCTGCAAAAACCAAGGCTACATCGGCTGCTACTGCTGCCTTAATGTGGGTTTTTGCAGTAAACTCATCTTCACTCATACCAATTACATACTGTTCCATCGGCAACAAGTTACTTTGTATAACTTATACTAATATTTTCAGGCAATGAGGTCATCGACAGCTGCTCCAAGTACACGAGCATCTCCAAGTCGTGCTGCCGATGCCCCCCAAGCTTCATCGAAACGGGTTGGATCTCCCGCTGCCGCGCCAAGGAAGAAAAGGCGCTTGAGGCTAGCTACCCCATCCTCGCCATCGACTCCAGTCGCATCACCAACTACCGATGCGCCATCGGCAGGACCGTCATCGGCTCCAATTCCTGAGCATCCACTATACGATATTCCCGATCAGAAGACAACTCCACCCGCTGTAGCGGCGGAGGCGACATCGGCATCGGCACCACCAGCCGAAATTCCTGATGAAGGAACGGTGTCGCCACCACAGCGGAAGCAACACCGGCGACAGCACCACCAGCACCAACGGCATCAGCTGCTTCCCCAACAGAAGCTCATTCATCGGCAGCTGCTGTCGATCTCCAGGATGAGGCTGGACCATCCAACATACCAAGTCCTCGGCAAGAAATTCGCTTCAAGATGGTAAGTCGGTCACCTAAAAATTCATAGTATAACCTTATGATCGGCACATTTTAACTTCTTTTTTAGGCCCAAGACTCCCCAGATAGCCTCTTTTCCTTCGGCCTCAACCCCTAGGACGAAGAGGAGCACCAAGAAGGCCCCGTTCGAGCAGACAGCCTATTCTCCTTCGCTATTGACATTCCCGATGAGGATGAGGAGGAAGAAAGCTCTGTTCCAGCTCTATCGGCAGAGGTCAAGTCCAAACTCGAAGCACTGCTTTCCTTGCTGCAACAAGATACATCACAGCTTGTCCAAGATTCAACCGCAGCAAGGACAGTCTTCAAGGATCTCCAAGGCCAACTACCTGGCGATGCAGAAGAGATCCTCCTCCAAGCAGCCTTCCTTGAGACTCGCCGACTCCAATACCAACGGGTCTCAAGCCGTATCGCCAACAGGAACGCCCAATCCAAACTCACAGAAGAAATGCTTCAGTTTAAACAAATTGCCGATGAGAAGCACAAGAACATCGGCCAAGTGGAAGCTTCCGGCACTGATCTTGAACAGACATTTATCCAATTATCGGCAAGAAAGGAAGAGCTACAGGCCAAACTGAGAAAAGTTGAAGAAGCTTTGAACGCAGTCAGCCAGAAGAGAGCCCAACTTCTCGGCACCATCATGGCTCTGCGACAAGAGAGGGACAGCAATGCCCGACAAGCCATCGCTCTAAAGAAAAAGATCAAGTCGGTTGAAGGATCTGCCGATGAGGATGCTAGGGAGATAGAAGAGATAGAACAAATTCGCCTGCGTGCGATATCGGTTATCCAATCCCTGTTGTAACTTGTTAAATTCTATCACATCGGCAAATGTAGTATTGATACTTGATTTTGCTCTGTAATATAATGTCAATACGCTTTTACCGATGTATTATAACTTTTCTTTCATCGGCATTCAAACGAGCACACTATGCATCCACCCAAATACTAGGGTAATATTTTTTCAAGTATTTACCGTTGATTACCCTAGAAAATGCAACTCCTTCGAGAGTCTCCAAAATATAAGCATTGCCAGGAGCAGACTGTTTTATCCGATAAGGACCTTCCCAATTAGGACACCACTTTCCAAATTTAGAACTCTTAGTCCCGATCGGTAAAATCAACTTCCAAACCAAATCACCATCAGCAAATTCCTTTACCTCCACTTTCTTGTCATACCATCTGGCAACCCTCTTCTTATTCTCCTCAATGCTGATCAATGCCCTCAACCGATGACCTGCTAAATCCTCTAACTCATCTTTCATCAGAGTAGCATAATCATTGGTCGTCAATTGATCTTGAAAAGATAATCGCCTAGAACCAGTTTTAATTTCCCAAGGCAGGACAGCATCGTGTCCATAGACCAACTGATACGGCGAGACTTTGGTTGCACCATGACAAGCCATCCGATATGACCACAAAGTTTCGTTTAACACCACATGCCACCTTCTAGGGTTTTCTTCAATCTTGCGCTTTATAAGCTTAATAACTCCCTTATTAGTCGCTTCAGCCTGACCATTGGCTTGAGCATAATAAGGAGAAGAGTTTAACACTTTGAACCCATACTAGCAACAAATTCATCAAACTCTCCTGATGTGAACATGGTTCCTTGATCGGTAGTAATAGTTTGAGGAATACCAAATCGGTAAACAATGTGTTCTTTAACAAAATCCACCATGTTAGCCGATGTCACCTTCAAAGGAATTGCCTCAACCCATTTAGTGAAGTAATCGGTAGCAACGAGTATAAACTTATGCCCTTTACTCGATGGCGGATAATTTTGGCCGATGAGATCAGTAGCCCATCCTCTGAACGACCAAGGCTTGATTATAGGATTCATTGCCGATGCAGGTGCCCTCTGCACATTACCAAACTTCTGACAACCTTGGCACCCTTTAAAATAATTGAAACAATCTTCAAGGATTGTCGACCAATAATATCCATTCCGCCTAGTCATCCACTTCATCTTGAATGCCGATTGATGTGCTCCACACACACCTTCATGGATTTCACCCATCAACTCCTTTGATTCCTCTTCATTAAGGCATCTGAGCAAAACTCCATCAATCGTCCGATAATACAATTCATCGTCAAGTAGCACATACTTGGTGGCCTGGAACCTTAGACGCCTCTCAACCTTCTTAGATGGATCTTTTAAGTAATCGGCAATCTCCTTTTTCCAGTCATCGGTAATCGTTACCGATGTCATGACTTCTTGAATCGGCTGATACCCTGAAGCATTCTGTGCTAACCGATTGGCCTCTTCATTATGCAATCTAGGAATATGCTCAAGACGGTACTCCTTGAATTCTTTCAATAATTGCAAACACCTCTCATGGGTTGCAATTAAAGCTTCACTTCGACACTCATACGTCCCAATCAATTGGTTGATCACCAACATAGAATCACCGAAGATTTCAACAGCATCGGCACGTACCTCCCTGAGTAATTCCAACCCCTTTAGTAGAGCCTGGTACTCAGCCTGATTGTTTGTTGAAGTAGCAACAATCGGCAACGAGATCTCATACTTCCGTCCTTGGGGTGAAATTAAGAGAATACCGATACCTGCTCCGTCTTTGCACGTAGATCCATCAAAGAACAAAGTCCAAGGAGCAATCTCCGCAGAGTTTACCACATTGCAATGCTGAGTAACAAAATCGGCCATGACTTGACCTTTAACAGCCTTAACCAATTCATACCTTAGGTCAAACTCTGAAAGTGCCAGAATCCACTTACCGATTCGCCCACTTAATATCGGCATTGACAACATGTACTTAACCACATCATCTTTGCAGATAACAGTGCATTCAGCCGACAATAAATAATGCCTTAATTTAATGCAAGAGAAATATAAACATAAGCACAATCTCTCTATGGCCGAATACCTGGTTTCAGCATCCACCAACCTTCTGCTCAGATAATATATTACACGTTCTTTCCCTTCAAATTCCTGAATTAAAGCCGATCCGATAACACCGTCATCGGCAGACAAATACAATCTGAAAGGTTTCCCGTGTTGAGGTGGAACCAAGACTGGAGGGTTTATCAGATATTTCTTGATCTCCTCCAAGGCTAACTGATGTTCTTCTTTCCATGTAAACTCTTGATCATCTTTCAACTTTAACAATGGGCTAAAAGACTTAATCTTACCAGATAAGTTAGATATAAACCTTCTGATGAAATTAATCTGCCGATCAAAGATTGCAGCTCAGTCTTGTTTGTAGGAGCAACCACCTTGTTAATCGCATCAATGGATTTCCTGCTGATCTCAATGCCTCTTTGATGCACCATAAAGCCCAGAAACTGTCTTGTCGATACACCAAATGCACACTTATTAGGATTCATATTCACCCCAAGCTCCCTTGTGCACTCCAATATTTTTCGCAAATCGGCAAGATGCTTCCCAAAATCTCCAGACTTAACCACCACGTCGTCAATATAGATTTCAACTATCGTGCCAATATACTTATGAAAGATGAAATTCATTGCTCTCTGATAAGTAGCACCGGCATTCTTCAAGCCAAAAGTCATGACAACCCACTCAAATAAACCGACATGATCTGAACATCTGAAAGTAGTATTGGATATGTCTTCTTCAGCCATAAATATTTGATTATACCCAGCATTACCGTCCATGAAGCTAATGATTTGATGTCCAGCAGCAGCATCAATCAACAGATCGGCAACGGGCATCGGATAGCCATCCATCGGCGTAGCCTTGTTAAGATTCCTGAAATCAATACAAACACAAAGTTTTCCATTCTTTTTATACACAGGAACCACATTAGAAATCCATTCAGCATATCGGCATTGCCGAATGAATCCAACTTCGATTAAATTTGTAATCTCAGCCTTGATGTCGGGTAGAATAGTAGGATTGCATCGGCGCGCAGGTTGCCGATGTGGTTGGAAACCAGACTTGATGGGTAACCGATGTTCAACTATCGATCGGTCTAAACCAGGCATCTCTGTATAATCCCAAGCAAAACAATCTTTATATTCCTTTAATAAATCGGTTAACTGCTATTTACATTGGGAATCTAACTTAGCACTAATAAAAGTAGGCCTACATTTACTACCATCGCCGATGTCTATCTCGAGTAAATCATCGGCGGATGTGAAGCCCTGTCCCAGTTTTCCATCATCAGCGAACCAATCCATTAAAACTCTTCTTCAGGACCGACTACTTGGATCGGTGTGATACGGTAATCGGCAACTTTGAGGAACTCTTTGTCCCAAGCTTCACCAGATATGCATCTGGTCTGCTCATAAGTTTCCGATTCTACCGATGCAACAGTAGATGGGGCTTCACTTCGGACGACTTCAATTTTGTCCCCGATCCACTGTACAAGACTCTGATGCATGGTGGAAGGAATACAACAATTGGCGTGGATCCAATCCCTTCCTATGAGCAGGTTGTATGTGCCTTTGCCACTGATTACAAAAATGTCGTCGGTAAAGTTTTACTGCCGACGGTCAATTCAACACACACGGCTCCCAGGGCCGTCGACACATTGCCTTCAAAGTCCTTGAGCTTCATGTCCGTTTTGACTAAGTCTTGGTCGCCCTTCCCAAGCTTTCTGAACACGGCATACGGCATTATGTTTATTGATGCCCCGCCATCCACTAGCATCTTTGTCATAGGCTGCCCATCTACTTTGCCTTTAACGAACAAAGCCCTTAGGTGCTGCCTTTCATCATCGGCAGGCTTCTCAAAGACGGCTGTCATCGGATCCAGCACCAGTTGTGCCATCCCAGCAGTCTCCTCATCATCGTTGACAGGTGCCATGAACTCCATTGGCAACATGACGACAATAATAATTTCCGTCGATGGATCCTTGTCCTTGCGCTTTGGCCTCCACTACTTTTCCCTTGATGGTTCTTCATCGTTATACAAGTCATTGCGGCGCTCGTGCTGAATCCTTCTCTTCTGAGTCTTGGTCAGACCCTTAGGACACCACTGAGGAAGCTTGGTTTTCCAGACAGGCTGGTGCTGCTTCCCACCACTTGCATCGGTACTTCTTTCGATGTTGGGATCTCTGGAGAATATTTCTTCGTCAGGCACTCTTGCATTGGCCATCTCCTCCAGTTCCTCTTGATCAACACGTCTGCCAAGCCTGTCATGGGCACTGAGCTTGCCCCCCAGTCGATCATGTGCCGACTTCTTCTCCCTGAGCAGCTTGGCGTATCTGGATGCTCGATCATCAAAACAAGGTTTCTTACCTGACCGATCGGCAGTGTAGTACCCATTGCACTCAGGACAATTATCGGCAGTGGGTAGCTTGATGCCTTCCTCCCAACAGTGAACGAAGAAGGGACACCTCCAGTGGTCCTTATGCCGAAGCCATTCCTAGTGCTCTTCTTCTTCTTGCCGATATCGCTCTTCGCGTGATTGTCGATGACCTCGCCTTGGCGGCTTGTGTGTGATTACAACACCAGGAGCCCTTCTGGCACTGCCACCTTCATCGACAACCTTCTTGCCCCTTCTATCATCGGCAAACCTCCTTTCATCACACTCAGTCACTTGATGATTAGGATCTACCGATGCGTTTTTCCTGGCAGCTTTCGATGTCAGCACTTTGGTTTTTCCACAGGTTTCCACCATATTGTTTGGAAACGGGTGCTGATCAATCTTCATCGGTTTTTGGACTTTAGAATTTTCGAATTTGATGCGTCTAGATTCAATCTCTGACTGCAACTGCTGCCTGAATAGCTTGCAATCATTGGTACTGTGGGAAGTTGCATTGTGCCACTTGCAGTGCCTGATTTTCTTGAGCTCCTCGGTCGATGGAATTACTTGGTTGGGTGCCAACTTGATTCTCCCTTCTTGAAGTAATAAGTCAAACATTCTATCGGCCTTGGTAATGTCAAAGGTGAACTTTTCAGCTTCTTTCTAGCCAAATGGACAAGACACAGGTTTCTTATCCTTCACCCTTCGGCCGCGTCGATGCTCAGCTCTTCATCTGACCCAGAATCTTCTTCTTGCCCGATGAAGGTCACCTTCTTGTTCCAAGTCTTCCTGGGTTCAAAGGTTTTGATATCTTGATCGGCAATCCTTTGCACCAGATGACTTAGGCTTTCAAATTCTTGGGACGCATACTTGTCCTTGATGTGCGGCAGTAATCCTTGGAAGGCCAAATCTGCCAGTTGTCGATCATCAAGTACCAGGCTATAGCACTTGTTCTTCACGTCCCGCAGCCTCTGAACAAAGCTTTCTACCGATTCATCATTGCGTTGCCTCATCTTGACCAAATTGGTAAGCTTCTTCTCATGTATGCCAGCGAAGAAGTACTTATGAAATTGCCTCTCTAGATTGGCCCATGTGATTATAGAATTTGGAGGCAGCGATATGAACCATGTGAATGCCGATCCAGACAATGATGAAGAAAACAATTTCACCCTGAGTTCCTCTCTGCTGGCAGCTTCTCCACATTGGATAATGAAGCGATTAATATGCTCCATCGTTGATGTGTCATCTTGGCCGGAGAACTTGGTAAAATCAGGCACTTTCTAATGATTTGGGAGAGGAATCAAGTCATAAGCTGGAGGATACGGAGTCCGATAAGAATATGTATTGACTTTGGGTTTGATGCCGAATTGTTCTTTCATAATTTCGGCGATCTTATCGGTCCAATATGCATCCTGCTCTTGCCGACTCATTGGCTGGTTGTTGACTGGTGGAGCCGGCTGATGCGCCTCTTGAAGATGATGCAGAGTACTCACGGGCGCAGCACCAGTCATCTGAACACTATGCATCGGTTGATTTACCGATAGATAGTTTTGCACACTTGGCAGATTAGGTTGAGTCATCGTATTCATCGGTTGTTGTACCGATGGTCCGCTCTGAGTGTTTGTTGGGCCTCCATAATGATACATTGATATGCCAGGCTGTTGAGCTGGCGGTTGGTTAGCCCATCCAGGATTATAAATCATCGGCATGTGACTTACCGATGGCTGATAGCTAACTGGGGCGTGTGGCTCTTGTATTATGGAGCAATCAATCATCAGATTACTTTGGGGAACTAGCACTCCAGCTTGAGGACTTGCCACCAGAGGTTGACTGCCAGCTGCTATAACGTGTTGCATCGGTATAGAGTTCGCCGATGGTGGCATCAGAGGTATTTTACGAATTACTTGGAAATCTTCTGATGGCACTTGTACAGTTGGAGAGGGCGCAAAGTAATGCATCATAGGGGCCACTGGCTATGATTGCGTTGTCGATGCCATAGAGCCCTTCCAAGCTGAGCTATCTCCCTGCACCAGATTAGAACCAGCAGATAGATTCGGAGGCATACTGTATCCCCACCAGTTAGTAGGGGCTGATTGACTCTGGATAGTAGGTCCTGAAATTGCCGACGCCACTGGATCTGTATGGAGCTTAATGACGTTATCGGGGCTCGGCCTTGGCAGTGTAGTCACATCGGCAGACGGCTCCACAGGAGTAGAAGACGTCGTCGGGGCTGCCGATGGACTTATAGATGCCGATCCAGGTTGATGATACGCTGGACCAACATACTGAGGTGCATGTCCTTCTTTGAATGATTGCATGACAGCATTGTAGACAGTGTTGGATAGCACGTTGGAGTGGCTAATTAATGCTTGACTTAGAGCAGAATTAACCATCTCTTGTAGCTTACCAGGATTGGCATCATACGTGACCTGTCGTGGCAACGGCGGATCTTGCTTCTGGATTGCTTCGCCGCTCCTGCTTAGGCTGAAGGATTTCAAGTACAATTGCTTGTACTCCTCCATAGCCCGCTCCATGGCCATCTTCTGATCATCCTTTAGATCGGCCTCGGAGACTTCAATGACGTTCCTCTGGTTAACGTCGGCGTTATCACCTATGATAGATGTATAATTTGTATAATCGAGTCCCACTGGGCGTGCCAAAAGAGGTGTTGACACAAAAAGCGTCAGGATCTGTGAACACCTCGAGCTTATACCCGAAATTCGATATCCAGAGGCGTGCCAGTCGATTTGACCAGTTAATCGACAAGGACGATAACTAGAACAAGATTCAATCAAGACAACGGTGATGCGCCCGGATGCCAAGATTGAGACTTGATCAGGATAATTAGAGCAGAGCTGAACGAGGCAACAACGATACGCCCGGATGCCAAAGATCAGAGGTACTCCCACGCGGAACTTACAAGGATTTGATGGAGATCAAGGTGATGCAGCCCATCGAAGCTTGAAGAACTCGTTGATAAACTATAACTAATGCAATAAAGGGTAAATTGCAATAAAAGTAGAATAAGAGTAAATTGATTTGTTTGATATTGGATTGATAGGATGGTGTGTCTTCATCATCACTTTCACTACCACTTGAGTCACCACTATCATCATCATCCTCTTTTTGTACCTTCTTGTCACCTTTAGCCATGAGGCATAGGTGTGTAGAGGATGAGTCCAGCGATGAAGGAGGAGGTGGCGGTAGAATAGAAGAACCAATCACCAAGGCGGCCACTTTCTCTTCTTCACTCTCATCACCGGAAGAGTCACTTGAATCTTCAATATCGGTGAGCCAATCACCCCCAATGTAAGCCTTGCCATCTTTCTTCTTGTGGAAGTTGAAGTTCTTCTTCTTCTTATATGGCTTGTCTTGCTTCTTGTCATCATCACTTGAGTCATCATTGCCATCCTTGTTCTTCTTGTAGTTCCTGAACTTGTTGTTCTTGAACTTGTCTTTCTTCTCTTCGGGGCAAGTATGAGCTAGATGACCAAGAGTGCTGCAATTGTAGCACTTCATTTGGGAGATTGGCTTCCTTGAAGAGCTTGTGAAGAATTTCTTCTTCTTTGAGTCAAACTTGACTCCATTCTTGTTTAGCCTCTTCAACATTTTGGTGGTCTTCTTCACCATGAGAGCGATGTTGTCTTCATCATCTTCACTTGACTCCTCAACCATCAATTGGATCTTGCACTTTTCTTTGGTGGAAGATTTGAGGGCCAAGTCCTTCTCCTTCTTCTTGGTGGAGGATGAAGAGCCACCATCACCAATCTTCATGTACATCTCATGAGCATTGATCTTGCCCAACACTTATGTTGGTGTAGATGTTGAGAGATCTCCTTGGTGAAGCACGGTGACAATGTGTCCATACTTGTCAATTGGCAAGACATAAAGAATCTTGCGCACCACATCCGGTGGAGATATTTGGGTGAGCCCAAGGACATTCAATTCCTCTACAAGAATGTTAAGACGTGAGTACATCTCATTAGCATTTTCATTGGAAAGCATGGTAAAAGAATTCAACTTAGCCATGACCAAGTGGTAGCGCTCCTCACGCTCACACTTGGTCCCCTCATGTAGTGCACAAACGTTTGTCCAAACATCATGCACGGTTTTGCAATTCCGCACACGGTTGAACACATCCTTGCAAATGCCTCGGAAAAAAATGTTCTTCGCCTTAGCATTGTTCTTCTCAAAGAAGAGATCCTCGGCGAACACCGATCCGCCTATGGTGGCGGCTTTGTGAACGCCAACATCCACGGCCTCAAGGTAGGCCTCCATCCGCACTTTCCAATAAGGAAAGTCATCCCCATCGAACATGGGTGGCGATCCATCCCCATAGGACATCTTGCTCTAGGCGGTGAAGCCTAATTTAGAGCAACGAGGCTCTGATACCAATTGAAAGGATCAAGATACCCAAGAGGGGGGTGAATTGGGCTTCTTTTCAATTTCTAAAGCAAATATGAAAACCTATGAAATTCCAATCACCCCGTAGTGCCTACCGATCGTGTGTCCTAACTAGAAAGCGGTAGCAGTTCATAGAATTGAAAAACAACCTAAGCAATTCTAGTGGAAAGGTAAGAACACAACGGAAAGTAAATGCGGAATGTAAAAAGCTTGGGATAGAGAAACGGTGACACGGCGATGTTTTCCCGAGGTATCGAGGAGTCGACACTCCCCCCTAGTCCTCGTTGGAGCACCTCGCAAGGTATAGCTCCCCTCAATCCCACGCAAGGGATGAGTGCTCTCTACGGGCTGATTCTTCGCCACTTCGGCTCGGTGAATCGCCCACAACCGATCACAAAAGCTTGGAGAAGGGCCGCCAACAATCTTCCGGCGATCACCTTCCTCCGATCACCATCAAACCGTCTAGGTGCTGTCGAACACCAAGAGTAACAAGCACAAGACCTTTACTTGACCAACTCAAGGCTAGGAAGGTGGATGGATGCACACAAGTCACTCCTAATCACCCTAGGAGGGGAGAACAAGATGGAATCTCTCAAATCTCTCCCTCACTAGGCACTTGGCTCTCCAAGAACTCTCTCCAAGGTTTTCCAGGTGTAACAATGGCCAAGAGAGCTCACTTGGACAAAATAGGCAACTATAAATAGTCCCCACCTCTCCAACTAGTCGTTTCTTCCTTTTTCTCTTTTCTGCGTAGCCACCGGACTAGTCTGGAGCTGAACCACCAGACCATTTCTTCTGGTCCGGAGCACACATTCAGATCCAATTTTGTGCTAAAACAGGGACCACCGGATTACTTGCAATAGTCCAGTGCCTAGTCCGGGCTTCTCGTCCGGAGCCTAGGAACATACTGCATGGATTTATCTGCTGCTGAGCACCATCGGACTAGCCGTCGGACTAGTCCGGAGCCTCTTCTCAGGCTCACTCAAGAACTGATGGCCAACGGACAACTCAACATTAGTCTGGTGCCCTCCGGACATGTGGTCTGGAGCCTCTTCCATAGAACTCTGCCTAAGGCAGGACCACCGGAGCACTTGCAATGGTCTGAAGCCTCCTTGGCAATCTGGTCTGGAGCCTCTTTCACCCTCTTCTTCACCTTGTTTCACTAAGTCTCTTGAAGGGGTTTTGCTCCTACCAACTCAAGGGCTATTAGCAGGGTCTCTAGGACTAGTTGTGACAAATGTGCATACACCAACACTCCCAACCTCTTCTAGGTCAAGCTACTAACCTCATACCCCCCTTAATAGTACGGTCAAAGGAAAAAACAAATCCCTAGTCTATACTTAGTGCCCTTCTCACACCTTGTGGCACTAAGAGCTAGCCTAGTCTTCACCTTGTAGCTCCATCCTTTGAAACCAAAATCAAATTCCATCTTGGGGGCATGAATATCCATTAAGCCCATTCATCTAGCATCACATATGACCTAACTCAAATGACTTTGCCTCTGTAAAACACACGTTAGTCATAGTGACCTAGCATTGTCGTTAATCGCCTAAACACAAGGGATCATGATTCTTCACTCATAATGAAGGGACATAAGCATATCACGAGTATATTTTATCCAATAAATAGTTCCACATGTCCATGGAGTATTTCTTGCAGGACTACAGAAAATGGAGAGAAATGAGCTAGTGGGACCCACCATAGGGGGGTCGGCCGACCACCCTATGGGGCCCACCAGCCATCCCAAGCACCCACATGATAAGAGGGCCCACATGAGGGTCACTAACCCCTTTGTGCAGGTCGGCCGACCTCACCATGGGGCCCACCAGCCTCCCACACTGGCCATGATCCAGGAGAAGCACTCCCAAGTGATCCTCCACCCTTGGATCAACTTGTGCTTTCTCTAAACGGCTCATATTCACTTCACATGGATCCATGGGCCCACAAGAGTACAAACGGATGTCCAAAAGTGGTCCAACCTATGCACACTCACTCCAAGACATGTGGGCCACCTTCTAGAAGGACAGGGGAGGTCCCCACCATAGGGGGGTCGGCCGACCCCCCTAAGGCCTAGGGGGCGCCCACCTCCTTTGCATAGAGGAAGGCAAAGAAGCACATGCTCAATTCCTCTCCACCTTGATCTGAAGGCGGTTGGGATCCAAGGGCTCTCACCATCCATCATGCTAATCGATGACGTGGCGGTGGAGTAGCCTCTACTCCACCTCTCAACTATAAATACCCCTCACTCCCTCTCATTCAAGACACACCACAAGGAGGAGCTCTCCACTCTCTCTCTCAAGATGTAGCACTTGTAGTAGTGTTAGTGTTGTTAGGAGTTAGAGTGAGCCTCTGGTCTTCAGCACTAGTCTTACAGGAGGTCTGGTATGCTTCTAGTATTTATTTCTCTCTTTGTAAGACTTGCATTATTTTATATAGTTATCTTCTCTACTTTTCCTTAGTACTTTATTTATTGCAGCATGACTAGTTATGTTGTATTGGTAGTTAGCATAGTCATAGTTGTTTGATAGTAAGATAATGGTAGTATACCTTTGCACTGGTTCACCGCCCTTAACCCGGTGCTCTAATCAATTTCACCGGACGTCGGATTAGAGTAGTGAGATATAGTGTAGACATGGTGTCTAGACTATACGCTTACCTGTGTCTGTGGCTTGTCTAATGGTTTGTTTGTGGTACCTAGTAGGGGTGACAAACATATCTAGGCTTTGATCCCGCCACGTTCGGCCAAGTTCTTAAAGCGTAGGCCTTCTTCTGCTAGGCGGTTTAGCACCCTTCTCATCCCTTTCTGTTGCTAAGTGGCCTAGTGGCCCGAAGTGCAATTGTGTATGAATATTGTTCTTGCTTGATATGACTTGTCTTGCTAAGTTGGAACCATGCAAGTAGAGATAGATATTTGGAAACCTTATGATCGCTCGCTGTCCTCCTCGCTCCCTAAACTACTCTTTATCATTGGAACTTCTCCTGTGTGTCATTGCACTTATCATATATATCATTTACCCCTACCATAGTTTAGTTGGTATATTAGTTAGTGGATCATCATGGTTAGCTATCATATTCTTTAACCATTGCTTCCCTGAGGACAAATATGATACCCTAGAATACTCTTGGGTGAAATGCTACAACGGTATTTCTGTGCGCTTGCGGAATATTCTACATGAGCATAATAAATACCAACACACGACGATTTAGACAGGTTCGGGCCGGCAAATCACCTCTATTCATGCATGTGTGCAAAACTTAATTCAAACCTTTGTGAGCACACATGTAGGGGGAGCTAACACTACCAAGTCAGACTTTGTGACATTTATCCAAATCTTGGCATAGAGCTTAAATGATGGATAAATGGGATAATGTCCAAATTTAATCTTAATTTCCATATCTTTGTGGAGTTGTCATCAATTACCAAAAAGGGGGAGATTGAAAGGTCCTTGTGTGATTTTCGTAATTAAGTGACAACTTAGGTGAACTAATCTCCTGTGTATATATATCACTTGAACACATATTAGTTCACAGGTGATTGTGAAATGAAGGAGCTTAATGCACATGAGACATGATATGGAGTCATGTGACCAAGGTGGAGAAGATCAAAATGAGGCTTGGCTTGATGGACCGGTTGCAAGTGTGAAGGGCAAGTGAGTGATGCTTAGCGCCGATGGACCAACGCAACGGTAAAGAGCAAGTGAGGTCAAGATCGATGAACCAATACGGTCACATAATGATATGGAGTGGATCATATCATTTGGTGATAGGTTGGTGCATGTGTTGCATCAACATTGGAGATGGAGATGGAATGGAATGCGCAAGGCAAAGGTATAACCATAGGGCATTTCCATTTCACCAGTCATAGGTGTGTAGAGAAGATTATGACCGAGTTTAGAATAGATAGTTGTACTATCAAATGGAGCAAACTTGTTTGCATATCGGTTATCTAGTGCCACCGTGAGCGATCTAACTTTGCGATACATTAGGATCGAGTGGCGTGGTGAGAAGCAAGTGAAAATGCTTTGAAAATGATTGTGAAAATGCTAACACACATGCACAAGGTGGAGAACACATTTGTGTTAGCACATGAGAAGAAAAGGAAGAAGTTGGGAGGAGTCTCGGCTGAGTTTCGAGCTCCGAACGCTAGGGGTTTTGAGTGTCCGGACCATTGCATTTGGGTCCGGAACCAAACCCTAGGTTTGGCTGAGTCTACGGACTCCGAACGCTGGGGTTGTGGCGGTCCGAACCATTGGCTGTGCGTCCGGACGCCACCCCCACTGACTGAGCAGAGCTGAAAGAGGAGATCCGGACGCTGTTTGTGGTCCGGACGGTGAACTCCGGACACGGGTCTAGTTGAAGGTATCGTTGAGTGCCCTCATCTTGTGTTGGTTAGGCGGCAACCCTTGAGGGGGTTAGGCAAGTGAGGCCTGTAAAAAGTCGTAAACCTCCAAGTGAGTGAGCCGATACAACGGGGACTAGCTTGGTGGCGACCAAGTGAACCTCGGGAGAAAAATCACCGTGTCAACCTTGTTCATCTTCTCGGTGGTTTGCTTTCTCCAAATCACTAGCTTGTATTTACTTTCATATACTTGTGCTAGTGAGTAGTTGTTGCTCTTGTAACTAGTTTAGCTTGTGTGGCTTGCCTAGTTACCTTCTAGCTTGTGTAGCATAGAAGTAGCTCTTGCGTGGCTAATTGGCTTGTGATCACTTGTTAGTCACATTGCTTAGTTTGTGTAGCTAAATAAGTTGAGCTCTCTAGTTGACTTGTGTAGTCTTGCTAGAGCTTAGGTGCTTTGTGCTTTGCTTACTAGTATGTATAGGAGCTCTCGGTTTGATTAGAGTAATAGTTGCTTAGGTTTGTGTGACTTTGTAACCTAGACTTGTTTAGGTGAGCTTCCTAGCTTGGCACCTTAGTAAGCCCAATTAGTATACTTTACTAGGTGTTAAAGTCATAGATAGATGGGTGTAGTCTTGGCTAGACCAATAGTTTTAATTCCGCATTTGTTTCGGTTAGCCGGAGCGTTTAAGTTTTAGAAAAGACTATTCACCCCCCCTCTAGTCCACCATCTCGACCCTACAGGGGCCCGGGGCAGGGTTGTGGACTGCCGGTCTGCGAAGCGGGACATGGTGAGCAGGAGCGCAGCCACTCAGGTGGGGTGGCGGGACGCACGGGCCGGAGGGAGCAGCTGATGGAGTGACCGGTGCGGTCGTGCGGGGCTGTGGGCCTGCAGGCCAAAGGGGGAGTCGGGGCGAAGCTGTGGCCAAGCAGGGAGAAAAGCCTTGTGGACGATTCATGTTCGAACTTTTTAGGAGTAGAGATATATAATATATATATATAGGTACATAATATGTTACTAGCACTATGAATATCGTAACTCAAAACCTAAAAGCAACTCCAAGAGACTTGTTAAAATTAGATGTTCAATTATGAGATTTAGTCATTATGTAAAATAACAAGCTCATCTTAAATATAAAATTTTACAACAACCTAGCTAAATTGGAAAAATATGTATAGCAAACATAACTCGCTAGGTAAATATGACCAGCGAGAATGGTAGGATAGTGTCGACGAAATATGCGTTGCAGTCTACCTAGGGGTACCCCAAGGTAGTAGATTGTTAGGCGGAGGTGTGGTGACGGCGGTCAAGCGTAACACAAAGAGCGTGGGCGCGACAATTTATATAGGATCAGGCCAGCAAATCGCCGTAATACCCTACGTCCTGTGTTCTGTTGGCTAGATTGATCTGATAGATAGATTAGAAGAGGTGTATACTTATGCAATATGCAAGACAAGCACATGAATATGCACATACCAAATGCAATCAAACAAGTTCATGAGCTTGCTCCCCCTACTTGTGTGCATCTCTTAGTCATCTCTTAGTCCAAGACGTTGATCCTTTCAATCTTGTTCCCTTGTCCATGTCCATGTCTCTTTCCCTTTTAGTGCATTTCCAATCACTAATATATCTTTATTCACTAATCTCTCCCCCTTTGTCATAAATTTCCATAAAAGGTATGCTCATATTGATGCAAAGATTGCACTAGGGTAGATGGTTGATACTTTTTTATGGACACCGACATATATGTATTGAATGACTCTTCATGTAAGATCATTGACCATTATACCATTGAGTAGGGCAACTCCCCTTTGGTCAAAGTAATTGTCATCCAAATGAGCTTTGCAAGCAAGAGAACTCTTGATTTGATCACTTTGAGGATCACTTGTTAGCTTGTAGGATATCATTACTTGTGAGAAACCACGTGTATGATTGCTTGAATGAAAATACATGTGGGCTAACACAAGTATGCTAGAACTAGACATCTTTTACAAGTACCAATATGAAAGTTGATACTTTTTGAAAGATTAGCATAAGTCTAGATACCACTTGTAGGTTATATCTTGATATCCATTTGCATTGTTGTCTTGTGCTTGAACTAGATTTGTCTTCATGAGCTTTTATGTTGGACTTGAACTAGAATGAATAACATAAGCTTCCAAGTCCGGTTTAAACCCTCTCTAAGCTTCTTCACACGCATTAAGCGGTTATCTTATAGAGGTTGTACTTGTCACCTGATTGCAATAAAAAATAGATCAAGTACTTGGGTTTACTAGCTCATGAACAAACTCATATACTACCACTAGATTCAAACAATTAATCAAGCAATAGTGGTAGGCTATAAGCAACAAATTCATTTGATTTTCAATGAATGATCACTATGGATGACTATATGCACTAAACATGTCCTAAGCAATGTATGTATGCATATGTCAAACAATTTCACCTTTACTATGTTGGACTAGAGGATAGTCATATAGATTTATCTCCAATTAGCAATGTGAAGTCCAATTAAGAGCTTGGTGAAGACCAATGATAACTAATTTGAATTCCAATCTTCACCCATGTGAATTGAGTCCCACTGAGAATCAAGTACACTTTCTTGTTGTGGTTGACTTGCTTCATTTCTTGATCAATGCTTGCATGAGAGAATACCAAATGATGTACCACTTGTAATCATGATACCACTTGAAAGAACACGGATCTCTCTCTTTTGGGTGTTGCTCGCTTTCTTCTTGATCAATCCTATTGATAGTTTCAACTAAGCATATCCAAATGATCCCTAGATCACCACTTCCATGTTATCCTTTCAAGCACCACACTTGGTTTACCTACACAAGGCGGCAAGCCCCTACAAAAGGGAGAAGTGACCTCTCTCTAAGAACCATCCTTGATACTCACTTGAAATAGCTTTGTTTGATTGACTCAAGTGTTGAACTCTTCTTGATGAATGAATATGAATCCACTATGAGCTCATCCTTATCTTGTTTAAGTCCTTTTCTTTCTATCCATTGATCTCCAATTATTACTAGACCTTAAACTTCATCCTTATCTTGAGTTTGATCTTGATCTCCAATTTGAGTGTCAAATATACTCCACAATCAAATGATTTTGTACTCATTGCTTGTCATGCTTCTAATCTTGAACCAAAATCAAACATATATGCCTCAATCACTTGTAATCATGATTCCAACTTGAGGACCTTTCAATCATAGTGACTCTTGATCAATCCAATAGTTGTCACTTTTCTAACAGATTATGTACTCTTTAAAGAATAATTCATATCTCCCAAAGTACACATCCAATGATCATGAACTTTGGTGGAGATGTGCTTCACTAAGTCATCTAGCAGCCATAAAAATTTGAGCTTCATTGGACTTCTAGATTGCTACCAGATTTCACATCTTTCCACCTAAGTATATGCTGAAAACTGTTGCACATGTGTTGACAAGATCCACTCCAAAACCAAAGTGTCCCTTATTTAATACTCATGAAATTTGAACAGAAACTAATAACATAAGTGTAGAGCATGCACACCAAATTTCAAGTCAATCCAAATAGATTTGATCTCTCAAACATGGCTATGATCATAGCTAGCTCAGATTTTGACTAACTGACAGATTTGAGCAAAATGAGCTAAGCTTCTTCAAATTGGACCAAACTTGATGTTAACTTGTTTGAACACTATCTCAAGACAAATATCCATTTAATTCACTTGCTAAAAGTAGTCTCTTGATCATATCCATTCAAATCAACTCAAACTTGATCCCTAAGCAATTAATCCATTCAAACATCTTATAGCAAGCAACTAGTGCACATATATATCCAATTCAGTCAACTCATATGCACTATGTGTATATCCAATTCAAACATCTTATACACACCCAAATGAACTTGATAAATAAGAAATATACCTTAGTAGATCATGATCAATCCATTTGCAAGCTTCAACTTGAATAATTGTAAGCCTTCAAAATAATCCAATTAACCACCACAACTTGATTATGCACTTGTATGTTGCAGCACTTAGACTTCATTCTTTTCTCTTAGCATTGGGATAAGGATAGCACTAAGCTTCATTACTTGATTCAATCATATGATGAATTAGATGCAATCACTTGAATCAAGTCTCCAATGCCAATGATACCTACACATATTCATCCACTTGTTGATGGTACCCAAACTAGTTTGGGTCCTCTCAAGTTAGGTACAACATACTTAGACAATGCCTTAGTATGAATAGCGGGATGTTTTGCAATAACAACCATATATGTACCATTACCCTTCTTTCTAAGCATATGATCATCAACAATTGAAATAGACTTAGAAGTCATACCTAGGGGACATGAATGAGCCATGTGTCCCCTTTCCCGACATGAGTAGCACACTCTCTTTGCTTGAGCCTTTTCTTCCTTGCTAATGTTGTGCTTCTCATTGTCTTTCCTCTTCTCTTTTGCTTGAATCTTCATCTCAAGCTTGGTAGAACACTTCGAGGCAAAGTGTCCCATATCTTCACACTTGAAGCACTTGATGTGAGCCAAATGATTCTTCTCTTGATATTTGCTCATCATCATCTTGTTGGCATCATGAATGGAAGTTGGATGCCTTGCTCTAGCTTTGCCACCTCTTCTTGTCTTCTTCTTCTTTGTCATCCCTAAATCACTATCTTGATGGTTGATCTTGTATTGCACTTGGGACTTAACTTGTGGCTTAGCTTGAGCATTCTTGGTTGGGCAAGCATTTGCAAGATGTCCCATCCCATGACACTTGAAGCACATGAAATAAGATAGCTTCTTTGGTTCTTACTTTTTCTCTTTATTGCCCTTGCCCTTGTGGAAACCGATTCCACACTTGTCACCATAGCTTCTTTTATTGTTCATCATGTGCTCCAAGGTGACTTTGGAGTTGTAGACCTCTCTAGCTTGTTGCTCATATTATTCAATTCAATTTTGAGCTCATTATTCTCCTTTAAAAGGTTAGTCTCACAAGACATAGAAGTAGAACAAGCATCTATATTTGAAGAACATGGCATATCAAGTAAATCATCACAAAGGGTGGATACATTCTTCTTCCCTACATCACAAGGGTTAGCAACAACATATGATTGATCATTTGACCCAAGTGATGAGCTCTCTTCATTTTTAAGATTTACCAATTCATTAATTAGAGAGTCATGTTTGTGAACCAAATCTTCATGAGACACACGAAGTTGCTCATGATCTAATTTTAGTTCATCATGTGAAGATTTAAGAACATCAAGTAAGTGCTTATGTTCTTCACATGAGTTCTTTAGAAATGAGTTTTTATCTTTTAGTTTCTTAGTTTTGTTCAACTCACTTTCTAAAGCTTTGGAGAGTTTACACACAAGCTCAAAATTAGGGTCATCACAATCTACAATCACATTGCCAATTGATACCTTAGTGTCACCATGTGACATGAAGCAATGTGATGAGGTAGAAGAGCTTGTGGAAGCATCATTCTCATAGTCCAAGCATGCATCATCATCATCATCATCAAATGTGCTTGGAATAGGATCATCAATTGCAACACTTGATGTTGGGTCTTCATCATTTTTGTCAAGTGGTCTTGGGGTAGGTAGACCATCTTCATCATCACTTGACCATGAGGTGAAGCAATCTTTCACAACCACCAAGTTGTAGTCATACTCAACACTCTCATGTGCCACCAACTTGGACACATCATCATCATTGTTTGGAACTTTTTCATATTTTTCAATGAGGTAGGTCCAAATCTCATGAACGCTCTTCATGTCTATAATCTCACCAAAGATGTTATCTTTCATAGAATGGTAGAGAATGTTAGTAGCTTGGCAATCGAGATGTAGGCATTTCTTTTATGCTTGAGTTGCATCCTTTGTCTCAATTGCACAAGAGAGTCTCACATCTACGATCCACCACATTTGGGGAAAAATAAACTTAAAATTACATGTCAATCAATTTCTCCACCGTGCAAAGTGTGTGCCATCAAAAATGTGTGGACACTCAACATCTAGCCCATAAGTCGCCATCCTCTCGGGTCGGTAAAGACCACAAATGAGAGACCAAACTCTGATACCACGTGTAGGGTCGAGATGGCGGACTAGAGGGGGGTGAATAGTCATTTCTAAAACTTAAACGCTCTGGCTAACCAAAACAAATGCGGAATTAAAACTATCGGTCTAGCCAAGACTACACCCCTCTATCTGACTTTAGCACCTAGCAAAGTATACTAATTGGGCTTACTAAGGTGCCAAGCTAGGAAGCTCACCTAAACAAGTCTAGGTTGCAAGGTCACACAAAGCTAAACAACTAGTACTCTAAGCAAATCGGGAGCTCCTATACATACTAGTAAGCAAAGCACAAAGCACATAAGCTCACTAGCAATGCTCTCTAGAAAGACTACACAAGTCAACTAGAGAGCTCAACTTATTTAGCTACACAAACTAAGCAATGTGACTAACAAGTGATCACAAGCCAATTAGCCACGCAAGAGCTACTTCTATGCTACACAAGCTAGAAGGTAACTAGGCAAGCCACACAAGCTAAACTAGTTACAAGAGCAACAGATACTCACTAGCACAAGTGTATGAAAGTAAATACAAGCTAGTGATTTGGAGAAAGCAAACCACCGAGAAGATGAACAAGGTTGACACGGTGATTTTTCTCCCGAGGTTCACTTGGTCGCCACCAAGCTAGTCCCCGTTGTATCGGCTCACTCACTTGGAGGTTTACGACTTTTTACAGGCCTCACTCGCCTAACCCCCTCAAGGGTTGCCGCCTAACCAACACAAGATGAGGGCACTCAACGATACCTTCAACTAGAGTTGCTCTTCGCGATCTCCCGCGGGGCGAGCACAATGCCCCTCACAAAGCCTTCTCCGGAGCCACGCACAAGCTTCTTGCGTGCTTCAACGGAGCCACGATCCACCAAGCCGTCTAGGAGGTGGCAACCTCCAAGAGTAACAAGCACCACCGGCTTGCAACACGATCACCTAGTGCCACACGAAGCTATCTCTCAAAGCAACGCACTAGAGATCACTCACTCGCAATTAGAATCGCACTATTGCTTGCACAAGTGAGTTAGAGGGCTCCCAACCAAGCACACTAGAGGCAACACATGCCCAAGGTGCTCTACCAACCCCAAGGGCCGGCCAAGAGCTATTTATAAGCTCCCCCACGAAACTAGCTGTTTTGCCCACTCATTGGGCCTTCCTGCGTACCTCCGGACGTACTTTTCACAGAGGGTCCGGACCATCACGCGCACGTCCGGATTCCTGGCCGTTTGAAACGGCCGTTGGCGCCCTGTGCCGATCGCCACCTCGTGTCCTCCGGACGCGTCCAGACTCCTGTCCGGACCAGCGCTCACGCGCGTCCGGACCTATGCAGAGAGCTCCTTGAGAGCACAAATCCTCCAGACCCGTGTCCGGAGTTCACCGTCCGGACCACAAACAGCGTCCGGATCTCCTCTTTCAGCTCTGCTCAGTCAGTGGGGGTGGCGTCCGGACGCACAGCCAATGGTCCGGACCGCCACAACCCTAGCGTCCGGAGTCCGTAAACTCAGCCAAACCTAGGGTTTGGTTCCGGACCCAAACGCAATGGTCCGGACACTCAAAACCCCTAGCGTCCGGAGCTCGAAACTAAGTCGAGACTCCTCCCAACTTCTTTCTTTGCTTCTCATGTGCTAACACAAATGTGTTCTCCACATTGTGCATGTGTGTTAGCATTTTCACAATCATTTTCAAAGCATTTTCACTTGCTTCTCACCACGCCACTCGATCCTAATGTATCGCAAAGTTAGATCGCTTACGGTGGCACTAGATATCCGATATGCAAACAAGTTTGCTCCTCTTGATAGTACGGCTATCTATCCTAAACCCGGTCATGATCTTCTCTACACACCTATGAACGGTGAAATGGAAGTGCCCGATGGTTATACCTTTGCCTTGCGCATTCCATTGCATCTCCGTCTCCAATGTTGATGCAACACATACATCAACCTATCACCAAATGATATGATCCACTCCATATCATCACGTGACCGTATTGGTTCATCGATCTTGACCTCACTTGCTCTTCACCGTTGCGTTGGTCCATCGGCGCCAAGCATCACTCACTTGCCCTTCACACTTGCAACCGGTCCATCAAGCCAAGCCTCATCTTGATCTTCTCCACATTGGTCACATGACTCCATGTCATGTCTCATATGCATTAAGCTCCTTCATTACACAATCACCTGTGAACTAATCTCCTGTGTATATATATCACTTGAACACATATTAGTTCACCTAAGTTGTCACTCAATTATCAAAATCACACAAGGACCTTTTAGCCCCCGGTTCACGTCCCGTCCCTGTCCCCGCGGGGAAAAAAATCTCACCATCCCTGTCCCCGTTAATACCGTCGGGGCGAGTTTCTTCCCATCTCCGTCCCCGCTCGGAGAGGTAAGCTGAAATAAACCTATGAAAACTAAAAATGCATCAACTGAGAAAGTTTTGCACATGCAAATTGCCAAGAAACAAAGGTTGATATAGTTCTCGTCTCATAAAATCCAAGAAAACTACAAAAGTGTAACCGTATAAGAAACAAGAAACCAATACAAAGCAAATAGGCCACGAATCTCCAAATCTTCTCGACTTCATCTTTGTGGCTCACACACGAGACCATACATGGTGCTCATGAATCAGAATGCGTG